>JAREIS010000206.1:1297500-1897500 GCA_030060385.1 Muscicapa striata striata
GTAATATAAATTAGAATATTTTTATGTTCTTAGGGACTTCCCCAGCCATAATTTTACCAACACAGCTGTTTGACCCAGTGACATCATGTTTTGCATATTTCTGCATTTTAATGAGTTAGTCATTTAAAAGGTTAAAAAGAAACCATTACTCATAAGTAATTAAATTATTTAGCAGAAGTATAAGAAGGTCTTCTGACATGGGAAGGTCACTGTGGGAAGGCAGCAGCATCAATGTACAGAATGGCACCTGTTTGTTGAAGATAGGTACAAACCAGAAGCTCTACTGATAGATTACAATTGTCTGTTTTCTCAGGGAATTACTAAATACAGGCACATGCTAAAAGCAGCTGAATTCACTGTCATTGAGATAGAGGGTTTCTGGTCACAAGACACTAAATGGGAGTTGTCTTTCAAGACTTTGGTAAACTTCAGTATTTTACAGAAAATCCTTATGTTCATGATTTCTTCATTTAGGATACTGAAATATGGACCTGCCAAGGGATTGGCATTTAGTCTTTTCCATGGTAGTTTAATATATATAAATTTCTGGACATGAAAGGTAAAGTAAAAGATCTTGGGTTGCCTTTCTTCAAGCTAAATATTTTACAAATCAGAAAAAACCCTAAGCCCATTGAAATATGTGGATTTCAGAAAGTGTTTGCAAAGATTTTACACTATTACAAAAGCAAAGGAAGAAAGGTTTATTGTAGAATAAATTGTTACTTTTTCATGTTCTTTTACATAGAAAATACACACTTAATGACTATTTGGGGGTACATTCATCACAAAGTGCTAATGAGAATAGTCAAGACATACTGTGACATTTTCAGGGAGGAGGCAAAGCGTATTGAATAACGAATTTGCAGTTGAGAACTTTTACTGTCAGCTAATGGGATACTTGGAAATACCATAGAAGCATTAAAAAAAATCCTGCCATCCAGCTTTGCATCTGTTCTTATTTAAGAATAACTTCCAGGGGGTAGCTGATATTCTCCTTGGTTTCCTTATTGATAGATTGATTAGAACCAATAATTACTTTTTATTAATGTGGGCTTTATTAAAATTATTTTACTTACTTTATTTCTGGTTTGTTGCTTTCAAAAAGTTCTATTTAAATGTAAATAACATTTTCATTAAAATCTTTGTTCTTCGTTCTTGTACCTCTCTGAAGCATTTGAAATTGTAGTTGGAAAAGAGTTTAAAATAGTTTTTTAAGGCAGTAGGGGAGAGGATGAACTTCCAGAGTACGGACTTCAATTACAGAAGGGGTTCCTATAGCATATCTTGAGGGCAAACTGGTGGGTTCATTCTTTCACAGGTTGTTTGAGCAACCCCAAAGCTGTTTGCACTTAGTGAAGAAAAACAGAATCTGGTTTTGCAGCCTGGGCAGTTGTTGTGCACAGATTATTTGCAGCTCAGTATCCTGCCTGCATGGCTGGGGTGGATTCACTTCCATTCAGTCTCCTGTGATTTCTACAAATAGCCCAAATCTCACATCAGGGAGAGGGAGGGGTCTGATGTTTATTAGACAATGTTTGAAGCAGAAGTTGAATGTGAACGTAGTACTTTCTGTTTTTTCACAGAATTAAATTAATGCTGTAGCATAGTTTCTTGTTTCTCACTTGCCACGAGAAATAATTTTCTGCTGCAAATTCTAGTGAAACTAGTGCTTGTAAAGGCATGGAACTTCCCTATAAAGAATACAGTAAACAACTGAGGATGTTAAAAATCCTTTTAATTCATGGATGTTTTTATTCAGTTTTGACCTTGCGAACAAACAGCATAAAACAGGGTTGCAGATCTCACACATAGACATATTTGGGTTGCTAATTACAGAGAGATGTAAAACATAAATTCTTTTCAAAACTTTTCAACAGTAAACTCAAAATATAGGAACAGCTTTTCTGGTAGGTTTTTGTAGCCTTGAACATTGATTTGTTTAGTGTAGCTGCACTAGCACTAAATTAACAAATAGTAAAATAAGACATAGTCATGGCATATTTAATAATTTCCAGCATAAAGATTGTGAAATAAGATAAATACAGTTCTGCATGCAAATAGATTTGGATGTAATGTAGTGACAAATTGGAATGCAGTAACAAAAAGGAAATGAAGAGTTTATTGTTTCTATAGCTCCAATATCCATTAAAAGTTAGTTACACAGCAGGTGGCAGTTTGGATAAGAGTAAAGTGAATGTTTTGAAATAAATAGCAGCTGGGTGACCTGGGATGTCAGGGCTCTAGACAAGGGTGTGTGTTTGTCAATATATCCTACATGTTTTACAGACTCCTCAGGGACCAGGAGAAGATACAATTTCACCTTTTCTGTGCCAAAACATTTTAATTATATCTTCTTCCAAGTACAGCGGTTCAGTAACCAAGGAGCTGACATTGATGCATGTGTTGATAAAGCTGCAAACATTCAAAATGAGATTAACAAAGATTTTGAGAAAAGGGTGACAGCTAATTTTGTACAGTATTCTGCATCTAATTCAGGTCAGTGTAATGATTGAATATTTTATAACTGCTGCGTCATCTAGAAAGACTTTTATGATGCTTTGTGTATTTAAAGATTTGTGTATATGAAAGTACAGTTCTTTTTACATCTTTCAGGCAGCTTATAACTTCTTTATTGAACATCTATTGGTTGTAGCTGTAAACAGGAATAAACTTAAGCATTTAGAAGCAATTTTACATACCCATCTGCATTAATCACAGTAGTAAGTTCCTTTTGTCTAATTCACCTTGAAAATAGTAACTTCAGATGTGAAATGGAACCAAAACTACCATGCATATTTTGTGGCATTACTTAATATTTGCAAAAAAATTGGATGGAAAGCAAGTGTATATAAATAATCAAACTGTAGTGTCTTTGTAGTATGTGCAATCTTTTGAGAACATTTCAGTGTATTTTTGCTCTGTTCTCCTCCTTGTTTGAAGGTAACTCACATTCTTCCACTCCTTTTTGTTTGTGAAATTTTCTCCTCTTTTTTATCCACTCAGTTCTCCATCTGCTTTCACTTTTGTTTGCTTGGGCCGTCTCTCATCCCAACTTGATAATGAGGAATGCAGTGTGACCCTGACCTCTATCAGCCCATGCATGACCTTCTGACTCACCCACATAACCTTTGACCTTCTCTTTGACAGCTTGATTAATTACCCTGTGTTATGATTTATGAGTAAGTGCTATGTAAAAATAATAGACAACAGGTGGTCCTCTAAAATCTTTTTGTGGTACGTTTTCTTTTCCTGCCTAACCTGATGAGCTGTTTTAAGTTTAGAACTTAGCAGGACAAAAGTGTGTTTGGCAGAAGCATAACATTTTTACACACTTGGACACAGTGCTGGAATTCAGGCGGCTGAGGTATGTCAGGGATGGAAATATCGCAGTGTTAGCAGGGTGCAGTTGCCAAAATGTACATTGGGTGGAAACAGAAAGCAGAATCAACTGACATTTCAGGCGTTTCAGTCACAGGTCACGTCTTGAGAAAATTGCTCAAATAATGGAGGGGGCATTTTTCAAGCTGAGCTGCATCTCCAACAGCTATGTTTACTTTAACGCTTCACTAGTGACTTCTGATTGGTTGTCATGACCTCATCCTGCTGTTGCACCTACAGTGTCGCAGTAGTGACATAGATGTACCCTTCTCTCAGTAAAGATGGGAAATGAACAGAGCATACTTCTTTCAGAAAGATGAATGGACATCACTGTGTCTGTTTTAACCACCAGCAAGCTTAAGAGCAGATTGCTTTGAATTGTGTTTCCCCAAGGAATTAAGTCTGGTTTTGCTGCCAACCATCTAGATAAAAAACTGAACTTGAAAATTTAGGTTGATCAAACATAGGAAAATTGTCTCTTTCAGATCCTCACTCACAGTCCAAAAAGATAGTTACATAGGTCAAAAGATATCTCTCCAGCTCTGACCTCTCTTGTGACATATGGTGTTCCACCCTGGAGGATTAAATGCAGATCTGAATGGTTTCAGCTCATTACTCATGTGCCAGGCAGGTGAGATTTCAAAAGATTTGAATTTACCTCAAATACTTTGAGGTTCTTTTTTTGTAAGCTTATCCCCTTGAAGAGGCAGAAAGTACTGCCCCATTTCTGGCTCACGTATTACAGTGGAAAAGGTCCTTCTACATTGCTCTGTCTTACATCTTGTAACTGAGGTTCACGATTCTTTCCAGCTCTTGACTTAGTAAATGTATTTTCCTTTCATCATAACAATCCTCAACTTCCAGAAGCAGCAACCTAGTGAATGGTAGGAGTTAGTGTAGATTAAATTTTACTTACCTTGACGCATTGCCATATGAGAGGAAGAGAAGTTAATTGGTGCTTTAGTCTGAGGGAGAAACTGGAATTTTGTAGATTAGAGGCTGGGAGTTCCATTTGTCAGTGTCTGCCATAATTATAAGGTTTTATCACAAGTACACTGATGGCTGAAGATTGATGGGGATGGGGGGTTCGTGTCCTTAAAGCTTAGGTTTTTACCATGAAGAAACTTTTTAGAGAGTGGTTTCTCTTTTTGTGCACACCAGTAACACAGGAGAAGACTATTATATTGAAAACTACTATTATTATGTTGAAAACTACTATTATTACCTAATGTTTGTATACCAGCTAATACTACTGGGGGTGGCAAGATTTAGATACCCACCTGGGTGACTGGTACTTAAGTAAGCCATAGGTCACTGTGTATTAATAATGTTGTAAGCTCATCATGGCTGTTGTTTTTAGTGACATTGATTTGTTTAGTATAGCTGCACTAGCACCAAAACAACAAATAACTAAATAATACATAGTAATAACACATTTAATACTTTCTGGCATCAAGACTCTATATGGTAAAAAAAGATTAAAACAGTCCTGCATGCAAAGAGGTTTTTCTGAAAAGGGCTTTCATTTTAAAGGATATTTTTAATGAATTGATTTTTGTCGGTGTTAACGGTTATGCCAAAGTCTCTATCTAGTCTGTTATTAAATTTTGCTGAAGGCCTTTTTTAAGGTATTAGTGGTCTTGTGTTCTGGGGTTTGCACTGACTTGCATGCTTCTCAAATTCACGGCATTAGAGCTCCACCTTTTTTTTCATTTTCTGATTGCACTAAACTTTAATGGTGTAGCTGTGCCCACATAAATCACTTTTTTTTTTTTATTAATTGAAGTTAAAAGCCATATTGTTTACACTGGTGTTATTTACAGCAGAGTATTTCTTTTCAGTAGAAAATGCTTAGATAAAGGCTGAATGAGAGAGGTTGTAATTGGGTATATTTTACCAGTAAGTTTTTTTTCCATGTTGGTTTTATATGTTACTCTCAAATCTTCTTTCTGGTGCCATTGGTTTCTTCTTGGAATTCAGGATGCAGAGGTACAAGGGAAAGAAAGGGAGATACACCATATCATGTAAGCAAAACGGATCAAAAAGTACTTTCCAAAGAGAAAGGCTTTCCCACAATAGAGGGGGGAAATAAATCTTAGTTCAGTTATTACTTAATTATTTTAATTCTACTCATAGGAAAGGCCTGCTAACTGGGAGAAATTGTAAAAAAATATAAAGGGAGTCATGTTACAGTCCTTAAAATATATTTAATAAAAATCCATTAACTGATATATAAAATAGTGAATTTAAAAATAGAGTCATATTTCACCTGTTGATGTCTACGTGAAAAATTGACATTGTGTCCTCATAAAATGGGACAAATGAGTCATGTAATTTAAAGTTACATAATCAATAACTTAGACAAATTCCACTTCTTTGATGATTTGTGTGACTGTTTTGTGATCAGGTTGAAGTGCACAGAGTTTCAAATCCCTGTAACACTTCTAGGTCTGTAATAAACACATGAATTTTGCATTTCGCGTTGTGTAGAAAACAAAACAAATCAATACACGGAATGTCTTTGCTCAAAACAAGCAGGTCAAGAAAATGAAGAGCGCCAAAATTACCAGCCTGCCAGGTACTGCAAAAACTCTAGCAGCAGCAGGCTCAAAAACTATCCTTTCATCTGAGATGTACAGTTTAGGAGTGCTTGTAAGCCACATTCTTCTCCGTGATAAAGTTTGGGCTTTGAAATTTTCCAAGCTATAAAATTCATGTGTTCATAGTACAGCATTGTGCATTAATATGGCCAGGCATGGCGTGAGTAGATTTTAAAATTTCTGTTTCACTTTCTGTTTTCTTTCACCCTTTCCTATTGTTTATTTATGTTTTACCTGTTAGTTTATATTTATCCCAGTTGAATTCATGGCAGGCAGGCAGGAGAATCGTGACAGGAGACCCCTTATGGTGCTGCATCTAACAAGGAGACAGTTTTCTCTTTGGCCTGTTGTGACCTTTTTTGACTACATTGCTTATGCTGGAGGTAGTATCCTGAATGCCTGTATTTCACCCGGTTTAGCAGAGTGCAACTGTGCCCTTTAACTTGGTTTTTGGTGGGAGGAGAAGCTATGGCAGACGTTGGAGAAGGGCACAAGGATAAGGGGTAGGAACTCCCTTCAGATGTGATTTTGATAACTAGTCGAGTGTGTCCAACTGTAGAAAATCACTGAGTGACAATCTGTCTACCTGACAGTGGCCACAATGAGCTACAAGGTTTGTGAATGGCTCTACAGATTAGAATAAAGCAAGCTCAAATAAAGTATCTTTTGTTGGAGTGGACTTGGTTTGCTCTGGACAGCTAGGTGACCTCTTTTGATCCTTATGCCTGGACCAAGAGAAAATGAAGCACCAACTGAAAAGCTGGAATAAAGCTGTTCCATTAGATAATTAATATAGATGTTTCCAAAAAGTAAGTCTTTGTTAAAATCTGCTTCTAAAGGATAGCTTGATTTTGCCTGGGATCCCGTGTTAACTTTATGGACACATCTCTTAAATGCACATGCTTCTCTTTTTCCCCTTCATTTACAATTATATCTTCCACAAATATTACGATTTTTTGTGATTTGCTGTCATTTAAAAATAATAAAATTTGATTGGCTGATTTATTCAAGATTTATTTCTCATTCATAAATTCATATTTTTTCAATCAGCTCATTTCCTGAGGCACAAAAATGTACCTTATGTGCTCAAAAGCATCCTGCAGGTCACCAATTTGCTCTGGATTTGTTGAATATGCAGTGTAATCCCAATGAACTTTTACAGGAGATTTAAATATGCACTAGAAAGTCAGACCCACCATAAAGAGTTGGCTTGTAAGCAACACCACTGAATCAGTTTTGGTATTGATTCATTGTTACTGCTGCTATTTGCCTCTCCATTGTATGCTTATTGTCAGCTAGACAAAAGGTTTTACTATTTCAAAATGTGGTGAATAATTTTCACATGCTTACTTTAATGTATCTATCTTTATATATAAAATCTCTCAATCCTTTTTATTTTACAGGTTTTTACTGGCTGGGCATAAAGCTTTTTATTCATTATTATGTAGGGTCTTAAAGCAACATTTTGCTTTTAGTTTCTGTGTTGTTTTCCAAAAAAGTCATATAAAGTGCTTATGAATAAAACAACATATTAAATTATTTTAAAGGTAAAACAGGCAACTTTTCTGACACTGAGGGATGTGTATAAGTACATGCACAGATACATATCCACACATCAATATCCCTTTAATGCAGAATATTTTTTAAAACCCTTCTATAAGTGATGTTGTGTGAAGTTGCTGAAATAGATAAAAAGTTCTAAAGAGCATTAAAGTAAATGCAAAGCATTTTCAAGCATTAAATATCCCTTTTCACATTTCTTCTCATTTCTCTGTGTGTGTGGCTCTCTTCTGAAACAGGAAGGCTATGGAGTAATAGTTCTGAATCCCAATGAGAACTATATTGAAGTTGAGAAGACAAAAGCCCAAATACAGCTGTCTTCTGATATCTCAGATGAACCTGCAGAAAAGAGAGAAAGAAAAGATAAAATCCAGAAGGAAACAAAGAAGAGACGTGACTTCTATGAAAAGTACCGAAATCCACAAAAAGAAAAAGAAACTATGCAGATCTATATTAGAGTAAGTTTATTTTGGTTTTGTTTGCCCTTCTTTATTGATGCATACATGTGTTTACTGCCTATATTGGCTAATAAACAGTGTGCTTTGTTAAAAAAAATACATTACTGAGATGACATTCAGGAGTTTTATACAGAGTTCCTGGCTCTTTACTCTGTTGATATTTTTGGTCATTTATTGATCGTGAAGTTTTGGAAGTGTTACAGAAAAATTCTTTCTAATTTCAAAGAGAAACTTCAAATAAACCCCAGAGGAACTCACTGGTGTTATCAAGAAAGAAATTATTTAAGAAAGACTTTCTAAAAACCATCTTATAAACAGAGGTGTTCTTAAGAAAGACTTTGTAGTGAAGCTTAGGCAGTATACCAGCTTCAGGTGTCATGTATGCATTTATTGTATTATATTGTGTTATATTGTATTATATTGTATTATATTGTATTATATTGGGGAGGCAGTGGTTAGTGGGGAGGCAGCCTGATAGTTTTTTATCATCTGCCAAATTAATAATGTATTGTGGAAAATACCAGTGTTCATCTTGTGTGGTAGCAAATTTACCCTGTAATGTATTGTTTTTATATGAGCAGCCATCCACTGTGTTTGAGCTAAACTTTTGAAGACAGATAAAGGAGGAAACTGGCTAATATATTAATAAATATTTAAGCTAGAATAATTTGAGAATGGTATGATGAAGAAACTCTGTCCCTTGCCCTTATCTGACTCAGTGAACCTTTGCACTTTGTAATGCTACCAGCATGGGATCATTATAACAGTGCTACCCGAGGATTTCTAATTCTGCAGGGGGCACAAACAATATTATTTGCACATTGACACATTTTACTTCATATACATACTATGAATTATACATTTCAGACTGAGTCATACAATTTCCAAAACCCTTATTATGAAAGTTAGTATTTTCATTCAGCAGTAACACATCAGAAACTGCACAGTGAAAGTAAAACAATAAAAAGTATGCCATTCTGATGAGAAACAGAGCACATTAGAATTGTCTTAAATTTTAATATGCTCCTGTTAATTTTTTTTAACATAATATTTTTTGTAGAAGAAATATAACTATGCCAGCTAGTTAAAAGAGTTGGTAACTTGGATGCAAGATTGTCACTAATACCATAAATATTTACTGTCTTTTGAAAAATACCTAAGTATGGGAAACAAAGGAATACATATATATATATATTCAAAGTCACCAACAAGGCTCTGTGTTTTCTGTTTGCAGATTTTTGATAAGATGCTATTCTGCCCGCTAGCCAAATCCTCCTCCTTGAGAGGGGCAACCAGTCTTAACTTAAGGTCCATGAGAATCCAGTGGACAGTGCTGCTGTATTGTCTGAAAAGAAGTCTAGTCAGCATGCAGGTTCAGTGTTCCTTTGTTGAAAGTGAACCTTTTTTTCATAACCATTTTAGTAATTCTACCTTCTCATGACTCTTGCCTGATGAGGCGTGAAATTTGGTTTCAGGAGGCTTGACCCCCGAAATACAAAATATATTGTTCCATTCCATTTTCCTTTCTGCACATCTCTGTGCCTTAAATATAACTGTTGATGTTTGCTTTATTTGGTTTTCTTCAAATCAAGGAAAGAAGTAGTGTACGTTTTAGTGAAAGTGTGGTTGGTGGTCTCCTTCCTCAAGCCAATTAATTGGAATTGGGTTTTCTGATGAGCTTGGTGTTGTATTCTGAAATTATTATTTTGGGGATTTTTTCTTAATAGACTCCAGTACAGATAGTTTTCTGAAACAGAAAGAAAAACATACCTGCTTTAGTGTATTGTGGAACAAATCAATGTAATTTCCTTGCTTACCAGTTTTTGATACAAAACTGGACCATCAGTAGGGTTCCATTTACTCCATTGGTCAGAGCTGCTAAGTGTGTAGGTGGTTGCAAGAGGTGCAATGGCATATTTGCAATTTTCTTGCTTCCAATGCTTGAGTCCATAGGATTGCTCTCTGCCTGCACCCAGGGACTTGCCTCCACAGACTGCTGTGGGTGTAGTGTTGGTGGTGGTTTGGGGTGATTTCAAAGGGCAGTTCAGATACAATTTTCCTATATAGTATAGTCTACATTTGACTCACTAGGCTCTTAAAATAAAACATGCTGTCATTCAACAGAGATATTTAAGTAAGGTATATGATTTGTAATGATCTCATCAAAGAGTTTTGAAAAACCTGAGCAGGCCTTATGTCAACTTTGCCAAGTAGGAAAAAGTGTGGATAGACTAGACAAAAAATTTGCTCACAGGAAGGCTTTAACTTCATCTAACACCAAAGGAAAAATATGGTTGTGTTAAATATGCTGGAAAAATTATTTCAGGCTGTTGAGCAGCAGGAATAAATATCCTCAGTTACGTTCTCATAGGGTTGCTGAGATCTGTTGTGATCTGATGAGGAAATGCTATTTGAACAAGTTAAAGCTGTCTGGTTGATGCTCTGACTTGTGCAGCTAGATTTTCCAAGAACTGGAGAATTAGAACTCTTCCTCAGTAATTATGTTTAAGTATTTTCTTTATTTTCATAGGAAAAAAAAAATAGCTGGGGTATTCAAGAATATGTAAAAGCTGAGTCTTGAAATACAAAATATCAAACTGCACTGTATCTTTGTACAAAATGAGTATAAATAAAAACGACTATGGCAGTGTGTAATGCATTAAGCATAGTGCTCTTGAAAGATCAAAGTACTTACTGTTTCATGCTGGAAGTTTCCCTAACTATGAAATAATGTACTTTCTGGCATACATTATGGCTTGTTAAAGGAACTGATTTGGTCTGGGTAATAAACATCATGTCAAACATTATGGCAGGAAAACCTGCTTAATATGTTTTGTAATAAGACAGATTTTTTTGTTCTTGAAAACATCTGCCAACTGAATTCACAAGTGAAGACAGAAAATGTCATCAATTCTGTAACATTCTTGTAAATTTTATTTCAATTTTAGCAATGCAAACCAGGAAAAAAACCTTTTTGATAATCAGCATTGACTATAATACTTTTATGGAATGATTAAACACAAGCATTTTACTTTTATATAATGTGCTAATGAATGCATATGAATTTTAATACTCTTACTGTTCGGATTTTAACAAGCATATTGACAGATCATTTTAAAAGCATCTGGTTTTTAATGTGTTGAATGGAGGATTGAGTAAAATAGCTAAATATGTACATACATCCTTTTAAAAAACATATTTCTATCCTTAGTTATAAATATTACCATTTTTTCTTAGACCACCAGAGGCTGCTCTGTACATATGGGCTAATGCTTTCCCCCCAGAAACTTACTACCCTAGCCAGCCTTCATTTGTTACTGAAGTAAACTGAGAATTTGCTACCTTTTTTCTATGGAAACAGATCATACATGCTTAAATGTGGCATGATCATTCCTTCCATTTTCAGCCATCTCCCATTCCCTACAGATTTTAACAGTCAGTGTCTTTTCTATGTTAGAAGATACTTAAAAATGTAAATTAGTATTTTCCCCTTCTAAACTGCATTCATCACTTAAACAATATTCTGAGTAGATTCTGAAATGTTATGAAAGAAAAAGTATAAATTGCATCATTTTATAGTAATTTGCAATAATGTTGTTGCCCCAACAGTTGAAGGATATCAAAGAGGCAACCAAGGAAGAAGGAGGGTAAATTACTTTTATCAGACCAACTAATGGGGTCAGGTTTTGTGGACAAAAGGGCTAAGCCTTTCCAAAGCTTGTATGCTAGGAATTTTGTCCTTTTTTTTCCCCACTGAGTTTATCAGCTTGAATAATTCTTATTACAAATATTATTTTTACTATAGCACAACCTATAACAGCTCCATTTCTATTAACAGCATATTAATGAAATTAATTTTGGATGTAACATACTTTTCATAAATAATTTTTCCTATCTTTTGTGGGAGATTGAAGAAAAGAGTCAGAAAAGATCGTATGCAACTAGTTAATCTGTTTTACTAAAAATGGACGCGTCGGGATAATTTGTCAGTATTTAGGAAAAAGTGGTAAAAGGCAGTTGTTTTAATACACAGTTAAGTAAGCAGTGACTGCTGGCAGACAGGAAATCCTGGCAATCCGAGCATGCCAGCACGGTTGTGCCATTTCTGCTCATTGTTCAGTGTGGCTGACATGAAGGTCATGGCAGAGTGTCCCCTTGTGTGGGATGACCTTTCTGAGCCACGGATTTTTTTCACACTGAAGATTGAGCCGTTTCCCAACATAGCTGCAGTCCCACCAGCTGCCAGTTTCACCTTGTGGCCATCTCTGGGCCAATGACCTACCCTCTGACTTGGCAAGGTGCACACCTGCTCTTGTCCAAGACCTGTGTGACTACATTAGCCTGCTGCTGAGACAAAACTAATAAGCCCTTATTTCACCAGAGGAGACAAAAAATGGCAGGCTCTAGGCAAACAGCTCCTGAGAGGTAAAGGACATACATGTTCAGCACAGAGAATGTCTGTGGGCATCAGGACTTTAGCTTCTAGAGTCTCGTGCTGCCTGTTTTGTTTTCCCTTTTACAACAAACAGCGCCTATTTTGTTTCTGCTTTTACAACTGCTGGCATTGCTTTATATATACCTCTGAAATATCACATGGTTTTACTCTGCCCACTTTTAAAGCCTGTTACTTCCTTATGTTCTTGAGAAATCTCCTTCACTTGTAAGCAGCAGCAAAATCATGCTGATAGTAAAAAGCTCGTGAGAGCTGCCTAGAAACCACCATGGCGTTGTTGTTCTTGCCCCATGTACTGCTGGGCACTGGGCATTCAGAGTTGAGAGGACACTGCAGTTCAAGTGCTGAACATAAACGTGTAGTGACACTCTGAGTGCTCCAGGAACTCCTCTCCAGGAAAGATCTGGTCTCACAGAACCTGTGCCATCAGAGACCTGCACCACCCTGGGCCAGCAGCTGGAAGCCAAATATCTACCATGGCACTTAGCACCTGCAGTTAGGCTACCACATCATTCCTAAAAGGTCAGATAAGCTTCAAGTTCTTACAGTAGTTCCTGTAAATCAGGAAAAATATATATATGTCATGTTTCATTCTATAGATACTACAGTGAACAGACATCTTACATTAAATAGCTAAACTATGGAGAATTTAAACTAGTGTTCAATAATTTATGCATAGGCTATTTAGCATGAGCAGGTAACTTAGGTATTTTAAAAATCCTGAGATTATGAAGAATTCTTACAGTACATTTTGCATCTACTAATCCTGGAAAGTTTTGTCTTCTTTTCCTTAAGCGATTGAGAAATCAGACACAGATAATCACTAAAGGGAAATTCTGTATCTCTTCAAGAACACCGTTGGCTCTTCTCTTTGCTGTACCCCCTCTTTGTTCTGCATTTTATAAGTATGGTTTAATCAAAGGAAAATAATAAATTGGGACCATCTAGCTTTGGTGTCTTTCACACATTCATTACATGTTTCTGATAAAGTGTCCATTGTTAGATCCAGCTCCTAAAACGTGAGGCAAGCCGTGTAAGTTTCCAAAAGAAAGAACCAGCTTGCATCTCTCTACCCACCATGAACTGTGTGGTGCTCCCATGGTGCTAAAAAAGATTCTCACTCACAAGTCAGAAGAGACCTCCTTTCTTTCAGATGGCATTCAGGCTCATAAACGTGGTCAGTTTGTGGGGTAATGGTGAAGAAAACTGGCTCAGCAGAATGCAGATGTACTTGTTGATGGCAAAAGTTAATAAAATCATTCAAACATCTTGAACTCTGATATTGCCTGGTTTTGACTGTAGAGTGACTGCAATGAAGGACTGCAAAGACCTCCTTTGCTAGTATCCTTTATCGTTTATCTAACAGAACAAAAGGATTTTAGCTGATGTCCAAAATATTCTCCAAGTTTCTGCACACACTTGCATGTTTTGCTACTAGATTTCAATATGTTTGGAAAAACTGGCAGAAAGAATTTAGCAGGGACTCGAGTGGCACCATACACCTTTTTGCAAAACTTGAAAGTTCTTTACATGTTTTTTTCTTGTAGACCAGTCAGCCATAAGACACTTGATAAGAGATAAAGAGAGATGATAAAAATTAATTTCTGAGATACACATTTGTAGCTTAAGCTGAATGATGTTATTGCAAAATAACCTTTTTCCGTGTATACATACCACCACACTGAACCCCTCTAGAAATATTTATGTGTTTTGGAGAGGAGGATATGTGGGCTTTACTGCAGTGCATGGAGGTCAGAAAAACATTTGTGGAGTCTAGGAACTGAATGTCAGCAGACCGGGAACCAGGTTACAGGATGCACAGTAAGTTCAAGGATGTTTTCACCTCATCTACTACAGAAAACAAAGTGTAAATTCAGGAAAAAATATGAAGGGGAAAAAAAATCTTGCTTTTGGGATTAAGATAAATCTGGTGGTTCCTGAGTAGACTGCTTGGCTGCCTGCAGCAGTGACAGCTGCCAAAGGGGCTTGGATTAGTGGAGGAAACAGAGGCGTGGAACAGTGTGGGATAAGCTGCCCAGGAAGAAATGTTGGTTCTCCTCTGCAATTTGTAGGTGATTGAAATTTGAAAAATTAAGTATTATAGCAGTTAATTAATTTAATTCTAAAATTCTTATGCGTTAAGGATTTTACTAACCAAAATCCTTACTTTTTATGAATTAATATACTGTGTGATGTTATTTTGAATTATTTACATCTTGAAGAACAAGGTTGATCTTTTTAATCAGGTTGTTGCCATCTCTCTGCAGGCAAAGAAATATACCTTATTATGAGTTTTTAGAAGAGCAGTCCTTGCTATATCTTAGTGAACTCCATATCAGATCAGCACTCCCCAAGAATTAAATTTTACCAACTTCAGAGCTGTTACCTTCATTTCCATAGTGTACAGGCAGAAGTCATTACTAGTCTGTTTTACAATTAACTCCAGCCATTAACTCATGTAAATTTTGAGAAATCTTCCCATTCCTCTCTCTACTGAATTCTTGTTTTATCTCTGTCTCTCTGGATAAAAATGGATTCTAAACTGATCAAAAATGCTTTTGTCTTTTGTGGTCAGTGGTGTTGGTAGCAGGTTTTCTCCCCTGAATGGACTGCATGCTGTTCAGATGCATTGTTCTACACTTTTGTTGTTTAACAGTTGATTCTCATTCTCTTTCTCTGCCTTTTTTGGTTGGGTCTTGACAAGAATGAATTTGTCAATACCCGGTGAGGTATATTTTGTATATTTTCAAGTAAAACTTAAATTTTTGTTTGTTTTCCCAATAGAGGGCACTGCTTGGAGAGAAACTACTAAGTAAGATTGGTGTGCATTTAAAATTTCCAAGAGTTGTGTGTGTTGAGGAGACGGAAGATTTTTTGGGCTCTTCAGCAGCAGTTTGAGATCTTCTTGTCTGGTACTTCTAGCAAAAACACGGAGTGAAAAAAGTATCATGCAAGTACATGTGCAAGTGTGTGCACACAGGCACTACCTGCACCAAAGCATACAAAACCTGCTCACGTTCTTGCATGTTTGGCATCCTGCAGAAGGTGGACTCTGACTGAAGGCAGGCTATGACAGACACAGGATACATGAAACTGGGAAGTTTTCTTTTTTGGAAAAGCAAAGATTTGATCAGTGTATCCAGGCACGAAATACAGCAAGGAATTTTAAAGTGTATTTAGTTCAGGCAATACAGCTGGTACTTCATAAGCATCTGCAGTGTGTTCTTTTGGACTGGTGTTTCCTTGTGGGATGTTTCTTCATTCTTATCTCCTATCTTTTCCACCTGCTGTGTAACTGAATAATCTGATTTCATGGATCTTGCCAGTTCAGCCTGTGTCCTGTGAAAGTGGGCAATTACCACCTAACTGTGTCACAACCACTCTTTTCTTAACCTGGGAAAAGAGAAGCTTTAATTAATTTTGTGTAGATGTTAAGATGACAGATACTTATTTCTTTGGGATCTGGTTTGCTGAGGAATTCTTTTGAAGTTATCAAATAAAGTAATGAAGAAATTTAGCAAAGCTTAGGCTGCCTAAGTAATTTTGAAAGATTTCTAGGTGTGGCCTTAGGCTTTGATGCATTACTGCCCTCACAAATTCTACTTTGTAGGACACCTCCCTTCTTCTCTAGCTACTCTGCTTTTCATGTTTGAAAAATGAATATACATATTCGATGACAGGATTGTGTTATTTATTGTGTGTCCCTTGCACTGGTTGCCAAAAAGAGGTAGGCTTATGTTTAATGATTGTTGATTATCTTTAAATCCATTACCAGTGAAGACTGTGTGTGAAGTTCTCCTCAGTAGCTTATGTGAAGCTTTCAGATGCTGTATGCTGCTCTGACTGCATTGCCTTAGTTGACCAAATGAGTTATTACTGTGATGTGTCTTAAAATAACAACATTTTATTTAGGACCACTTGTCTTAAATACCTTTCTTTTGCTGTTTGCTATTATTGTTATTGTTCATTATGTTCTTTTACCATTTCCTTTCCCTTTCTTTTGAGCTACTCTAGCTGACTTTTAGAGTTTGGCTGATGCATAAATTGATTTTTTTTCTCATTGCCGCCAAACAGTGTCATTGCTGGAGCAGAAGTTGAGATACTATTGTTAGTCTGTTACAGTGGTGGTAAATAACCATGACATCATTTTCTAAAAACACCATTAATATAGCTGTTTCTACCCAAAATAAAGTGGTTAGTCTGAGTTCAGCTTTGCTAGACTAGCAAGGACAGATGGCAAAAGATGACCACTGCCTCTCTTGTACTGTGGGTCCACAGAATGTACAAAAATTGGAAAGATAATGTTATGGCATGGAAGTAACATAAATTATTTTGTGTCCAAAGTGCTGTAGTCATCTTCAGGACTTAGCTGGAGTATGTGCAAAGTCTCTCTCCCTCAAATGCCTTTGAATCAAGGTTTGGGAAGCTTTCACAATGTACATTTTTACACTTCTGCGTCACTAGAACTGTGGAGCTCCCACTTTCTTGCTTTTGTTGGATAGTATGAGGTATGGCAGTTGTGACCAGTCCTGGCTGAAAGTGCTTTGAGCGTAGTTTTGGATTAGGTGACCCTCCGAGGTTCTCTCTGGCTGATGTAGTTCAGTGATTTGACATTACAAAGTTTCACCTCAGCCCTCAAAGAAGTATTTGATCTATGAGTAGACTTGGTGGACACAGTGAAGAGAGGCAAATTTCACTGTCTCAGAACATTTAGTACTACTGAGATTGTGGTTGGCCATCCACAATAGGAGGTGATTCAGACCAGGAAGCTTACCAAGTTATCACCATGGTTAAAACACTGTGGTCTTGCACAAGTACTGCTACAGAAATGCATCTTGAGAGATATAAACTACTACAGACAGGCACTGATATTTCTTGGCATTTTTAACGCTGGGGTGTAGAGCAAATTTTTATGATTTCTTCAGAGATCAAGAATTCCCCAAGACAGATCATTATCTTGAAATTGCTGAAGGACATTCACCAAAGCAGCAGTAGGAGTTTTTTCACAGATGTCAAGATGTTATTAGCATGACCATTCTGGAATAATGAAAAGGATACAAGTACTGCCCACATCCTCCCTACTTCCTCTCCTTTGTTATATCTTCATCAAGATTTTGTCTAAATTGCTAATTTGAGTCCACAAGATTCCATTTTAAACTATAAAGCAGTTCTTGAGTTTTGGAAAGAGTAAAAACACCCTGTGACATTTAAATAGATCATTTGTGGAGAAGTGGGATAGACATGACGAAATTAAAAATGCTGTACTTTATTAAAGCATTAGTGAAGAGTGGTTTAATTAAGCCTGTACACAGCTACTTCTTTGAAGCTTTTGTCTAGGCTGCTGTTTTCAAGGTGAGACCCAAAGCTTAGCAGCAGGCCAGTGCATTACCCTACAGGTTGCCTTGAAGCCCCTACACAGAAACCCTGCTTCACTTCATCTCTTACACCTGTGCCCATGTTCATGGAGAGTTACAAACTACTTAAGAAACTTTTGTCCAGTTTTGTGTGAACGCTTCCACCTCCAAACATGTCCATGCTGATTGGGATTTGGTCACTGTACTAGGATATACTGAACATGATCACAGTATGGAGGATTTCCAAGATGCCTGGTACCTGGCAACTGTGAGTTCTTACCATTCATTCTCATTTTTGTTACTTAAAAAGATTTAAGATTTAGAATATGTTGGTATAGAAAACGTTTGCTCTAATAGAGCTAACAACAAAAATAGAAAAATATGTTAAACATAGATTGTTAAACAGTGCTTTGCTGCTTATTAGAGGGGCTGTCAGAGCTCTTCCAGAGTCTCTGTTAGCCTGAAAATCTGGTTAATCAGCTCCTAAAGGACAACCAGGACTAGAGACAAATTGCACAGAGACTTCTTGGGGTTGCAGTTTTTCTGCTGACACCATTAGGGATAAATTCTCCAGTTGCCCACATCCATTCTTCTGTACAGTCTTTTTCAATGCAGGATGGAGTCTGTCCTGCTTCTCTTTTCCTTATCTAGGGAACTTTTGTTAGGATTGTTGTCTGTTTTTATCCTGATGTAATGGGTTTTAGCAGACTCAAACCTGAGATTATAAATGTCAAAGGACTAATCTGTAAGATGGACATGTGCATTGGCATACAGAGGAGTTCAAAAAAAGGAACTAAAAGAACAGAAATGTTTTTCATTAAATCTCAATAAGATCCATGTTTCCAAAACTAATGGTTTGAATGGGGGAAGGCTGCAGTTGTTCAATCCACTTAATCTTAAAATTCATCAAACGTATATTTTCTAATAATGGATTTACATAGCATCAGGGACCATTTATAACAGTAACAAAAGTGAAATCCATGTGATTTTTTGAGGGTTTATTTTTCTTATCCCACACAGCAGCATAGGTATATATTACATATTTTATATAGTATACATATTCTCAGTATCTTCAGTTATCTCTGGAATTTCTGTTCTGTTGTTGTTCAGTCTGTAATCTCAATAAGACCCCCAATGTTTGGCCTGTGCTGCCTGAGTTACAAGATTGCTCCCAATTTTCCAGCTAGGTCAACCAAAAAAATTAAGATATGATAGAGGGTAGGTGGAAAAAATTCATATCAAAACAACTGTTCACTATGTCATTACGACAACCTGCTGTAACAAATGTGCTTCTGTTTTAATTTATGACAATTAATTGCTAAAAGTAATTTAATCTGACAGTGGCAAGGTGTTGAAAGACTCCTGAAGATGTCATAGAAGTGACCTTTCTGCCCATGTGCAACCAAAAGCCATTTTTAACAAGGAGGCTCAAAAACAGTACAACTTCTTTTGTACTTTGTTAATTAGTTATTGATTTGAAACAATGCTCTGCCAAATATTGTCAGATTAGCTAGACGCCAGGAAGGTCACAGTGTGACAGTCTAGTCCTGATAATCTTAAGGTATACAAGAATTCTTTTTACTTTGAACCTTTTGTTCTGATATCCCGAGAATTACATTTCCTGGCTTTAGCATCTGTGCTAATTTAAAATACAGCCAAGCTGTCTGTTATGTAATTGGATGTTTTGAGTTGTTAAAAAAAATTGCAATGTGTTAGAAGAAAATTGCTGTTGATCTAATATCTAATGATCTTCGACGACAGCGATGCACCACTGCTGCAATGCGAACGGCCTTGCTAATCTGTGTGGAAAAGAGCCTGTTTTAATGAAATAATCAACACCAAGGAGTCACAGAGTTCAAGACAGAGGTATGACAGAAAACTTCTGAGGTTGTGTAGCAACTCATTGGGATGAAAGATCACTTCCTAGGGTACGTTATTGTGAAAAATAACAGAGGTGCATCTGCACAGGAAACTGGGGAAGCAGTATTCAGTGTTAAATAGCTAAACATTCAACTTTTCAGCTTATTGAAATCAGAACCAACAGAAGATTCAAACCTGAATTTCAGATTTTGTGTTTGTCTTTAGATAATTGCTTTATAAGCTAATGACAGTTACTTCAAATACAATTAATGATAGTCCTCTACATATTAAGGCACTTCAGCAAATCTTTCTAACTGTGCCTTAAGTAATATATCAGTTTACTTAAAGCAGTGAGCACTTTTCAGTCTTTATTAAGAGAAATCAAATAGATTTGAGCCTTTTAAATCTTTCTTGCACTAAAATAACTGTTTTTGAGTGTAATAATTAGGGAGAAGTGAAGAACAGTACAGGGCAAAGTCATTGTATTTCATTTAATTCACACAAAAGATACAAATTCTGTAACAGAGACTGTACAGCTGAGGTTTGTTCTGAAACCATGACTGTTAATGAAAATACTAAGTTGTTATCTTACTTAAATGTGTTGAAATTTGTGTAGATTCGTTGT
This sequence comes from Muscicapa striata striata, assembly GCA_030060385.1. Classification (NCBI taxonomy): domain Eukaryota; kingdom Metazoa; phylum Chordata; class Aves; order Passeriformes; family Muscicapidae; genus Muscicapa; species Muscicapa striata. Next base: position 1,317,789 of record JAREIS010000206.1, read on the forward strand.
TTCCTGTGGTGGGGAAAGCTGCATTTTCCTTGGCAAAAATAATATTTTTCTTGGAATAGCATGGTTATAAAAAAAAGTCTGTTTCTCATTACAACATATAAACAGATTGAAAGAGCAGGAGAATAAAATAGGCTTTTAAGTACTATAGGAAGTAGAAAAATAATACTTCTGCATAACTTCCATTAAGAGTTTTTGAATGTTTCAGATGCATTCATTTCCAAAGGAATTGCTTTTAGTGGTGAGAAAAATGCATGTAATCATTTAAATGACTGATGTGATCTCTCTGTGTCTTGCAAAGATAGTTCTCTTTATAAAAGTATTGTATTAATTTTTATTTACTTGACCTCACAATTATTCTGTTAATTACAAGAAACATGGCTGCTGAGGAGGATGTCTGTGAAGTACAGTCTGGTGGTTTGTTTAAGAAATACTCTTTTGTTCCCATAATTTGATCATACCAAAGGCAGTGTTTGATGGATTTGTTATGTCATAGGCTGAAACACGTTGTGGACAGAATCTTGATCCCTGAGATTGAGTAGTTTGGGAAGAAAAAAGTACAGGGAGGCTTTAAAAAAATGAAAAATGTAGATATCCATAACAGTACTGAAATGCAGCTGCCCCAGTCTTTGAGTATTTTTACCAGTTGGAATATCTTTGGCCAAGCTGCTGTAGTTGTTGCTTAAATTAGAATGTGTTAAGTCTACCTGCAAGAGATTGGCAGATAATGCTTAGATCATCATGGCATGGGGATTTTCTTGTGAACTACACAGGTATTTGTCCATAGCCATGGTATGGCTGTACAGATAGGACTAATCTGAGGAATTGTTGTTGCATCTTCAGTCTGAGGAGTTTCTCCATGCAGGATTTCAAAGCTGTTTGCCAGAACATGCTGCTTCAAATTAAGCCTTACTTTGCCTGGAAGCCTGTATGAAAGAGGGAAAAAATACACAAAAATCAAGAAGTCTGTCAGAGAGCTAAGAGGGAAAGCAGTTTTGTTTGGTTTTGTTTGGTTTTGTTTGGCTTTTTTTTTAAGTTAAACCCCAATGATTAATTACTCTTGTTCCTCCTATTTATTTTCTTCTCCTACAACTTTTTCATCTCAGTGAGTCAACAGTGTTCTTGTGCCCAGACTGGAAAAAACAAATATCATATTTGTGTTTACTTATATTTTTCTCTGAAGGATAAAATAATTAACTTATTGGTGAAGGTCATAATGAAGAGCTACTAAGTAACTGATTTTGCCTGATTTTTTCTTGGTTTTGGTCTCCTTTCCTGCACTTTACTAGAAGAAGCTGAGTGGTGATGGCAAGACATGCCAGATTCCAACGGAAGTAATAGTGGGAAAATCCAGACTTGAACAACAGCCTGATAAAATTGTCTTACCCTGGCTGACAAGCAGATGCTTTAATCAGGACAATATAATAGTATTTGAGACTTAATTAATTTTGCTTGAAATCTGGGATTAACTTTATAAACAGCAAACCCTTTCAGGTTACAAAGTCGCTTGAATTTCCAAATAAAAAACTGAAGAGGTGAGGAGAGCCTTTGAACAGAGGAGCAGAAGGTTATTCGCAGTGCAGAGAGCCCCAGACATTGCAGAGTGAGGGGCACGGATAACATTTGCTGCTTTCTTTATTTTTGCACAGATCCGTGTCCAAACTCACCTCACTTAACTCTCAGTTCCAGTGAAAATCTAAGAAACTCCATGTGCACCACCAGCCTCGTAAAAACACTCATATATCATATAACATCTACGTGCTTCTGACATGGTGATGCTCTGAAAGCCTCCTGTGAAAACCCATACTGGCCAGAAAGGAAGTGTGGTATTACATCAGGGGTACAATAATGCAGCTGAGACCACTGGCTTCTCTCTGAATAATAGCTGTGGGCACTGACAGTGTCTCTCTGTGGTTTTAGGGCATTGTTGGGCAGGTTTGAGACCTGTTTAAATATTTTAAGTGAGATCTTGGAGGCAGGGCCTGTGGTCGAGCGAGTGGGAAGTGCTTTGATTTCCATCTTATTTCTAACTGGGCAGAGGTGGTTGGAGCACAACAGGAGATGAGAGTGGTTTGGGTTTTTTTTAGTCCAGAAGTAACTCTAGGTTTTTGGTTAGGAGCTGCAGTGATTGAAGGCTTAGCTGGTAAACTGCTTTTCTGTCTTGGAGTTGGGTTTTGTTTTTTTTTCTCCTGTGTGCCATAAAGCTGGAGTATAAAGGAGAAAAGTAACTCCCTCCTACTACTCTAGCATGTTAGTATCCAAGCTCGCTCTGTTGCCACAAATATATATATATATATATATATCAGAAGTCTGAATTTTGTTTCCTGACCATTCTCACCAGGGAAAGCCCAGCTTGCATTCGAAGTGGGGAAAGTGGGACAGGATTTGAAGTCATCTTCAATGGTAATTGTGGTGGGAGCTGGGGAGAGCAGCTGTGGGAGCCCTGGGGAGGAGCCCAAACACGAAGCATAAAAATCATGGCTAGACATCAGTCTTGCATTAGCTAAAACCTGTAATTTTAAGCCTCATCTCAGGAGTTGTGCCGTAGCAAAGTGGTGGTATCACCACTTCTTCCCAAACCAGCTCTTCATCCCCTCTGCACCGGTGGAGGAAATTTACATTTTGTATCAGTCCACCAAATGCATTTTTGGTTTACATCTTTTATTTGGCTGTTTGGTATGTCAGATACTGCATACTTGATTTAACAAGAGTGTTGAGATTGCATGCTTTCCTGATAAATTGTTGGCAGTTTTGGTGGTGGGATTACCTTTAATTTAGCATCGTGGACATTTAACTGCAATATGTAAGACTTCTGGTCTTCCTTTGTACTGCAGACTCTATACACACAACATTACTGGGGCTTCATAAGCAGTATTGGAAACACTTCCATCACCAGCCCAATTCACAAATAAAATAGGCAGAAGAAATTGAAACAGAAGCACCGGAAATAGATTTGGGAATAAACTGAGATCTGTAATACAAAAAAGAAAAACCAACCTCAAGTCACTTTGCCATATTGCTTTCTGAAGGCATGTGTCAGATAACAACCTTGGCTATGCTATTTATATCCTGCAACTCCACAAATGACCAGACTTAGCTATTGTGATACCTGGTCTCTCCTGTCTCAAAACTGACTCCTGCCTACTGCCAGAGTATGTATCTGGCCCCCACCTCAGAAAGTGCCCTTAAAAAGATAGTGTATTTTTTTATTTCACCCTTTCTTCCTGCAAGTGCAAGAGTCTGACATTTTTACATCCGAAGACTCATGATTTAATCCCTTCTAAGGTCATAAGTAAGGAATTTCTGAATACAGATGCTGAATAAAATAACATCACTCATACATTTACATGATTTTAGTGTTGAACCAGTGCAGATTCAATGCTCTGTGTTTCCATAGAGCTACACCAGACATTGGTAACCATGAACCCACTTTGCACAGCTGATCAAATCCTGCTGAGTTTTGTGGTTTTAATATGGCCAAGTATGCAAATAAAATCCATACAGAGCCCATAAAAGGAGGAAAGAAATGTGTCCTCTCTTCAGGCTTTCAAAGCCAGAGCATCAGCTGTCTATGATTTCATCTCTTCTCCTCTTGTTTTCTCTCAAGTTGTCTCTTTCTCACTCAGGACACAGCAACTAAAATAACTTGCTTGACTCACTGCTCAGCCTTCATCATCCTTGCTTTCCTGTGCTCTTTACATGACCTACTAAACTGAATTTCAGATGCATGTTGTCAGATCTAAGATTTGGTGTAAATTTGCCTCCACTATGACTTTTCCTCCACTATTATTTCCCCCACTCTCAGCTGCTTTGCTGCTGAGATGGTCTGGTGTTTGTTTTTGCAGCATCCTTTTGTCTGGTCTCACACAGCAGTTTTACACAGGGGCAATTGCCCCTGTATAGAATATACTGCTGTGGTATGGCTATTGCCATGCTTCCTGAAAGGTCAGTTATTTAAGAGTTGTGCAAGAGCCAACCCATATTCATGTTTACGTATCTCCATCTCTGGTGTACAGATTAGTGTTGCCTGTATCAGTAAGTAAAGCAGAAATACCATTCCTACTGTTAGTAAAAGGTCCTGCTGTCTCCTGGGATCACCTCTCGTGTTGGATGGAGTAGGGAACCTTTCCCAAATAACTGTGAAAGAATTCTCCCAACTCAGAATTTGAAAAGGTTAAAAAGATTTTCAGGTAGATGGGATACTTCCTAATGCACTGGAATTTCTCAGTTAGAGGCAAAATCTGGTTAAATGTCCTGTGCTAGACACTTTCAAGTCTTCACAGACTCATGCTGCAGAAATACATCGATACAAAATACTTGCTTCCTTCCTTTCCTGTTTTTAGTTTATATCCTCTCCTTATTTTAATCTTCCTCTGTGGCTGTAATGCCATAGTAACTGTCTGGTGTGGGGGTAAAATCACATACTGGCTGGTATTTTTGCTTTTGTTTCATCTTTCTCGCCCTCAAAGCTATCCTGGTTCTCATCCAGGATAGAGTTAATTTTTTTGCAGTAACTGTGAGGACACGGAGTCTGGAGCCATGTGGACATGTCTAGGTTATTGTTCTGTGTCACCTCTTGTCACTCTCGGGGCAGAAATGAGGAATTGTTGCTTCCCAGAAGGAGGTGGCATGGCATGAGGTCAGGAAGAAGAGCACAGGCAAGGAGGGTCTGTCTGCCATTTTGTTCATTTGTTTGGGGTCACACTGGGTCAGCTTGTGTTCAGTGAGCATTTTTTTTTTTTCATGTAAATCACCCTCTTTGCTGTATACTTTTCTTATTAATATTGTTAGTGTTACTGTTTGTTTTCTTATCTCATTGCTGTTTCCAGTAAATTCTTATTTCAACCCATAACCTCTGTCTTTTGTGTCTCCCACCAGAAGAGTGGTGGGAGGAATGGTTTCTGGTTTGGACAAGTCTTGGTTGGGGGGTCACTAAATTAGAAAGTGACATTCCTGAACCATGACAAAAAGCTCTTAGACCATGACCTGCCTGGAAATTTTGGAGCTGCTCTTGTGGTAGTAACCCATTGTGAAGTTTCATTTTGTTCCTCCATAGTGAAAGTGGGTTTTGTTTCATGTAAGGCAAATATTTGCAAAAGGAATGAGAAGAATACAAGAGGTGATAAGCATCATTTAGTAGTCATGAAGGGTGCTGTTGTAGCAGGGTATTTTTATATTTATATGAATTTAAATGTAGTATTTTTTTGGAAGAGTTGGGGTGAATTACAAAAGTTTGTCTGCCCCAAGGCTCCCTGAGGCAATGGGACGAACTGTGTGTGACTGTCAAGGTGTTCTGGTGGGAAAGATCTAACATATCCAGGGACAGAAGATCAGAGCCTTCTGCCTCCCAGCCAGTATGCAGCTCTGTTCTCCCATATTTAACTCATGTACCATACTTGGTTACAGTAGCTTATGGAGCTAGGAGAAATTGTTTTACTGTGATAAGTGGTAATTAGAGAAACCACCTTCAAATAAATTCTTAAAAGGCTGTTCAGTTCTGTGGCATATTTCCCCATTTGTGTGCATTTCACTTGCCCATTGTCTCAGAAAAATGTGATTCCTACTGCTTGATTTAAAAAAAAAAAAACAGCTGAAAGTGGAAGATTACCAGATCTGAAAACTAGGTTTCTTAGTCTTTATTTTTTCTTTATGTGACTTTAGTTTTGATGTATTAGAAGTTTAAGATGGGGATCTGAGCTGCTCTGTCTCCGTAAAGCTAATGGTGGTTCAAGGCCTCCACGTCTTGCCCCATCTGCAACTTTCTGGAAACAGGCTACTTTGGGAGGAAAAAAAAACCCACAAAACCCAAACTAAAATTTGGCACTGAAACACTAAATACGTGAACCTGTCACAGTAAGCAGTCTCAAAGGGCAAGCTGCTTTGCAGGAGCTAATTAACCTTAGGAAATAATTACCCAAATATGCAAATGTTGTTTAGACAATTCCATGTGTTATCGACTCAGGTAGTCCATCATAACTGCAGACCTTGCAATGTCTAGGTGTTAGAATCTGGCAAAGTTGATAAGGCTTCAGTTGCTGCATCACTCCAACCTGGTATTATTAATTATTAATATTAATTATGATTAATGACTGTGATATTACATTGGCAAATTTGACCTGTTTTTTTGATGCAACAGAATGTAATGTTGTATTCACAGTGTGCATACTGTTTATCTGTGTATACCTAATGGCTCCAGTCATTAAAATGTTATATACCTTTTGACTCCTAGCACTAGCCATACTGGAAAAAATGGCTGACCAAAATCTGAGTTCACTCCCTCCACATTTCTGCTCAATGAATGGCCCATGAATAGCCTTGTTTGGGCTCCTTTGTGTTGGATAAACATTGCACAAGGGCTTTCTCATGTCATACAGTTCTTAATCTTTTTTTCCTTTCATGCCTAATTGTTGATCAAGAGGAAGGGTTTTCAGATGGATGGAGACCTAGAACTATGTCTTCCACAACTCCAAAGAACTAGACTACTTATTTTGACAGAGAATTACCTGTTACAGTTGACCAGCTGTCAGTGGGAAATCTTAAGTTCAAGTTCCCCAGTGCCTTTCCATCTCAATCTGTTTCACAAACAAGAATGCATTCAGCCTGAGGTGCCTTTTGAGGTGCATAGTGTGATTTCTCCAGGCTAATGTCCATTAGTTTCTGTAAACTTGTATAGATAATTATGTAAACTCTGACCAGGAGACCCCTTCTCTGTCAAATAATTTAACAGTGTTCTATATAAGTGCATTCCATTTAGCTGCAGTGAAATTACAGAAGGCAACAGCTGCCTGAGTCTGTCACCTTTTGTGCTGAAAGTGCAGCATCTAGTCACATAATTTAATCCAAGCCAGGGAGTAGAGGTTAAACCACACAGACCCAGTGCAGCTGGAAATCCTGAGGAGATCAGCTGTGCTCTCGTCCTGCAGCTGCATGTTCCATGTACAGACCTGGTGTTTGTAGTATGGGCTTGTTACAAGGGGGGAAAATAAGCAGGTGCTCTAAAGAAAGAGTTTTTCTTCTAAACATGTAGGACTCCTCCAGACTCCTTCTTATGCAGATGTGCTTTTCTTACCTTGCTAAAGGACTTAGCAGAGTGTACAGCAACCCAGTTTATCCTGACATTTTATGGCTTTTTTTTTTTTTTTTTTAACTGATAATAAAGGAAGTTACAGTCTATATTTAACTCATTCTAGCTCATGTCTTTTTGCTTTTATAGAACCCTATTGAGTTTTTGTACCGGACTGTGAAGCTGTGCAGTTATTAATTTAGTTTACTAGACCACTGGTTATGCTTTGATTGGTGAAAGCTTTTTTGACCTGAGTTCAGAAGCTTTTTGCTTATTTTAGTCTTGTGGAATCTAAAATTGTGTGCTTTTACCAGCAGTGTGTAGAATAATAAATACAAAGTAACCTGGAAATGCTATGTTAAGCAGAAAAAAGTTCTCTTTTCCTCAGACTGTTAAAACAGCATTAGGTACTTATACAAAAATTGTTAAGAGTATCAAGGGCAACATTATTATTGAAAAATAAGTACCTCCTGTGTGTATAACTAAGGCAAATATTTTAGATAAATTAGTAATTCTGAAACTCTCCCAGTGTTTTAATGTGCTTTTTCCATACAGATTATAAAGTACATCACTTTTGTACAGGAAGCTCCTGTTCAAGTTGTCCATCAGCTTTATCTTAATAACTGGTTTGTCAATCTTACTTTCTTTTTGCAATTTATTTTTAAAAATTTCCCTCATTCCTCACAAAGGGAGAAGTCTTTACTTTCTGTACCTATCTATACAATCAGATTTCAAAACAACAACAAACTGTTTTGAAATAAGTCCTTTCTCACACTGAGAATAGGTGATACATTTACAGTAAGTGATACATAATTAGTTAAAACTACATTCTGTCATAGTGAAGAGCAGAATCTGTCCAGGAGTAAGAGCAATTCAGGTTTTCTGCCTTATAAACACTGCTGCTGAAGAAGGAAAACACATAATTATCCTAAAAACTTTGAGTGAGGATCCATAGAAGGTTTGTTGCCATCTCTCTCTTACTTAGAAAACGGAGTATGAGTATAGAAGTAAAAGCCAATATCAACCACATTATTTAGTTGTGTCTCTTCCCACTCATTTTAGACAATTATAAGAGCTTAAATCCCCAAAACTGAATTGCAAAGTTGAGATCTAGATCACCTCAAGATTCTTGATAAATTTCAGTAATTCACACTGTGCAATTAGCAGATTCTGGTTGCCAGTGGCTTTTGCTGGTTTGTGCTTTCTTTTTCCTAAAGAAACAAGGCTTTTGTTGTCTGTGTCTGAGTTAACTAAGGATGTGAAGTTTTTGCTGGCACAGAGCAAAGGGAAAAGGGATGCAAATTTTAGGAAATTACATTACCTTGACTGATCAGCTTTTTCTGGCATTGAAAAGTCTGGAAAGAGCCAGCATTGTTATCCTGGGTATGTGAAATACTGGTGGAGTAGGGTACCTAGCAGAGCATCTTATTCTTGTCACCTGAGACTAGACCAAATTTGTAGTTATGACCTCAACAACCCAAGAAATAAGGAAAATCTAGAGGGGTATAGTTCTTTCCAAGAGATTCTAAGATACGAGCACACAGCTGTGAGTTTTGATGAGAGTGCACTGAAATCAATGTGTGTCACTCTAGTGCCTTCTGTGACTCTTACACTGGCTGGCTTTGACAAAATCTTGTTCAATAGTAAGAAAACATGGTCCCCTAGCTGCCAAAATCTCCAAAGTAATGACTGCCACCAGAGTAGAGGTGTTTTGTTTGCTCCATGTCTCGTCACAGACTGCAGTCACAAAATGTAAGATTTAAAAGAGTAGCTACAAATACCACAATTTTAATCTTAATTCAGGTTTCCAGTGGCTCAGAGTATGAAAAACAAAGTAAAACCTGAAATTATAGATCTTTACCAGCCTCAATTATTGTCCAATTATGTATTTATATTGTTCCTACCTGTTTTTATTTACCAATCTAAGGCATAAGTACTTTAAACAAACCCTCAGCGAACAAACATTTGACAAAGAGTTGTCAAAAGAATGAAAATATGAGCTGTGGCTCATAACTCCTATAAATGCCTCTGTTTAGCAAAATTGTCATCATGGTATTTACACAAAACTTTGCAGATGAATTATTATTGTTATAATTTTTAAAGTAAGCCCAAAAAGCAGCAGTTTTACTGCCTTTAAATTGCAATCTTGAATTTTCTTTATGTAGACAAAAGAATCTGTTCTCTTTTTGATACTAGTATGTGTTGATTTCATCTTTGTTTTAACAAAACATTCTAATATATAGGAACACATTGCTTTTAGACAGAGTTGCCATTTTTTAAAAGGTAATTGTCATAAACACAATTTCTTTCTGCAGGATAATGGCTCTCCTGAAGAACACGCGATTTATGTTTGGGACCATTTTATTTCCCAGTCAGCTGCAGAGAATGTTTTTTTTGTTGCTCACAGTTACGGTGGACTTGCCTTTGTAGAGCTGGTAAGTGTGAATTCTCCTTTGCCTTATTTCCTGAAGACTGTCACAGATTTTTCTACATTCTTTGTGTTCGCCTTCTTGAAAGTAGCCAGGTAGAAACAACTGAACCAGTGAACTGAACCATCTACAGGTCAGTCAGGATTTCTTTGCTACCAGAAGGTGACTTCTTTTCTGGTTTTGAGATAAACAGTAAGGTCCCAAGTGTGCATGAACCTGAAAGACTTTGGGGAAACAACATGCTGCGTCCTGCTTGTCCAGACTGTGTACTGAAAGGCACCCATTTCTGCTGTGGGGCAGGGAGACCTGGGGACATATAAACACAGTTTTAAAGTGAAGTCACAGTAACAAATGGAGCTTTTTGTATACAGATTGGAACTGAACATGTGGGGAAATTTGGCAGTTTTACACCGTTTTTGCAGTCTTTCTACAAAGGTCTGCAGAACTTGCTGGAAAGACTTCTGTTTCCCCATTTATTAGGCTCTGCAGTGATATAAGGTGGGAAAAACTCTGCTCAGTATAAAGCTGCACTACATCTGGTGCTGAGACTGCTGAACATCTAGTTTGTCAGTCTTTCACTCTTCTCTCTAAAGACAGATCTCTCAACCCCATCTGGTATACCAAGCTGCCTGTTAAACTTGTATACCATTCTGTCAGTGTAGCTGCAGTCTCCTCATGTGATTTTAAGACAGTAGTGTAATCAGGATGTGTTTTATTGAAGAAAACTACAAAGTAGTAGTTTTTTGCAGTAGAAGTAAAAAGTCCTATTTATTGTGGAAAGGTTAAGTTGCAGAGCATTACAAGTGGTTTTACAGACACAGAAAACAGCAGACATATATATGTATCTTTCATCTACAACACATTATTTTAATCTAACTGAAGTGGGTTGAAGTATTTCCTGCCTGAACATAAAATTATTACCTTAGTTAAGAAAAAGCATGCATGAGTATGTTTGTTTTAGTCTTACACTGCTCCAAGTAGCAATAGCAATCCAGATGATGGGATTGTTATTAAAAGGGAACCCCCTTTTGTTTTTGTTGTTGCTGTTGTTGTTGAAATTAATGCCATTTTCACTTTCTCTGCGGTCCTGGAAGAGTATGTGCAAAATACACGACGTGTACAGGTTTGAGATTTGAGAAACAGTTCATTTCTTAATCTGAGATAGTTTGAGAATTGATAATTTTTCACAGATATTTTATTACCTCCTCAATAAATAGACTCAAAACTAAATGTTCAAGACATCTTGAGGGTGAATAACTCCTTCTGTAACCATATCCTGGGACAAAATGTGTTGTGCTGTATGTGCCTGTTGCTCTTAAGATGTCATGAACGTTAGGGAGCAATTGTTCTGTCTTGGCTTTCCTGAGTTGTGATTTTCAGCTGCTCTGTTGTTTCAGCCCAGGTTACTCTGGTATAACTTGTGGGTCCAAAGTAAAGCTTTGGCAGAATTCCTGTAGGGTTTGTAAAGCCACATTGTTTGGGTCACCAGGTGCCCAGAGATGCATACATGTAGCAGAGGATAGGAATGAGAATCACCTGGAGACCTTCCTCAAACAGGGTGCTGACTTGAAGGAGGCTTGGAGAGTTTTTCCATCACATTTCAACCAGTGGCTCGAGGTGGCCTGGATAATAGATGACCAAGGTGTCATTCCCATTTTGCCTGTTTCTCTTGTCACACTGATGGATATTTCTTCACTTTTGTTCTACTTTAATATGAAGCACACTGATGTTTCTGAACAAGACTTGACTTCTGACCTTGGGGCTTCCAGGGTCAGGGTGCTCAGAGCCTGTGAAATTATCACAAGCTGAGCAAAAATTTTTATCAATCACAGGAAGCAACCAGTAAGTAAGAAGTCAAAAAGGACCTTTGTCAGAAAGACAAGATGGTCTCAGTAAGAGTCAGCTTCTGTAGTCTGCTGTCTCTGCAGGAGATGCATGCCTGAGAGGAAGAATATAATACATATCCATTGACACATCACATATCTGTCATGCAAAACTAGACCTGAAATGTATTTTTAATGTAGCTCAATGTTTTTCTAGAAAATCAAAGGGTATTAGCACCTGGTTTAGGCAGAGATAGTTTGATACTTGGGTTCTACTAAAAGCAGTTTGATTAAATAATTCATGCACTGCAGGACATATCATTGAAATAAACCCTGAACAATTTAATCCCAGTATTAATTTTTAAGGTTTTATTTTGTTATCCTCTCCTTTCTCTTAAACTTTATATCCATACGGCACTTAGTAATTTCAATGAGCTCCGAAAAGAAATGGAGCAGCTGATGGGCAATTACTGTCTTATGACAAATACATTTTCGATCGCTTCACTTTCTTCTCTGATTCATGTGGGGGTGATGATGAGGTTGATAGAGCAGCTACACCATATAGCAACTGTACCACCTCTACACTTCCTTTGCAAGTTTTTGGGTTAACTGATTCATGAAATTGTAGGTTACGGTTGTTATAGAGACCTGTTGCACAGCTGCTCCTTCTGCATCCGTGCCTCTTACAGGGGAGCAGTGTGAAAGCATATGGCTTTAATTTGGAGTGAAGGTTTCTGCCTGAGCCCTCTGACTTTTATTTTGCCCGCAGGGAAAAAGAAAGGAAGCAAAAATATCCAAAAATATTTGTGTTTTCGTGTAATATCTTCTTAGTAAAGTTCCCATGTTCAGTGATGTGCGGTCTGTCAGGATGGCTTTGCAGTCATTTTAGCCACATCTTGCCACTTCATAATGGTGCAAGGCTCGTGGTGAAAATGGGGTGGTCTGGCATGAAACAGAAAAACCCAGTGGAAGCTGATACTAAGCAGTCTTGTTCATGGGTGTTCATACCATTGTGTGGGAGGAGCTGCTGCTCTCCCAGGAGAAGGCAGAGGACAATGTTCAGCCTTGCACAGGCAGTGCCCATCCAGGTGCTCCTGTGTCTGAAGCTGATGAGGGAAGTGGCATAGGAAAGGCAGTGCTGCTCTGCCTCATCCCTTGACTTGCATGCACTTTGTTGGGAAACACAAAGTGAAATAGGACATCACATATTAAATTAAAGGAGTATAGTATTTTATAATATTATAGTATGATAGTAATTAAAATATAAAAGGAGGATCATTTTTTATTTACAGAACTTTGGTGGCCAAAATTTGGTCTTCATTCCAAATTTCTTCTCACCATAAAAATGAGGCTGTGTTTTGGAAATCCTTCATTAAACATACGAGTAAGGGTTGGCTACAATTTTCAAATACGTGCCACAGCAGGTAAAAATTACTGATCTTTGCAGTTTTTTGATCTACATTTTCTCATGTTTGTGATTGCAGGATGTTAAGAAAAATAGGGTGAGTCTGCAATAGGATGCTCAAATACACAGAAACCGTTATCAACTTACTACAACGTAGGCACACATTTTCTGTACCTTGTTTTGTCATAGATTACTTGGGGAATAATTGAAAATCATTAAAATGTGTGGGAAATAAATTTTCACCAGTAAATATATTAATTTTTATTGTTCTGTTGTTTATACGTTGAATTACAAATGGTAAATAAGCCATATGCTAGAATGTATCTTAATATTTAGTAATTAAAACTTTGTGTAATTGTGGTTTTAAGTTAAACATGCATATGATAATATCTACACGTAAATTACTTTTTGAATGCACAGCGCTAAAAATAATTGTTGGGTCATTGTGTTTTGCTAATTGCTCATTACTGATTTTGAAAAACTCAAGCCATGATTCATGAACACATCTCAGCTTCTTAATTCTGTTATCCCTTGCAGTGTGTAGTCAGGGATTTATTTTCAGAATCAGTTTGCTTTACTTGGTGGTGAATTGTGGAACTTTCCCAACTCCAAGCTTATAATAACTTTATGAAATTTAACAGAAAGTGAGAATTTCAAGTTGATGGAGTCAATTTTATATTTAGTTTACAGAAAATAAGAAGTTTCTGGTACAACGCCTCCTTTGAGTTTTTCTGCCAAATTTTTTGGGTTTACAATTATTTTGCTTTAAAAATAATGTTTTTCCTTGTCATTGCCTGCTTAAAAGACCCACATAGGAGAATCTTTGTGGAAGATTTCTGCTGTTTGCATCCTATATTTCTGAGAGCCTAGGCTTCACATTAGCAGTCATTTCCTCAGTCTTATAACTAGAGGTGTAGCTTTTTTGTTTTTATTTTAGTTAAATGCTATCTTTTTAAAGAAAATACCAAATATGATGGGAATCATGATGAAGTTGTGAGAATCATTAATGATATCTCCATCTTACATCATTCATGCTGCTGTAGAAATACAAAGTACACAAGGGAATGTGATAATTAGGAAGAGGGAAGTAGGTTCATTGTCTTTAGCAGGTGTAAACTATTCATTATTATTCTTTTGGCTAAAATACTGGGTGTATATATTGATAATTTTCACAAAGGTGTAGGAAGGGTGGTAAAGGTGTATGTAAAAAGGAGGGGAAGTGTCGTTTTAGTGGGCTTTGTTACAATCAGAGCCCTTAAAGCACACTGTTCAAATTACTCTATCCACTGTAGAGCCCTAATTCCATCAAATCTGCAAATTTTGGCAATTTGAAATAATTTTAGGTCCATCAATTTGAGATCCTCTCTGCAATAAGCTGCCACTTCATTTTGCTGCATTGTGCTGAGTATGGCAAGGACCTGGCCCTGACTGGTGCTGATAGTTGCCATAATAATGATGATAGACAGGCACCTGCTGAGCTACCTGCAAGTCTCTGAGGCTGCATCATTATTCTGGCACAGGCAAAATGCAATTTAAGAAACTTAATGACTAGGCTGTGAACCTGTCATTAGTTTTTCATTAATTTAATTTCCTGAAGTCTCAGACTGAATGGTTTGTTATATTTGGCTTTTTATATATACTTATATAAATATATCTACTTATTGTTTAATTCAGTTTGCCTGGAAAATTGATGAGTGGGTACTGTGGACATGCAACTCTTAATTCCCCTGGCTGACATGTTAAATTGAAATATATCTACTGATGTCTGATAAGAGATAATATAAGATCTGTGATGGCTGTAGGAAACATGGGGGAGAGCAAGAAGTAGAGAGCTGAGAAGAAAAACACCTCAGTGACCAAGGTCCGTATTGTGAAGACAAAACCAAAATCCCACTGTGCTTTAAAGCTTTGTGAGCATTTAACTGGGAGGGGGGAGAGAAGAGAATAAACGACACTTTAGATGTTGAATATCAGTTGGGAAGGCTGTATGAGATGCTGTCTTGAGGGTTCATGGGGACTTGGCTTGTATGTCCAGTCTTTGGACAAGTCACCTCACCCAACCCTACCTGATTTAGGTCTCAGATTTTTCTGTGTTGGACACTTACAACAGAATCTTTTTGAGGCAGATCTAACTTAATGCTCAAATTCAGAAGAACAAGTCTAAAAGTAAAAATTAAATCTTAATTCTGTTTCGTTATTTATTTCAGCTATCCTTTGTCATCCTTCTTGCAAAAGTACTTGTTCATCTGAAATAGATCAAATGAGAAATGAGGATGGACAAGAGAAGCAAAGGGAGGAACTAGTTGTAGGTTGTGTAAAAAAAAGGTTGGATAGGAACAGGGTCTTTAGCCGTGATGCTGATTTTTTTAGTATTCCTGTTACTGATGTGGGTACACAAATTAAGAATGTGCTCCTGAAAGTGGATCGTGGCATTAAGTGATGAAGTCACCACTTGTATTCAGAAGTAGAATATCTACAGTAATAGAAAGTAAAGGAAATAATACAGACTTCAGGATAGTTAGGTGTTGACTGGTCAGTCATCTGCATTTGTGATGAGTAATCTCATCAACAGAGAACAACAAGGGTGAAACTCTTGGACAGTTGTCTTCATTACCAGTAGCTGTAAGTGAATGACCAGATAACATAACAAGAGTCAGATATGATACTGTGATTTGTTTGCTCTTTCTGTCCCAGGAAGGGCACTATTAGTGCTGTCCAGCGTGCTGCTGTGATTCACATGAGGTAATGTGAGACATTCGGGAAGATTAAGTCAGTCTGGAAGAGAGATGGGGAAGAGGTGCTTGTACAGTTGAATCAATGGGAAGCATCAATATAACCATAGAGATAGTATACACATGCTTTAGGCTTATCAGCCTTGAAAAGAGCTGTGTAACTTGCTAGTGCTCTTATATTAACTTTGGTAGTGTATCTAGAAAGAGAAGGTTCAACATCTGCTTTGTATTTGCTGCAGAAACAGAGCATGGCTTGTTCAGCCTGGTGAAGGAGAGCTTAGAGGAATTGGTAGCACTCAGCAAAGAACAATGTTGGTGCAGGAACATGGATTAGAATTGGTCATGAATAAATTTAGGGTGGAATTAGGTCTTTCACCATTGGATTAGGAAGTCCTTTTTGGGAAAAGTACTGGGACAAAGCTGCTGCCAAGCATGACCCACACATGGCAAGAGTTACTTGAGTAATTGGCTGAGGCTGTTGGTCCTTGGTGTGACCCAGGAGTTTGTGTTCCTGTGAAAGCCATCATAAGCAGGTGCATATTTTCAGCTGTGAACAATTGGATTTGGATTAATTTGTCTGGAGTCAATGCTGCTCTGACCCGAGGCTTACTCCACTGCAAACCTCGAACAACCAGTGTTTGCAAACAACTTTTTTCATTCCTCCTTACTTAGAATCATAGAATCAAAGAATATGCTGAAATGGAAGTCACACATCAGGATCATCAAGTCCAACTCCCGACCCTGCATAGGACACCCCAAGAATCACAACATGTCCCTGAGAGTGTTATCGCAATGCTTCTTGAGCTCTGTCAGGCTTGGTGCTATTCCATTAGCCTATTCCATTGGGAATAGGAGCCTATTCCATTGCCCAACCACTCTCTCTGTGAATTTTCCTGATATCCAGACTGAACCTCCCTCGACTCAGCTTTCTGCCACTCCCTCCGATTCTGTCACTGGCCACAAAAGTGGAGAGGTTCCTTTTCATCCCCTCCTGAGGATGTTGAAGACCATGAGGTCTCCCCTCAGTCTCCTCCAGGCTGAAGAGACCAAGTCACCTCAACCACTCCTCATATGGCTTTCCCTCAAGGCCCTTTATCATCATCATTACCCTCCTTTGGATGGTCTATATAACAGTTTCATATCTTTCTCATATTGCAGTGCCCAAAGCTGCCCCCAGCACTCGAGGTGAGGCCGCCCCAGGGCAGAGCAGAGTGGGACAATCCCCTCCCTTGCCCAGCTGGGGATGCTGTCCCTGATCCCCCCAGGACACGCTTGGCCCTCCTGGCTGCCAGGGCACTGCTGGCTCATGTTCAACTTGCCATGGACCAGGAGCCCAGGGCCTTTTTCACAGCACTGCTCTCCAACCTCTTGCTCTCTAGTCTGTACACACAACCAGGTTTGTCCCGCTGACCTTGAATAACAGAAATTTGGGAGCAGACTTGTTTTTGGAAACAGTGGACTCTTTTTTGCTAATGCTTTTTGAAATGCACAAGTTTCAGCTTGAGGTAGAAAGCAACAGGCATAGCAGATCCTGTGGTGAGAGTTTGCAAACAGAAGGAAATTAAATGGTAGATTGAGCAAAAAATATTGAAATATGCATGACACTGTTTGCTGTACTGGAAATAGCTTCTTAATCACATTTGGCTTTTACTGGTACATAAAGAGAGGGTGTGTGTCTGTGTGTCTGTGTGTGTGTTTGTATACACATATATGTATTTGTATGCATACATTGCCCATTCTAACACAGAGCAGATAAACATTTTAGGCCACTTAGCCTAAATAAATACACTGACAAGCATACACTGGCATCATTAATTCACTTGCTAGCATTTATTGTTATTATCTGTTGTGGTAGCAATCATGTAGGAGTGCCTTGTCCTAAAGAGCTTGCAGTCTGGAAGGATGCTCTAATGGGAAGAGACAGAGAGGAATGATGAATGATTGCAACGCAGTCCATAGCATCATAGCTGCATGTTCTTTTAAATTTTTTGGTGGTTTGGTGTAAATGCCATGTAGGCATCCTCTTCCTCAGTTCATCTGAAGCCCTGCTAGCCTTACTGCTGGATGGTAGTAGAGGATGGTAGCAGTAAAAGCCTGAGCACTGGCCACTTTCAGAGCAGATACATTTTGAATATTCATCCCTCCCTGTTACCTTGTTCTAGACAAGATGCTCAGCCTCATTACATTTTGCTCCCTCTTACTCATTTGCTGATCTGGTATCTCATGCTTCATTCAGCTCAGGCCATGGTCTGAGGCTAGGTGTGCATGTATCCCTTCCCAACTTCTTTCCAAAAGAAGGAGGACAATGTTCCCTGAAATTTTATATTAAATAGTAATTGTTGGCACCACCTATCATTCATTTTTTTTTCTCTCATTGTACATTCATGTTAATTTTCTAATTTGACACCAAAGTTGGCTTGGTAATTATGAAATAAACAAAGAACTGGATATGAGTAAAAGATAGGGTTACTTGGAAATCCAGTTACTTGGAAATACATGTTTGTAGCCTATGGGATTTCATGGTTAAAGGCACAGTACTTTCTGCATTTCTTTGCAGAATTTTTTCTAGAGTTGCATCATCTCATTAGTATAATATTTTTATAACCTCTTTGCATTGTTTTAGAATCCTTACATTACACAGTGAGCATTTAGGTTTCTTCCTGAGGAGTTTTGTGATCTTTAGCAATTTTTCTCATAGTTTCATCAACTTGTTCTTTTGTAGCTCAGCTTCTATAACTATGTGTTCTGGGTTTTTTTAATTCTTATTTTTTGAAGCCTATCTGCTGAATTCAGTTCTATTTGTCAACATTTCTTTGGCATTATGCTGAGAATTGAACTCAATATTTTAGGTGCAGTTAATTAACTCAGGGTGAACTTCAGTGTCTTTGTTCTGCTATGCAGCATTTTGGTCAATGTAAACTAAGTGGTACTAGATTTTTTTTTTCATAAAGTTTCTTTGAATTTGTTACCTGCTAATGTTCTTGTATCTCTCAAAGTGTTTTAGTGTTCTCAATTTTCCTTTCCCCAGTGGTACTGAATATACTGAATGTGAATGTAGTAGATTATTTCCTCCCAACACCCCCCCAAACAATATTATCTCACAGTCTTCCTAATTAAATCTAGCTGTGTTGTGGCCCTTGTTGTGCAGGATGACAAACTGGATTGTCATAACAATCCCTTTTGTGCTACAGGTCTGTGAATCTTGGAAGCTTGTTTTGTACTTCTTTCATGCCTTACTTCTCTTGGCAGTTTCTCCCACTTTATTGTCACCTGCAAATTTAATTAATTCCAGATAATTAATGAAGATGTTAAATAAAACCATGTTTGGCATCTATCCTATATCTGGCTAGAAATTTCCTTCTGACTCTGTAAATTCCTTTGTATTAGTTTTCTTTCCTTCATTGTTTCTACTGTTTTAAATTCTGCAAGACAGTATGACGTATGTCAGTTTATTTTTCGTTTCTAATTCCAGCTTTAAAAGGAAAAAAAAAAAAGCCATAGCACAGGACCATATTCAAAGGACCTATCATTCATCCTTTCAGCTGTTTGCAGGTAAACGTCTTCCCTTGAGCCTCTCAGAGCTGATGGTCAACCTGTCTGTGCAGCCATCACCTTAAAATGTGTAGAGCACACTGTTGATTGTGATAGTTAATTTCAGAACCCAGGAAAACTGATTTTCCTGAATTTCTTGCTTTGCTATTGATTTCCTCACTGGTTGCAGAAATTTCCCAGAAGTTAAAAGTTCAGTAGAGCTGCTTGTTATATGAACCATCTCACTCACACTCATCAGAGCTCTTTAAAACATAGAGGAGATTCATCAAGGATTACAAGAGACATATCTTGTGTCCTTAACCTCTTAAGTACCTGACAGTGCACAGTTTTGTCTTACTTCCATTCTTTGGATGGCATGTAATTCAGTTCATATCTTTTTTGGCTCTCTGAGGTGAAATCCTGAGGTGCTGGTACATATGCTGCTGTGAGTCAATAAAAAGTTACATATATTTTCCCTGACAGACTTACTAGCTTTCCACGCCATCCAGGTTGATGATCTTCAGACTTTGCCTTCTTAATCTTCTATGAATGTGCATCTTGCTTTTATCTAATCCACCTGTTTCTGGTTCTTACCAGAAGGTGCCTCTTTCTGCTGTGTTGCGTCAGGACAGGAAAATGAAATTTCTAGAACATTAGTTTTTGTGGATATGGTAATTGTATCTGGCTTTGCATTGATGTGACTGTAGAGTCAAACATTTGATTATGTTGGTTGGGGAATTCTTTTCCCAGCACATACAGTATGAAAAAAAACCTGGCATTTTGTGAAAGTTTCAGTGTTGTTATCTCTCTAGATTGGTTTGGAGGACAGTGCAATACTAAATATTTTTCAAGATAGGACATTGTCACAATCTAAAGATTTACAGTTCTTTCTGAATGTATATAGGAAGACTAATAAGGAAAAAGAGTAGGAGTTTTATATTTGCTTATACAATGATAGAAGTTTTGTGGTGAGTTGAGATTATTCCATCTAAAATATTAAGCTGTTCTAAATTCTGGCATTTGTTTTCTCTTAATGGAACAAAGCATTTAAAAGATGAAGTTGTCTCAGTGTTATTTCATATTTTTTCCCATTTCTGTGACCTTATGCCATTAAGACCACACAAACATGTTTATGGTAATTTAGATGGTAATTATGCTGAAAAGTATATGAGTGGCTTTTGCATGGAACACCAGAGAATTTATAAAACTTTAAAACCAAGTTTAGTGGATCAATCAGAGGAACTACCAGTTAATAATATATTAGGCATTGCAAATCCAGGTGCAGTAAAACACATGCAAAGATACATTGGTGAAGGGAGCGCTCAAACCGTGGTGCCATAAGAAGCAGCTGGAATGTGCATTTTATCCTAGAACTTTATTTAATCTAGCCAAGATGTGTTAGATAGCTGTTTCAGAATTTTAGTGAAGTGTTTTAGTATTAATAATAGCATGACTACCAATGTTTAAATGTTAAAATAATCCTATTTAAGGGCTTTGATTGAATGTGATAAGAAATAAAAATATGAGTAGATTTTGCATGTGTATTAATTGAGAAAATTGTGCTTCTAGTGCTGCAGAATTGAACTGAGATTTTAGTGCAATGTGTCAAAATGCAGGAGTAAAATTGGCTCATAAACACCTGAAAAATAAATAGTTTAATTAGTTATTATTCTCTTTTCCATTTCTAAGGCAAATTAAGTCTAATAATGAATCTCAGTATCCTGCAGGATAGAAAGGATAGAGGATAGAAAGAGCATGAGGTTTTTACCTTGATTAAGCCGAGGCATTTTATTTGCTCGTCAGTATCAGTATTATATTTTGTCAAAACATCTGACAGGAGTTATATATCTTTAAAAAATTCAAAATAAAATAACCTCTGCCACCCCCCTTTCAGTCCCTACCCCTGTGGGTACATAACCGCCAGTGTTTTACAAGGTGTTGAAGTGCAACAATTATATTATCTCATCCTTTAAAAAAAAAAGGCATTGTTAATTTAACCCTCAGTAATCTTATTTCACCTCACCACCATGGCAGTCTACAGCCAGCAGACTTTTTTCCTTAAACCAGCTGTTGAAAATAACCTAGTTTAAAGAGTTCACGGCTGAACGTGAGGGATTCATCATTATATATTTACTGTCTGAGGCTGATATAGCTGTAAGGTTTTTCAGATGCCATTGATCTATTGCGCATGTTCCCTCCCTGGGTTGCAGGACGTGCTTCTATTTGCATAAGGCCCTGGGCAAGGTTCTTTCTTGCATTGATTGGCCTGTCCAAGGGAGCCTGATGTGCTCCTGCATTGATCACCCTGTCTTTTCTTGGAAGGCACTGTTACGCCGAGTTCATCTCAGACATTCTATTCAGATGTTCCTTTGAGTATAGTCCTTTCCTTTTTTTTTTTTTTTTTTTTTTTTCCTTTTCCAGGATAACTTGCTTTGTTTAGGGGTTTTCTTCTTGTTTTTTTTTTTTTTTTTCACTTAATTTGAATATGTTTCTGCAGTTATAGTGAAGCACAGACCAGAGTGTAATGAAAAGCTGTATTACATTTACACCAATTATTCCATGCTGTGGGGTTTTTTTCTTTAAAATAATGCCTATAGCTTCCAGCAAAATCAAAACTACTCTGTCTTCAAAGAGTTCACTGTTATAAGAGGAGAATTAATCAAAGAATATGTGTGCTGCTGTCTTAGCTTAGATTAATATTGTCAGTTTGTAATTTGTATGATTTGTACTAAATTTTCTTCAGTGTTAGAAAAATAGTTCTAAAATGGCACCTTCAGCATGAAATTGTGTTTGGTTTTCTAGAGGCATACTCGAAAATGGATCGTGCAGGTAAATTGCTTAGCAGACCAATGACTGATCAGAGAGGACAAACACTTGCCTACAGTGTCCTTGAGTAGCCAACATGGTGTGTTGGGGGCTGTCTTTCCAAACCCAGGTTAAGCAGCTGAGTTCTTGACTCACCCTAGTTGGGGATGGAGCTTTTCAACATCTGCTGCAATAATAACCCATAATCAGGAGCTATGAAATACACTGCTGCAATTTCTGAAAGCCACATATTTGCCTATGTGCCTAATTATAGGTAAAGTGCCTGTTACTATTGTCTACCAAACTAATTCCTTTGGTCAGAAAATGATTTTACACGTCTGTGTTCCTGCAGGTAAGGTGAAATGTGTTTATACTCAAAGGGTGGCTTATATCTAATGAATAAGCTGACATATGAACTTTATCAAGTACATGATAGTACTGCATGTCAGTGAAAAACAAAATACTATGAAAGGGTTCCTCTCCTATAGAGAACCAGAACAAAGAGCATCACAGACATGTTCCTTGATTACTTTTAGAAAAATTTTGTATGGATATTTTTGTGGATTTTGTAAAATTTTCTTTGAAATAAATAAGTATTCAGCGATACATAGCTAAGGTCATGTTAGGCAGTAACATAAACTGTGCAGGCCTTTTTTTGTTATTATTATTACTTGAATAATAGTTCCATGTCTTTCACTGAAGCAATAATGTTTCACATTGCACTGTGATACTCTGGCCTAGGAAACATATTCCTTTGGTCATTTGGTGAAACAAAACTCAGATAAGTATAATTCAGGTAGCATATATGAAATTTCATCTTCATTATCATGCAAATGTGGTGTGAATATAACATTTCCCAAGATGTCATTTGACTATTACGATCTTTAGAAAATGGTCTCTCAAAGCCACAAAGCTAATATTCCAGAAGAAAGCTGTATAATACCTAAAAATTGTCTATCCTTATTCTATATGAATAATAAATGTAGTAGGACAAGCCATTATTAAAATCACAAAAGAATGTGTTGACCTATTAGAACAAAGATCTTTTTTGAATTTTGCATCAATTATGAATTTTGAGTTTTCCACAGCATAGAGGATGAACATGCAAATACAGATTTCAAAATACTGCAGGGAAAAAGAAGTAGGATCATAAGTGGAAATCTTATCTGTTTTGTTTCAGTACATAAATTGTATCTGTGGGTTTTTATACTGATACATGTTTTGTTATACATAATGATATCCTTTGCAAGTGTTGTATATTTTGTCTGTCTGCATTGTGCATGTATTTTGCATCTGCAACACTTTTCATTTTTCTTAAGCTCCCTTTTGCTAATATTTGAGTTAATGAAGGTAGATGATGGACATGGACTAATCACTTAAATGGGGATTGGAACTTGGTTTTAATTCTAAAATAAAAGAAGAGCCTGAGTGTCTCGTAGCAGCCCATTATCTGTGTTATCCAGTTGTAGGAAAACGGTGTACTTGTTTATGTGTGTGAACTGTGCAGAGCATCAAGACCTAAAAAAATTTCTAAAAGAGATCTTCTGCGAACAATTTCAGTTTTGAAAAAGAAAGACTTTAATTTAATTACAAACATGATTGTTTATACTTAAATTAAAATGAAGAAAAGAAATCTAGTCTCTTACTTCAGGCAGAAATAGTCTCTGGGAAAAAATGTATCCATAGCATGCATTGTGCTGTTAAACAAAGTGGATGCCTTGGAAAAACATGATGAAGAAATATGTAGATACTTCCAGACTTTCAGATACCCTCCGTGAATGTTATAGAGTGAGCTTAGTGTGTTGAAATAAGTATTTTGAATGAGTTTTAATAATTGCTTGATTGCTGGGCGTCAGGAATGCAAGCAAATCCTTCTACTCAGTCTGAGTAAAATAGAACAGCATAATGTAAAAACCGGTATTTTAAAGTTTTCCTATTTTCCACAACAAAAAGTGATAATTTTCTGATGCTGGGCTGATAAAGAATGAAATTTCAGAGTCTGTAGTAATTTTAGTAAGTCTGTGGGTTTGGGTTGGTTTGTACTTTTTTTTTTGTTTTTTTAGTTTGTAAAATTGTGATCTTTAGAGACAGGAAAAATTACAGAGGATGTTTGAAGTGTCATTTCTCTCCCGTGTCACTGAGACATTTTCATTTTACAAGCACATTACTGAAGAGGTAATTCTGCCTAAGAAGACGTTCTGTGCTGTTTTGCTAGAGAGACATTTTCAGAGTCCGGTTAGTGCTAATGTGACAGATACCATGTACCAATTAAGAATGTTTTCTGCTGCTTCATTCCTACCTACATGAATGATACGTTTGTGTTATCTTCCCTCCATTCAAAACCTCTTGATGTTCTAACTGGCACACTTCCATCACTCGTGAGATGCTCTTAAGTGCATTTTATTAAAGTCACTGAAATTTATTTATGCTTTTTTTGAGGTGAAATAAGGTGTTTAAACAACAAAGACTTGATCAAGAACTTGTAATCTGGTGCAGCCATCAGAGGAGGGAATTGATTGAGCCTCCCTGTCTCACTCCAGAAATGCTAATTTTCTTCATGTTCTTATTTTGAGAAGAGGCTGCTTTGAGCATGATACTGAGGGGCTGCTTACTGCTAGATTTAGTGGGGTCACAGTTTTAGCCCTACTTACTGCTGTGACGGGTGTTGCTGTTCCTAACAATAGTGCGTGACAAAGGCAAAACAATTAGAATCATCCTGCCCTACAGATTCTCATGTTGCTTCCTAACACCTTTTTTTCCAGGAAAAAGTCCCCAAAGCAATTGTCCTGTTTAAGTAGAAGCTAAGTCCCTTTTTTGGCTGGGCAAAACCAATTTTCATCAAAAATTGCATGGAAAATAGCACTATTTTATTATTGGCCTTGCTTTGAATTGCACTTCTTTTGTATGTACTCAATGCCTTTTTATATTTTGCAGTATTCTTCTAAGTAAAATCTAAGTAAAGTTTTAACTCTAATTGTGAAGCAAGTGCTACAGAAAAGAAAGAAATTTGAAATTTCAATGTCACTATATTTGGTAGATTCGCATGAATTGTGGAGAGGGATAGCAAGTCTATAGTTTGTAACTGCACAAAATTAAATTTAGTTATATAATGCACATTCCTCGGAGTATCTTAGTTTGAATTTAAAAATCTTTCTAGCTTCTGCTTCTCTTTCATACAGACTAAGATAACTTTTCACGGCTTAAACAAGTATTTCAGAATCAGGTAGTTCAGGAGACACATCCTGTAGGGAAAAGCATTCAGTAAACCAAATGCATACATGTCACAGTGTGCTGTTCTGTCATCTCCCTGCACACATCTCATACAGCTCCACACAGGATTACATGTTGTACATAGTATTGGTATAAAATTCGTAATAAGTTTTAGCAGAGTAATTTTCTATAGCATCAAAGACCTATTGATGCTGGTAATACAAGAGGTGTGTTTCAGTCCTTCCCTGCTTTGCCCTGACCTCTCACATATCGACACACTCCCCTTCAATTACTCCTCTTCTACCCAGATGTATCCCAAGTGAAACTTCTCCAGCCTGTCAGCCACAAGCTCTTGGTGCCTGCCCCACCACAGCAGCCTGCATCCATCCCTTTCCTCCTTTTTCTGCAAAGCCAGTGCACCCCAGCCACCTGCTGCAAACAGCACAAGTGCCGAGGTCCCAAAAAAAGCCTCCATTTTGATTGTAACCCTCCTTGCCGTGCAAAGAGAATGAGTAATACTGAGGAGATGACAGTCTTCAGGTTCAGGTTCCTCTTTTCTTTTGCTGGTGTCACTCATGCCACACAGATGCCTGTGCGGGGCTGCGCCTTGTGCTCCCTGTCCTCAAGCGAGCCGCGCATGGCTTGAGCTCTGAGTAAATAACAACTGCTTCCTTCTGCAAAATTACCTTCTGCTGGCCAGCCTAAACTGTAACCTCCTATCACATTTTCTGCAGTAGGTTGGCATCCCCTGGCGCGAGGGATGGAGCATACTATGGCAGGCAACTTTGTCTTTTATTCTGTTCCTTGAAATAGCTGTTAGCATCTCTGTGTGTGGCGGGGAAACAATAAAAATTTTCTTAACATCTGTAATATCCAGTTGCGCTTTTGCCTTCTGCCTCCCAAACTATCTTGTGCTGAGGTGAACCATGCTGGGGTTTGGGATGGGCTCGCCAGGTGGTAGCACCACCTCCTACGAAAATATTTATTGATAAAAGGCATAGATGCAGCATCTGCTGTAAAATGCAGTTGAATTATTTTAGTTGCTATTGCTAACTTTTTAAGAATGCTAGATTTCTGCTAAAATCTTGCAAGCAAAACCTTCCAAATTTTGATATTAAGCCTAAATGTCTATATTGCATTTAATGATTTTAATGAATCTTACACATTTTAATGAGTTTTGCGTTTTTTCAGCAATTTTGCCCTAATGGCCTTTTAAGGTATCTAAAGATGTATGCACGGTGGTTCTCAACCTTCTGTTTCCAAGCATTTGTCTCTTGAGCTAATACATATTTTCTGCCTTCAAATTAAGCAGGAATCAATTTAAAATGTGTGTTGTAATCTTTTTGTAAAAGCCTAATTATGTACACTGCTTTCTAAAATGCAAGGATTGGAATAAATGTGTATTAATGCTTTAGGTGGGAAAGCAGAACAAACATCTTGTGATCTGAATATATTTATAAATAGTCACTTGCACTTTTTATGCAAATGAAATTGAGTAATTGTCAGGCTGCAATTTTAAATTTGTTTTATACTATTATTTGACACCTCATATAGATCTTTTTATATGTTTGAGGCTTTTTCCAAGTGCCCATAACTGGTGCTGTCCTGTATTATTCTTTTATAACTTTTGTCTTTGTTTCCTTATTTTATTGCCTATACTTTATGGATGATGAGAATACTAATGAACATATGATGCATACCATCATTCACAAGATAAACAGATATCTTTCTCTCTTTGTCAGATGTTTATGTTGTAAAATGAAAAATTAAACAAACCTAGCATTGACTCGGTTGTAATTTCAGCTTGAATAAAACTCCTACCGAGGTTTTGTAGAATTTTCCCATCAGAAAGAAATTTTTGAGAGTGCTGGGAGACTATTTTTATCTCCAGAGAGTAAGTTTGAGGTAATTTGCTAGAAGGCATAGAAGTTATCTTACAAAATTGTTGATACTGGACCATAGAAAAGTCTAAATTGTTTTAACCTTCAATTAACAAAAAAAAAGCAGGTAAGATGTCAAAACGCTCATTATAGGTTCAGTTATAATTTCTGATAGATTCAAAGCCGTATGGCTCTGTTCTGGCCACTCCAATTTAGCCATTCAGCCCATATTGTGTATTCTGTTACACATCTTCACAGGAGCGATTCTGCCGAGCTTTTTGACATCCGTTTTCATGCGTGGCCTATTACTCCACACCGAAATTTCTTCTTCTTCTTCTCCTTCTTCTTCTTTTTTTTTTTTTTTTTTTTTTTTTTGTTCTGTATTGAAGATGCCGTGGGCATGTCAGCTCCGTCGTGTGCATGCATACGTGCGGGTGTCCACGGGCGCAGAGTGGCGAGCAGGGGGATGCGCGGGCGCCTCCGTGCACAAGCGCGGGTGTACGCGGGCACAGAATGGCGAGCAAGGGGATGCGCGGGCGCCTCTCTGCACAATTCGGGCAGCGGCATCCTTGTCCGTGCGTGTTTGCGGTGCTCCCGCAGCCCGGCGCTCGCTCTCCCGCACGCAGCGCCCGCGATGCTGCGGGGGACCGGGACCGGGACCGGGATCGGGATCGGGGGGGGTCTCGGCAGCCGGTGACACTAGAGGGCACTGCTTGTCCTCGGTTGCAGCTTCCTTCTGGGACAACCGGCAGAATTAGGCTGAATTCCGTAATCTTGCTTTAATTAACAGTTGAGTTCTTATTAAGTAAGTCTAGGCTGTTTAATTCGCTGCTGTTTTTCTTTTAGTCTTGTGTTAATGTCGTGGATGGAGTCATCAGTGCTTGCAAATAAATGCGGAATCAATTGTCCCATACAGTAACAATTTTATTATAAAAAAAAAAAAAAAAAAAAAACAAACTTGAAATGTTATTCTTGGCAAAGGCAGAAGGCTGAGTTTGCCCAGTGATGGGGTTTAGATCCCTTGCCAGCTGTGCTTCCAGCCAGCAAGTATGATCCACAGTGTTAGAAATGTGTTAGGGAGAGTCTTGATGAGTTAGGGTGATGTATTTCAGCAAAGGTCAAGAGAAAGATAAGCAGGGGACGAGAATAGGAAATTTAAAGGGGTCCATCTTTGGTATGGGTAAAACATGTATCATTTACTTTACCCTTGGAAGAATGTTTCTCAGTTACAGAACACTAAATCACCTGAATTGCTACTCCAAGTTCAAATGTTTCTTCTGTTTATGGGTTCATTTATTTTGGATGGAAATTATGAAAGAAGTGGAATAATGAGATTAATCAGGCTAATAAAACCAGGCATCATTTCAGAAGCAACAGAAAATTAATATGAAATTTAGATGTCAAAACAATAACAACCAAGCTCAGTGACACCAAGCACGGATGTTAGCTTGCCCTTGTCCTCTGCAATTGGCAGAGCATTGTAAGGAGTGCTGTGTGCTGGCCAGGTTGGGAAATTTTCTTTCCAATGAAATTCCAACACTCAAGTTCAAGAAATAAGTCCTGTCGTTTAAAGTGTTGTTCATTGCTAAGCAGTGATTTAGGATCAGGCCCTACATGGAATCTTCTTTTTTTTTTTTTGCTTTTTCTCCCTGGTGTTTAGCCTGAGTGTTTCTTTCTAGTTAAATGTTGTTGACTTTCACTGAGT
Organism: Muscicapa striata striata; assembly: GCA_030060385.1. Classification (NCBI taxonomy): domain Eukaryota; kingdom Metazoa; phylum Chordata; class Aves; order Passeriformes; family Muscicapidae; genus Muscicapa; species Muscicapa striata. The sequence continues at coordinate 1,346,369 of JAREIS010000206.1, forward strand.
GTGTAAATTTTCTCACACCCAAGTATTAATAGATGAGTGGAGTTAACAACTGGATTGCCTGATCACTGGAAACAACCTGTTAATCAGGATGATGCCTAGTTGGTGTAACTAAGGGTTTTACCACATATAAGTTCTAGATTTAATACATTTGAAATGCAATGATTGTCCTAAAAAGGATGTCATTTTTAAATAAACTTCTAAAGTACTGTTTTTGCCAGAGCTCATGGCCATTAAAAAACAGGCCAGTATAATAATAGATCTTGTTTTGTGCAGAATGAATTGTAAGTATTGTATTTTAATCCCACATAATTGCTGCAAATGTTAAGGTGATTTTGAACCACTCTAGTTCTGAGCAATCTCTTTGTAAACAGTGAGATGAGTATATGCATTTCTGAAAAATCCTCATGGTAGTTACTGCACAATTCGAGAGGGTAGTGTAGCATTTTTATTATAAATATATAGGTTTCCTAATTGTTTCTGTATGGTCATGCAGTAGTCTTGGACAATCTGGTTGCCCAACTCATGTTTAGCTATAGATCCATCATTTAAGAAGAGCAAGCATCACCTAGTTTTGCTTTATCAGTTGATAAGCAAAAATAAATAAAAAAGATGTTTAATCAAAAAGAGAGCAACTATTTTTGCATTCACAAAATGGTAATTTTAAATCTTATTTTGTGTGTACTAATGGTCTATAAGCAGTGAGATGCCAGAACTGCTATAATAGGATTTTCACAGTCCTAGAAGGATTTTGCTTATGGCTATGAAAAGTTAATTTCAGATCCTGATACACTTGCATTAATTTTTGAGACATTAGCTCAGTGTAGTACAGTGAAGAAAAACATGAAGACCATGCCACTGTGGTGTAGCTAATTGTTTATTACATCCAACCAAAGAAGCATTGGTAATGTGCAGGTCACAGTGTCTGAAAAAAAAAAGAGGCAGGAAACTGGCAGAAAAGGTCTTGCAGATTTCTTCTGGAGGGTCTTGAGAAAGGAACTGAGAAAGAAAAGGAGAAACAATAGCTTCACCATATCCTAAAAGTGATACAAATGGGTCTTGGCGTACTTGGAAGATCCTGTTTGTTCATTAAAATACTGTTTGACAATCAAACTACAGAATGTACCAAACCTTCCTGCTTCTGAGTGAGAAAGCACATCTTTGTGGTTGTATGATTTATGTATGAGAAACAAATGATTTAGATGCTCATATGCACCATACTTCAGTAATGTATTTATATTCTGTTGAGTATTTGCTGACAAAAGGAGCATGTTATCTCTTGCTTTGCTAGTAAGGGATCTGTTGACTCCACAGCTATGTAAAAACCTCTCATCAGCACCTATTTTAATCAGCAAGAACTTTACTATAAATCATTATCAAAAAAAAAGCATTGTGCTATGCTTTTATACCAATACATTTATTTTGAAATTAATAGGGAAAAATAATACAGAGCTTGTGCTTGAGATGGGCTAATAAGCGTGCCCATGAGACTTTCCTTTTCAAACACTAAATGAAAGCTTTTGCATTGCTAACAGGCTACAAAAGTTGCTTAGGTAATAAGACTCCTTTTCTCTTATCAGTAAAAAAGAAAAGGGGAGGGATGGGATGGCTCAAGGGATTGGTAATCAGATTACAAAGTCTTTCACTTCTAGGTCACTGGTTCAAATCTGCCCCCTGTTTAGTAGTGACCAAAAGCTGTTCCCATCTGATGGCTTTTCAGTAGCCTTTGTGCAATTCATGAATGATCTATATCCAATGCCTGGTGAAAATCACTCCTAGCCTTTGCTTTGGGAGTCTCAACTCAAACCCTTTAAGTAGGAATAAATGATCTGCTCATGCATTGAAGGGTTTGGCGGGTTTATTTTTCAGAATAATTTTAATAAGTTAGCAGAGCAGTGCAGCTGAATTTGCGCTGTAACAGCTGCTGTGGGCTACAGCTGCCATCGTCGCTTCCCACTAACATTGCTTTGTAAAAAGTTGTTACCAGCTTACTTAAGGATTAGACTGATGTGTCTTAATTTGAGCTACATGGTATCATTCCAATTTACTTTCATATTAGACTAGAATAGATAAAACCATACCAGAAAAAAAGAAGGAGAAGTAAAAGAAAATTACTAAATTTGTTCAACTTAGAGGAAACAGTTACTATAGTAAAATTGATTTTGACAGATAAGAGTGTGAAAACATTTTTATTGATGGTTTTAGTGTTGCAGTAATGCTGTGAAAGCTATGAGACTGCAACTTCACTGGGTTCTCGTGCTATATGTGACTTAGACCACTGTGGTGTGCTAAGATAAATGTTGGAATAAATTGAAAACGGGACTCTTGAAACAGATTAATTGAAAACAAGGGAAAACAGAAAACCTCCCTGAAAAGAAGTGTATGTTTTCTAGTGTTGCCCCTTACTGGTACTTACTTTCTAGTAGTTGAATAATGGGCTTATATACTTGGCTCTTGTCAGCGTTTCAAAGTGCTATTTTCCTTAAGGTAGGGGAATGCTAGAGGACAGTTGCTATAAAGGGAATGAAATTTCTGGTTCATTAATATATGAACCTGAAGTGAGGGCTCTCTGCTAGATGTATATTTCTGTGGAAATCACTGTGATAGTTTAGAGGTGTATTTATGTCCATAGGGATGCACACAACCCATTATAGAAGTATGACTTTTTCCTTAGAACCAGACAAAGTATTTCTTTTGAGACAGGCAGGCATGCCACATATATGCTGCAGTTGATTTTTGCAGTAGATTTTTTTGCACAGAACAAGGTATTTCATCAAACCTAAATGATATTTCATCAATATAAGTCTCACTTAAATCAAATTAATCACATCAGCCACCTCCGTCATTACTCACATAAACTTCAGAGTTTGCTCGTAACACCTCAGCCTGGAAAAATAAAATACGTGTGCATGCTGAGCAGAGCTTGATGGGTACCAGCAAGTGGAATGCACATTTAGCACAGGGCCAGCACAAATCTTTGCTCTCCCAAGAACACATCCTCAGATGCTGGGAGTAGTCTGCCTAACATGCTTATAGCTTCACATTGAAAACCTAAGCCAGAAGAGTGCTGATCCGTGTACCACAAAATCTGTGCACACAACACATGTTCATACCCATGTTTTGCAGGAATGGCTTGGGTGGGATTTACTAACACTATTTTCACAATCGGCTTTCAACAGCCGAGCTAGCTGGCCCATGATCCCCTCTGGAAACTGCAGCAATTGCAGGAAAAGAAAATCCCAGACAACATATTTATGATCCAAACCACAACATTCTCTCCCATCAGATGGTGTCAGATGTCTCAGGGATCTGTGGACTCGGAACAACTGGTGTGGTATCCCTCTGGAAAGCACAAGGCTGTCCGAGCTGCTGCAGGAGCAGTGTGTCTCCATGTCCTAGCACCATGGTGTTTTGTGGCTGCTCACAGTGTTGGGCTCAAGCTTACCTGCATCTCTGGCCCCATTTGCCAGAGAGGAGGAGGGGGAGTGGGATCTAAGTTAGCAGTACAAGAGATGTGGGCAAAAAAACCTGCCCGCTTCACAGGGCTGTTCGGTCCAGGAGCACAGGTTTGCAAGCCAAAGCCATTCATTTCAGAAGTTCACACAGAGGCAGGGGAGGGGGAGGGAAATAATGTGAAAACACTGGCAGCTCACCTTTGCTCCCTTTCCACAGGGAAGGCTGGCCTTGTTCTGTTGGTTAGGTCAGGGTATGTTAGAAGTGGACCCATGATGGTTCGGCAGAGTAAGGTTTGCCTATATTTCAAGGTTGTGGGTTTAATCATTATTTTAGAAAATAGTTTGGTTAAACTGAGAAAACCTCCCAGCAAAGCATTTTTTAATAGTGTAGTGATGATTCTTGTAAGGTTTAAAAGAACCCTTACAAGCCATAAGTGCATGCCTATGTATTGAATAGAATTTGACACTCTATGTGTTTCTAACATTAAGAACTGATGCCCTCCATTGATACAACCCCTCCCAAAGCATGCAGAAGCTTTCCAGTTGCTGTCTCTGATGAATGGACTTATTTCTTTAAGTACTAGAGATGTGAGTGTGGTGTCATCTGTCTAAGAGGACAGACATATATATTGAAGCTCCCAGAAATGGGAGCTGTGAACTGTATTTGGTGTCATAGTCCAGTTACATGCTGGCTTTCGACCAATTGTGTGATAAGCCATAGTGCTCATCAGACCCCACTCTGCCTGCATAAGCTAAGGTGGTGATGGTGCTGGTAGTGAAATAAAGAAATGCAAACTTATTCTGGTGTGTTTCTTCACTGAAGAGGACTTTGGAGGAGAGTAGAAGGAAGGAGAAGAAATAAAGCTTGGGGTTGCTTTCTGGTTTAATGTTGTTTATGAACCTTATGAGATCAGAGGGTCATGCAGAGTATCTTGCTAGTGATGTGTAATGATTTGGAAATAAACACCAGGGGTGGCTCCAGCTGCCTTTGATCTAACTAAATGGCTATTTTATATATTCTATTTAGCTTACTTTAAAATTAGGCAAGGAGCATACAGGAATGCCTCTCGGTGTGCTAGATGCTTAAACTTCCAACTGTGTTCAGGACCAAACAAAAGGGAAATTATTCTCTTTCAAGGAGGTTATAATTTGGTAGATGTACAATAAAAAGCAGATATTAAATGCTGTGGGAAAGAGGGACTGACTTTCTGCCTTATCCCATGATTTTAACATTTTAAATTTTTATTGATTATAGCCTGAATATGTAGATTTCGCTCAGTATATTTTGTTTTCCATTATGTCACTGGAATCTTTTTTTTAAGTGGGACTTATGTTGAAAGTATGAGCCCTTAGCTTACAAAGATGGGTAAGTAATCAAAGCTGCAGCAAGCCTTTTCCAGAGTACACTGGCCAGAAACTGTAGAGTGTGTGCAGAAAGCTCAGCAGACATTTTGCTTTAGTGCAGGGATGGTTCTGTGGGGTTCTGGTGAGTTCTGGTGAGTTCTCGTGGTCACAGAACAAAGGCTGCCATTTCTTCAGGTCATACCTAGTGGACCAGACATTGTCTGTTGCAGCTCAGCCTGCTGGCTCCTCCTTGAGCATCGAGAGGGGAGGGTTGCCCAGTGCTCTCCAAACCATCCCAGCGTGCCCACTGGTGCAGCTTGGTTTCTGGAGCCAACCAGTGTGGCCTGGCTGATACCTCCAGGAAAGTCAGGGTCTGGCAACCTGACTGCAACCACCAATACAAAGTTTTCAGGAAGACTTTTCCACTTCCTAACAACCTTGAATGTAAACATGCATCATTCTTACAGGCCAGTACTTCTAGGCCTGTGAAAACCTAAAGAGTTTAGGTTATTTCACCAAAGAAGGACTCTGTGTGATAAATGAGTACCTTCCTAAATGGACAGCTGGTAATATTTGGTGCTTTTGTGCAGCATCCATTGTCCTCATGCTTAGGCACAGCACTCATGATAAGAAGTGGTATTTGTTTTTCTTATGTTGACTCATCTTTACCTGGCATCACTTTTCTGAGTGATGTCATCAGCACTGGAGGGTGATTTGTGGTATTTAATGAGCAGGCTTTTGCTAGGGGCAATGCACAGCATAGTACACATCAGTCTCCTGGAGGATTCCTCAGAACTAAATTACGTGGGCAAGCTGATGACCAGGCTAATTGAGGATCACTGAGCAGGCCAGGAGGAGGAACACAGAAATACTTCATGGCAGTAAGACAGCATCCAAGATACTCACTGTGTTTCTATGTCCAGGGATGCTGAGGTGGAAGTTGTATGTTGCTGCAGTGCTGTGGCTCTCCAGATGTGATGGAGAGCAGGTCCATGTCCTGTGTCTTTGAAGGGTAGAGGTCTAAGCTTCCTTTGCCAGTAAAGCTCTCCCTGATGGCTTCTGGCATAAGACATGGACCAGACATCTAATTATGAGTGTGTTCTGTACTCTAAATTGGAAGATCTTTTTCTGAATAATTTCTTTTAGTTTTGTATATTATGTAAAACTGTATTTTATATAGTTATATGTCCTTTGCTTCACAAAGCGCTTCAGCATTTGAAGTCTCTCCAAGGAGACTTATTAGCCTTGCTGCTATTTTCCCATCTCATGGGTGGCTAGAAAACCTTGTTGGATATCTGATGGCATGTCCAGTGTCTGAGGGCTGATTTTAAAAAAATCCATTATTGTTCCTGCTTTACTGTTTTTTCAGACTTTGAAGATGTCAGTTATATATTGGAGTTGAAAGTAGATGTTGCCAAAGGTCTCTTCCAACCCAAACCATTCTATGATTCTATGACACTGTGTTCTGCTTTGTGCAATTCAAGTTTCTGCCACACATGCACATAATTTTTTGTGAAGAAGAATGCAAGTGGTTTTTGCTTCAGAGACCCTGCAAGTGGAGAAACTTTCCTTTCTGAAGTTACTCAGAGGTTATAGGAGTGAAGCTGAGGCTTCAAAGGACAGGAAGGGTGAATGTTGTCTTATCCTCTGACTGAAGTGGAAATCCAGCTATGTTTAAATAACAAGGATGTCAGACATCATGTTCACCTGTGAGGTGCTTAGCTTAACATTCCGTTTTTCTCATTTTCTGTTTGTTTTTTATTTTTTTAAAGTCTAGCTTGCTAATAAAAGTTAATACATAGGTTGATATGTTTGTGTGCTTGTGTGATAAAACCAGGGCAATTTCCTAAATAAATGACCGGACATTCCTCAGACACAGCCAACACCTAGAAATCTGCTGAGGATTTTCCCTTATTGATGTTAAACTGGTGCAGTTCTCTCTCTTTTTCTAGGTATAAGGTTAAATATGAGGAACTCGATTATTTCCTTGAAAAATGCACCACCATAAGATTTGCATAAAACTGTAATGATAGCTTTCCATGTACCATTCAAACTGAGGCAATGAAGAAGTAATGCTATTTTACCCTGCTGTATTTGATACTTACCATGTAAATACAATTATTTACTTGATTGTTTCACACTCATTTCACTAATACTATTGTTCACTTTTACACTGATTTCTGGATTTACACAGTTATTGAAACATGAGAAAATTACTTCCATAACTTACTCTAGGCCATGTTTTTCATTAGATATGAACCATTACCTTTGCAATGGTATAATATCAAAGCAAAACTCCAACCCCTTGTATCATTTCAATTTCAAGCCTTGTTTATTATTAGTTGTGTTACACACTGATTTTCAGGAGAAATTTATTTCAATTGTCATCTCAAAGATTTAAGATTACTGTATTCTATTTAAATTTATCTGAGTATGAAGAATTACAAGAACCTCCTTATTCTGGCTCAAGGCTTTTAGATGTTTTCACCCTCATAATGCAAAAGAGGTTTCCAACAAGACAGGCTGAGAATAAACAACTAGTTTTATTCATCCATTTTATATGCATACTGGGTTTTTAGATAGAGCAGAGCTGTTCCACTGTAATTTTGGAGATGTTGAGCTCAAGCAAATACCTTAAGAAGAACTTCTTTCCTATGTACAAAGGCTTTGTTTCTCTCCAGTCCTGCTGCCTGATCTGAAATCAGCCTTGGGGCTGAAAACAGTGGCAGTTTGGAGGTGGACTGGGGAGCAGTCACATTCCTCAGATGGATGGACCAGATGGCTGAAGTTGTTTGCAACATCAGCAGCCCAGCTTCTATCTGCTTCCAGCCTTCAGTGGAGCCCATGCAAGCTGTGAGCCACTGCAGAGTCCAACAGGTGGCAGCTGAAGGAGTCATCAGAACTCAGTCATCTGCATCCCGAGTCCCTGCTCCTCCCTGAGGCTGAAAGGTCCTCAAGGACTTCTCTCTTGTAAGCTCCCTGATAGGAGCTTCCTGCAACTTCTGTCCAATAGTAAGAAAACTGATGTGGTTTGAAAATTTGCTATGGTTTGCTCACTGATAGGTCTAAGGCAGTGCTCGGCAGCACACTTTGATGGAGCACCTCTGATAAAATGTCAGCTGGGCTGCACTGTTGGGTGTCAGCTGTGCACTGCTGCTTCTTAAATGCTTCTAATGGCTGCAAGATCAGGCTGAAAATCTAGTATCCAACCTACATTTATACAAGGAGATCTTCAAAATGCTAGCCTGTGGTTTGACCGTGCCCAGAGCTGACTAGGATCATGAAGGTCATTGTGAAAACTGAGCCCATGATAGCAAGTCTGGGGTAAGAGGCTGAGGGTGCTCCCAGTTTCAAGCAGAGACATCTCTGTTTCCTAGTCTGTGGACACCCTGACTTTTCTTGATTGTGTTTTTATTTTATTTTACTTTGCTATTTTATTTCCAACTAGGTGTGGCACTCAAATAGCTGTCCACTGCTTCAGAAATCCAAATAAGCCAAGGGAAAACAAAGCTTTGATTTTTAAGGTTTTACTGGCAAAGAGTGGAAAAATCCTTCACGATCACAGCCAACAAAATCTCCAGGGCAGGTTTAGCTATACAATGGAGGACTGATCTTGCTAGCTGGGTTCATGTCATTTGGAGAACTGATGCAGCCTCCTGCATCCCTATTAAAAGGATGCTGCTTACACAGACACATGGTAAAGCCAGAGCAGCAAAGGATGTGCTGTGCTGGAGGTTTGGTGTGATCACAGGCTCACACCATCTTGCACCACCCAAATCCAAATTAACTGTGTGTATGAAATGAAATAGTTTAGTGAACTGTGTGATTTTGCAAGCATGGTTTTCCTGGGGCTCATGTACTTGCAGTGCACATACACAAACTGTCTTTAAACAAGCTAGCTTGAGTAGCAGATGCTCCTCAGCATTAGTTGTGCCAAATAATGCACATGGTAGTTTTGGACACTTTCTGGCTGCTTGAACTGACCCTTGTAGAGCTCCACTTTCATAAGACTGGACTGTTTTTATCTCATATGTAAGAGGTAATCCAGCAGCTAGCTGGAATCCAGCAGCATAGGAATATTAACACTTACACTGATCTGACTTCATATTCCCTACCTCGATAGGAGATAGGTAGAAGCTGTTGACCCTTCAAAACTTGATTTTCATGCCAATGAGATCTCCTCAGTTCAAATCTCCAGTCCTGGGACTGCAGGCTCCAGCTGTCAGGAGGGAGTCCCAACTGGCTGACTCCAAGTAGACTCACCTGATCCAAACCTCCTTTAGTGATCACCCCAGTGGTTCTTGCAGCAGTGCAAAGGGAATTACCTCAGCAACTTTCATTGCTGAAATGTCTCGGGGTCCTGTAAAAAATGGATTCGTTTTTGTCTGCATTCGTTGAATTTATAGTGGGAAGGAGCTTCACCAAACGCCCTTATCTAATGTACACTTTTCACCTGGTAGGAAGTTATCTGCAGAATGCCAAATTTTGTTCTCCAGAGAATGGAGGGTGTCTCTGCCACCAGCTTGTTTTGGTTTGGTCTGCTGTGGGCAAGACGTAGCAGATCAATTCAAATGTTTTTATTCCCATGGTGCCATAACAATTTATGTTATGTGATGGGCTTTCTGTTTAGCTGCTGCACTTCATTCATGCCAAACAAATTGTTGGAAGGTTTATAGTTGAGGTGAGCCACATTGCTATCCATAAGCCCTGCCACACCTAAACCACTTGTGTTTGGGAAGTTGGTGTTTCCCTCATTATTACAGGTCCTCAAAGACTTTTCTCTTGTAAGCTCCCTGTTGTGACACACTAGGGTCAAGAGAACAGGAGAATCAAGTTTCAAGTTTTAATAAAACTGAAGCCAGAGGCTTTCTACAAGAGAACCATGAGTTTTGTTTGCACTATTCAGAAATATACCAGCAGAATTCTGTGTACAGATTTTTTTAGTTGGAGTTTTTTACTGAGCTATGTATAAGGGAGATGACTTTCTAAATCTTGAGGTATTTTTATTTAAATATTTTTCTACTCATTATTGATTTTATGAACTTACAGCTCCAATGTAAGGTGGTAGTTTTCAGTAGAAATTCTGCAAGAGAAATTTGTTTGCATTGTGAACTTTGACAAGTCCTAGACTCCAGATGCTTTAAAGCAATCTGTTTTATTATGTTCATGCATTATTACTACTGCTGTTATGTGATTTATTGCTGTAGAAAAATGTCACTGTTGTAGATGTAACATCCAGTGGATCTTTGAACCAAATATCAGCAAGTACTATGGTCATTATCTAATTGTATATTTGAAGGAATTTTCTTTTGCTGTTTAAAGACTGATGTGTATCAGGGACAAATTTGTCTGCTGCAAGCAGGGGTTTTATCACATCTGCAAATTTGTTTAGGGAAGATGATTGTTGTTGCTAATTGAAAACAAGAACTGGTGGAACTTTGGATTATTATTTTTGCTTTGTGTTGTTCGAGCATAGTTGCCCAGCAATTCTAATTCCTAATGATTAATAGTTTATGAAGGCTTGGGGATCTAATCCCATTTTAAGATGTGCAGAAAATTGAGAGTATTTCAGAAATTCAGGAATTCTATTCAGGAAGCAGTGAAAGGTCTTAGCAGTGCCAGACCAACTAACTTGCACTACAGAATACAGAATTACATATTTCCTGGTGAAGAGGATTTTTTCATAACTGAGGAGAGGCTCAAGTGCTGCCAGGCAGACAGACTAGTTGATTGGTTTGTATGAGACTGAGTGAAATGATGGTTGAAGAGGATGTTGTTTGACTGTAGACAATAACAAGAAAGTTACAAGGAGAGCATACAAAGTTACCAAAAAGGAATACACATGCTTTTCCAAAGGGAAGTAAAAATTACCCTCTTGCACACTATTCCTGTTATGTGATTTCTTCTCTCTTTCCAGCTACCACTGCTTTTATAAATAATTCAGTGTCCAACTGATGTTGTTTTGATCCACCAGAATTTCTACTGCAAATTCATTCCACATCTGGAAACCAGTGAGGGCTTTTGGACAGGGGTTTCCAGTTGTTTCCTCTGGAATTTTGCTTGCAGATGCCAGAACATCTTAAGAGTCTCAAATCAATCTGATGCAACTGGATACAATGGAGGACTTGCATCAAAATTATACTGCTCCAAGTCAAATGCTTGTTGTCAATGTGCCCATCGGAGCCCAGTGCAAAAGTGTAAACACCATGCCACAAATGAAATTGCTATGGAAGATGAAGAAAGTAGCTGAAAGGCTTATTTCAAAACTCTGAGAGAAATTAAAATTTGGATTTTTTAAAATTCATTTTTAAATCTGTCTATCCTCATTCCTAATTACAAACAACTCAGAAGAGTAAATATTCCCTGAATATGACGTGATGGTTTTTGATTTGATTATATGAACCTGCAAAAATAAAAGCCTGTAAAAAAAATAAATATTTTAACTTACTTCAACTTTTCTCAGAAGTTTGAATTTTTACTTGTTTTAAATGTTGAAATAGATGTAAAGAGTATGGGATCAATGTTTCTAGGATTTACTCCCACAGGCCATTTACCTAAAGTTGGTACTTTCATGGATTTTCATGTTGTCAAGATCAGACCTTTGAGCTCTCTTTTAATTCACTGATGCTTTCATTTGACAGGAGTATTAATCTGTAAAATATATACCAAAGGCATCCATTCTGACTGTATATGCATGCTAAATATACTGCATATGTATTGTATGTGTGAAGCTATGTTTTACTTATACACACTACAGATAATACAGGTATCAACCTTTTGACCTTATAATGTTGTGATAACTATGTAATATAAACTTAGAGTAGAATAGTAGAATACTTAAAGTAGAATACTTACTAAGTTGAGCAACAAATGAGCAATTATTATGTATGAACTTAAGGAGGATTTTTAGGGATTTTCAAGTTCTTGCTTACCTAACTGTTAGAGCTGAGTACTTCTGCAACTAGACAATTGACATTTTCCCTTCCAAAGGGAAGGAACAAATTTTCATCCACTGGGATAAAGAGGACTTGATGCTTGAATGCTTTCAAACTCATTGCATGGAAAACTGGTCTACAACTTGTCATTCTAAGGGAATCAAATACATAGTGTTGATACATCGTTAATAAGTTAAAAAATCAAACTTTACTATGACTATGAAGAAGAAACACAAGCAAAAAGAAAAAAATGGAAATGCTTAAAGTGAGAAGATTATTGGGAATGTCTAGAGGACCCAGAATTATGAGTGATGCAGTAATACATGAAGCCTATTTATGTAATAGAGAAATGCCAGTTTACCTACTTCTGGCTTTAAATGAATTATTGGGAGAAGGAGTGTAAGAGGAGAGTGAGCCATCAAGTGATGAGGTTCACAGAGAGATGTTTTCCTGCAAAATCTAGTCAGCTAAGAATAATTTAAGATTTTTTTAATGGATGTTGAGGGAAATTAGGTAATTCCTAGGCTGTGAAAACTTTCTGTCTATGGAATTTACTGGTATAAAAAGATTATAAGGTATAAATGAACTTTAGACAAAATTCTTAGACCTTTGTTTGCTTCAGTAAAAAAATCATTGTTCTGAAAAAAAATGTCTGAATTCTAGTATTTTTAGTAGACTGTGGCCTATTAAATATCTTCAGTTTTATTATGCCCACCTCAAAAGACTATACAGGCTGGATGGAATAAAACAAGCCCTGGTAAATGTAAATCATGCATCCCATAGTATCCTTCCATTGGGATTTAGAACAACTTTCGAGTTGTATCAGATATGAATGGTAACTGAATACTACATTTTTGTTTAAAGTCAATCTATTCTACCTTTACAATTTTATTCCACTTATTTAATTCTTAAAATTTATCTTAATTAAAAACTGATTTCAGAAAAGACAAGTATATTCTAACTGTGAGCTATCAATCCATTGAATCTGAAGCATTTACTGAGTATTGAAGCATCTGTGCCTAAAAGCACCTAGACTACTTGTATCTTCTTGCAGGGTAAATTATCATCCCTGATAAGAGGGTCTGCTGCTTGAGCTTAACCTGGATCTGTTCTTCTTGATTATTATTATCAATGAATGTCCCATTGCAGCAGGAAACTTGAGCTGCTCTGATAGAAGCAAAAGTGTCCTCAGTTTGACATGCTCTGTTGTGACATTTCTGTGTCACTGAAACATGGACACGTTAGAGTTCTTGTTTAACTGAAGGTTATACCCTTGATCCTTTCCCTACTTGATGTATTGTTTTTGTCTGTTTCTTTCTAAGTTGGCTCAGAAGGGTATGGATGTCTACCAAAACTTTTTTCTTCTGGGCTGGATGTTAAGAAATCTGTAAGTGAAGCTCAGTTAATCCCTTTGATCCCTCTTTGCTGCTGCATCCATGAGACCTTATCCTAACCCTAGCACTGTGGCTGAGTTATCAAAAAACATCACATTGTCAGCCTCAGTCACTTTGCTGATCTTTGTGAAGAGAATAAGATTCTGCAGGCATCCACAAAGCTGAATGGCAAGCACCAGGAGCATGTTGGGTATTGCATATTATTTCCTATATATCATATATGATCTGAAAAGCAAAGACTGTACTATATGAAGAAAGAGTAGAAAGAAATGGTGATCAATGGCTGCCAGTTCTTACATGTGCATAGGGAAATTGAGAATAGCAAACCCAAGCTAGGTCTGGAAAAGAAAAAGGGAACTGCACCTTTGTATTTTCTTGTGATTTGAAGAAAAAGGTGGTGTTCTAAGATGACTGGGTGGCTAGTTTTCGAAACAGAAACATGGGACACAGCAGCTTGAGAAAAAACTGCTTTTCCCAAGCAGAGCATAATTTTTATCTTTGCTAGTCATTAGAAGTGTTTCTGAATACCAGCCCCTCATGGAGGAGGTCATGCTGGAATACTCTGAGCTGGTGATGATATTAAACTTCACCCAGCATGTGAAAACTCTGAGTAATTAGTAGGTATGTGGGCTTCAAGACCAGTGATATTTTTGCACCTTTGCCTGTTTAATCACGGTGTTTTGTGGAAGACAGTGCAGCCAAATGAGTGTTAGAATGCACAGCACTGGAACAGGAATATTAGTACATAAGGTGTGTTTAAAACACTTACTCAATGTGCAGCAGGGTTTAATGCGAGTTAGATGTGTGCGCCTGACAGGTCTTGTTTTACATACTCTCTCCTTCACAAATATTTTTTTCTGGTCAGTTTTGGGAGTCATTCTTATGGCAAGGACATGGACCATTGAGTTCAGAGGTGCAGCATGTGTGCTGATAAGCAGTTACTAGAGCTTGAAGAAAGAATACCTGATTTTAGAAATGTGGTATTTGTTACATTTATACAAAAGGAAGCTTTAAAAAATTAACTTTATTGCAGCATACACAGTATTAATGACACCAGTTGTGAAATTCTGATTTTATAAGTATAATCTATTATGCATTCTTTGATCCAGTGTTACAAATTAGGATCACTCATGTTAGGAGATTAAAACCTTTTTGTCTGCCTTTGATATCAAACTATTCTTTCCCAGTACCTTTTATCTTGCATAGCAGTGGTGAGTTTCACAGCATCTTTGTCAGTTCGCTTGTGTTATTTGCAGCAATCATTTAATTTGTTTTAGAACTGATATTATTTAGTCTGTCTGTCATTTGCAACAGAGGCTCTTTAATATCCTAAAAAACTTGAGAGGCTTTGGTGTTAGCTGAGTAAGCATATGAATAAGAGAGAAGAGAGAAGAATTTTCGGACCATGGTGAGCGTGCATGATAGCTAAATTGGATAGAAAAAGAAAAAAACCTATACAAGTCAAAGTGAGATTGTACATCAGAAAAACTACAGCAATCTACTGAAAATTAGTAGATGATAGTCATGAGAACCTTACAGTGAACCACAGGTACCAGCTTCCCTGAAGAACTGAAATATGAACTTGGAGAAGCTTGTAAAAGGTATCCTCAGGGAATCTTCCATTTTTTCACTATGATACCTTTAATCCTAGAATTGTCAAGCCACATGGAAAATAATAGGACTGAATAGTTCAGTCAGTTAAAAGTTAGTATTATTTTTTTATCAAAAATATTAGGTGTTTCTGTTTTTCTGGACCTGTTAGGAATTGTATAAACTTTAAAACAAGTGAAGTCAAGTATTGAATCTGTATTGCTGTTTCTTTTTAAATTTAGGATCATTATCTCTGACTAAGCAGACTCTATTCAGTAAAATGAATTAATTTAAATACAATATTTTTAACAGATGATTCAACGAGAGGCAGAAGTAAAGAATAGGGTAACTGCTGTGGCGTTGACAGACTCAGTTCACAATGTGTGGCATCAGGAAGTTGGGAAAACCATTCGCGAGTGGATGCGAGAGGTAAGGCCTTTTTTTTTAAAGAATTTGAGTATATGCATCTGTGTATAGCTGAATGAACATGTCTGGGTGTGAAAGACAGCATAATACAGAACAGTGGGCAGTCATGTATTCATACCAGCCACTAAAATAACCAAGATTACAGCCATTTCTGAACCGCCAAGTTAGCAGTCAAAATACTAAGCACCAAGTCCAGTGTTTTTTCCTAATGTGCAGGAAAATAGAGACATGCCAAGGAAGCCCATGCAGTGCCTGATACCTGGAACAGAGTCCTGGGTGCACCCCGTGCTGCTGGTTTGATCTGGCAATGGTGGAAAATCCTCTTTAAGCTCTTCATGACTCAGTTTGATGATTTGCACTTCTGGCAAAATATCCTTTCTCACAGCAGCTTTTTGATATGTAATTACTCCTGTAGTGCTCAGAAGCTCTTATATTTAGGTATGGGGTTGCTGAGATTCTAAAAGTCATATTTTTAGAGCAAGACCAGCTAAACTACTGTTTATGAGTCTCATCCTCGCCAAATCAGGCTCATCTCTGTTAAGTGCATTCCCATGGCAGAACACTAAAACAAAAGGTGCACTGAGTGAATTTAAACTAGTCACATTCTAAAGTTTCTTTTATGCTTGACTTTTTCTCATGGATTTAGTGAAACTTTGTGTATACAGTGCTTATTCCTGACTTAACCTTAAAGTTTTATAGGCCGCACAAATGGGAATAGAGGATCACCTGGGATGCAGCCTGACAGTTCTACTTAAGTGTTAAAAATATAAAGAATGGTAACCCCTACAGGCTCTGTCAGAGAAATCCCCATTTTCTTTATGGAAAATCAAAACCTTAAAATATGTGTTATGAAGTAAAACTGAAATTTTAAATCCTGTAATTTGAATCTGACAACTCCATTTTTCTTTAAGCATTTAGTCTGAATAAAAAAAGTGCATTACCTTTAATTTCATTTGCAGAAAGTAGATGTTAAAGAATAAGTTAAATGATTAATGGCCTAAAAAGTGGATGGAGTGTCATAACTTACATTAGCATTAAAAATCTCCTATAAGAAAGAAGAATTTTACATATGTGAAGTGTGGCTGAGTGGTATTAAGACTAGCATATCACCTGGATATCTCTTACTTTAATCAGGTTTAAGGCTAGTGGTAAAATGAATAATAATTAAAATATACACCTAATCGCTGCCTGTCTGTAGGGCTAATTGCTGTCATTGAAAGAATGAATTGTTAAAATAAAGTAATTCTTCATTGGAGCTATCTCTCCTGTATTACTGGTGGCCTATTTTTAGTACCTATAGATGTCATGAATTTTGAATTTATTAGGAGCTGTGATGAATGATAAAACAAATCATCCATTTACATATCTTGACACTGCTTTCGAGAATACTTATTTCTTAGAGGCAAGTGTCACATTGTATATAAAAGCTAGTTAATTGTGTGCTAATCTTCTGTATTATCTCCAGCTCTCTGATGTAGTGTTCTATCAGTAGTTAATATTAATTTTACTTATTTCAAATGATTGTAATACTTAATAAAAATTCTACTTCTTTTGTAATTTCTACCACCTTACATTTGCAATTTTGCATTCAGCTGTTAATTAAAATTACACATGCAAATCATAAAATTATAATGCTTTATTACTTTAAACCTTAAAACCATCATGAAATACTTCCATTCTAACAATTTTTTACTAAATATGTTGTATTACTGGGTAGTGTGTTTGTTTTTTTCTCTTTCCATTGAGTTCAATAGTTTCATTGATCTACTGTTTCTTACAAAAATCTGCCATGCTTTGTGAACTTCACTTTCTAATCTCATACAGCAACCCTTCCTTTATGTTGTCCCTGCTCTCCCTGGTCCCAGAACAGTAGGGTTGCCTTGACAAATCTATTCAAAAGCCATTTCTCGCCCTTTATTGGTGGGGACTGAAGCCTTTGAAATTCTCTCCTCACTGCAACACAGCTGACATCTTCTTCCAGACAGAATGAATTAAGGAAATACAATAAGATACTTGATCTACCAGTCAAGGATCTTTCCACAGTGAGGACGGACTCCATGGTGCACAGCTAGGGCAGCAAGCATCTACAAATGCACAATACGTGCTGTTTACCAGAAGAGAACTCATCCATTTTTACTATCATGAACTGATGGTATTATTTTTTCACAAATCTGTCTGAAAATTGATTGGGTCTTTCCAAAAAGTTATGTTGTTTTTTTTACCTTTCTCACTTAATGAAGTTAGTCAAGTTTTCAGGAAGGAAAAACTCAGATTTTCAATAGAGCAAGCAATGTAGATCATGTTGTTCAGCTGGTAATCTTACTGAAAATGTAGTTGCTTTATAATTAAATCTTCAATTTGGTGTCCTTTCATCATGTTTTATTGAAAGCATATTATTTAATACTTCAGTTTATGCACTACTCTGAATAGATAGCATTCGGAGCAAAACATTTAGAAATGTCATGGTAAATTCATCCTACTCAGAGGTTCAGGAATGAAAGGTAAAGATAAAGGCTTCCTGAATACAATTCCCCAGGGACCAGTATTTGCCTTTTTTTTAATGTTTGCTCACATTCATCTCAGCTGTATTTCCAATCATTTTAGTATTAATCTGCTATCTCAATGTTTTCTGTTTAGTTATAATATGTTGTTTCATATTTTCACGAAAGTTCTTTCCACAGTGTACTCCATCAAAATACCCTGAAAAATTCTGATTTCCTAATGTTAGCAAACGAGCAGGCTCATTGTTTATACCAACGCCTGTTTATATCAACACCAACTCAGAAAATCTTAAAACTAGTGTAGTTCAGGCACTAGTTGGTCTAAGCACCTACTCAAGTCCAGTAGCAGTCAAAGTAGCACTTAAAAAACATGATACTTAAGCATATTACAAATCTGCTGAATTATCTCCTTACTCTTACTTATTTAGTATGAAATTACAGTATTTCGTCGTCAGTAAGTGTAGTGTACTGTCCAGTTGTTATTGTGACTGCTACGTAAATTAGAACATCTGTATTTATTTTTGCCCTGAGTTTTTAAAAGGCCTATCCCAAGAATTGCCTGCCTGCTCTTACAGAACTGCTGTAACTGGGTGTCCAGCTCCGAGCCCCTGGACACGTCCGTGGAGTCCATGCTGCCCGACTGTCCCCGTGTCTCTGCAGGTAACTCCTTTGTTTGCAGTAAGCCAGTGTACATGTTTATGCCCAGAAGCAGCTTGTTCATTTAAAAATGCATTTGGTTCTGACTGCATTTTAACCCTTCAGCAAGATGTGGCTGAAAGCATATAGCTGCTGATATTTATTCTTAGGAGTGCAGCCCACTCCTTTTTTCTTTTTTGCTTTGTGTGAGATTTAAGTATTAAGTTCTCTTACCTACTTGTTGCTTGAATTTTTCTACTCTTCCTTTCTGTTTAAGTAATTGGTAACATTTTATGTAGGAGTCCAAGAAAAATAATAGTGATTACAAGAGCTGGGAAATTGATCATAGCTACTTGAATAAATACCTAACTCTGTGTAGGCAACAAGGTTTTAAAGAAGTACATTAATGAAAGTTACAGTTAAAATAAATAAGCCACTTTCCTGAATGCTGATCAGCAGAAGTCTAGTTTACATAGCAAATGATTTGCAGCATCCAAGAATGTTGATCTGAGTTTTCTGTTGTTTTGGATATACTCAGCTATGCTTTTTCATTATTGAATTATAAATTGCAAGAAGCGCATGAACTAATACAGAGGCTTTAGTTAAATGTGTGATAATTCCAGAAAGTAAATGTAGTCATCAATGTCAAAGGAAAATCTCCAATCTCTGTAGGAAAGTAATCTGAAATACATAAAGCAGTTACTGAACTTTGGTGCTTGATTATCAGGTTTCCTAAAACCCGTAGGTAGCATATTTCTGTAGAATATAAAACCAAGTTCAAAGGAAGACACAGCCTATACAATATTAATTTAAAAGCTGAAACAATATTTGACCTTGCTCTCTGGGATGCAGTTGTTCATTTGACAAGTTAGTTTCATATCTGTCTGCATTTGTGATGTTGTTAGTGAGACCTAACCTTGCAGATGAAACTGAGTTTACAAGATATTTTTAAGGTATGGAAAATTTAGCACTACTTTGTTTGAGAGTTCACAACAACCAGAGATTTTGATTGCATTTCTGCCATGGTTTGGGATCTCACTATGCAAATCCTCAGCTCTGTACAGACATTTGCAATAGAACTGACATTGTTGTTCCATGCTTTGGAAAATCATATATTACTAAAATTTCTATAGATTCAACATTCATTTAGCAATTTTTTGCTCTTCTAGGGGAGATTACTGCAGTTTAAAAGAAAAATATCATTCAGGAGTGGTATTCTTTAAAATAAGATTCACTTCCAATCTCTGACATCTCTGTTGCTCCTGTGAAAGACTGCATGTTGTAATGGTCATTTTAGTCAGGGTTTGGGCAGCAACTGGTCAGTATTTACTGTACACTGGCCAATACTGAAAATCATCCATCATACCATCTCTTCCCTTTCTTTGTATTCACCTAATATAAATAATCCAAAAAGTATTCTATAAAAGAAATCCTAGGTAGGTGTTACTTAAAAAGCAGACTGATGCTTCATTAGAGCTGTAAATAATAAGTCTTGGTTTTACATTTCTGTTGAAGATGAGTCACGGTGGCCTTAATGTTTCTGCACCACTTAATGAATTCCCAAGCTGCACTCTAGAGATTTTTGATAACGAATTAATGTAAAAAATAATGTTAAATAACAATGTAAAATAATTATTTCCAGGCTAGTTTTATTGTAATATAAATATAGCTTAAAATAGTGTAACTTCATATGACTGCTCCTGAATTATCAGTTTGCTCACATGTTTTGATTGTATTTCTTGTAATCATCTCTTACATGAACAACTGTAAGACATTTACAGAGAACCAAGTGAATAATTTTTAGTGTCTTTATATGAGCAATGGTATAAACCTGCATTAGAGTAATATGTAATAAATTTATTAAATATTACTAGATGTAGGAGCATTATTGTTTAATGTGAGAGATTTTATTTCACTCTTTTGAGAATCGCGTTACTGAAAGAGCCCACACTCAAATCCTGGCAGCATTGCCCTTGGTATTTCAATGAATGACAATGAGAGCAATCAGAAAAATGACATCTTTTAAAATTAACCTTTTGGAGTAGAAAGATACACTTCTATGCTTGGAAGTCCATCTTTTATCTCTATTTGCATTGAAAATAAGTTCAGAAATAACTGCCTCATGGTCACATCTCCTGAGCCAGCTTTTCCAAAAAGGGTCTGTTATTCAGCCATTCAGTATACTGGGTTTTGCAGGCTATCCTAGTTGATGAGCAGTTCCTACTGCAGATTATCTCACAGTCTCTTGCTTGCTTTTCCCTTAAAATCACTAAAGACAAAATAAATGACCATCAAACTGGAAAAAATTACTTGTATTTCCAGAGTTGTTAAAGCTTTTGATTGAAGAATTACTAAGGAATTAAAATGTTTTCTGTAATTGATGCATGTCTAGAAAGGAATTAATATACTTTAATTAAATGTTGAGAGCATGAGAATAATATAGAAAATCAAGCCATAATAACCACATCTGTTCTTATGGTAGAAGGTACTTTGTGGGTCCCACCTTCAGCATGTTTCATCCATGTCTCAAGGATTTGGCTGCATGGTGCTGTCATAGTTTAATATCTTCTGATGTCTTGTTGGTGGCATGGACAATGAGTTTGAGAGCACCCTCAGCAAGTTTGCCAACAACACCAAGCTGCATAGCACACTGTGCAGGAAAGTATGTCACCCAAAGAAATTTTGAAAAGTGGACCTGCAGAAGAGAAATGGATCCCATAAAATTCCACAAGTCCAAGTGCAAGGTCCTGCACATGGGTAATCCCAAGCACAAGTACAGGCTGCATAGGCAGTCAGTTGACAGCAGCTCTAAGAAGAGTGATACACAGTTGTTGGTTGACAAAAAATTCAACATGACCTGCCAATATGTGTTTCCAGCCCGGAAAGACAACCATGTCCTGGGGTGCATTAAAAGCATGACCAGCAGGTCCAGGTGTGTGAGGTTATTAACCTCCAGAGCTCTTATTTGAGGCCTTTGAGGAGGCCTGACAGTAATTTAAAGTCCTTAGTAAAGTGAGCAACTCATGAGGCACCAGAATGTGTGGTTATTAAACCTCCGGAGCTCTTGGCTCCTGCTTCATCGGGTTATCTTAAATGAGCAAGCAGCAAATAGTTGCTAAAAGGTTATTTATTACAAAGCACCTCTTATTACAAAGCACATCAGTCTCAAAAGGCAAGCAGAAAAGCAATGGTAAAAGCAGTAGCAAAAGCAAGAGCAAATGGCAAGAGTGGTGGCAATAAGCAAATGGCTAAAAAGCACCAACTCTCCCCAATACAAATTCTTATATAGAATCTTTCCAACAAGCTAAGACACAAACTTGGACCACCACTCCTTAACCCATTAGAAGTCTAGTTTCTTAACATGCCAGGTTATGTATAAACACACAACCTATCTTGTTCTATCTGAAAAATGTAAGCAGTATTCTTACTATAGCTCTATTATGTCTAAGTACTGTTTACAGCTGTGGTCCTGGAGCCTCCACTGAAAATATCAGGATGTTTTTCAGCCTGCACTAGAACTCACACTGCAACTTTGGCATTTGAAACCTTTTGCTTACTAAAAGCATTAGAGCTCACCCCAAAACTTACTAACTTGCTTCTACTTAAAGAGTCTACTTTATGTGTGAGTGGCTTAATGTACTTCAATGCATGCACAGGCTTTAATTTAATCCCTGTGCTCTGATTTTTCTCTGAGGAATTCAGAGAAACCCCTCACTCACTGACTCCAGCACAGCTAGTTGGTTCTGCCCCTCTGGTCTGCTTTGGTGAGACCCCATCTGGATGTCTGCATCCAGCTGTGGGGAGCTCAGCACAAGGTAAATGTAGTCCCACTGGAGGCTCAAAGATGCTCAGAGGGGTGGAGCACCTCTCCCATGAAGATAGAGTGGAAGAGTTGTTCAGCCAGGAGAAGAGAATGCTCTAGGGGACCTTGGATCACCTTCCAATATCTAAAGGTGCTACAGGAGAGCTGATGAGGGGCTTTTGACAAGGGCATGGTGTGATAGGCTTCAAACTGACAGAGGGTGGGTTTAGATGAGCAAAGAGAGAAAAGAAACTCTTTGCTTTGAGGCACTGGTGACAGAAGAAGTGGTGGTGAGTCACTGGGACAGGAGAAGTTGTGGCTGATGCATCCCTGCAAGCGTTCAAAACCAAGTTGAATGGGGTTTCTTGGAAGTTTGCACAAATTCCCCTGACAAGGGGGTTGGAACTTTTAAAATCCCTATCTCTTACCCTCTTTACTTTCAGCTATAATTAAGGACCTCTGTTAGACTTGAGGCTATCTTCTGTCTCAGTCTTAGCCTACCTTCCTAATGGAATCAAATCAAAACACATCTATACTGTCTCAGAGGAGATGAATCCATCTCCCATCTAAGAAAATGTAGGTGAGAAAGATTAGGACTTCAAAGCAGTGTGTACATTAAAGTTTGTCACATAAGATGGAGTAGGGTTGGGAATATTTCTGGTTAGGGGACTGGAGAGATCAGCTTGGAATTTGACAGAGACAGTGGAATAGATGCTTTAATGACACTGCATTGCTGCAATACAATGGTGGTTGTAGTTCATGCTGTGTCTCTAAGACCTTACAACATTTCTCCTACTTCTGGAGCAGGGAGTTCAGAAGCCCTTGGGAAGTCATCTTATTGGAGCAACTACAGGGCAGGAGTAGCTGGAAGTGGTGATGGGATAAAGCAGATCCATGTGTCTGCATTCATCTCTGATACTGTTCAGGAATTAAATCACTTTGATTTCAGGGTAGTGGCTTGAACTTCACCCCAGGAAAGGTATTGTTATAAATTTTGCCAGGTGAACATGGCCCTTGTTTTCCTGAATCCTGTTTATATTCCTTAGGCCATGTGTTTCTGCCACTGAAAGCTTGTTATTTGAGATGATTAAAGTTCTCAGTATTTTGCCAAAGTGGATATGCACCAACTCTCATTTAAAATAATCAAGTGAAGATGTTATAACATTAGTAAAATGAATTGCCTAATCAAATCTTTTTAAAGCCTTCTTAGTTGGCCCCCAAAATCACTAGTTATTCTGTTAGCAGTTGCAGCCAATATAGTTAAAACATTGTGGAATAAGGAAATTATAACTTAAAAGACAAAGAATGGAATGAAACATTGACAGTAAGGAAGAAAAGTTCTATTCACAGAAGAGCCTAGAATTGAATATATGTCTTTGTAATATGAGGAAAAGTGCAAGAATTAATTCTTGCAGCTGAATAAAGTAGCCTGAGGCTGGTAGAAGAAAAACAAACCTAATTTTGGGGAACAGGTATGACCTGTGCTGGTGGTGCTCTTGAGTGAGTCTTCAGATAATATTTTCTGGTACCAAAAATCAAGGTTGAGCTCTGTATTATATATCAAACATTTAATTACATTTAGGTAAGCCAAGCACAACTTTTCCTGTGTTTTGTTTCGTTTTTTGCTTTGAAATTAGAAAATACTGGCCCCACACCCAAGTGACCCACACTGACTGATCAGGTAAAGCCCTTGTGCAAAGCTTGTGTTGACACCCTGGAAGCAATGAATTACCCATTGGATTATGGCAGTGGTAGTTTCTGTTGGCTTTGCCCAACAGGTGACTCCTGCCTGCTGTTTTAAGAGTTCAGTTGTGTATTTCCACAGAAAAGCCTTTCTTGTCTGCAGATGCATCCCACACTGAGCAGATCATGGGGTTCAAACAGGAGGCTCTCCAGTGAGGTCAGATGGACTCTCCAAAACCACAGGGTCTATGTGAAGGGGTAATTGCATTAGTGAGGCTTGTGACAGCTCAAGGGAAGGATCAACTTATTTCTTCCTGCTTTTTTTCCTCAGATGCATTTGCACCACTCTACAGGTTCCCTTCTTGCACATTTATGTATCTTGCTCATAAAAAACAAGGCAGAAAGAATCATAAACTATATTGAATGCTGAGACTTTACCTGGCTCATATTCTTAGCAGCTTTTAGCCCCATGTTCTCTTTTTTTTTTGTTGTTCTTTCTTTAATCAATATAAAGAGGACTGTTCTGGGCTGTTTTCTGATGTTAGCTTTTCATGACCAGGGATAGGTGTCCAGCAGTACAAGAAATGGGAACGAAACCATGCACTTTTTAAAATAAAGCAATTAAGCAATTTTTCCATTCCATTAAAAATGTTATATCTGCATTCACTAGTCATTCATGGATATTAATATTACATTAAGCTGTGTTTACTGTAAAGTTCTTTGCACTTTATGTCTTCATGTGCTTGTAGTTCTGTCAATAAAAACTTTGGATTCCAGGAGAAAAGATAAAATGCTGAAGCTTTTTTGTCAAAGATGGCAAGTTCCTGTGTCTAGCTGTATTTAAGGTACTTGCAAGATTAATACACAAGTGGGGGAGTGCAGGAATCTGCAGTGTGGAGTTTGCTTCATCACCCATGTTAACATTCTCATCTGCTGCTAAATCTGGTCCTGCAGTTCCATTTCTGCTGTTGTACTTTGTCTGTCGGGACTGGAAATTATTATGGTAACTTTGAAGCATCAGACTGTCTTAGCCACAGCTCTGGCAGTGGCTGCATTAAGTCCTGCTTTAATTTATGTCTTCTTAGCATGCAAGTAAGTAGCTTTTTCCCTATTCCTGATTCTTCAAAGGAGCTCTGCTTTTATACTCCTGCTCTGTCCCAGGTGTTGCAGACAGCTTTTCATTTCATGTATAAACCTAGTTGGATGTGAGCTCTTATGTTGTGCTTAGGGTAGCTTAACTCTGCAGTGCTTTGGAAAGGACAATGTCTATAGAGACCTGTTGAATAATATTGCAGATTCTGTTCTGGAGTGCCAGAGACTCAAAAGTAAACATGAAAATGTGAATTGAAAGCATTGACTTGAATTGCCAAATGTTGCTTGTGTCAGAGAGTTCAATAACACTCATTCATTTACTGTTCTACAAAATAGTTACATGAACTGATATTGGAGAAACAGTTTAATCAAAAATTATTCTTGTACTTAAACATATCTATTTATCATTGCAGTTTTTTTAGACTAGAGTGAACTAGTTAGTTGTTGCCCCTGAGGCTGTCTTTGTGGTAATAATGAATAATTTAAATAATTACAGTCAGATATTTCCTATTAAGTATTTGACAATATTAGACTGCTATGAGTGTTGTTTCTGATACTGCTCAGTGCTATCTCATTAGTGCCTTATGTATCCATATCTGTCTGCACATTGGCAGGTCTTAACTCCAGTGCATGATTGCAAACTCTCCTAGAGCTCAACACCAGAAAGGAAGTATTCCCTGAGAGATGTCCTCCAAAATTCAATAGCAAAATCTTTATTTGCATTGTAAAATCCAAAAGATGTTTCACATTTCAGATTTCATTTTCTGTTAGAATCCAGATTCAGATTTCAATTTGGATTTGTTAGAATCTTTTAAAAAGTTCTGTTTCAGTTGAACACCTCCCTTTTTTCACAATGTGTATAGTTTAGGCTGGGAAAGATATTTAGATCACTTATTGTCCACTTTTAGATACAGGTCTTTAACTTTTGACCAGATATTATACTGACATTTAAAACTTTACTTTGGTGAAAATGTTTCTTCCACTAAGTCATTCAGCCTTGGCTGGAAGAATTCAAGAGATGTGGAATCCATTGCTCCCTTCCCTTTATCACCTTCAAACTGTGAAGAAGATTGGCTCATTTCTGGTTTGGCTTTGTCTGATCTCAGGTTCCAAATATTAGTTCTTGTTGTGCCTTTTCTACATTAAATTAAAGAGCTGTTCAGTACATTTGCTTTTTCTCCCTATGAATTATGTACTAGCATTGAGTCAACACACCATTTTCTTTTGAGAAATGTAATAAATTGAGTTCTTTAAGTCTCAGTGGAAGTTAATATTTCCAGGTTTCAAATGCTTTCGTACATTTCTCTGTAACATCTCCAGTCATTCAACTTCTTTGAGAGAGACCTGTCTACATCTTACTAATGTAAGATCAAGTCTTTGCTACCTGATTTTCTATTTCATTAGGCAGCAGTTATTCTTGACACTTTAATCACCAGGAACTTGCCCTTTCTAGAGCTGCTGTTTTTGGCTCCGTTTTAAACTAGTATTAGGAAACACTGCAGGTAGTTGGTTTTTTTAAATAAACCCGACAAATACACTAATGTGAAAAAAAAAAGGCCATCACCTTTCTTGTTAATAACCATCCCATCCATCTTCACATTTACATGAGTTTTACTAACAGTGAATTTGTATATATTTCCTGGGTGGTTGAATAGCCACAGGACACCTCAGCAATAGTATATTCATTCAATAGTAGTTTCTCCATGATAGCTGCATTTGCTGATTACTTAGTCTGCAGGTTCTTAGAAACATGGAATAGTAATGACTTTCAACCATTTCTCATGAATAAACAATCCTAGAGTTGTTTATTTGTCCCCTCATTAATTTATGAAACATTGACCAATTTCTGCCTAAGCTGAAGTTTTAGTTAAGTAATGAGGTTGTAATTAAGTTTCTCCAACTTTTGTGGTAATAGTTTACAGCATAGAAGCAGAAATGAGAGATGTATCTCCCTAGTAAAAGGAAGACATTTTAATGTCTCTCTTGAAAGACAAGGGAGAGTAACTCACATACTAGACACAGTACCTGAAATCAAACAGCTGGCAAAGCAGCAGTTATCACTAGTCAACCAGAAAAAGTAAGGGCTCCAGTGTAATGGCAGTCCAGAAGTTTCATGGGAAGCCTGGGAAGAGCAAAATTTAGTAATTGCTGAAAACAAAAGAGGGAGAAAACACTTTCTAAAAATGCTTGCTTAACTGATTTCAGTTTTTTACTCAACCAGGGGGACTGATGCTGTTAGATGTTTTTTCATCATTGAGCAACTTTCTAAAAATACCATTCATTCATTTATGTTTAAATATCACAGCTTGGTTAAATTTACCAATCTAATCCCTACTTGGAAGAAAAAATACCCTTTTTGAATTTCGAAGCATGTGTGTTGCCAGCAGAGACTTCTCTTTGTTCAGTCCCACCAATGTCATCAGGTCAGGTTCACAGGCCCCAGCCAGCCAGCCACTTGTCTTCATCCAATGAAAACACTGCTCAAAATGGTAGAGTCATGGTAAGTATTACACATTTTTGTCTATGAGCACTTTTCATTGTTTTTAGAAACTCTTAATATTTGTGACCGCTGATGTCCATCTCCTGAGATTATACCTTTGGGGGTGAGGAAACTCTCCATGCATTGCAGAGGTGTGCCTAAAAAGAAACATAGCCCATTCACTGTTTTGCCAAAATTGTCACAAAACTCCTCAACAGCATCTTCTCCTGGGCTTTTTTCTTGTGTTAATTTGTATGCACTCTAGACTCAACATCAGATTTTATCCTTATAACAGAGCACCACATCCTCATCACTTCTATGCACTTGAATCAGCCTGAGTAGTAAGGTAATAAGGTAAACCTAGGTAATAAGCAACTTGTTAATACTCCAGGTGTACAAATTATTTGAACAACCATCAGTAATGCCATTTATCTCAAAATTGGCTTCATGGCTGTGGTTAGACAACAAACAAGAATTGGAAAAACTGGCAATGGCATAGCATTAATTTCATTATTCTTTTCATTTTATTTGCAAGATAAATTTATTTGCAATCATGGAGATTTAATTTGTATTATCTTTGCCTCCTTAGCACCCTGCCCTCAGACAGCTAATGTAACAGTTTTCTGACTGCTCCAGCTAGCTCTCAGCTGAGAAGATTGGTTTACCAACCTGTGAGATAACCAAAACATGAGAAACATTGAGCTCCACTATGCCATTTTTAGAGACCCTTTTCACAGTATATTTGCATTTTAAGCTTTCTCCTATCTAGACACATTTGGGAGGGCCAATTTTCTGTTGAAAGGACTTGTCATTTTCTGATAACCTGTATAGGCAGCTAATCTTGTAATGTACAGGGACAGTTAAGAGACTTGTATTAAAGGCATTGTGATTATTATATAGTTAATAATAATAATAAAAACAAACAAGTGCTAAGAAGTCAAATGCTGATTGGTTACACAGGTAGTGTTAAGGACAAGGCTAATTTAAACAGACACATTCTTATATTGCAAGATGCAAACATACCCTATGAAATAATTACTTCTCATACATATCTTAATATTATGAAAAATTATGTTTTCCAGTGAATACTTCAATTTATTGAACAACATTTACTAAGTGGCACTTTTTAATCTATATTTCAATTCTTTTATGAAAGACATTTCCTGCCCATCAATTCTTTTATTTCAGATAGGTTTGCAAGACATACCTACAGCATCTTAACAGAGAAACAATCCACATGGTTAGTAGAGTAAACCATTTTAGATTATATTCATTACTACTGCTGTGGTAAGTAGTCACTTTGAAGACAAATGTCATGTACCTTTACACAAACACTGTTAAATGCCCATCATTGCTTTAAGAACAAGGCTTGTGCAAATTAGGCAATGTGTGTAAAAGTTCTTACCACTTTATCTGAAATTTTTATGTTAATATATTGTTTGAAATTATATATGTTATAAAATGCACACAATACATATAAATAAAGCCCACATATATTAGAAATCTGAAGGCCAATTTTGACTCTTAAATACTCACATAATTATCTGAGTCTGGCAGACCTTAGCTCTGGCTTTGCCTTGCTGGGCAAGGGAAGTCATCTTTTATCAACATCTTTGCCTTCACATGATCAGTGCTATTGTGTCAGAGTTTAAACTATATTAAACTTTGTTAAACTGGAAATGCTTTGCATGGAAGGGAGCATTCCTGCCTGAAGGTGTGCATGCTGTGACTGCTCTAACAGGATTTTTCCACCTGCTGTGCATGCAACAGAAACAAATGGGAGCATAAACATATCTCAAAACACTTGTGTTACAGAAGCAAGCATCACTTTTTGATTCTAGAGAAATTGAACTTCAAGGACTTATCCTTACTCTTAGTTATATTTTGAATGTTTGTTGTTTGGTTAGTTTGGGGACAGAGTTCTAGACATCTGTTTATGCAACTTGGTCTATTCAATGAAATCTATCCCCTTTTCCACAAAGGAAACCTTCCATAGAATTCCAATCAGATTAAATAAACAGATGTAAAATAATGGCTGAAGTGCAGTGTCCAGCAATACTATACTGGACACTGATAACAGTATGTGTCAGAGCTGTGAGATGGGATTTGGATCATTTCAGGAGTATTCTGTATGTTTATTATTTTGACAATTTCCTGCTACTGACTGCACAACTTACAAATTCAGGGCAGCTTATAAATCTTAAGAGATTCATTTTGGCTGGTAGGCGCTTAAATCAGCTGCCACTGAAGATTCCCAGTGGTTTTGTTGGGTCTCTTCATTCCAACAGACCATTATTTTAAACTAAATGCCAAGTGTGAGCTAATGTTTCAGGAGTGTTCTTTTCTTCTTCTGTTAATAGCCCTGGATGAAACTTACTAAACATTTGTGTCATCCTTTGTCTGATATAATTCTCTCCTTACTCTTGAAGCCCATGCTTCCTCTCCTCCAGGAAAGTATCAGCTTCCCATAAAGATCTGAGGTCTGCTGTGCAGAGGAATGGCTGCAGCTTTGGAGAATAAGGATGTGAAAGCACAAGAGGAACCCTACCCTGTTGACTGGCAGTTGGTCACTTTCCTTTGAGGTGGTGATTTGAGACCCCACCCACTGGCATGGGAAGTTGGTTGTTGCTTCTAGTGTCAGTGGCCTAACCACTGCACTGTCTTACAGGTGAAGGCTGTCCCTTCCTCATCTGTCTAAAAAGGAGTGGATCTCCACCTGTTCTTTTAAGCAACAGCATTCATTGCTTCCAGGCTGCAGCATTCATGGCATTTCTAGTTTCCATTATTTTAACCAGTCAGTCTGTCCTAGCTAATTATTTTTACCAATGCCTTGTAAATGCCATGCATTTTTTAAAAAAGTAGATCATGGAATGGAGAAGTCTCACAAGTGGAGAAGCAAGGTGTTCATTCAGGCTAACCATAGGATTTCTGGTACACTAAGCAGAGGAGGAGTTGGTGACAGATTAAAGGAGACCCAAAATACTGTTTTTCATATTCTGTCATCTCTGGGTGACAACAAAGAGAAACCACAAACATCCAGTGGAGATGGCACCAAATGTGTTGGGGTTCCCTACCAGCCAAATGCCATGGGTTGTTCTCGTTGAGCCAACCAAGCAAGAGCATGCCTTAAACAAAGATATTAGATGCAAAAGTGGTCATTAATACCAGTATACCTAGCCTGTGAGAAATGTGGGTTAAGTGGAAAACAGATACCACTGGGAAGTCCAGCATGTTGCATGATGTGAGTAGAAAATGTACAGACATAGTCTTGTGAATGTCAGGTCCCCTTACTTCTCTACATCCTTGTACAGGGTGTCTTTCTTCCAAAGCAGCTCAGAGCTCAGCAGAGAAGTGAGGGCTTTTTCTGTTATTCTGTGGGTTGATCATAAAGTTCGTGTTTTATAAAGTTTTAGAAATTCCAGGTGAAATAGAAGTATGAGCGTTTCTATCACCTGCTGTTAGACTGTCCCACTTTAGGAGGACTCTTCTACACTATACAAGCAAGTCCTGGTTTCTGCCAGTTTGTGTCTTCACAGGAATGACATTTTTATTTGTATGGTTTTAGCTGTATTCACAGCTTGTAGTTCACACCCGCAGATAAATGTTATCTTGGTAACAGAGGTGCAATCAGTCCCAGGTGAATTGATTTGCCATCATCCAAAGCTATTATCAACCGTGTAAAATTTATTTTTTGTAGAAATGAGGGAGTAGAAATTGATTTTGGATAGTTATTCTTTCCATACACAGGCTCTTTCATTACATATTCTGTTAATTCTGGCATGATTCTTTTGTGCTACATGTCTTTTTCTAAACTTTTTCTCTGATTTCATGCCTGACTTTTTTAATGCTACTAAATGATTTACTGGAGCTCTACAAGTGATATTTCATTCACCAGGGAGACTGAGCAGAGTGCTGTCCCCAAATTTGATACAATATTATGTTAGAATTAATATGGATATTGATGCAAAATTAATGCAAATAGACTCCACATCTAATCCCACACTCCCTCACTCAAGTTCACTGGCAGCAACAGCAAGTTACTTCTTTGATTTCAGTGCTGGATATGCAATATTTATGAGAGGTTGCACTTTACAGCTTTACTTTGGTTATTGTTATTCCAGTGCACGTTAAAACAGTTTCTGGAACTGAATTTGTTCCGACACTGTTGTCAGACCCCACTTAAATAAAACAGAGTTTGGGCTTTCGTATGTTTTGCTTGTGGCTTACCCCTGTATAAGCTACACCACCAGCTTCCTGAAGATGCAGAATATAATTAGCATTTTGCTGGTTGTACCTGTGCAGGACTGTGCAGGACACTGCTCACAGTTGTAAGTGCCTATGATGTGCAGGGCAGTATTTGACCATTTCACTTCTCACTTCTGCTTTGCATGTCTGCAGAGTCTGGCCTGAGTGCACTGTTAGAATGTAATTGGCATAACTAACAACTAATATGAAAGAGCAGGATAGAAGTCATCACCAGACTTCAAAGGTTTTAATAGATTGGTGGGCAATCTTTCCCCTCATTTAGTCTGTTGTTGTATCTTCTGGGAATGGCTGAGTTATCCAGTGATCTCTAACCATGACATGTTAGTCTCCTGTATTTTACTGGTCACATGCAATTTTCTTTTATTTCTGTCTATTTAGACAGGCATGGTCTTTCTGATCATAAAATCACAGGCTCATGAAGTGGTTTGTGTTGCAAAGGCCCTTAAAGATCAGGTAGTTCATGCCACTCACCGTGGGCAGGAACAGGTGTCTCCCTTTTCCATTCAAATATGTTTGCCTAGGTAAACAAGTTTTTGGTTGGTAATAAAGACTGTTTTAAACCATTTTAATCCTCTTGCCCTGCTAGCTTCAGACTCATTAAAAATGGTTGTTTTGATAAACTTTGTCATGTAGATTGTGTATTACATTTGAGGCATAGGCTTAGGTTTAAAATGTAGCTGTTAAAATACAGGACATTGTACAACCATTTTCAAAAGATAAGGCTTTTTTGAGTTGCTTTTTCAAATCTAACTGTCCAAACATAGTTTTATTTATATTTTCACTAAACGTGAAAACTCATACTGGTTAAGTGTGCAATTCAATGACAGTTTAAATAATAGGGAAAAATCAATAGATATTCTCCTGTGGTTTTTTGGTATGGGAGACAAATACCCATCAAGAAAACTTGCCTGTTCCTGGTGGGCTTGATCTTTCTTCCCCATCTATCCCAATGTGCATGGCTGAATTTCCATAGCAGAACCTCTTTTCTAGGCATCATGCAGTCGCTTCTCCCAAAGCAATGGGCAGAGCAGAGAACGGGTATTTCCTCCTCATCACCTCCTGGATACATTTGTCTTGGGAGAGCTGTATTTGTTTCCATGGGCAGAGACAAGCAGACTTCCCTGGGTACACCAGCAGGGATGCTTCTTCATCCCTTACAGCCTCAACCCTTTGCTGCTCCAGCATCCCACCCTGTGGTGTCTCATGGTGTCTGAGCAGTGTAGATCTGGGAGGAGAATGCTCAGAAGCATTTCAATAACATGCATCAAGCTGCTTGCCTCCACCAAATCGAGCATGGGTGTAATTATCCTTTTAACCAAGACACTTTAAAAACACCAGGAGTGACTGTGAGGGAGTGGGAGCAGCCCAATGATAAAGTTCAACAGAGGGGAAAAAAATCATACAAGGATTTCACAAGCAATGACACTTGGATGGTATTTGGGAAATCTTTTTTCTTTCAAGACTATCTTGCGATTTACTATGGGAGTAGCACATCAAAGCTGCACTGACTTCAAAGCTTAGAACCACTTACGGCTTCCAGCTATTACTAAAACCTACCACTTCACCCTGCCAGCAGCTCATCTCAGCTGCCTCTTTAAGTTACACCCATCTACTTCCTGCCTTCTGATTTTGGGGAGGGAAAAAAAAATAGCCAGAAAAACTCGTAAATTAAATATAGCTGTTCGCAGTGGAGCAGTGTCAAAATCAGGGGAAAAAGGAAAATGAAGGCATTAAGACATTAAAGATTTAATACAAACTCAACAGTGATTTACATATGCACACTCTCATTTGGCTGACTCTAATAAAGCTGTCTGCTTTGAGGAAGTTCCCTGTGAGAGTGTTACCCCAGGGTAACAGCCCCTGAATGAGGTGTGCAAGCTGTGTGGGCTGTTATTGAGGTCCAGATGTTACCTGTAGCTTGACACAAGCAGCAGTGCCATGGCACTCCAGAGTATCTTCACATATTCACATATATTCACATACAGTGAAATAAGTTCCCATCCTTATAGGAGCACTCCACATCCTCTGATCTGTAAAGATATCTGCTCATGTACCTCAGAACAGTATGCCACTGTGAAGCAGTGATCACCATTTATTGCTGCAGTGTTGTTGATTTTTGTATTAGTGGTAGAGGTCTTGGAGGAAACATTTTTATATTTATATTTTGGGAGTCCCTGAAAAACTCAATTGGAGTAGCACAGGGCTGTGCTACATTCCCCAAACTGATAGAAGAAGACTGAAATGTACCAGAGTGGTAATTTATTGTGGTATTAATATTGTTCAACACTTTAAATTGATACATTGTTGTTTTCTGATTGGGAGATTTATGCCTGGAGTTTTTAAAATGGTACTTTAATTTCTGAAGACAATTTGTCTTACAGATTACATATTAATAGGAAGTTAGGAACAAGTGTTTGAATGTGTTTCATATAGGAGTTTGTATATTCAGTAGAGATCAATGACATAGAGCTAAATGCCATTAATCCATTTGCAGGCATTTATTGCAATGAAGAGAAGTTACCATTGAAAGAGCCAATCATCCATTAAGGAGAATTTCTCCACTTCCTTACATAGTCTTATTTTTTAAAAATACCTTTGCAGATGTTTAAAGATGATTTTTTTTTCTTTTCTTTCTTCCCTTTACAAGGAAGGATTTTGCCAGCAGTGGAAATGCTGGTGGCTTCTCCCAGCTGAGCTGGGACAGCAGAGATGGCCCCACATAGTGCCAGCCTGCTGTTTGTGGCCACAGTGTTCCATCAGGGGGTGGTCTTATCCTCACCCACACACACAAATTATGTGCTTCTGCATCAGACACGTGGCAGATCTCAGTACAGGAATGGGAAGGCAGACAACAGGCTGTTTTGCCTGGATGGTGGTTGCCACTGGATGTAAATAATTGAATTATTGTGTACCACAGTCAGTTGACAAAAAGAGATTCTAAAAAGCTGATGTACGAAAAAATTGTATGGAGACTTACTGTTAAATCTGTAATACATATATATATATATATATGGCTAGTATATATTCTCTCTGAAGAATCTGGCTCTGCTTTAAGCTTGTAGAAGGGTACATGGGAGCTTCCTGGCTGGCTGATGATGCAATCAAAAGGTAAGGTTATTTGTAATAATTATAGACACTCCATCAATACTCTATGGTATGTTTTTTCTATTCTTAATATGTTCATTTCTCTCAAGCTGTGCAGACCAGTAGCAGCACAGTCACTTGAAGTCCATTGAAAATACAGGAGGACATAATGTCTCATGTCCTTATGTTAAACTTGGTATATTTACTTTCTTACACAGCTTGCTGCATAGGAGTGTGATATACAACTATGGCAAGGCAGGCTAACAACATACAAATTCATGAAGTGCTGCTGGATTACAAGGAACCAACAAGGGTGTGCAAGCATGAAGGCATGATTTCTGTAACTTTTCATTTAAGACTTAATCAATTAAAATTTTTTTGTCTGCAAATAACTATGCACAAGTCATCTGCAGAAGGTATTGTTTCATATGCTTACTTTCACAACATAAAAGTTATGTCAGCAGAGCTGGACTTGAAGTTACAGATCAAATATGTAAGGATCCAAACATTATTTTAGGTTAGTGCAGAAAATTCAGGAAAGCATAGTGAATTCCTTAATTCACAGGTTTTTATCTAAATTTCCCATTATTATTCTTTATATATTCTTTGCCTTTTTAATCTTTTGTTCCCTTCATGTTCAAAGATGGTGAGATTATGGAAGCAATAGGCACTGCAGCCTACATTTAAATTTAGTTATGATATCGCAGTATGGAAAGTATTCTCATGTCAGGCTGACTTGCTTCTCTGTCTGCATTATTAAACCTCCTTAAACATCTCCATTATAGTGTTCACCTTGCTTGACTTCAAAGAGCAATGGAGCTATGCAGAGGGAGTGAGCCACAAGTGGTTACTTAGAAATGCTAATGCCTTCTCTGCTGTGTTTGTGAAGTTATCTGTTTGTTGTTCTAGAATCAAAATAATAAAATGACTGAGATGAATATGTAGGATAAAGATATTCTCTGAATTGAAATAATTGCCATTCACCTTTCGAAACCTTGTCCACTGCCACCCCATCCCCCTCCCCCCAAAAAAAACAATAAATAATTAAAGAGGTTATTTCGGGGGAAAGCAAAGTTGGCACTATTACTGGGGAACCTCTTGAGTGTGGTCTCACTGAGTCACTCAAGAAAAGGATGTAGATGAATGCCTGACTTGCCACTCAGAGTTTATTGGGAACTAATCTGTTCAAAATGTTTGGACTAAGCTAAAACCTGTCTTGCTCATCTAATGAAAAAGGTCAAAACAGAGAAGAAAGTGCCATGGTTTGTGTTAGGTGACACTGTGCCCTGCTTGTCTAATTTGATTACACAGAGCCACTGAAGCCCCAGGCAAAGCTGATTTTAGCTATAATCAGCTTCTTAACCTTTTGAGAACTAACATAAACACTACCTTCTACTGGTTAATTATGTTGCTCTACTACATACAACAAAGTACAAAGGTAAAAGTGTAGAACTGTAGTAACACATGTTGTGACAAGATCACTCCAGGGGATTACAGCCCTCCATGTTTTATCTGCACTCACTATTTCTTTCTTAAATATTAAAGATGGGCTATGAGCAGGGAGCATCAGTTTATGGATTGCAGGCAGCATTGCCTAGTTGTGCTACTGCTGTCTCAAATTCCTCTTACATTCCTCATGACCTACTGTGGCTTGGACTGCTATGGTGGTGGATCTGCTTTTTTAATTATTTACTATAATCTTGGTTCTAATTGCTTAATTGTAATTAAGCATGTGTGCTCCCTTCCTCTATGATGAGCATCTTACAGAAAGTTGTGTAGTCTCTTTTGGTAGAAACACCATGTCCATATGAGACACCTGTCTCTAGGTAAGATAAATGGGGATGTGTTTTAATTTCAGATCTTGCATATACATATATAGGCAAAAAGCAAAACTGAGGCATGAAAACTGGGCCTGTACAGAATCTGTGTATCCTAGCTTCCTGTGTGTTTTAGTTCATGTTCTTCCTCTAGTTTGACAGAAAATTTGCACTTCTGTGACCTTCAAAACCTTGAAGAGATTTCTAAGCCAATAGGTTTTCAGTGCATTTAAAATTTTTCTGACCTGTGCTGATCCCTGGTTTTTATATAAGGAAGTCTTGATCTACTCATCTTACATACTTGCTTTTTTTACATTCTTGCAGCTTGGAGGTAGCATGTTGCCTCTGAGTTTACCACTCTGTAGAAAATACGTCTTGTTTTACTATCTGCTGTTGTTGTCAGCAATCCATCATCCATCCCTAATGCCTCACCATTATGAGCAGCATCAGCATGGGTGTTGCAGGGCAGCCTTATGCTGTTCCTGTGCTCTGGTTTGTTTCAGTGGGAGTGTCCTGGTAACCCAAAAGCTTATTGTCTTCCATACCTATCTGTGTCCAAAAATTGTTACTCTCTCTTAGTGACCCTGCAGCTGGGAAACCAAGGGGCATTGGGGTAGGGAATGTGGTTTCTGCCACTTTTAAAGTCTGCTTGGGCAGGCCAGGCATGTTCTCTCATGGCATTATGGGTCTCTCTTTGCTCTGGGGAGTCCCCCAGGATTAACAGTTTTGTATCTGGCGATTATTTGTTGTTATTTCTTGCTTGTTACTGTTCTCATTGTTAGTAAACTGTTACTTTTCTAGGTACATCTGCTCGTATTCATTCCTTATTGGTGGAAAGGGATTGGTTGAACCTGTAAAGGGAGGCATCTCATTCCAGAGTGCTCTCCTTCAAATTGTCTTAAACTAAGATAGGGGACATTATGAAATTGGACCACTGGGTCTCAGGATGTTCCATACCTTCAGCCAATCCCCTTCCCATGAAAATTGTAGTGAGGCACTGTGGTAGCAGATAGATTAGCAGGGGTACAGTTATGCCAGGGAGATAAATGAGCCTCCACTTAATTCAGATACTTATTTTATTAACTAGAATTAATAATTACTATAGTTAATAAAGTAATAATGCAAAAAAAAATTTAAAAACAAACCAAACTACTGACAAAACAACACAACCTTGCACACATCAAAATCTTGATGAGTGTATGTATACAAGGACATACACAAGTTACTTACAAGGTCAGAGTTGCTTTCCTTTTCTTACAGGCAATAACTGTAAGATTTACCTTACACATATTTATCCATGGCAAAAGTACAATGTGTTGAGCAGAAATTGGGCCAACTACTAGTGTCTGAGCATCAGAGATGGCTGATTTTTTTTAGCTGACTCTGCATGGATGTGAGTGGACCCCTGACTTCAGGACAGGGATGAGAAAATATTCTTGAGATCTGCTGAATGACTTGGTGATATGATCTTCATCTCAGGCCCCATGATTTTCTACAGGAAAGGAGTATGCATAAAGAAACCGAGGCTGACCATGACCCCTCTGGGTTCCTTGCAAATTTCTTGGCATTTCAGTATCTAGCTGTACAGGTTGTCTCATGTTCTGATGGCACTTCAAGCCTGGCAGCTGTATGCACAGCTGTGTAACTTCAAGCTGCACCCTGCATTTCCCTGAGGGAGACATACAAAAGTTTTGTGTTCTGCAAGCTCAAAGATGACCTCAGATAAATTTTTCTAAGGTTTCATATGGTTTTTTGCCTCTACAGCCATCATGTAACACTTTCTCTGACCTACTCTAACCATCCCCTTCTCCTGGTTTTGGTTCACAGAAGGGAAAATAATTGGTTTCAGGTATTTATTGTGTAGATCACCATGGCATTGGTTGCATTTCCTGAACTGATAGAAGGTTTCATCTCTAGCCAAACTGGACACGATTATTCTGCAGCAGTGGTTTGTTTTATTTCACCTCTCCTCTACAAGAAAGAAGTGGGATCACACTGTCTTCTGAGCCATGCATCAGAAATGAGAGGAGAAAAGGCATGTCTGCAAAACCAGTCTCTACAGGTCTCTACATTTAGAACTCAATGTTCTCAAGCCTCCTTAAATCCTCAATACGTTTTGGTTACAAGAAAACTTTGTGCCAAGTTTCTGCCATGTGAGTACCTGCTTTGCTCCAGGATTATTATCTGGGGACTGTTCAGGTTCATCTAATTGCTGTGGACGGTAACCAGCAATAAACAGCAGTAATGCACCAGACTTAGAGCAGTGTCTTTGCCCTCCAGGATGCTTTGGTGCCCTTTACACAGTTGGTAATTTCTGGAGTTTATGGCACTGAAGTTTGGCTGTGTCCTAATGAGTTGGGTGATTCTATGGTTGCTCACAAAGCAAATGAAAGACTTTTTTTCTGTTTCCCTCAGAAGCAAGGGAAAAGTGCTGTGCTGCACCATTACTGCTCATGTCTTGAGACTGGCAGCAGCTGTTTTCCAATCCCTTTTTGAGGACCAGCCCTTCTTTCCATCAACCATCACAGGACGTGGAAGCACTGCTGCTCCTGACTGCTGAAAGGATCTGTGTGCCTCACAGCACTGGGATAACAGCAACAGCAAATTTTGATCCTGACTAGCAGAGGTGGGACCCTGAAGAACAGGAGTGAGGTTTGTGCAGGGTTGAATTTTATCAGGGGCTGCACAGAGAGAATCAAAGGACTCAAGCAGTATTTGGCTTTGAGAATAAATTGCTCTGCAGCAGTGCACAGAGGATAAGTCAGTGCTGGTGCATGGCTGCAGAAAAGACAAACCTTTTACAGACATGTCTAAATAAGCCTATAGCTTACAAAACTACTGGTGATGCTTCAGCATGGAGCCCTTGCAGGCAGCATGGCCCATGGAAAAGAAGAACTAGAAAACCTGAAAAGGAAAGCAGAAAAGTGATGAGAAGTCTAGAAAATGTGGCCTTAAGAAAAAGGGCTGAAAAGCAGGGAAAGGTTTAACCTAAAGAAAGAGGTCTGAAAGAAAAAAACATGGTGGAAGTCATTGGGTTTGTGAAAGAGTGTTTCAAAATGGAAAGGAATAGTCAGTCTGCTCTCTGCACTCCTGGTAAATAGTTCAAAAAGGAACAAAATTAAATCACAGCAGGAAAAGCTCAAATTAGACACTAAGGGAAACTTCCTAATGGTATGTCTGGGGTTACTGCCTTCAATGTGCTCCATGGAGGAGGTGTTTAAGAACAAGGCAGACAGATGTTTGCCAAAAGGGATATAAGGGCATTGGGTCTTGCTGCGGGCTAGGGCATGGACTGTGTGACATCTGTGTCACACCTGCTTGTTCAT
This sequence comes from Muscicapa striata striata, assembly GCA_030060385.1. Taxonomy (NCBI): domain Eukaryota; kingdom Metazoa; phylum Chordata; class Aves; order Passeriformes; family Muscicapidae; genus Muscicapa; species Muscicapa striata. The sequence continues at coordinate 1,386,196 of JAREIS010000206.1, forward strand.
GGCTGTGTGAATGGGCAGAGAAAAAGAAAGCTAAGCAAATGAAAATCCAGATTGTCAGGTTCAGTTTTTAAGCTGTTTTCATTCTTCCTGTCTTTTTTTAAATAAAATAAACACTATACAATACAACCATACAATGCTCTTTTAATAATATATAATAGAATTATTTTTTTACTATCGCAAATATTTAGGTTTGATTTCTGTCAGATGTGTTGGGTGACATTATCTATTATGTTTGTCCAGATGCAAAGGAAATTTTATTATATACAGAGTTATTGATAACAGTGTCCTCTCTGATCTGACATACAATAGGAAAAGAAAGTCTGCTAGGAGATGTTAACCAGGAACATGCTATCCCTTGTCATTGTTTTTGATGTCCAGAGTGTCCCCAGTCAGGGAGTGAAACAAGTATATCTTATTGCTGAGGTGGTCTATCACACCAGGGAATGACAAATAATTAACAAATAAACCTTAATAAAGTGTTTATGAACAGTACATTTATGAATTTGTTGAATAGGTCTGTACAACAAACAGCTTGAAATCTGGATATCTTTGTGAATATGCTTACAAGAAAATAAAAAGGAAAAATGGATGCATGTAGCTTAAAATAAGTAAACAAACCATTTATATGCCATAGTAAAACATGGAAGAGTAAAAAATTGAAGTCTGTTTGTTGATGTTACCTTCAGAACATCTTAATGGGAGTGATTTGCAGGACATGAAATTAGTGAATGTCCTGGTTTGAAGGACAGGTGTCTGCCAATAAAGGCAGAAGCTTCTCTTTGAAATAGAGAATGTAAAACCCCTCCCTCCAAATTATTATAAATTTGAAATTAAGGGGCTTTCAAGCAAAGATATGGGAATTAGGAATAACAGTTCTTTACTGGGAAAATTAAAATAGAAATACAGTATTACAAAAAAACAATCCCAACACTGACAGAGTCAGAATACAACCTGACACCCCACCAGTCAGGGTGTTGGTAGCAGTGCCATTAAATGGTGGCTGTATCCTCCTGAAGTGGCAGGTGTGGTTCAGCTGAAGCAGTGGTTCTGTAGAAAGAGTGCAGCCTTCCTCCAGAAGACCAGGGATGAGGTAGCAAAGTCCAGCTTCTCCTCTGGAATCCAGTGGAAAGAAGGTAACTTGCTGTCCAAAATCTCACTTTTTATCTAGGTAGGAAAGGCTTGGCTCCTCCCCCTGGCTGGAGCATCTCCCATGGGATGATGCAATTTTATCAGTCATACAATGGGACTGAATGGCCCAGCAGCAGATGAAATCTTCCTGGAGGGAGGGTGGGTCGTGGAAAAGATAAAGGTGATTGCCCCATCTTGTCTCAAAGCTGGCCCATTAGCAGATACTGTGTGCCATGGAGATAAGGGTCACTGCCCCACTGGGTTTAACAGATGGTGATAGAACACACATTTCTGGCCACATCAGCCCAACACAGTGAAATAAGTTGTGCTTCTCAGTTAGTTCCTAATCCTACAGTTTGTAAATAATTCTTCACTGAGAGCACTACTGCCTTTAACAGGCATGGTGTGAGCTGTGGCCAGCTTCATTTTCACTCTGTTCCCAGGAAGGGAGTGAAGTGCCCTTGCATTTGCAACATATTTCATGGAGTGGATTGGAATAATGATATGGCTAGGAGGAAAAATGCATAAACCAGATCAAAACAAGTACCTTGGGAATCTTTTAACCTTTTTTCCTTCCATGATGTCAGATCCCCACACTCCTGGGATTTTGGACAGCGGGGATGTTTTAGTAAATGCACGGTGAGAAAACAGCCAGATTGAAGATTTCTTTAATGTTACTGTCCAAAATCACCAGCCATGCTTGAACATAGCAGTTTTTAACAGAACATGCGCTCTCAGTGTGTGACTTTTAGCTTAAGGGGGCAAAGCATATGATTTCAGTGCCAAAAAGTTGTTTTGGTTTGGGTTTTTTTATTGAGTTTGTGTCAAACTTATTTAAGTTATGCTTTTATGTTTCAAGCTCTTTCTGTGTTTCAGTCTTCAATGCTTGCCATGAAATACAGAAAGCCTGCAGATCATTTAAGAATTTCTGAATCTGTAATTGATTCTCTGTATTGTATATAGACTAAGGAGATACTCAGTACACTGTGATGTCTTAGTTCACTTGGAGATGGTGTCATTTTCTTACTTTTTAAAGATTAAATAAGAGAAGATATCTTGGCCCTACAGGATTTGTGTGTGGTTGCTTTGTTTATTCAGAATATGCATCCTTCACTCAGCCATATGGGATTTAATTAATCAGTCCAGAAACTTCTGAGCACACAGAGTTTATGTTGCTGGTGGTGTCACTGGGATTTCAAGATCCTGAGTGCTCTTTTAGGGGATGTCTAGCATCTTCTTGCATTTGACCATCCATTTCTGCACTAACACTCTGGCCCAGGCAGCCCTCTCCTTTTCTGAAACTTCACTGAAATCACACAATCACAGAGGCCATAGCTTACCTTTCTCTACCTTTTTGGGGTATCCTGAGTAATTTGCCTTGGTAGAAGAGTGTAAGGTTTGTATGCAGTGACTTAAGAAAGGACAACAGCAGTTTGGGTTGCTTTGAGTGTCGTTCTTGCTCAGGGGCAGATGTCAGTCTCTTACATAGAAGCAGACAGTTACAGGCACTTTAATAACAGGCCAAATTAACACCCTGATTTGAAGCCTGATTGCATGCAGTTTGCCTTGTTGCAGGAGACCCTGTGCATAGTCTCTACTCTGGTGAGGAGCTGCAGAAAAATATTGAACAAGTCACAGACCTTCTAAGTACTTATATTTAGATGTTTTTTCACCCTAAATTCAGTCAGAAGAGGATTAAAACCAATTTGTCACAGCCAAAGGGAGGAGTTGGCATTGTAGCATCTGGTGGGAAGAAGAGTCAGTCCACCAAAGATGTCACAAATTTTTTGGAAGTGGCCTGCCATGGCTTGGCAGAGCTTTTATTCAAATCTCTTCTTGCCAAGTCCAGATACGTTACTTTTTTCTATATGTTATACTTAATTGTCTCTTGATCTACTTGAATTTCATGATCATGGATGATGGAGTTAAATATAGATGGCAGTAAGTGTTGTTGCATAGATGGTAGGGACATCTCAGGTCATCAGCAAGTTGTCATACCACAAGTGAATTGAATGAGTGATTAGTGTACAGTATTGCAAGTACTAGATGCTAACTACTATATCATTATTTATAGTTTTGTAGTGAGTTAGTGGTGGTCTGTATTTTATTTACTGATTAGTTTTTGGTCTTGCAGTTTTTGAAATAGATTTTTTTTGCCCATCCAGTGACGTGGAAAAGAAACTTGATTTTTTTTCAGCTGTCATCAGCAAGAAACAAAAGCCCTCAGATTATTTTTTAGATCACATAATTTTTAAGTCATCCTTATTATTACTTGGTGAATTTTTAGAAGCTGGTGGAGGCAGAAATGCATTAGCCATCTGGAGAGATACTGGGCTCAGGCTGCATGTTCAAGGGTCAGCAGGCAGGCCTTCTCCTCATCCAGGTATGGATGGCATGGTTGTCCTGAGCTTGGATGGGCAATGAGGAGAGAGACACCACCATGTATGTCTACATTATGAAATGAGGGCCATCTGCTTCAATGGGTAATACTGGATAATAGACTGTTTCATGCAAATAGTAATTCACTAGCAATTACTCTAACAGCTAGACACTGAAGGCAAATCTTACAAAAAACATTCTAAATTTGTCTCCTTGTTGTGATAGACAAGATGAATATGCAAATAAATGAATGGTATGAACATTTTGTACTCTGTCCCATGCATTACTAAGAATTAATAAATAGGGGCTTAAAGTATGGCTTGTGAGATGCTGAGCCTTTCATATCTGTCTGCACTCAACCCACAGCAGAGCCAGAACTGCTTCTGTTTGATACTGGCAAAATAATACAGACTATATTAAATTATTATGATTTAATAAGCAAGGGCCTGACTTCACAACTCATAATCTTGGCCCTAAAATGTATGTGGAGACAGACTTGGTGAAGACTTTGAGGCTGTTTAACAGCCTGAGCCTCAGCCCATCCTTTTGCTGGTTACTTCCCCTCTACCAAATTTTCAGAGGGATATGCATTTCCTGCAGGATGACAGCGTTAAGCTGCAAAAGAAAAAAAAACATTTGTATTAATGTGATGGCTATGTTCATGTCTGCAAGGCAGGACAAGCAGCAGAGATCAGCAGCACTTAAAATTCCTGCAGCTGAGTCTGCAGGAAGCTTGTGTGCTGGAACCCTGAAATATGTTCCCCAGCCTGGAGCAGTTTTCAGACTGTGTGTAGATATATTGACAGAGTACATAAAAAACACTTGTACTGAGCCTGCCTGTTCTGCATGTGTGTGGAGGACAAGGTATTTCAATTTTGAGGATTATATATTGGTGCATGTTTACAGTGCAGATACAGTAGAATACTGTTTGCAATGTTACTAGTCCTTTTGAATTTCTTTTTGTGGTTATGCTTATAACTGTTCTTAGTTTATTGGTCTTGGGGCTTGGGCTTTTTTGTTGTTTGTGGTTTTTTACCTGAAGGTAGTTCAGGACTCAAAGTTTAATAGTCTCTAGACAAGGTTGTGGTCAATACAGAACATCTCTGCTATACAGCTCTTTCTCTACAGGAGAGCTCTCTGCCTGATTTGGGAAGCTGTCTGTCCTTTTCCTGAAACATTCCATATTTAGAGGCAGTTTTGTTTCTTAGTCCTTTCTAAGATCTCAAGGTGCAGACAAAGCACTGCCTGCTCTGAGGTGTTTGACAGCAATTGTGGAGCACTTTGTGTCCCACAGTGAAAGAAGCAGGACAGCAGAGCTGAGCTGGTCTTTCCTCTTCCCACATGTAGCTTCTTACTAATGCTAATTTGCTTTTCCTGTTTAAATATTTCAGAGTGGGCAATCAATACTAGCAAACATCAAAGCTTAATGGGTCTGCAGAGCCAGAGACATGGGGTCAGTGCTCAAAGGCTTTTCCAGAAGGTTGTAGTGGTTGGTGGCACAGGTCTTTTGGGCATCACACCCCAGTGGAAAGCTTCAGCCTGTGAGGTGCATGGAGGTAGTTTAACCCAGCTCCATTCATGCAGTGAATTTGTAAGAGGATTTAGGTCCTGGAGCTAAACCTTGATGTTATGTTATATGCTGTAGAGGAGCCACATCTCTTTTGTTTTATAGTGTAGTGCAAGTGTGTCCACATGCCTCATCCCTTAAATTATTATTCTTTCAGGTAATTTTTCCCCAGTCCTGGACACAGGAGCCAGGTTGGGCTATAGAGTTGGGGAGTTGGATATCAGCAGGAAGAGCGTTATGATTTAAAAAAAAATAATTTGCATAATCTGTCCAAAAGAATGTGTCTTAAACTGTTATAATACTGGATCATGGAAACACAAACCTGGAAAGGGCCTCAGGTGGCATATTCCAGAATGATGAAGCTGTGGCTCCTCTGTCAAGCACTTGTCTATTCACAGGCATGTACAGAGGCTCTGTGTGTATGGAGCACTGGAGATTTACAGGTGTTGCAGCAGGTTCCAGCAGGTACAGTCTTCTGGGAACAAAGGCCTTAAAGATCCATCTGTAGTATCTCTTTGCAGTAGTCAATTTCACTTCTATTTTCAGATATTTCTATGTAATTTACCTGGCCCCAAGGCAAAAGGAGGTTGCACTAAGCCAAGAGCACACAAGAGCCAATAACCACATGTCACCCACAGCAAGCAACCATTTGGATTGCCTGAGACAGCCATGAGTACTGGTGCCTCCTGAAGAAAACCTCCTCCTTTGGAGCTACTTCATCATAGCCTTCAGGCCTAGGTGGGAACGAGACTGTCCAAAGTTGTCCCCCGAGTTCCTCAATGCTTGGCTTCCCCATCCCTAAATCAAGGACACCTCTACTCTCCTGTGATGCTAAATGTGACCCAGGTGGTGGAACACTCAGACTGTGTGGCAGTCATACAGTCCCATATTCATACCCAAGGTAGAAAGACCCAAAGTGTAGAAAATACCCATATTTTAGGTGAGGTATCTATTTAGAAAGGAAGAACCACATTAGGAAGATGGATTTAGCAAAATCCTGGCCAGCAGCTGTGGAAAAATCAAAGTTTCAGAGATAGTGAAAAAAAAAGTGAGATCAAATTTGTGTTGCTGCTGGTAGCAGAAACCCACAAGATGTGAGGATCTAGAAGGGAAAATACTGCAAAAATACATCTGGCACTGCCCATATAAACATGGTGTTATACATGTGATATAGTGGAACCAAAACATCATGAGTGATAGAAAGTATAACTGAAGATGTGTTACCTGGGACAGACCTTAATACTTACAAATGAGAAACTGAGTAAGGATTTACTACAATGATCATTTACAGCAAACAAGTAAACCACGCAATACCCTTTGAAACAGTAAAATAGAAGACAAAAGTTAAAATCTATAATTTTAATCAAAAGTTTGTTTCAGTCATTGAAATTCTGTTATTGCTGCTTACAAACATTAAAGTCAATCAAAACATCAGTAGCCTGCAAGATCAATATTTTTAATATGTTTGCATTGCAGTAGTGCAGATTTTTGGCTAATGGATCTCACCCATATTGATTTCCATGGGAAATGTTAGTCTGATACTGAAATAATTAAAAAAAAAAAAAAAAAAGAAAGCCAGGGATTATTGGTTTGGAATTTTGAAGGAGATAGAAGTATAAAAATTGGTTATTGACTGAATTGCTTGGGGTGAATGAACCTTCGGCACTTGCAATAAACTTGTAGCATGGAGTCATTACTGAATACTGCGTTAGTCCCTTAAACCTAAAATCAATCAATATCCTATTATAACAATGCAAATTGTGGTGAAATAGCACGGTGAGTCATTCTCAAAGCAGCAGGATATTCATAAGAATCTGCATACATATATGGATGGATGTATTAAACCACCTCTGTGTTAAAGCACCTTGTGTTATGCACAACACCTGATTTTCAAGCTAATTTTAAATATGTTGAGTTTATGCTGATATTAATGCAAAAGAGTTGATATGGAGTAATTCTTAAAAATTAGTTTAATGACTTTATGGCTGCAAAAATGAATAAAAATGCAGTAAGATATCATAAACATGTACATATGTATTTATATAAACAAGTATATTCAGTATTGTCCCAGTTATGAACAAATGCAGGTGCCTTTTTTTTTTCTATTTATTCTGATTTTGGGGGAGACTTTTGAAAATAGCAAGCAATGATTACCCTGAATCTGTGGAGGTGCCCTTAACCCTGACCATCCTAACCCATTCCCTACACCTGTTCTGTCTGGCTTCTGCACTCTTTATTCATCCTCTTATTCCATAAGTATTATGATTTTGCTTACCTAGCACACCTCTCTTTTTAGGAGAGGATTCAGCAAGCACACGGGCATCATACCTCTCTGTGATACCTGGTGAAATAAATGAGTTATCCATTCTAGAATACATTCTGCATTCCCAAAGAGGGACTGAATGAGTTTACCACAGTTAGAGCAAAGCTAGAATAGAAATATTTATTCACAGTTAAATGAAGAATTTCTTAGTAAAGAGTTACCTTTTGTTTCCTGCTTTAAAAATGCCTTGAGCCTTTGTGTTGCTCTGCACTGGGGACCAGTAGCTAAAAATGGGTATTGCAATATACAGACTGTGGTGTGAAATACATTTTCAGCTGATCTGTATAAATATTTCAAAGGTGTATGTACACACAAACATGTGGTGATAATTCAGTGCCTGTGATAGTATGGGAAAGGGAAGTTGCATTCACGTTTTGTTATTACAAAGTCATCTGTGGACATTTTCAGATTTATTTTTTTTTCTAATTTTTTGCTTTGCTCCTACCTGGCCAGAAATTATTTTGGCTAAGTTTCAGTGGTCTGCTTGGATCAAAATATTAGAAAATATGCCATGTGTGGAGCTCAGCAGCAATCTGATAGAGGCAGGATCAGTAACTGGTGCTTCACTTTAACTACAGAAGTCAGACAGGAGGCAGGTTGCTGTATCCTGCTGGAGTCCTGATGGACTGACACCTTTTGGGAATAGCCAGTGGTGAAGTCTAAAATCTCTCAGTAAACTTGTTAATAGGGTCTTATCATTGACAAGGTACCTCTATAGTTACTCTTTAAGTCATGTAGTTTCTGGGTAATTAACATGCCCCAAATTACTCGAGCCACTGACTTAGGACAGAGAGATGCTGGTAGCAGCCCAGCCACGAGCAGAGAAGGGATGATGCAACACCCTGACTGTCCCTGCACTGCATGTGACCCTGCACCACTGTGCAGGGTCAGGTTCAGGCTGATTTTAGAGCCTCCTGCTTATTTCACCTTGGCTGGGAGAAATTTCCCTTTTCTGGTACTTTTTAAAGTTGGGGTTTCTTTGTTTTTTTAAGTATATACTAAAATAACTTTTCAGAATATGTCTTCCCATATTTACCAGTTCTGCAGCCCAGAATGCTGTATGTGCATCTGTATGCCTTAATTTTAAAAGACAGTAGAAGGATGAGGAGTGTTTCATAAGAACAAAGACCAAACGGAAGATTAAATCCTCATTTGAAAAAATCACTCTTCCATGGAGCTTTAAATTTGTTAACATAATTAATGAAAAATAATATTTTACCTTTCTTAAATATAAGAAGCAGACATTGAATACATGCAGGCAGGGGTCGCAAAAAAAGATAATCAGAGCTTCTGGTACTTAAAAATTTCATGTTCTTGTAATGAGGAAAATAGAGGTATTTTAAAATGAAGTAAAAATAATAGTATATTCCCCCACTTGTTTTTGTGGATATTCCAGCCCTTTTCAACTCAAAACAGAGAAAAATATAAAAGCTTGAGCTTTTGCACATTGCCTCAATAGAGCAAGCCAAACCAAGAGATCCAAGAGCAATGCAAATTTTTTTCTAAAACCTACTTTAAAACATGAAGTTTGTATAAACTGTAGAAGTTGTGCTTAAAAAAAAAAAATAAAGAAACATACCATAGGAAAAGTTTAAAAGAGGCAGAATGAAGTGAAATGAAATATTCTTGGTCGTTATAAGTCGCCGTCATGAAATAAGTGGGAAGGAAAATCAGTAAATGCATCAAAGGTCCTTTGGCAGGATCACAGATGAGTCTGGGAGCCAGAGGTGACTTGATGTGACTTGTAGCTGGACCTTAAAAGCACAGAGATTAAGAACTTTTTCCCATATTCAGTGCGGTCCCCTTGGGGTGGTAATTCCAGCAGGACAGAGGTGACCCTGCAAGGTTGTGGAGATGTTTGCAGTTGAAAACAATGTTGGGTGCTGACTCTGGCAGCCAGTACAAATTCCTTGTCCCTGTGGTAGTGAAACAGCTACAATTGTTTTCACAATCAGCCTCTGTGAAATGAAAGCAATGCGTTTTTTGTAATAGTTGTTTTCAGTTGAGTTTTTTCAATGCTGTGGTTCCAAAACTCAGTAAATACTTTATAAGATGATCACAGTTTTCCAGAGCAAGGAACCCAAATTGCTACACCAAGAAAGTTACCTGTTTTGCTGGAAATGTTCATAAGAAAGGCAGGGGCTAAGCATCAGAGCTGGAAGTCTGCAGGTTGGTGTTTCACATGCCAGCAAATCTTCTCAGACAGGCTTAGGCAACACAATTTTTGTCCCTTGGTTTCTCCAGACACCAATACTGGGCAGTCTCTGCTGAGCCTCCACGTGTGGTCCAGGAGATCATGGTGGTCAAGTTTCTGTGCCTGCAGACTTTCCTGCATCTGAGTCAGAGACACTCAGAGGCACATTAAGCACTTTAATATTACTTTGGCTTCTTTTGATTCAGAATGAAGAAGCAGAATAGGAAACCATTTCACCTTGGGAAGGCAGTTACAAACTGGGTTTAAACACAAGTAAGCTGTCAAGGGAGTGATGGGAACAACACAGCCTTGCATGCTGGAGTGTTGAGGTAACCTGGTGACAGAACCCTAGGAGCAGGTTCCCACTCACTAAACTGAGTATATAAATGGGACAGATTATCAGGCTTTAGCTGTGTAACCTGCCTTGACATTAGTGGGCATTGTGGGACTGAAACTTTCAGCAATATACAGATGTAGAAGATGCTCTCTTGGTAATGTTAAAAACATCACATTTTTTTGCCCTTGTTTCTGGATTTCTGTGATTCTATGCCAAACTGGTCGTAATAGAGGAGATCAATTTGACAACCTTGTGGTTCATTTAAAAAAGATATAACGGGCTGCAATGACTTCAGAATCATAAGCTAAACTGGAAAAATATGCAGAACTCCTAAAACTTTTTTTTCACAGACCAGCAAAGCTCAGTTTTTTTTCCCAGAGTAGAAGCATGTTCCTCAGCATGATTTAAAATGCATCTTAAATTTGTAATCTGTACATGCTGCATCTGCTACATCACCCTACTCAAGTACACTGCCTACATGCACAGAAATATTGAGCTGACATGTCACAGCATGTAAGACTGTGTCTTGTGTTTGCAATGTCTGTATTGTTCATGGTGTTACATAGATTCGTTTATTTACATAGATTATTCTTGGAAGGTGATATATTTACCTCACCTGGCACAGAAAAATGTTGTTGGGAAAATTACAAAAGCATGGGAAAGCTCTGCAGAGACCTATTTTGTGTCTCCAGCATTCAAAAAACACACTTTTTTTGGTGACAGTGCTCACTTCAGGAATTTCTAACCAATTCTTGTAAGGTTTTTCATTCAGCCAGATGGGTGGCCAGACAGTGCTTTAGCTGCATGGTTTTAAAGTATATTTTAATTGGAAATCTTACAAGCACCTAATGGCCTTGAAGAAGAAGTCCGAATTCCAGTTTTGACATGGTGTCTTCATTTTGATGATCAACAATGTAGCTTTATATAATTATTCTTTCCTGTGTCAGTAATACAGTTTTGTTTCTGCCAGAGTGTAGGAGGTACAGCTCCCTGGCAATTGTCACTAGGTATCATCCAAACATCATTATCACAATTTCACAATGTTTGAATCTTCTCTGATGACTAGAGGAGATAATGAGCTGATTCAGCTTTTTCTTAGGCTTTGTTAGGACTTCTTTTATTAACATGGAGTTACTAAAATTATGATGGAGATTAGCATGTTCTTAAGTGATGGTATTTTGAAGCAAAATGTTCACAGTAGACCCAATTCAGGGAAGTCCTCAAAACAGGATGCTGCAGGAAACTGAGCCTGATGCCAGGCTCAGGACTGATGCCTCAGTCATATACATATAAATTTAATGCATGCTGAAATGTTGCATGGGTTTAAAGCAAAATTTTCAGGTCCCTAAGCTTCAATTGTGTTTATACTTTTATATATGCAAAATAATTAATTTGTAATAGAATTGCTACTTTCCTGCTGTGTGATATGCTGTTACTTTTTAAATCAAGTCTTCTGGACAGGAAGTTTATGTGCACCTGAATAAAATAGGTGATCTGTCTTGGTTCAGTGAGTATTACTGTTGTGAGTGTAGTAAAATACAGGAAAAAATAGCACCTCCATGACAACTGATCTATCTTATGTCCTACCCAACAGCCAGTGTCCAGCTTGGAGCTGAACGTGTGCAATAAAGTATAGGTATGGTATTTAAGTAATTGAATACAACTTTATGAACTTTTTAGGTTTTGGGAAGTTAACGGCTCGCTTTGAAAATGAAATCAGAAGTGGCACGTGGTGATTGTACTGCTGTGTAGTGTTGCAGAAATACCTCCAGAGTCATGCATGGGACTACCATCTCATCTCATACCTCTCTTTCTCCCTCTTCCACCAATTCCTCCTTTCTGTCGTAATGGGGGAGAAATTGATTGCAAATGTGTTTTCTTGACCCCCTACTCCATACATGTTAGCACCTAACCTTCTACAGTCTCATCTGTATTTACAGTAATTATATGCATAATGTAGCATATTATTGTCTGGACTTCCTGTTTAATCAGTACAGAGCTTCTTACAAGTGCAGCTGAAAAGGGCAAACAAAATTAAAGCTTTATATACCAAAACAAGTTTGATTTTCTAAGCTCCCAGCATTCCAACGTACAGAGATTTGTTCCACCAAGTTTTGTGATGGTTTGCAGATGGGCAATGATTAATCGGAGAGCTAACTGTGAAGTAGTTTGCAATTAAACTGGAAAGCTCTGAAGCATGCTAATTGAATCAGAAAATTAGAGACACTGAACAGTAATTGGCTATTTCTCATGCAGCAGGTGCCAGGCCACTCAGCTGTGGAACAAGGTATTTAAGGCACATTAGCACCAGGAAAAATATTTCTTGATATGGAACAGTCAGATTTTCTGCTCATTTTCACCATGGATGTCAAAACACACAACTGTGGTATCTAGAGCCTGTATCTCATGTTGCAAGAGTTTGAGCATTGGGGTCATCATGAACCTTCATGTATGCAGTGTCTTGAATCAGGCTGAAGATGGGATACCTAAGCAACTTCCTAGCCATTGTGGACTAGCAAATTCCTCCTTTTTCTTTCTTCAAAAAGTAAACAGAGGACAAGGCTTTTAATGGCAGCAGTCCAGGTCGTAGGCTAATAGCCACTTCCAGACTGCAGGGAATTAAACTCTGTTATTAATTCTCCATAAACTGGGGTGATGTTTGCTTATCTACTGCCATGTCATTTGAGGTCTGCCCCTGAAAAAATAATGGATGGGCACTAGGTAACACTGGCATGTGTTTTCACTACACCATTCTTGACAGTTTTTACTAGGGGAAAAATGACTTTTTGTTTTCTGTTTCTTGCTTATAAGTGTGGAAATCAGTGGAGTGTGGATTACTGAGTATCTGTAAATTGCTTTAATGAAGCACCTTCATTTTTGTTTCATTTTTTTGCAGATTTAAAAAATTGAATGTTTCTAGTTGAATATTATTTGAGGGCATCAACCATATAAATCTAATACTGCTGTGAGCTTAAGAGATGCGTAACACCAATTCATATCATGTCTCAGCATGAGTTTATATCTTCTAATTAGTATCACCATTTTATAGAGAGCACATGCAATGAAAGTTTTTTTGCCATGCCAACAGGGACTGAAGCACATCCAGTAGTTTTGCTATAGTAGAATGATGGTGCAGTATGAGCACAAACGACTTATAGCCTGAGCAGTAGGTAACCAGCAAAGAGTGGGATTTAATAAATGAAATGTTGAAGAGTTTTTACAGAGATATAACCATTTTCAAATTAGACTGGGTGGGGCGCATGATTTCTTTCATCTCAACTAATTAGAGCTTGGTATGCTTATTAGTGAATAAAAAAGAAAGTATTAAAATACAAATGTACTGCATCATATTACTCTGGTATCAAGAAGGAGAATATTACAATATTCAAATGCTAATCATATAACTTAGCAGATGACTGCAGAAAGTAATGTATTTGAACTGAGCCATAAATTATAAATTGTAAACAGTGCATAGGGGATATGTTATAACTGAGTCTCATTTAAATTAAGGCAGGAAGTTTTCTCTGAAGCAGATTATGTGCCTTCATTAAGTTTTAAAGTATCTTCTATAATGTTTTATTAAGATCACTTGGCACAGTGTTTCCCAAACTGGATGTTAGCAATGTGTACTGGTGGAAATGGCTGCAGTGGTAGAGGTGGCTCAGGTGCATTGCTGCACTCCACAGCTTTTAACAGCAGGCTTCATAGCCAAGTGCTGGTGCACATACACCAGTGTGTTTTCCATGTAATGCCCCTCCTCAAAAGTCCTCATGCCTTTGCTCTCTGTACTTGAAAGCAGCTCCAAAACATTTACATGATCAATGTTTGTTGCTGGAGGGATAAAGTTTGCTCTTCCATGGACAAGTGAGAACATATTGATCATTTTATTCTATCTGCTATTTCTAAATTCAATATACCTCTGGAGTCAATAAGAGAGATCGAGAGCATATTCTTTTTTGTGTGTGCCTGCTTGTAGCTTGTTCTCAAGATCCAAGATACATTTTTGATTAATCACGAATGCTCTGAGGTCATGGAAGGCAAATGTGTTTGTGGAGTGTCAGCTGATGCTGTCAGATAAATGTCTTAAGCTTAGCCAGGGTTCGTGCCCCAGCTTTAGGCTGTGCCAAACGTCTCCCCTTGTTGAGGCAGATAACAGCTACACTGGAGGTGACTGAGCTGTTTGTTCACTGAAAGGGCTGACCTTGCCACACGAGGCTGGAGTCTGGAGAAAAAAAACACCAGCCGTGTTTTAATTGAAACTTTAAAAATATTAACTTTGTGCATTTTTACCCATCTTGAATGCAAATGAAATCTGCATTCCCCCCTCTTGCACTGTCTGCTCGGCTTCTCCCGTTTCTACCCACCCACCTGGTCCCATGGCTGCAAGCCTCCTTTGATAAACCCTTCTGCATCTTCAGAAGATTTCTGACAAGGTGTTTTTGCACGGGGACAAAACAGGAAAGAAGTCCTGCCGGCAAAAGGAAACATTTTTAGGGACAGTTTGCATGTTGGCTCCTGGATTCCCTCATCACAGCCTCGAGGTGGTGGCCTGGAGAGGGTGGTACATGGCTAGTGGCTGTGCCTGCAGGCTTTCAGCTTCACCTCCAGCTCGTCCATGGTGGTTGCTCCTCCATAACCAGTCACCAGCCACAGACAGGATTGCAAAGATGCGTGGAGGAAGCCTGGTTTGTAGCACAGAAGGCAGAAAGATGGATCATATGGCAGTGCATAAATAAGTGAAAACTCACAGGACTACTTGAGGGCATTTGTTATAAATCACCTCAAGTCAGTGCTTTTACTCCCTCCCATTTCCCCAAAAACATGTTTGTTCTTTGCTCCAAAGATTATGTTCCACTTTCTTCTCAAGAAGTTCATACTGTCATGGGTAAATCATCAGGGCTAATTAGACACAATAATGCTGCAAAAAGTTTTTTAAAAAAAGATGCAACGCATCTGTCATGAACTCCCACCAGACCTCTTGGAAATGAGATATTTTTAATATTTTATGCTGAACACAAAATATCTTGAGGAAATGGTTTTACATTCTGTACCAAAACAAAACCTTCAGTGTCAAACAAGTAATACTGCCTAAGAAGCCCTTTAGATGCCAACATTTCAAATTGCTCCATTCCTAAAATACAAATTTCATTTTAATAAAATGTACTCGGTATGGGGAAAAAAAATTGCAGGAAGTAATAAAGAAAATGGAATGTATGTTGGGGTGTATTTGAAACCTGGAGTGCATTCTGATAGAGGTACAGACATTAATGTTTTTACTGCTGGTCTTACAAACAGATTTTTTTTTTTATTGAGATGTTTTCAGCTAACATCTAAATAAAAATAGATGTTAATATTTTTCACTTTGAACTAATTTTAAATAAATTGCATTCTGATTTTGTCCCACAAATAATTTTGTCCTTTTTAAAACAATATTTAATATAGAAATTTACATTATGTTCTCTGTGGTCTTGTAGTAAGTTATTAATAGTTAAATGTTTGTGTTTTGCATAATTTGTCTATACAGGAGGGAGAGATTATGCATGTGAGAGACATAGATTTTAATACTTTGAATGGCTAAAAGTTGAGCAAATCCATTTTTCATGTTTATTCTTGGTGGCAAGTCACAGATTAATGAAATAAAATTATGACTAAAGTTAATAAAAATACCTGAGTGACAGGAAAATGCACTTAATCAAATTCCATGAATCCCAATAAAGTTCCAAGTCATTCATCCAAATACTTAGCCTGAGACATGTTCTTTAAATAGATCAGTAATCCTTATTAAAAAGAGAAACATATCCAGCTTGGCACATCTGCAAGTATTTCTATATGATGACCTTGTTATTCCTGACTTTCAAAAATATATCTCTTTTCAAAAGTGGGGTTTGCATACACCATTTCTGCAGCTTTTTTTTTTCCTGGGAGAGCCACCAGCTGCAGTTGGTCCCTGTGTGTGTTTTCAGCTCCACTACTCTGCACTACTTCAGGAATTCTAGTACCATCACTGTGTAGACATCCCATGTGAGGAAGGGGCTCAGCAGTAGGTTCAGCATCTGCTGAGGTCTGTGTGTGCTGCAGAAGTGACCCTGAGCAGGTTCTGATAGCTGCAGTGATATGAGAGCACTTTACACTGTCCAAATCATGGTGGTCATTTATGTCAGCTCTGAGGGGAAAAAGTTCTATATAAAAAATTTATATCTTCTTGTTGATATAATATTTTTATATGTGTCACTATCCTCAGCTCAGCTGGAAAGGCAGGGTAGAAAAGCTGGATGAAGAAATAAAGTTATCGACAGAAGAAATCAAAGAAACAACAGAAGTCTTTGTCAGCAGATTTATCAGTACAGTTGTTCTAAAGGTCTCCTGCAAACATTTTATTGACCCAGGTACTGCCACAAATTATTCCTTACAGGGAATGCAGCATTACTTAGCATATTTAATGTTTGGATTAATCCATCCAAGTTATGAATTGCATTTTGCTCTTGTTTTTTCTTGTTACTAGTCCTGTCCTGTTTCTTTCTGGTTTGTGAATTGACTGGGCTGCTGAATCAGACCATAGCCAGCTAAAAGCAACAGAGATGATGTTAAAATGTAAATGGTTTAGGCAGTCATATACCACAAGTGAGTTTGTCAGTGGTGGAAGCAGGTTTCTTCAGCCTCAGAGGACAGCTCAGAAGCCCTTTTGTCTATTTGTGTATTTAGGGTTTGTCCAAGGAGCAGTTGCAGTAATGGGGTTTTTCCATGAGCTGAAGGATGTGCTTGAGAGCTCTGAGCAGAGTGGTGCCAGGGTCCTCTGGCTTCTCTCAGACTTGCTCAGAAATTATGTTCTTCCTTCTACATTGAACTTCTTTTTTTTTTTCTTTCGGGAATTGTGTGATTAAGGAAGTTGCTGAGTTTCACAGACAGCATTCACCTGCTCTATCTTTTAATGGTGTTAGTTTGGATTCCATCTAATTGCCCTTGCATCTTGAAGTTCATAAATTAATTCCCTTGCAAACCAAGTTAATTCAGTCCACTGCTGGATTTTAATTAGAAACTAAGAGAAAATAAGACCATGTCACCTGTAGTCAGAATATGGCCTTAATGTATCCTATATGGGAATGAGTATTTGTGTATTGGCCCCTCAGCATGGGCAGAAGATATTTGCTACATCTAAACTCTAGGAGAAAGGTTGGCCATCTTCTAGCTACAGAGGAGACTTAATAAAGCTGATGAGGAGACTTGGAAAGTGTACCACATTGCTGTGCTTCACTGTCACAGAGAAACATCAGTGAAATCAGATTTGCAATAGAGGTGTCTGATTTGTTCAGCATGAAGTTAAGGGACCTACCTCTCTCTTCCCACAGAGGATTTGGGCTCCCTGAGACAGGCTCTGTTTTTCTACAAAAGGAGAAAAGGCAAAGTGCACCTTCCCTTCAACTAGTCGAGGCAAGTGAAGGCAAAGCAAGAATATATATTCAAAGGATGGAAATACAAACCCATATAGTTGTGTACCTGGAAGGGGACAACACCACCTTTCACCTCTGAATGTGCGTGCCAAGAAGGGCTGTCAGTATTTAATCTGTCCTGGCTGTGAAAATAAAATGTCAGCCTCCTTTCTTGTTTCTGTTGTCCATCTTTGCTGAGTACAAGTTCAGAGCTTCTGTAGCTGCCTGCAAAAGGCATTTCTGGAGAGGACCAACAAAATGGGGTAAGCCACGAAAACAAGTGTCCACAGTGGTGTGTTGATGGTGAAAAGCTGGTGACTGTGTTTTTCCAGCAGTTTTCAGCTATCTTCTTAAGGGAAGCCACTGGGTATTATGCAGAGCCTCATGATGCCTGGTCCAGCTTGTCAGTAGGACATGCTCTGGGTCTGCCCTGGTTTTGGCATGGCTCTTTTAACATATTTGGCAGTATGGGTACTTCCCTGAAAACTGGTGACTGTAGGCCCTGTAAGCACTGTGCAAAGTCCCCCCCATATCCTGAAGTTTGGAAAACAAGAAAGCCAGAAAACACCACTGTATGGTGTGACAGTGATTGTCAAAAGGACCAGCAGCCCTAATTATTCTCATTCTTTGCTGGCATTTCAGCAAAGGAGAGCTTTATTGAGGAACTTGAAGGAAGTTCATCAAGTGGGTCTGCAGAACTTTTATGGAAAAAGAGTGCAGAACACTTAGAGAACTTCCACTTGGATCAGCTGACTGCAGGCAGCAGTGAGTTTGAAAATGAGATTGGGCAGGAGACAGGAAGCTCACATATGTCTGAGTTAGTAAATAAAAGTGCCTGAGAGCAGCCCTTGTGGCTGCCTCTGCTTTTGTGCTCCTCACAAAATGGCTGGTGCACTTGTGCCCATGCCCAGGGGATGCTGCTTACACACAGTTCTGGAGTGAGGATTTCCCAGGTCTGTTCTCCAGAGGCAGCTGGATCCTATCACAGTTTTGGGGCCTGGGGAGAGTTTAGTTTAAGGACAGGCACAGGTCATTCAGTGCCAGCTGGATGCAATGCTCAACAATGTTCTTCTTTGTGTTAAATTTATCAGCATAAATGGAATCTGTGAACTCTGAAAGTGAAAAAAAATTCCGTATGGGAGACATGATTGAGAAAGCAGAGCTGAAGAAAGAACAGAGTAGAAGAGTGCATGGTCAAAGCTCTAAAATATGAGGAAAGGTCTTTATAGTCACTTTCAGGAGGAGTATATGCAGGGAAGGGGTTCATTGTCAGGACAGTGAAAAAGCAATGCTGTGCCAGTGATCTAATCAGTGAGCCTGGGCATCAGTGCTAACTTTAACAAATCAGATGGGAATGGTGATTGGATTTACACAACAGTGGCAGACAAAGTGAGTCAAGTGTGGAAGAAAATAGAAGAGAATGAGAGAATGAGATTTCATGTCAATGAAAATATCCTGCATTTTATATTGTTCTCAATATAAATTTTTACCTTTGTTTTCAATTACCATTAAACGCATATATTTAGGAATATATTATTGTTGTTACTATTATTATTACTATTATTACTATTATTATTACTATTTATAAATGCAACTCTTTCAAAGATTAATTTCTTACTATGCCTATGTAAATTTTACCAGTTGATTAAGTCTTTAGAGTTGTGTTTTGGCTTATAGCAACATCTTTATCAGCAGCATAATTCATACTGTAGCACTTAGTATGACACTAGAGAGAAGTATCACTTTATTTCTTAGAGCTAATTGGCTTCACTATGTAGTCCAAAAATCATTGGCACCTAGTCAATTCATGCTCACAGAAAGAAAAAGCACCACGCTAATAAACTCAGATCTGATATTAGCTGTGTTGCTATTAAATTTAAATGAATGCATATCCAATCCATATAATTTTAAAATTATATATCACAATGTAAATGCTAGAAAGATGAGATTCAGTAGTGAGGCCTGTTTTGTCATTCAGGTAGGTACATGGCTATCTTATGGAAATTCTTTTGGAAATGTGAAATCAATTCCTTGAGCCATATCTGTATTCTCACACATTTTAGGAAGAAAAGAAGTGCACTATATGCTTCCTCACAAATTAATATGGTTTTGAGTAAGTGTTAAACAAAAGAGGCTGATAACAACCGAAGAAAAGGTAGAATTGTAAAAAGCAGGAAATTTACTTAGGGTTAAAAGAAGAAAAACATTACATTTTATTTTACATTTCAGGTTTAGAGAAGGCAAAATACAGCATCAGTAACTGTAGTAATTTCTTTTTAAACTTATTTTAAATATGTGTATATTACATGTTTGTTTGGTGCCTACAGTTATTAAGAGCTGCTTGGAAGATGGGCAGTGGTGGCAGTTTCATCCCTTCCTTTCTAATCTGTCCTGGGCCTTCCAAGCAAATGTTAGCACAAGTGACACAAAGGAAGACAAGAGAGTGATGGATGGGGCTTAGGGAAATAGCATCAATGGTAGGGTGGAGGAAGACCAAGGAAAGCAAAATACATCTTTCTGAAATCAGCTGCAAGCAAGAGCCACTGCCTCCAGAAAGGCTTCCCCAGGAGTCTGCCAGTGGAGGGACCACTTTCTCAGTGCTGCTGAGAAAGAAGCACTGTAGTACTGGGTGACCAAACTTCTGACATTCAATTCAAGATTTTCACTGATGAAAATCCATCATCCTTTCCATTTTAAGAATGCAGAAAAAAATCTCTGCAGTGGCAGAGTTGATGTTACAGTGCACAAAAACTTAAGTTTTCAAAAATAGGCATGGATGAAATGCCACATCCAACAATAAAACATCTGTCTTTGTTTTATGGCAGAATGATGCTTGCAGTGGTTTAAACTACAGAATGCCTTTGAGAACTTGACTGTTCAACAGAGCTGTGCTTCACTGCTTTTCACTGTGGGAAAGAGAGTGTGAGTGGTGCCTATGGGCCAATAAAAGTTTCTCTTCATAATGAGATATAAGCTGAAGGCGAGCACTGCTTTATCTCTACAGATGACTTTCACACTACAATGTTTTAGGCTAATTTTCATCACAAATAAAATTCATTGATTATTTTACCCGTGCTATTACATCCCCATGTCCAGTGTCTTGCAAGCCCAAGTCTGTCTGTGTGCCTTTTCAAAAGGCAGCACAGGAAAGTGGAAATGAGGCCTGAGGCATTGCAAGATTTGTACCTTATTAAAATGTAGGCTGAATTCCTTACAGATACGCACTCAGATATCTTGTATAATCTTATATCAGGATTGTATCTTGGCTTCAGTTTGTATGACATTACATGTTTTGAATAGGACAAAGGCTCACTGCTGCTGTCAGTCCTGTTTAAAGCCCAGTATTTATCTGCTTCCTAGCGGATGCCATTTTTTATCTGGCATTCAGAAGAGCATACCTCTGCCAGCACACCATTTCCCAATACATGGCTCTTTGGCTTGCATGATTTCTGGAGAGACAAGCTCAGACCTGGATGCTTTTCCTCGCTGTGGTAGAGAAAAGGGACGTCTCTGGTGCCTGCTCTGACAAGAAAGTTGATTCATGTGTAAATTACCAGTTGCCCTTTATTTGCTTGGTCCATGGAGACACACACAGATAAAAGGCTCGGTGGGTCAGAGCTGAGTGTGTGCCAGTTTCTCCCATGGCCACGATGACAGGGTTAGGGTTGTTGTCAAAGATTATCAGACAGGCTCTGATGTCTTATCATTATTTACTTGCAGGGCAATGCATGAAAATAAAATTTGGCACACGGGAGCCTTTTACAGCATTTCAGCCGAGCATTCATTTTCAGGTGCATGATGTCACCATCAGCTTTCAGTATCAGGAGTTGTGCACATCTGTCTTTATACTGAAATGCTTTCCTTTAAATACCTCTTATGCATAGAGAAGGAGCATGCCCATTTTTCTACCAAAAAAAAAAAAGTATTATCTGAGCATAAAAAGTATTATCTAAAATCATATATAAAAAAGTAACAGAGGGAAGGTTGCAGTAATTTTGAACTCAAGCCTCTTTAGTGTGTGATTTTGCATGCTTGTAATTCCCAGTCACGGCATTGAACGGCTCTCAAATACTTGCAACACCCCGTGTTGTGTCTCATTTAATAACATAGTTATAATATATTTGTCTACTTTACAACTGTATTTGTATTGGCATATAAAGTGTGCAGCAGCTGGGAGCTTTGTGGGGGTGGCACAAAGTTATTTGATCTACAAAATCAGTTACTTGTCACTCAGTTGCCTTTCACTGAAGCATAATAAAGAATCATTATGGGCCTATTAGGCAGTGCTGATGTAAATGCATTTTATGTGCCATTTTCAGATCAACAGTTAACCACACAAAAGTAAAGTTGTTAAGTACATCCTTCTTTGTTTAAGAAGGCAAATCATAAATCAGGCAGAATATTAAGCTTATGAAATGTAAATTCAAGACCCCAAGGGTTTTATCTATTAGGTCAGCTTCAGATTAGGCATAAGGCCTATCCTTTGCTTCAATAGCAAGCAGACAAAGTCATCTGTGCTAGCTTTCTACTTTTGTGACAGTGTTATGAATGCCTCTTAAAAGGTTTTTGTGGGGGGAAAAACCAAACCTTTTAATATATTTTAAAAACCCTAGAAATTAAATGGCTCAGACTGGATTAGAAGAGTGAGGGTTTAACTTGTTGCACATGCATTTTATATCTCTCATGAGAATTCTTTTCTTCTTCATTGTTATTAATGATATCCCATTTTTGTGTATAATATTGATGCTACTGGAGTCACTTAACGGCTTTATTTGCCAGACAGAACCTGTCTAAAAAAAGAAAGTTGTTAATGCTAATATTTTGAAATTCTCCTCACATCACTTGTTACTCTTTTAGTTACTGAAATTGCATTCTGAAAATCCCCACATTTTCAGATTCTGAGTTTCTTCTTGATCTTATTTATGAAGTTTGAAGCAAATGTGTTCAAAGCCATCTGTACAAAAGTGCACTTTTTGGCTCCTTTTATGGATTACAAAGGCCAGGGATAAAAATGAAATTTGGAATATGGCAAAAAACATAGTTCACTATCTCATTTTGCCATCTTCTGCTCAAATTTCCAGTTCATTTTGTTGGTCCATGGTGCCTGCTGCAGGTTTAGCAGTAAAACACAAGAAATTATTGTGTGTCCTCGCCATGTATATGGCATCTGGGAAAGGAAAGATTTGGTAAAGTTCAGTTGATAATACCC
Organism: Muscicapa striata striata; assembly: GCA_030060385.1. Classification (NCBI taxonomy): domain Eukaryota; kingdom Metazoa; phylum Chordata; class Aves; order Passeriformes; family Muscicapidae; genus Muscicapa; species Muscicapa striata. Next base: position 1,408,760 of record JAREIS010000206.1, read on the forward strand.
AAAATGGTCTGCCATGGGGGAATGGCAGGTTTTGTCAAGGTAGTAGTTTGTGTGGAGTAGGAGATAGTAGGTAGTGGAGATAGCAGTGAAGGCTACAGTTTGAATAAGTCCTGACTTAACTGAATTTATAAAAGCTGTGTTCTTAGCTGCAAGCCTACCTGGATGTGCAGTGTCCTTAGTTCCAGTGTGATGTAGCCTTATCAGTACAAAAACACATTTTCTGAAAGGTATATTGGTCCAGTCTCAAAAAGACTTAGGAGAGTTAGTAGAAGGATTTTTATTTTTTTTTCCGGTAATATCAATGTGTTTTTATAGTAACAGAACTGAAATATTTGGCAGCTCTGTAAGTATATAAATATGCTTCATGTATGTAAGTATGGAGCATAGTACACAAATACACCATTTCCTTAATACAAGCAGCAACATTCCATGGCAAATTTCCTAAGAATATATTTTATACGTCTGTGAGGATATTTATAAGATATAATTATACAACAAAAATATTTTAAGGTAGTGAACAGATTTGTTTATACACATAGTCTTTTACTTACTGGGGATAGCTGATCTCAAATGTGTTATTCTTACTTACCTTTTGCCATGAACATGTGTTCTTTTACATTCAGAAGTATACAGAAAAACAAAGAGCAAATATCAGTGCTAAAACCAAACCTTTGCTACTACTCAGTCTACAGCATACGTGGACATTCTGCGTTAAAACATGGTAGAGATGAACAAATGCTGCAGTGCAGTTGGCCAGGGGTGTGACTTTTTTGAGGGGGATACTACATTGTCTTTCTCTTGTGAAGCCACATCATATGTTTGATGTAAAGCCTAAAGTGAGGCAGATTTTCAGGTGCTTAGTGTGCATCTGTGCCTGAGAACTGCGTACACAACGCCTGGTCTGCGTTCACCGTGCTGTGATCTACGAGCACAGATCAGTTAATATGCTACAAATTAGGTATGTGACATTTGAAAACTTGCATGCTCTTTGCAGGATATCTGATCTTACTTAATCAGGTCCTGCCACCCAGAAACAAGCAAGGAAGGTTATCTGACTGATGTGACTTTTGGCAGCGTTCCCCGTCGAGTACGGGACGATTGCAAAGAAGAAACCTGGCTTCACACCATTTTCTGCTTTCTGTCACTTATCATTAATTAATGGCAAATGACTCTTGTGCAGCCACGCACTTCTAAGCAACCTTTTTTGACCTTCATGCAACTTAACGGCACAAAGAAAGTTTTGTTTTATTATTATTTAGGGCAGGCACAAAAATAACAACAAAAACTAAGGTAAAGTCATGAAGTCAGTGTCACAGTAATTCTTATAGCTGTGTATCTCACTGTTTTCTGGGTAACTTTGCAAATAATAAATCAAATTCCTCCTAAAGGTGACATGTCCGTAATTTCAAATTTGATTGGCTTTATATGAAGGATGTTGGTACATTTCTGCATGAATCTTTGATAGCTCAGCATACAACCTTAACACTTAGAATGCCCCTTTGTGACAGTGTTGCACACTGAAATAATGTTAAGGTACTTACATCTCTGAAATCCTGGGAATTCTGGTTGGGTTTCTGTTGGCTCAGCGAGCTTGACTTTGGCCTGTTCCTCCTAAAAGAATCTGAGACATGTAATAACTGTTCAAGAATTTTGGTGGTTTTGTTTTTTGATGTCGTAAAAGAAAACAGATGGGGAATATCTACATCATCAATACCATGACCCATAACTTCAAGCTTGCAGGTGGTGGAGACAAATCTCTAGTGATCCATAGGACATTTGGTCCCTGGGGTTGTGCACCACGTCACGTGTAAGAAAAGGCAAAAGGGAAGTAAAGGGAAGGCAAAGAGCAGTAGTTTTAAGCACTGCTACCTGATGTGCTGCATTTTTTTGTTGATGGGGCTTTGTGAAAGTGCCAGGTTTTCATCATTTCACAGTTAAAACTTGTTACAAATTCATAACTCAAACATTCCTCTTAGCAAAAGCGCCACAGCAGAAATTTATGTTGCTGCTTGCACAATGATCTGTCTCTATTTTCTTTGAAGAGGCTGTAAGAGGGCCTGTATGGATTGCAAAGCTGGCAATTTTATGAAATGAAACACTTTTTTCCCCAGGTATTTATCTTTAAAATGTGAAAAGCTAAATTCTTTTAGTCTTGATTTTTATTCTGGCTTCAGATTCTTCCCACTCTAATTCCCATTCTTTATCCACATTAAGTAAAGATAGTCTTAAACCAACATACGTATCATGAGCTCTTTAAAGAAAACTCCCCATTACCCACTCCCTGAGAAGCCTGCCAATTAGTCTTCCATGCTTAATGACATCACTTCAATTTTGGAGGTAGATACTTGGAAGAGGAGGAAGTTGAAAAATCCAAAAACATCAGTAAAGCCCAGTAACTGTTGTTCAGCAAACTCATTCATGTCTTATGCACATTTGACATTCTATAATGGGTTAGCTGCTTTAGAGTTTCTGAGTTTAGAGAGTTAAACAGATGGGATATTGCTACTTTAAGAAATAAATATTTGTGCTAGTGCCCAGTTTGTGTTCAACAGAAAGGGAGTAGGAGAGTTCTTGTCCTGAAAAACTGATTAGTGATTGGAAAGTTTTGTCCAAATAATTGAGAGTCAGATGCACACCAGAGCACTGACTACTAGGGCATCTGCACATAGGTCCTGTTGGAAAAGACAGCATTTTACTTCCCTGTTGTGTCAGGAAATTAAACAAGTACTGGTAAATGCATGGGTTAAGAGTCTGCTGGAATAAATCAAAGTGCTGTAAAATTATGCCTTTTCAGAGCCACTAAGAACTGGGATTTTTGCATTAGCAGTTTGTGTACTGCACAGAGCCAAGGTGGAGCATCCTGTGGTGCTAAGCAAAAAATCCTGCTGAGACTATGTATAGCAACATCTGTCATTGCCAAGCCCAGGATGGATGTTGTGATATGGAACTAGTAAACAGAGCAACAAACAATAGTTGGTAAAATATATTGGGCCATAAAACATTGATAAAAGTGAGCAACATGTGTAGTGTTACTGAAATGGTGACATGTTGCATGAGCAGTGTAATTGCTGTAAATATGCTACTGAATGTGAGTGTTTATAAGGTGATTTCCTCTTCAGGCATATTAATGCTTTCATAATTTGCCTGGCTTGTTACATATTTCATATGAATATTAGGTATCTGCTTTTGAACAGAGCCTTCTACAACTTGACTGGACTCAGCAGATTTCCTGTATTTGAAATTGATCAATTAAATTGGTTGGGGGGGTTAATTGATTCTGCAGGCTGCAGAGCAGCCTGTAGCTCAGTCATCCTTCCTTTTTATCTCATTCAAAGAATGCTGTCATATTAGCACAGAAATGTATGTGCTAGCAGCTGATGCAAGTAAAAGAAACCATGCATGGCTGTCATTCCAAATATATGTCATAGCATCATATATCATACAAAGTTAAAATTTGGATGCAGTGTTCTTTCCTATAAGTTACTTACTAAAACTGCCATTGCTGATACTAAACCTGCCATCTATAATCTTTTGCATGATTCTTCATATAGTTTTTTAATTTGTTCATTTTCTTTATTACTGTTCTGTTAACCAAATGTCAAAAAAAAAGAGTAACTATTATCTAAAGCCACAGAAGCAAACTTCAGGGATGAGTCTATAAATGTGTGTGATGTGGTTACAGAATAATATTGTTTTTAGTGACCAGCCATTCTTAGTTCCAACAGTGTGTGAAGCATTCAGACTTTTAGTTGACATGTTGCAATGAATGACCAGCTGAAACTCATGCTAGAGCAAATGATGGCAAACATTCTGTGCTTCTTAGTTTTTATCTTCTACCTGTGTTGTGTCCTTCAAAGGCAATTTGTCCCCTTCAGTGAGTGCAGCTCTGCAGATCCTTTCTTGTGCCACTAGATTGCAGAACCATGAATGAAATAATGGAAACATAAAGCTTTCAGTTTCCTTCTTGTGTACTTCATTATTTTTCCATAACAAACCATTATTTCCATATTAACACTTTTTCTTTACAGTGATCACAGCTACAAAATGCAACTACACACTCAGGTTAAAATAGCAGTTACCATGAGGTAGATTAAGATAAAAATATAAGGCTGACCATTAGGGGAAGCTTTGATTTTCTTTGGCTACTGGGAATTTAGGTGACCTGGAAACTTTGAATGTAAGAAACCACATGAGCCGTGTCTTTCCACAAGCAAAGATTAGAGAGTCAGCTCAGCTATGAGCTGCTTGCAGTGAGGTTCCTGTCTATAGATGCTCAAAAAATCCTCCTTGGAGCTTGGGGCTCTGTAAAGTGGTTTTTGGGTTTTTTTTTTTCATTAATGAGATTAATTCCTTATTGCTACTTTTTAAAATAGACATAAGTATTTACTTTAAATACCTCATTTTTTTATCCAAACACTTAACATTTCTTTCACTGCCCATGTAATAGCAAATATACATTTTACAGCAATGTATTACAGGAGTTTCCCATATCCAAACTGTGTTACATTCTCCTTCATTTACTTATTGTACTGCATTGAAATGAAGTTATTTCACATTTTGTTGCAAAAGCCTCATCTGTTTGGACCAGTTCTCTATACTCCCAGGCAATAGCTGCAGGTCAACAGAGGTGTCTGGTGGAGAAATGCTCAAGTAATCCTCAAGGGCAGCATAACACTGTGCAAGGTCAACACAAGCTGTACCAGAGCATCACCAGCATGCACCATCCCCCCTCAGTTTTCCCTGAACCATTTTGACATTGACTAAACTGAGTGTCCTTAACTTGTCCCTTCAGCATGCATGCTTCAGATATTCTCCTAGTACAGTTTTCTGTGTGTAATTTATTTTCTTCAATCGCAATAAGACTAAGAAAGGCATGTGATGTTCAATGGCTGCAGGTCAGTTGCAGAGGTGGGGATTTCAGGCATGGTGTTGGAGCTCAGACACATGGGCTGGTGAAGCAAGGTAAAGGTGCTGAGAGTACTAGTGTAGTAGATTGTCACTATCTATCTCAGTGACCCACAGCCAAGAGAGAATTGCAAGTTTTGTCTGCCTGGAGAGGCCAAGTCTGCCAAAAGGCAGCTCTTACTTAATTTGGAGAGTCATGTCTCACTGTGCCTCTCCTCCCCTCATGTCTGCTCACCTGTCCCTTCTGTGCCCACACTGTCTGCTGCCCCTCAGGTCTGCCTCCCAACCTCTCCTTGCAGCCAGTTCCCTGCTTTTCAAGGTCTTTCCTTGTCTTGCAGAGGTGTTCCCTTCACCTTCCTTGGTGCTCCTGAACCACTTCTCTCTGATCTTTTTACGCAGTCAATCTCATGTCTTGATTCACTCATCCATTTGCTCCCCAGGGACTAGTTCTCCTCTCTATTTACATTAGGGTCCTTTTTTTCTCCTTCTCCTCTTTTTCTGCCTGCATTTGGAGCCCAGGATGGAGTGCTGCCTGCACTTAGTTCCTGTTCCTGATGCCACATTAGACTGCAACATCTGGGAGCAGCAGTGGCAAAAAAAAAAGTCTGACTTGGCCCTGTCCACTCTGGGCAAACAGCATCTTCAGAGAAATCTTTGGCCACTTAGACTTGCAGACTCTGGGGGCTCTGTACTGAGCATATGCAAATGAGTTTTTTCAAAGGTTTGTGACCGGGCAAAAAGCTGGCTGGTTTTTTTCATGGGAACTGCAAAAGGACAACAGGGACCTTACCTTCCAAATTTCAAACTGTGAAAAACAAAGACAGGAACTACTCAGCAAAATTCTTGTAAGACCTTTTTTTGATTTTCTTGTTTGTTTCATTTTTTATTCCTCCCAGCAGGGCCAAAATATGTTTTCCCTCAATATTATTTCCTGAAGTGACAAAGTCTTCTCACTTGAAACATAAAAAAATAATAATAATCAGCCTAAGGCAGAGACAGAGGATGGGAATTTTCATCCCAAACACTTAGCTTGGCAAAAATTTTAAACACCTGAAAACAAGCTCTTATAAAAGGAACTATTGAGATCCCAAACTACAGAGGACTTACTTGCATCATACACAAAAGTCAGATAAAAATTCCTCTGTGATCCATTTGGAATACAAAACTCAATTTAAAAAAATCTGCTTTTCATATTTCAGAAATCCACCTTAAGTAATGGATGTCATAAGGAAACATTTGATTTTAGCACTTCTCAGGCCATACCAAAGCTCTTGCAACTAGTTGATTTCCTAAGTATGTCACAGATTTATTTTATTAGTTTAGTTGTGGGATTTGGTGGGGTTTTACTGAATCTCTTTTATTATGAAACATAATTTAAGTACTTCCATGCACCTCAGAAGTGCAGCCCAGTCAGCATTGTGCAAGTGGAGCAGTAGGATTCCTTCAATGCACATCCTCAGTATCTCCTGGGCAGAGAATATGAAAATTATAGGTGAGGTTACTTTTAATAGTAGCAAACATATTTCCTATCAGCATCCTTGCCCTGGGCTTACAGGGCAAATCCTGATGCTTCCACCTATTGCCATGGTAGTAGATGGGATGTGTTTCCACCACAAGTGGATTTTCCTGCCCCATTTCTGTTCCTGTGAAAGAGCAGGAGCACCTTGTCAGAGTGCAGCATGGGGCAGGGTGTCCTTCCTGCCAAGGCTCTGTGCTGGTTTCTGCAGCTGCAGAAGGCATGACCTTGGTGGGCAGGCTTCACTGCTCCTCCTGCAGCTGCAGAGGAGCTGCAGTCCTGTTTTGCTGAAGACCTTTCAGCATGGGAGCAGACTTGCCTTGGGGTGTGAGTTCTTAGCAATAAAAAGCAGTAAATCCTCTTGGCCACATCCCTTCCTCCCAGGCCTTTCCTACCTGTTCTCCCATTGCAGGTGCCAAGATGCACAGACCTCAGCATGGCACAAAGTTTCCTGAGCTGCCTGGCTGCTGCTTTCCCCAGCTTCACAAAGGAGAGCAAACCCTACATTTACAGTGTCCTGTCTGCTCAGCAGTCCATCCTCAGAGGGAGTCTTGCAGGTTTTCAGTGTGTGTCTGAATGCAGACCTGGAAGAGCAATTCTGAAACCCATGAGAATGTGGAATATCTGCACTGTAAAACTTCATTTGGTTCCTGTGGAAAGTAACAATCATGGCTTCAGAGACACTGATGTGAAGTGCTTGTCATTCTGGAACTGTAAAACATGATAAAACAGATGGGGATGTTGTTGGCTTCAAGGTCTTTGCTTTTTAGTCACTCACAGGCTTCTCACTTTTCACAACAGAGTGAAAAGAGAAATGTTTTCTTAATTTAATCTTGTGGTTGTAATGTTTTTTTTATCCTCAGACTAATAGGGAATGTTCCAGCCACAGTACAAGTTTTCCTCAGGAGTTCAGATATATGAGCTCCTCTCTAACTTCCCTCTAGAGGAGATAGTTTTCTTATTATCCCACTGCAGGATTTTATGAGCAGTGACTGTCAAACTTTTGTTGTCTGTGCATTTGTGTATATTGATATTGGTCTTATTTAGACAAATTTCAGCTCCTGCCTCAATCCTTGTTTTTGCAATGAAGTCTTTTCCCTAATGTGTCAACAGTTTGCTTTAAAAATGCTTGTAAAAATTCAAATTATGGTGGTTTAGACAAATCAAACCAAAATAGACCTATAAGTATTAAGAGATATGCATGGGCCATCAACAAAAGAACTCACCAAATGTATTTAAGTGATTTTCTTCATGGTTTTTAGATGTAATATTTGTAGGCCAACTGTGGCAGTAATTAACAATTGTAATGCAAGATGACATAACTCCTGTTTGGTGATTCTTCAGAGAAGAACTACCTTGACAGCTTCTTTTTATTTTGTTCTAATTTTGAAAAAAAAAAAAAAAAAAAAAAAGATTCTGAGGTTGTTGATGTAAAAAAAAGAAAATAATTTGAACCAACCAGTTTTGAAAATATTTTAAATATTTCATCTCTCTTATGCTTCCAGATATACTTTCCTGAGAGGTTCTGTTTTTATCCCCAGTTCCCAAGGTTTAACCATCTTTCTGGATAGAACAAACTGTAGTAATTTTCTTTAGAACTACTAAATGCTTGGCAAAAAATCTATACCTTGACACAAGGGATTCTTCTTGATTTTTTCCACAGTCTGTCTCAGCAGCACTGGTTCTGCTGGAAGAGTCCATGTGAAAGGATCAGTTATTAGATCAGGATTGTATTTTGAAGTGAAAATTGCATTTGCAAATACAAGGAGGTCATTAAGTTTCATTGTTTTCTGTCTTTGTATGTTTAGGGGTTTTTTTTCCCTCTGGCTGGTGGGGAAATCATAAATTGTTCCTTCAACATTGAAGTGACTGTGTCAACCTGAAGATACAGCTTTGGAGCATGATGTTATTTATTGTATTATTTTTCAAAGGTTAATAGTGAAGTCCCTGTTTTGAAATAAATATGGTCTCCCAAATGAAGCTTATATAGTTAGTGTAGCATTTAGACAAAGTGGTTAGAAACCTTACTACTTGGTAATTGGATGTTTAAAACTAGATTAGCAGGAATATTCTGATTTTTGAGTTGTCTTGTGTCCTGGTGTGTTTTCCTTGTGGCTGTAAAGCAGAACATGATCTGCAGTTTCTCCAGGAGAAGCCCCTCTCTGCTCTCATCCCACTAAATCCTGGGTCTCACTGAGCTTTCCCTAGCCAGATCCCAGCAGCGAGGCCCCACAAGTGACACAAGCAAACCCACAGTGAACATCTGCAGCTCTTAAGGATTTATTTGGTTGGGATGCTTTTTTTCCCTTAATATGAACTTTATATTTCCCTACACGTTCATCCCAGACTTTTGAGCTGTCCCTCCTAGTGTTGGCAGAGTCACCTCCTGCACTGCTGTTCATGTGTCCTGGTTTGAAGGACAGGTGTCTGATAATAAAGGCAGAAGCTTCTCTTTGAAATGGAGAATGTAAACCCCCTCCTCCCAAATTATTATTGTAATTTTGAAATTAAGGGGCTCTCAGGCAAAGATAGGGGAATTAGGAATAACAGTTCTTTACTAGGAAAATTAAAGTAGAAATACAGTATTACAAAGAACAATCCCAACACTGACAGAGTCAGAATACAACCTGACACCCTGTCAGTCATTCAGGGTGTTGGCACAGTCCCATTCAATGGTGGCTGCATCCTCCTGCAATGGCAGATGTGGTTCAGCTGGAGCAGTGCTCCTGGAGAAGGTGCAGTTTTCCTCTGAAGGTCCAGGGATGATGTGGGAAGGTCTGGCTTTCCTCTGGAATGCAGTGGAAAGAAGGTACCTTGCTGTCCAAAATCTCAGTTTCTATCTGGGTAGGAAAGGCTTGGCTCCTCCCCCTGGCTGGAGCATCTCCCATGGGATGATGGAATTTTATCAGTCATGCAGTGGGACTCAATGGCCCATCAGCAGATGAAATCTTCCTGGAGGGAGGGTGGGTTGTGGAAAAGATAAAGGTGATTGCCCTACCTAGTCTTAAAGCTGGCCCATTAGCAGATAATATGTGCCATGGAGATAAGGATCACTGTCCCTCCCAGCTTCAATGTGATAGAATACACATTTCTGGCCACATCCTGTATTCCAGCCCAACACATCATGCCTGACTCCCATGGCTGGGGATGTCAGGAGAGCTGTTGGCAGAGGTCAGCACACAGCTTTGCCTTCAGCCTCACTCTGCCTGCGCCTCACTCCACTGCCTCCCCCACCTGATGCCTGTTTTGAGCTCTTTGCCTCATCACTGGCTTGCTGCCCTTGCATCCTGAGCATCACCCATGACTGATTTTGGGTGGTGCTTTCAGAAGAGGTGGGAAGCAGGGCACATGCCCTGAGCGTTTCCAGGCAGAGCTGCCGTCTGCTGTAACAAGGAGGAGGGTAAAGCAGGGAATGAAACGCAGCTCTATGATCATTATTCTCAAACTGTCCCTCTAGTGACATCTCCGAGGTTAAGTCACAGGACATGTGATATTATTAAGCTTACCTAAATTTAGTCTAATTCACATCTGCAAAGCCTTTGTGAATTAGTGTTTAGTCTTAAATTGCCAGTTTCCATGATATAGGGACTTCATAGTATCCTGCATTAAGTCTTGATGAATTAGAGTGCAGAAGCCAAAAAACCATGTGACTTGTGAAAATCCCTCAAGCTTCTGAGTAGTTCTGAGGCAAATATGCAATTAATTTAGTTTGCAACGCTGAGCAGGGATGGTACCCCTACAAAAAAATTATTTCCTTTATTTGCTCTCACAGCGCAGGTGTGGGAAATGGCCACTGGAGATCTTTTTTGCACAGCCATGTTTATGAGCTGTGTTGTTTGCCCAGTGCAGCTGATTCATGCCACACACTTCACCTCATCAGGCTGTAATAGGTGCAGACCTGTATTGATTACCACGACTTGAGGGAGAGAGAAATCTTTGCACTTCAAATTGGGTATAAATTATAAATAGCGTTTCCAAAGGCTGTGAGTTACACAAGTGGCACTCTTCTGAGATAGCCATATGTAAAGCTGTTGTTGTAGAGGTTATTAATTTTATGATTGCAGCACAGGTGTACTTGACCCTCAACAATGATCATTGTCCATGAAATCTCACCATCTGGGTTCAGTCATCTGCCTCCTTCAAGAATGTTCATTAACAACATCCAGCAAAGGTCATGCTAATAAAAGAAAGGTAACCCTCACTATGTTGGTGTAAATTCACTGGTGAAACAGCACTATCTTCTCATAATTTTCATCATTAGTACAGCTGTGCAGACACATGGAAGTGGATCATCTAAGTCCTAGATGCACAGCATGGGGGCATATAATATGTGTACATATACAGACAGCAGTTGGTGTAGTGCAAATGAGAAAAATTATATGGTATAGGTTAATAATAAATTACTTATTGCAAGTGCACAAGGGTTATTCACATCTCAAATCTGCAATACTTTATTTATTTTTTCCAGTAATTTTTTTATACTTTCTTGACATAACTAAAATTTTATCAACCTTAAGGGTATTTGTTATTTACTCCCCAAACATGACTTTTAAACTCCATTTGTTACTTGTTGTTTGTGTTCTGGTGGCCCAGCTTCATCTCCCATGGCATGTTACAAACTCAGGTGTGTTACATTTCCATTAAATCATTAAGAAAATGTCCTGAATTTCCTATGAAACCATCATTCCTACCTAGGAGATAAATACCTCATTTCTCTGATCCTGCAGAGTAGGGCAACTGCATTTTCACACGTGTATCCTCTTTTTTTACCGTCACCACTACACCTGGGTGGTAGGTGCATCCTGTGTTCAGCTTTTTAAAATGCTTGCAGAATACTTGTCTGACTTGCCAGTCAGACCTGGGACTTTCTTTTGCTGTTAAGAAAGAGGAAAACATGGAGAAGAAAGATGTGGTTGAAGCCAGCAGCTTGAAAAACAGAGGGTTTTTTTCTGAGAAGTTGGATGGGTGTACTAGCAATAAGGTAGGGGAGGTCTTCCTGAAATGGCCAAAGCAGAGTCAGAAAAAGGCAGAAATTGGTGGTCCATGACAAGAGGACAGCTGAGATCTGTGTGTGGATGAGATGGAGTAAGATCGAGGCCAGGCTCTGAGCATGAGTTCAAGAAGAGCTGCCAGGTGAACAAGTTGTAGAAGAGGAATTCAGAATTGGATTTCCTGGAGAAACAGGTGTCCCAGGTGGATGAAAAACAGGCAAAGAGTAGGAAGAGATTCATGTGAAGTGAAGCCTTAGGAGGGAGATAAGAGGGTATTCCTGCCCCTGTGGCTTGGACACCTACTTAGCATTACAGGGCAGGAGGAGAGGGGGACACAGAAACACTCTATCTGCCTGACACCCTTGGGAGTATTTTCACTGAGCATCACAGGAGTGATGCCATTATAAGGTGCAATTTTTACGGTCAGGAGTTGAGGTGTTTGTGGAGCTTAGACACCCCAGGGTGTGGTGAGTGGCTGAACTTAAATGAGTTGAATCCTGAATTGAATCTTGATTTTCAGGACCACTTGGATTTAGGCTCTTGAGTTTCACCTCTCTTTGAAGTAAGGAGGTGAATCCTTTGTGGCAGGTGGTGGCTCGTGGAGTTGGTGTCCAGCAAAAGCAGGAAAGCAGGTCACTAGCCCCATCATAGCCCACCATTTGCTAACTCCATTTCCACCATCCTGCAGGAGGAGCCATCAGAAGGGGAGGACCAGGTTCAGATGAAGTTGGGTTTCCCTCAGGACCAAAACTGGCACTCTAAAGGTGGCACTTCTTTTCTTGAGATTTTTTTCATCTTACCCTTCACAGGATTAGCCTCTGAAGACAAATCAAGGGGAAGTGCCTTTTCTGTGACTCCTCCAGGACCAGGGAGAAGATGAATGCTGCCAATGGCATCTTGGAGGAATTGAATTGTGTTGAGTTAGGTTAGCTTGGCTTAGCTTAGTTTAGTTTAGCTTAGGTTGAGCTAGTTGGGTTGGGGTGGAGCCAACCAGAGGCAGTAGTCCCAAGATTAAGCAGATGGGTTAGTGAATACCATTGTACCTATGAAAATACTCTGAACTTTTGTTGACTGTAGTCTTTTGTCTACACAGATACAACAAGACACTACAATCCAAGTAAAAAATTCAGGCAGAAAAAATGCTTTTGAAGGATTTCTTATGTGGAAGATTATACACATTTTCTGCTGTGGGAAGGGAGAGTTAGTGTATTCATTAAAGGCTTGCAAGGTATGAATTCAAATTCTCACTAAAATCATGAAAACAAACTGGGTGTTTGATGTGTTTCATGCCCCAAGCATGTGCTTATTGCAGCTTGTTCTTTAGACACAGGTTCATTCCTGTCCCTTGGACCTTTACTTCCACAGCTGCCTATGTCACCATCCACACCAGTCTTCAAGCTCTGCTTCTGGTGTCAAAGAAGAGAAAATTATATTCTGCTGCTTTATTTTAAAATTGCTCTACTGCAGTTTGTTCTTGGGTTCAAAATTTCACAAACTGGCAAGCAGTGTGTGCTTATCCTGCTAGTGATTAAGGACATTTTTACATCTTTAGTGGATGGGGTATCTCTACTGTCATGTAACATGTTATTTTAAAGCAGTGCTGCCTTTCCTAGCTGATCTTTAGTGCCAACATTGCCATTTCTGTGGTGCTGCATTGGCTGCTGTATTTTTGGAAAGTGCCAAAACTGTGTTGGTTTATGCTTATGCTGCTGGTACATCCAGATGTTTGATGGCGTAATTACTATTTAGAAACAAATAATCATAAAATATCATTACAAAGAGGAGCTATTTTCTAAGCAGCTGGTTGTTTTCCTTGTCCTAGTATCACTGATGAATTTCTTACATTAGTAGTTTCCTCACAAGATAATAGAGTGTGTACTCTACAGGTCTCTGCCCCATTGGCAGTAAAAAGCTGTGGGATTTTGGAATAAACTCAGATTTAAAAATCAGCCCTTGAGTATTTCAGATTAAAGTAATCTGCAGGAATTGCTGCCCAATGTTTTAAATTAGTTCAAATATATTTTAAATATATTTTATAAAACATGCATGCTTGTTAACGTCAGCAGCATTGCTGCATGAACAGAGCTCCTCCTGTGGGCTCAGCAGAGCTCCAGCCCATTCCTTGTCTTGGCTGAGCCACTTGGTTTGCAAAAGCACAATAATGATGACTTCTCCCTTAAAAAAAACATGTCATTGCATAGCAGTGAGAGAAGGAGATACAACTGATGGCTAGCATCATGCTGCAGCATGGTAAGGTCTTTCAGGTAAATTAGTATTTTTCAGGTTTATAACCTGTGGAAGCTGGCAGGATTGAACAATTGGATTTCAGTGGTCTCACCCAAGAAGTCTTGTGGTTTCAAGTTCTCTTGTGAAGTGTTGAGTTTTGAGCAGGTCAAAACTTCCCTTATTTAAAAGCGAATTTTCCTTTTTCCTAGGTGAGAAAATAATTGTTTTCAAGTGCTATATACTTTATTTGTGCTTGCAATTTTATATAGATTTTTTTCCTGATTCATGGTAGAAAAAATGCATGTGCATTTAAAAGATTATCTCACTACTGTGTATTATTCAAATGTTTCAGAGCTACTGTGAAGTGCCTTGCTAATACAATCAAATTTAGATGTTGCTTAAATAAGGCCAGAAAAGTCACAGAAAAGACAGGGCTGGATAGAAAGAAACTCATGAAGTTACTTAATTTGTCCATATTGCCCAGGGTTGGGTCAGCTACACCCATAATATTCCTAAGAGATGGTTGTCTAACCTGTTCTTCATTTCCATTGGTGAGATCCTGCACCTTCCATAGGTATGTTCTTAGCCCAAAAATATCTTTGTAAGATGTAACCAGAGTATCCTCACCTCACATTTGTCAGGTAAGGAATTTCTATACTTTTTATACATACTGGTAAGGATGGAGTTACAGATATGAATAGATAGATGGAGGGATAGATAGATAGATAGATAGATAGATAGATAGATAGATAGATAGATAGATAGATAGATAGACACTGTTGTTGATACACATACTATATAGATGGAGATGTATGAAGATTGTGTAGAGATACACATGAAGATAGCAATAGAAAGGTGAACACATATATGAATATAAATATAATTTAAAACCCTACCTACTTCTCTCTGTATGGTGCACCATTTTGACATGGGTTTTTAGATCTATGGTTGCATAATCTTTACTGGATCCCTTCTTCAAGGAAACAGCTTGCTCCCCTGCAAAATTTTGTTGCATTGGAAATTGCTGCCTCTGAGAGTGTTGTTCAGACAACAAAATGAAACAAAAAGAAACAGTTTTTACCTTTTTTAATATATACACAAAATAAAATTGCTTGTCTCTGGTGACCCACCAAATTACCTAACTTTTGGTAAGCTGTGTTCAGGAGAGAACAACCTCACAAGTTTCACTTATTTGGCCAGTTCACATGTAGAGGAACAAACAAATGACCTGTACTCATGAGATTGCCCTTAATATTAAATGAAGAGTAGTGGAAAATAATGATAGCCATGTTAGACTCCTATCTCTCTTCTACTTAGCAGACTTTGCTTGCAATGAGCTTTTGTGCAAATCTTTGCGTCTTCTTGCTCAGAGGACAAGGAGAATTTGCCAATTTTTTTTTTTTTTTTTCTTTACTTTTTTTAACCACTTGCTTCTTGTGGGAAGTTGGTGTGTTGTAAATAAAGAGTGGAAGAAAAGCCAGTTGAAAGTATGGGAGTTCAGAGGTGATTTTTTTCAGTGTTGGCAGGATGCTTGTTGCTCTGCCCACTAAGGATTATTATTGATAATACATGTCCAACAAAAATAAGAACTGCTTTATGTCAAAGTAGATAATAACTAGTAAAAAGTGTCTTTAGTTTCCAGGATTGCCATGATTTTTCTCATATGAATATTGAGTCTTAACCAGTTTATTTTGTGTCTAAGCCCACTTAATAAGCTGTATTTCATTTCTTCAAATTGTTCTGTTTCTTCCTTCTTGGCTTCTCCAAATAATTTGTTTCCCTAGACAGTTACTTTCAGATTATTATCATGTCCATGTCATGCAAATGATTACTTCTTAGCCAAGCTAAACACATCAAAGTTTGGGGTTAGAGTTTTCTATGTCCCCTCAGAAATTACTGCTTTAATTTCATTAGTTGTTTAGCTTATCTCTTCATTTTGCCTAAAGTTTTAACCTTTCTTTACTATTGTGACATCTAGAAGTGCATATGCAAAAACTCCTAAGGTCATTTGATCTCAAAGTTCTTGGACTTATGGACTCATTCACAATTTTTCCTGAACCTCTCATTTTCCTAGTCAGAACTATTAAATTATTTTAGGCAGGATGTGTTTCTTTAATCTCCTTTTTTGGTAGCTTTACTGGGGATGCTCTGAGATCTTCTTCTGTTTTGGAGTTTGAGACCTGGATGTTTACGTAAGTAGACCAAAATAGTCACAAAAGACACAATTTTTTCCCATGCAGATCAACAGGGTAAAAGAATTGTAAGTAGAGAAACCTTATGGATTAAAAGTAGTTCTGTCATACTTGATAATATCTGATGCACTCAAGAGTAAAAAAAGTTAAATTCCTGTTCAGAAATAGCTTTGTGATACAGAAGTAATTTGTTAGCATACAGAAAGATGGATACAGAAAAGGCAGGAAGCATCTCTTATTCACACTTAAGTGCATATTTGGACAGTATTGTTAAATTGCTTCAGAGTAACAGAATTGCAGAACTGAATACCTAAGAAATAAAGAAGTTCTTCAATGTGTGTGGATAGTGTGAGAAAGAAACATACAAATTTCCATCAATTCATCAAATTTCCATCGATACATCAAATTTCCATCGATTCATAACTTTCAGGAGAAAAAATCCTTTCTGAGAGGTCTGTCACACTTGTCTACCCAGTCAGATGGAGTTGGCTTATCTGTTAGTTTATGTGTAAAGGAGAAATTAATTGTGTTGCTTTTCATGTTTAATAATGTTTGAAGTGTTTCTGTTCCTGCAAATGCCCACAAAAGTCAATATTTCAACCTCTGAACCATTTAAATCAAGTTCTGATTAGACTGAGTGCCTTTTAGATATGTAGTTTGATTCATTAATGTAAAAGCAACCTCCACCACTGTCTACAGACGAGATGGTTAAGCTACTCACGTTGGCGTTTTGCAGCATGACGAGGTCTCAGTGCAGATCATAATCACAAACTGTCTGCTGAGCAAGACCTTGTTGAAGAGCAGCAGAATTCTCCATCCCAATGGGGACTAAACCCCAAGGCGTGGAACACCCTTAATTCATTTTGAAGCCCGCGCTCTTTGGAGATGAGCTGTCGCTTAGAGAAGCAGACCCAAGGTCAGTCCCGTGGCTGGTTTCTGTGGAGAAGCTTTTCAACGGGGAGACTTCTCTCTGCAGAAACATTTCAGCGCTGAGGCACGTATGAAGATCCCTGGCAGCTCCTGCTCGGCGCAGGAAACCTTTGTCCCGCACATCTTGTAAGCGCGGCGGGGGGCCAGCATTGTGCTGAGCATCTTCTGAGCACCGCGGGGGGAGGCTTTTGTCTGACACAGTGGGCAGGCACTGTAGGAGGGCACCTTTGTCCTGCACAGCCAGTAATCACACTGCAAGAGTGAATTATGGTGATTGCAGAGCTCTTCTCTCTCCAGACACTCCGCCTGCAGACGGAGGAGTTTGTCAGCCTTGCGAGGTGAAGAGCTGCTTTTCCTGAGTGGAAGTGGAAAGGGAAGACAGTGAAAGTGCCTTTGCATGTGTGTGTGCAAATGGCCATCAGGATATTGCATGACCACCCCTGCAGGCACCATTCCCAGTTTCAATCTTTGCTTTTCCTCTTCCCTATTTTTCCTACCCACTTAGGCTGCCCTTTTAATTATTATTTTTGTTCCTTCTTATGTTTGTACTATCTCCAATTCAATATGCTATTCCTATATTCAGTATCTATACTCTCAATATTCTTTCAGATTACTAATAACCACATTTAAAAGACTTGAGGCTGAATACCAGTCCCTCTGGGACTTCATACGTATATCTTAGACCCCATGTTATTACTTATTATTTGTCTTCTCAAATGCTTGAACCACTTCTCCAACAGTGTGCCAGCACCTATTTCCTGGGGTCTGAGATAATGTCCAATAGGCATAACTGTGCATCTGTGAGATGGGATGGGATGGGATGGGATGGGATGGGATGGGATGGGATGGGATGGGATGGGATGGGATGGGATGGGATGGGATGGGATGGGATGGGATGGGATGGGATGGGATGGGATGGGATGGGGCAAGATGAGATGAGATGAGATGAGATGAGATGAGATGAGATGAGATGAGATGATGAGATGAGATGAGATGAGATGAGATGAGATGAGATGAGATGAGATGAGATGAGATGAGATGAGATGAGATGAGATGAGATGAGATGAGATGAGTCTGGACCCTGTGGAGGTGTGCTGTGGACATGCTGCTGGCAGTTAGAGCCAGCCACAGGCATGGCAGCACACATTTAGGAGCTGCATTACCATAGATATCAAGTGTTGGGGGCCCCTTGCTGGTGTAAAGCAACTGATCTGCAAGTGACCACAACCCCTTGGAGCAGTGAAGGTCATATTCTATTTTAAGTGATTATATTAGTTCCCACTGTTCCAAGGTTGCCAGGTTGACCTATGTGGGAAACACAACCCTGGATGAGTCTCTCACCTGCTGATTTTTGCTACTCAATGAAGTTTGGGTTTTATCTGTTCTTGTCAAATTTGAGCCTGTTGTGTCTGCTGTTACCTTAAAGGTGCTTTTGATTTTTTATTATGTTGATCTCTTTCTTTGCTGGTATTCAGACATGAATTTTATGTGTGGTAGTTAGTTTCAATTAATCTTCCTCTTCTCAATTCAGAATTTTTTTTCTCATCCCCACCCCAGTCCTCTGGTGCCTACCTGATTGTACATGAATTCTCAGAAATAATTGCCAGTAGGTCCAGCAAGTTCATTAACTGATTCCCTGAAGACCCACATATGCATGTCATCCCGACCTGATGGTCAGGATATCAAATTTTTAAAAGTATTCCCTTACCTGATTGTAATCAACAGCTGTATGGGCAAGTCTTCATCATTTCTAATTTTATATCTCTTTGTGGTGCTTGGTAAATTGATTCTGGAAGTTGTTCACTGTTTTACTGCCATTACTCGTTTCACCTCAGACATTATTGGTTCCACCATCTCTTTGGAGCTCTTTTCCAATGATGTTATGCACATGTTCAAATATATATTCATTTCTCTCTACGTCTCTCCATGCTGGCAAGTGGGAGGCTGGTTTGCTTTTTGACATTTCTGTAATTTATCTCTGTGGGGCTGGGACTAGGAGGGATTTATACTTTTTTGTTCTGCACTTGTAGCCTTTGCATATTTTAGAGTATTCTAGCTGTTTCCCACACTTAACAGGTTTTTTATATCTTTTCTATGCAGCAGGCTCCTAAGATTTCTCAAAGAATTAATATCTGAAATCACTACACACTGTGCAACAGCCCATCATTTAATACAATATACTGAATTGTGGTTTTATCATCACGGTTGTTGAAGTTAGTGAGCACTAAGAATGTGTATCTCTGAAGACCTTGGCTTTAAAACAACTGCTTCTTATTGTCTCTTAAAAGTGATTCTTTGTATCAAAAATAAATAGCTGTTCATGCGTTTAATTTAGATCTGTGTATTACTAAATACACAATTGAGATTGCAGACATGAATGGTATTTTTCCTCGGGCAAAAATCTCATGGCCAAAATCTGTTGTCACCCTTAGGACATAATTCCACTTGCTTTGGTTGAATTTTCCAAGCCTTTGGTATATAAATCATAAATGCACAGTGTGAGCAATGTTAAATTTTTAGGACTATCTCTTCAGTAGCAGTTGAATGTGAATACATAAGGGCAAAATTTGACCTTTAAAAATGACTGTAAGGGGCCAAAGCAGATACTTAGCAAGCTTTTCTCATTGCAGTATTAATCAAGCAAAGAATCATCATAATCCTGGAAACTAAATATCCATTGTAGTGATTTTATCACCAGGGAAATTGTTCATCTGCCAGTAAGATTGTTACTAGGAAAGGGAGAATAGGGAGTGTTAAAATTGCTTTAGACTGCAGAATCATTGAGTCCCTCTAGACTCAAAGCTTGAATTGTTTTTTGAGAAGAGTGGGTTGAGAGGAGTTGCCACAGGAAAGCTGTAGGTTAATCAGTTTCAGTAACACTAGTGAATGTGAGCATGATCTCTCTTGAGGATATGAGGAAAGTGCATGGGAGAGCACAGGATGAAGAAAGACACTGGGAGGCTTCAGAAACTTACTTTTTTGTTTTGTTATTTGTTTTTTTGTTTTGTCATTTGTTTTTTGTTTTGTTGTTTTTTGTTGCTGGATGACCCTTTCACAGAGAAGGGAGGTTGTTGATGAAAAAAGAAGAAAAGGAGGAAAAAACAGTGTTCACAGTCTATATTTTCATCTTAATCCAGTGGATACTAATGAGGGCTATTATAATCAAGACACAGAATGCAGACAGGCAGAAGTGAGAAAGATGTGTTTGTGTTGTAGATGTCTGTGTAGGGACTAGAAAGCTACATAGAAAGATGTTTTGCCTTCAAGGCTCAAAGAGGTGTTTGCCATACCCTGTGACACAGGCATGTGAAAAGGAGGTGAAACCCCTGTGCAGGAGTGTGTTAGGACAGCCTGTTCCTCCTATAACCAGCTTAGGTAAATGACTTTTGTGTGCATGGTGGCAGTGGGCAGTCACAGTACACTGAGCCAAGCCATAACCTCAGGAACATGTCTTTAGGCTGCAGGTTTTGCTAGAATGGAAGTTTTAGCTGTGTTGGGCCACTTCTCTGTTTCCCAGGTGGGGAACAAGTCTTGGTGAGTATTGATATGAGGTGTCCTATAGGGGATGGGATAGATGATCTGTACTGAAAGCCACCTGCAGGATAGAATCATAGAAACTTTTATGATGGACATGATCCTTGAGCCCAGCTCTGCCAAGTCCAATGCTTGATAGGATGGACTGCCTCTCAGCAAAGAGAATTTTTACAATGGTGTGTGAATTTGAAAGTGGAAAGCATATGTATAAAAGGAGCATGTGGGAAATTTCTGGAAGATGTAATGAATTGTCTCTGCACAATGAATGCTGAGAGGGGGAGGAAAATCTGTGTGTGCACATGACATGGATGGTCTTTGTACAAAAAACATCTCTTTGTGTGGGAAGTAGTGTCTTTCCAGAGAGGGTTTTTATGAGGATTATTTTGCTTGAGTGGTGGCTGCCTTTGAGGGAGCAGAGACTTGCAGTGTGGCAGGTAGTGCCTCCATCAGAGACTTTCTGGAGGGGATGAGTGTGTGTGGACCCACCAAGGATGCATAGAGGGTCCTGGCAGGGATGTGGAGGTGGGTGTGCAGCAAATGCCCTGCCAGAGCAGCCATCCCATATCCCCAGGGACTGATGGCCACACTGTGTCCTGCAGAGACCACCAGCCACCCTGCACTGCACCCCTCTCCACCTGGCAGGCTGTGGCCACCGTGTCCCTCGTTGTCACCCCCAGATTGTGATGCTGTCACAGAACTGTTGCTAGGCAACAGATGTGGTTGCCAGGTCTCAACGAATAGCTGAAGGGGAAAGTGAAGTGTTGCACCATTGTAGAGTAACCATAGCAATGACCTACTATTACAGACTAAAGAATTATCATTAACCATGTTAAAGTATCAAACAGAGGCCCAGGATCCAAAGACTACCAGGCAGCATCTCTGCATAATTGGGTTACCCAGGAAGAGATCCCAACTCTTTCACACCCCTTGGCTCCCTATCTCCATTGTCTTGGTTTTGTTTTGGGGGTTGGTGGTGGGGGGAAGGAGGAGGGGGTGTGGTTGTTTAAATAAAGCAAATGGACTGTGTGTTGGGGAGGGTGCTTCCAAAGCAATAGAAGCATACGCCCCCCAAAAAAACAATACAGAGGTAAATCTGTGTACAGAGGGAAGGTATAAACAGGAAAGTCCTGTTATACTTACTATACTTACTGAGACTTTACTGTGTCAATATTATCTGTGGGAGCAAGTGCACAAAGGATGCCTGACACGACATGTAGTTCATGACGTGTTCTCTTTCACTTGAAAATGCATATGCCAGGTCAAAAGCAGTAAAAATGAAAAATAAATAATACAAAGTATGCCTGAAAAGTAGACAATCTCTTCTTCCCAAGGTAGGCCAGATAGGTGAGATGCTTCAATTAAGCTTTTATTAGCAGAGTGTTTTGGGATCTTGTTTTCCCAGATACAAGACTTGTTGAGGATCTCTGATTGTGGTGTGGGTGGCTGTGAGTGTGTGTTTGTGCATGTGTCTGTCTGCAGGTGTGTGCAGTTGTTTTTGTCAGCTGCCCCAGAGCTCAGCAGCAGGCCAGCCCTGACCCTCCACCGTTTATCCTGTGAGCAGCCAGCAGAATGGCCCCTAGTTAAACTGTCACCTTTGTGTTTTGCAGGTACAGAACGCCATGAACTAACTTCTTGGAAGAGTTTTCCATCTGTTTTCAAGTTCTTCAATGAGGCTGTAAAGGCAAAGAACAGCTTGGTGAAACCAACCCCAACACGGCGCTCCAACAGGATAAAATATGAAGAATTCTGAAAGGAGGGGAGGAAAAAAACCCACCACCACCAATGTCTTTGCTGCTTTCTGCAAGGAGTCTCCCAGCCCCTCATTAGATTGTTTTCTTCCTAGAGCACAGGGTCGTGATGTATACATCTAAATAGCGTTTTGCATTATTTCTAGATGAGTGCAACTGTCAAAGCAATATGGGTTCACTGGTTGTGCTTCCTGTGGGCTGTAACTTGGATTTTGTGCTGCCCATCAGTGTGCAGATTAAGGCTGACAGTGGTACTGCACAGTGCAGCATGGTGCAGCTCTAATTGCCCTGACATAGCCCTGCACCAAGCTGATGCCAGAATTTAACAGCTTCATTGCAGTCCTATTGCCTGCAGGATTTTTTGCAGCTTTCTTCTATTTTGAGACAGAACAAAAAAATGAATTACTCTTTTTAAAAGACAGCCCTAACTCAGATGTGTTAACCAGCCTATGAAGGCTACCTAGTAGCCTTCTCCTTCTCTGGGACCAAGTGGAATTGACTTCTGACTCTCTCCTTTTTCTACTGGCAAGAGTGTCCAAGAAGTTTGGCCCAGAATTCTAGAAAGGCTCCATTGCTGAAGAGATCTCTCTTGCTAGATCAATGGCATTATCTATAGATCTTCTGTTTCTTTGGAAAGCTCTACTTTAAAAAAATGCCTATTCATTAGCAGGCTGGATCATGCTGTGAAATATGACAGCAAAAAAAAAAAAAAAAAAAAGAGACACACTGCATATTTTTCTGTTTATTTTTAAACACAAAAATGCTTCCAATTCCATATGCTGGGTTTGTAATGACTTCCCATGCCATGGTTATTCCCTTTTATCTAAACTCACAGGTTCCTCCCCACTTTCCCAGTCTCTCAGACAAAGGTTGGCCAGCAGGGCACTCTGTGTGGGGATTTCACACCATGCATAGGGGATATGTGGCTGTAGCCATAACTCTTGTGTTAGGAGATTTTCTTCTAAAACTAAGGGAAAATATGTGCTGGGTAGCATGCCCAGTGAGCAAGCACTCTAATTAAGCTCCTTTGGGGTTGATAATACTAAATTGAGGTGGTCCTTTCTTTAATGGCCATGCCCACCTCACCTCTGATGCTGTTAGTGGCAAGGAGACACCACTCAAAACTTGAGTTTTGGACCCAATCCCACCCTCTCCTCATGCAGTGTGTCCAGTCCTACAGCTGGGGGCCAGAAATGGTGCATTAAAATGAGACAATGCCAAAGTAGGAGTACCCTCCAATGCCATGGAGCAAGAACAGAAGTGCTCATGGTCAGGTGTAAAGGGAAACCCAGCTGCACTTGGGCCTAAATCCTCCAGGTGGGGGGTTCTCAGCACACACAGAGCACTTACACCCCTACCTGCTCATACTTGCAGCACTTCCCCAACTCCTGCTTCCCATCATCTTGCTGCATTTAAGCTCTGCCCATGGGGAGGGGTGCTTGGAGCAAACCCCCAGGGGGGTGGGGGAGGTCTCAGGTCATGCCTGTGTGAAGTGCAGTGTCTGTGCCTGGCAGATTTTCTTCCTGGAGAGGAGCCTGTTGCTGCAGGGAGAGGACTGCACCCAGCTTCCTCTGGCCTCCAGTGTCCATACTCCCAGTCAGAGGATGCTGCTGCCTGTGCCCAGCCTGGTCCCCCACTGTGGGGGTCTACAACCCCCCTCTCCCCAGGGCTGTGTCCACCTCAGCCCCTGGACCCTGTGTTTGGGGGTATGGTGAGAGTTTACATGGTGTGGTTTGGGTGTCTGTGCTTCATCAAGACACAGAGGCCAGGGAAGTTTGCACACACTCACACCAGACCTGCCACTCTCCATCTCCGAGGTGAGATGGAGTCTCTAGGGTGCCCAAATTTTGGAGGAGCAGATCTATTTTTTTAGCTGTTGATGAGAAACGAACTACAAACATTTCTACTGTAGCACTTACCATTTTCTGAAGAATTTTTCTTTACTGTGTCCTGGGCCCAGCTCACATTATCGCTCCTGTGGGGGGCTGTAGAGCAGAGGGGATCCTCACCACTGATACTGCTCTGCTTGCAGTAAACAAAAAATAAATATGCTCTCTTCTGTCCTTCTTGCACACTTTGTGTCCTTGCACCAAGCTCCACGGGAGCCTGTCTCTGGTGGGTGGGGTGGGCAGCAGCTCCACAGGCTCAGAGTGCAGGGGGGCAGGTGTGGTGGCAGGGTTGGGACTGGAAGGTGTGAGCAGGGGTGAGGGGGTTTGTGCCATGGAGTGGGCTGCGTGTCCAGCCCTGTGGCTCAGCCCATCTGAGCGTGGGCTTCTCTCCACATGGCCCACATCATCCATGGAAAGCCACACAGACAAGTGGGCTGCACCATCCTCTCCCCTTTAGGTGCTCAGAAACATATTAAATTACACCAAGAGAGGACTTTGGTCGTTTTTTTTTGGGGAGGGCGTTTTGCAGGGGCGCACGGGCTGGAGATGGAGGGGGCACCATCTGCAGCCCCAGCTGTCTGCAGCTGGGTTCATGGGCTGCCAGAAGAGAGGAAGGTGCAGAGCACCCAGCATTTAGTGACACACACTGGTGTTGCAGGGAAAGGTGGCAGTGGTAACCCTGCAGCACACTAAGGGGTGAGTGTTGATTTAGCCTGTTCCTTGGGATTGATGTTTTTGGAGATGCACACTGCTGGCCCCTCAGGACATGATGTCTTTAGCAGACAGAGGTCTGACATTTCCCTCCTGGTTTCATCACAGGAATTCTCCCTGATGTCTGACATGGTGCAACAGCCTCTGCCCTGGGTAGCTTTGGAACTACAAGTGCAAAAAAAAAAAAAAAAAAAAAAAAAAAAAACCTCAGAAACACAGAAAACCCCCAAATCCAAAACAACAACAGAAAACCAACAAAACAGACCCTACAATAGGAGCTAGGAAAACTCCCAGCTCCTTGCTAGCCAAAAGGTTTGCACACCATTGTGCAAGTCAAAATGCTGCCAATTGAAAGCTGTGGACCAATGAAAGCAGTGCTTCCTTCTCAAGAATGGAGAGCAAGAAAGAAGTGTTCCTAGCAGAAAACAGCCAGCAGACCCCCAGACACAGCATGGCTGTGGGGAAAAAGAAAGAAAAAATAGATGGGGGGAGCAAAGGTATCCCTCATCTTCATTGTGCATACATGACAGTAAACTGGTTGTAGTTACAGTCCTCACAGTGATTGTCCCAGACTCAGAAGAAGCTGCTGCTTTTCATGGAAATGTGCATTTTTCCTCTGTCTCTGAGAAAAATCACTTATTGTGGGTAGTGGGGTGTTTTTTTTTCCCCCTCTAGAAATTTCATTCAGAAGTACAAATGAAAAGTGTCACATCTAAAACTGCATGAAGCCACATATTGCACCATTCTCAAGTCAACCAAACCAAAAATAACCTGCCAAGAATGTGTACATCCATCGTACACCAGGGTAGAGCTGCATCCTGGGGAGGGAAGGATGCATGTGTGTGTGTGTGTGACTGCACACATTCGTGGATTTCTCCATCTCACAGGGATGTGTGTGTGTGTGTGTGTCGCGCGCGTCCGCATTATGTTGATGTACTCGACAAAGTGTGAAAAATGTACTTCTAGAAAAACTTGAAAGGAGATGTCATTTATCATTGTATCATCATAATACCACAAATTTCACTTTTCTGTTCCATTTTGGATTGCATGTGTTTGAGAGTATTTCACTAGATCAGTGACAGCTCTTTATTTGCATAATTATATGCTCTGGTCTGAAGAGAAAACTAACCCCCAAATTTCATGGGTCACCAAACTGCAACAATCAATGTTTTATCACATATGCTAAGCAAAACCTAAGGAGCTATATGAAGTTTCTTGTGGATTTTTTGCTCCTCAGAAAATTAAAGATGTGTCTCCTGAATAGATGCAAAATCTTTCCAAGCTCTTTGTAGCTGAATTCCATTTGAAGGGAAAACTAGAGATTAGCTCGTAGATCTGGATTTCAGACCCACTAGCATTCTTACTTCAAAGTGGATTCAGACAAGCAGCTTTGCTGCATCTCTAAATGTTGCCATCCTAGGTAATGTCATTTAAATGGTACAATCAAAAAAATAAACTAAAAGGAAAAAAAAAAATTGGTCAAATGTAAAAAATACAATCACCCACTCTTATCACGCCCATAATGACCAGTGGGTTTAATTTCATTCATTCTGTGCAGTTTTATTGTTTCAGCTGGGTGCTATTCCCATACAAAGATACAGATATTTGGTGTACATAGAAAACCCTTTCCTGAGCTGCAGAATTTGTTCTGGTCCATCAGTTGCACAATAACCACACGCTCCAGTTAGGACACACATACTCCAAACTTCCTTCTCAATCAAAACGCCTTGTTAGGAAGAGGAAGGAACCTGGGGATGGGAACTGACTGGCAGTGAAGATCCCTCACCTCGTCCTCCATCCACTCTAGTAGTAGCACTAGTACTCCTAGAAAAGTTTAGCTCTTGTTTTAAGTCAGTATAATATAATATAATATAATATAATATAATATAATATAATATAATATAATATAATATAATATAATATAATATAATATAATATAATATAATATAATATAATATAATATAATATAATATAATATAATATAATATAATATAATATAATATAATATAATACAATATATTTCATTCAAAGTACAGGAGGACCTCTCAGAAGTGTCAGTGAGCAGCACCTATCCCAGTAATTTCACTGCAAACAACCTACAAAAAACTCTGGATGTTTTTCTGGGCTTCAAGCCATAACTTTACTGGTACTACATGGACTGCTGCCTTGTAGTTGGGTCCCTCAAAGCTCTTGGGAAGAATAAAGTTTTTAAAACAGGTGTATTTGAAGTAACATGGCCCTCAGTGATCTTCTGACCCCATGGTGGGGTGATCCATGCCTGTAGAGGAAGGAGTGTGTATTGTGTGGGTCAGGAACCTGGAGAGAATAAGCATTTCTGCTATCCTATTTGTGGCTTTTTTTTTTTTCGTTTTTTGGGGTTTTTTGGGGTTTTTTTTCCCCCATTTTTCTGACTTTAACATTCGCTCTAGAAGCCTTCCAGAAGGAAATGGGTTTCCAGTACAGACTAGCACCTGAAAAGTTGGGCTTTTCACATTTGACTCCTGAGTGATCTCCAAACACCTGCTGCAGGCAGACACCAGCTTCACACTCTCTCCTCGCCTTGCAGAAGCAAGGTAAAACTCGAATGGGAAATAAAACTGTGCTAAAACACAAGTCTCCTCACCACCCTTGTCTGGCTGCTAGCATGGGGTTCTGTGGGGTGCAGGGACAGAGTCTGCCCAACACTGGTCACTCTCTCCAGGGAGACCCAAAGACAGAGAACCCACTTGGAAGCATCTCCTACCTCTCCACACGGTCTGCATCCCTCCTCTGGAGTCAAGTAAATACGAGTATTTACTGAGGATGGTTCTGCAGGCTGGTTTATCCCAGTGGAGACAATATCATCAGTTATTTCCCACTAAATTGCAACGCAGGAAGAGCTGACCCCTCTGAGGAGAGGCCTAGGTCATCTCCTTTTGTAATTTCCATTTCTCTTTGCTCATGCCCTACCTAATCCCCTAATGCCTGGTAAAGGGCTGTTTCTAGATTCTGTCTTCTTTAAAGCTGCTATCTCTGCTACAATTACATAAGTAAGCCCCCTGCTCATCTCCCCTCCTCCTGGGACTGCTTTATGCCCTCTCCTTCCAAATCAACTTGCCAAACAATGATGTTTTCTATAGTAAAGCCCTTGATGTGGAGTGTCTTGCATGTCTTCCCACAACATGCAGGTACAAAAATAACATACCCCACAATATTGTGTGCGGGTCTGTTTGCCTCCTGCGCGTGGAGAAAGGCCCTAACATCACCAGGAACCTGCAAACACTGATCTGTCTGTTCACAACCAGCCAGGTGTGGCCAGTTTTGCCCATGGCTGAGAGCAATCTACCTCTCACACACTTCTTGATAGGTGCTCCAGGTGTTGGTGGGCTATTTTGTTGTTTGAGGATTTGGGGTTGATGGGGGGCGTTTTGTACGATGACGGCTACTTGGATTATAAATCATTTCCTTTGTGCTTTCTCCCAATTCAGCACGTATCCTCTTGGAGGGGGGGTCGGGAAAGGGAGAACTGCCAGCAGGGAGCAGCGCGGGTGCTCGGGGCAGTGTTTCCCGCGGGCTCCCCAGGCAGCGGTGTGCCCAAAGCAGACCCCGAGGGGCAGGATGCTGCTCCTCCCCGGCATCTCGGAGTCCCCTGCCCACGCTTCGCTGTCGGGGCGGGCGCAGCACCAAGGACAGCGCCGGCTCGGGGCGCCCCCCGCCAGCCCTCGCCACCCCCGGGGCAAGGCTCCGCTGCCGGGCAGCGCTCAGCCCGGGCTGCCATCCTCCGGGAGAGCCCGGGACATCCTCCTGGGCGGGGAGATCTCGGCTGCTCGGCCGCTTCACTGTCGCGACATACCTGAAGGCATGGGGCTAGCAGCGGGCAACTATTGCGGATTGCGGAGGAAGGGGAGAGGGGGGAAAAAAAGGAGGGAAAAAAAAGTTAATTTTCCAGTTGGCTTCTCCCCGGATGGTGGGGACGAGCCAGGGGTGCTGGGGCTGTGTCGGGGCTGTGCCCCACAGCGGGGCCCGGACCCCTGGCACAAGGTTTTCCCCACTCTTCCCTCTCCGGGGCACACGGAGCATCGCCCCCCCGGCCCCGGCGCAGCGCCCCGGGCTGCAGCGTTGTCTCTGGAAGGGGTTCGTCCTGAGCCCCCCGCGACTCCGGTTCTGCCCCCCAGGATGGGCCGGAGGGGCCGAGGGCCGGGAATCCGTTTGCTCCGTCCAGCCGCCCCACAGTCCTGCGGCCACTGCTGGTCGCCGTCCCTTTGTAATTTTGGAGCTCCTCGAGGGGGAATCTCGAGGTGACCGCCAGCTGCCCTGGCCTGATACAAGCCTCCATCCCCTCAGACCCGGGCGGGGGGCGTGCGGGCTCCCCCCGGGGCCGGGAACCGCGGCGGAGGCACCCGCGGGTACCTGCGGTGCAGAACCCGCTGCGGGAGGCTCTGGTTTGTTTTGGCTGCACAAACGCCCTCCCCCACTTCCCACAGCGTGGGGGCCTTCTCCCAGAAATTTCCATACAGAGGGAGACGCCTGCACCAAAGCCCTTCTGCACTCACACGCGAAATATTTGGCAGCACTGAATACTCTCCTAGGTTCTTTTCTTTTTCTTTTCCTTTCCTTTTCTTTTTCTTTTCTTTTCCTTTTCTTTCTTTTCTTTCCTTTTCTTTCTTTTCTTTTCTTTTCTTCTCTTCTCTTTTCTTTTCTTTTCTTTTCTTTTCTTTTCTTTTCTTTTCTTTTCTTTTCTTTTCTTTTCTTTTCTTTTCTTTTCTTTTCTTTTCTTTTCTTTTCTTTTCTTTTCTTTTCTTTTCTTTTCTTTTCTTTTCTTTTCTTTTCTTTTCTTTTTTCCCTTCCTTCCTTCCTTCCTTCCTTCCTTCCTTCCTTCCTTCCTTCCTTCCTTCCTTCCTTCCTTCCTTCCTTCCTTCCTTCCTTCCTTCCTTCCTTCCTTCCTTCCTTCCTTCCTTCCTTCCTTCCTTCCTTCCTTCCTTCCTTCCTTCCTTCCTTCCTTCCTTCCTTCGCTTTTTGGTTGTTACCATTGTTGTTGTTCTCATTGTTGTTATCATTATTGTCATTACTATTGCTTTTGTTATTGATATTAGTGTTATTTCTTTTTTAAGCGTGGGTGGAAAGAGAGCTGTCTTTTATTCTATGCATTGGAAAAAGGAGCCTCCAGATCTCAAACAAGCCTAGGGTTATCCTGAGAGTTTTGCAAGCACATGCAAATGCTGAAGTTTCGTTAAGATCCTCCCTACCTGTTTTGATTTTCACCTTAACTGCTTATATTTAGTCATGTGGTTTTCGTGGTTTGTGGGATTTGTGTGTTGCGGGTGAGTGGGTTTTTTATTATTCTCTCTCCTCCTGACACCGTGTTCGCCCCTGACTCTTATCCCGAGCCGATGGGGCAGGCGCCGCCTCCGCTCCTCCTGCGCTCCCCTGCCCCGCTCGCCCTTCGTGGCCGTGGCCATGGACCGGGTCCCACGTGGAGCCTCGAGCATCTGGCCGAGATCTGCGGAAAGGAAGGTGTAGCTCAGACGCGTTTCTCCCCGTCCAGGCTTCCCTTCTCCTGGGGAGCACAGAAAGTTTCCTGTACAAACAGAGAAAATGTATTTTATCTTCTTGTGAAGACTTTCTCCTGCTTCCGTCTCTTTAGAAAAATGAACGCATCTTCGCCAGCCCTAGGAGGAGTTTGGAGACCCCCTCGTCCTCTCTTACTGTAACCCTTCAAAGTCGTTTAAGATTACTTTTTCTGTCTTTCGGCCGTCTGTCAGTGTCACATCCACGCCCCCAGCTCGGGGTGGGGGGATGCGGGAGAAGAGTCCTTCCAGTTCCTGGTCCCTGGCGGAGCCGAGGGTCCCTCTCTACACCCCGCTACCTTACTGACACACCAGCCATCCTTTGCCCCTCCGCCCCATCGCCTGCACGGCTCCGGGGTGCCCGGCGTGACAGCGGACGGAGTTTTTTGTCCTGGCTCCGGGAGGCGTCTCTCGGTGAGAGGACAGGCTCCGGACACGCATCTCCCGCCTGCTCAGGGTGGGGTGAGAAGGGAAAGCAGAGTGCCGAGGGGGGCTTGGGACGTAGCCCTCCTCCTGAAATCTCGCTAGTCGCCGTAATCTTCCTCGTCAGCGCAGGGAGCACTAACTACCCTCGCCGTGGAGATTTTTGCGCTGCGGGAAGACGAGAAACAAGGGAAAGGAGAAGAAATCCAAACTCTTGTGGTGTCGATAATGCTTCGGGAAACGGGGTGCTCGTCTTTCTGGCGTGACACCCCGCGATAAGCAGAGGCTTGGGATAAGGCTAGGACGCGGGGCGAGTGGGGAAGCTCCGCGCCCTCTCCTAGTTCTTCCCTGAAACGAACACATGGCCGAGCTTTGCTGGCGAGAAATTCAAAGCTCAGGATAGGCACAGCTTCGGTAGAAGGGCGATTGTCACGGCTCTCTTCCCAGCTGGATGAAGTTTAGAGGACCTTTTAATCCTTTTTTTTTTTTTTTTTTTTTAATTTAGTTTTATTTCCCGGAAAAATAGAAGGGATTTGTTAGCATGTAAGTAGCTGGAGTTAGAACAAGAGCCAAACTCTTCAGCATATAAATTCTCATTATCAGCTTTCAGCCTAGCAAAACTGCAGCCATTTGCTTAACTTAATCTGCAACATATGTTTGCAACAGTAGCAGATTTTGTGTGTGTGTGTGCGTGCGTGTGTGCGTGTGTGCATGCGTGTGTGTGTCTGTGCGTGTGTGTGGTTTGGAACTGATCAAATTGTAAATTTTCTGCCTGAGGTTTTCAGCGCCTCCTAGTTACCGCGTAACACCTATTGAGAGAGAGAGAGAGTCCACCAAGATCCCACGGCTCTAAATCCAAATAATCCTACCTAAAATCTCCAGTAAAGTTTATCAATTAGGCCACTCCAACTTCTTCGGATTCATCCCACTGCGAAAGGGGCTGCCACGTTCTAAGAAAATTACACTAGCAATTCAGTATCATACTCATCATGCTTTGTCTGCTTGATTAAGTGTTTACTATCACTTTTTTTTTTTTTTTTTTTTCTTTTTTTTTTTTCCCATCTCGTGTACCACTTCTCCTCAAAGTATCACAGGAATCATGCAAACGATAGAAGGCTCCCCGTTCTGTTAACAGCGATAATGACAGCAGTGTCAGCGCAGTGATGATCCCACAGCAGTCTGGTGGTTTAAAGCCTGATTCACTCTGTTGGCTTTACGTCCCACAACAACTTTTAAAACATCTGTCCTGCAGGAGGATTATTTTTTCCATACTGAAGTGATATTTAGTCTTTAAATATGGGGTTATAACAGAGCCCCAACAAGATGAGAAGAGATTTTTGGGAAATATTATGTGCACCATTTAGAGTTATCAGTCTTTACCTCAGCTATTGACGCTTGCCTTGGGAAAAAGTAGTAAAAATGAGACAGAACAGCTTAAAAGAATCCAAGGCCCGTGATTTATTTTTGCATCCTCACTTGGGATGCATCATGACTGTGTGGACTGGTTAATGGCAGAGTGATACGGGAGTCACCCCAGAGAACGTGCGGATATTCCTCCCAAGCGAGTCTCTGGGAGCCTTTTCCTCGGCACATCCCTCCTGCGCCCTCAGCCGCGGGCCACCAAGGCCTGAGGGGGTTCACTGCGCGTCTTAGGAGAGATCTCACCCCGCGCAGGATACAGCGGCAACCGAGGGCGCAGAGCCCCCGTCCCGTCCCGTCCCGCCGGGCGCTCCGCGGGCGCGCAGGGGCCGCGGCCGAGCGGGGGCGGCGAGGGGAGCGGAGGAGAGGGGGGAGCGGAGGAGCGGCGGAGCGGGGGAGCGGCGGAGCGCCACCTGGGCCCTGCTCGGGGAACGGCCGGAGAGAGCGGAGAGCAGCGGAGGGAGCGGGAGAGGGCGGGGAACGGGAGTGGGAACGGAGAGGAGACTCGAGGAGACTCGAGGAGACTCGAGGAGACTCGAGGAGAGGAGACTCGAGGAGAGGAGACTCGAGGAGAGGAGACTCGAGGAGAGGAGACTCGAGGAGACTCGAGGAGACTCGAGGAGACTCGAGGAGAGGAGAGGAGAGGAGAGGAGAGGAGAGGAGAGGAGAGGAGAGGAGAGGAGGAGGGGAGGAGGAGAGGAGAGGAGAGGAGAGGAGAGGGAGAGGAGAGGAGAGGAGAGGAGAGGGAGGGAGAGGAGAGAGGAGAGGAGAGGAGAGGGAGAGGAGAGGAGAGGAGAGGAGAGGAGAGGAGAGGAGAGGGAGAGGGAGCCAGCGGAGCGGGTGCGGGCACGGAGAGCGAGCGGAGCTGGAGCGGGCGAGGCCGCCCGGCGGGGGCCGGGGGAGGGCGAGAAACGCCTCTTCGACAGCGGAAGGGACGGCTCTGCTTTTCTTTCCTAAAATTGCTTTTAATAAATTCCACGTGAACACTCGTCATGGGTTTGTGCGCAAGGACTCATGGAGGGGAGAGAGGCGCGCACCTGGCTGTTCACCCTCGGGACTCCTCAACCCCGAACTCACGGGGAAAAACAATAGACAAAACGCCAGCCAAAACACCAAAACGCCTCCTCTGTGTCACCGTGAGGAGCAAAGGCGCAACCGGGGTGCGGGGCGAGCGCGCCCAAAGAGCCAAGGAGATTTGTCATGGGGAACCAAATAGGCTGCTTTAAATGCTACTTGATAGCAGCAGCAGTGCCTTGTGTGAAACTTAGAAACTGCCAATGCTCTTATCTTCAGACCGACAAACAGGCTAACAAACTTTACCGAGTGTTTAGATCCTCCTCTCAAAGACAGCCACACAAAGGCAGGGTGTATTAAATGACCGCTACGTCTCCCGTCCCATCGAATGTCACTTTTGTTTCTCACACTTATAGGAAAACCAGGGACAAACCCCCCTCGAACCAACCAACAAACAAATCAGTCGCTTCTACGTTGTGTTCGAATTATTTCTGCAAAGTAATCTAAGTCGTGGGCGGCATGCAGACACCGAAGCATCGTCCTGCAAGCTGGACTGAGGGTTCCACTGCCGAAGAGTCACCACAAACCATTTGCCCGAACCGTCTCCAGAGTGTTTGGAAGGAAGTTACTAACACCAGTGCACGCATCCATGTAAAAATATCTTTATTATTAAGCCCTTTTAGAAGTTTACTCGATTATTTCCAAATCTTCAGTTATGTACAGATATTTCCTAACAGAAAATCATGCCGGTTTATGTACTGCAATATTGCCTTTTGTTATTCTGGGGTTTTAATAACTTATTGATTCATGGTGTATCTGTAAAATCTGCTAGATATTTATAGATCTGCTAGAAGGTTACTGCAGGTCTCTAACTCTCTTTCTTCCTTCTTTCTTTCTTTCTTTCTTTCTTTCTTTCTTTCTTTCTTTCTTTCTTTCTTTCTTTCTTTCTTTTTCTTTCTTTCTTTCTTTCTTTCTTTCTTTCTTTCTTTCTTTCTTTTTCTTTTTCTTTTTCTTTCTTTCTTTCTTTTTCTTTCTTTTTCTTTCTTTCTTTCTTTCTTTCTTTCTTTCTTTCTTTCTTTCTTTCTTTCTTTCTTTCTTTCTTTTCTTTCTTTTTCTTTCTTTCTTTCCTCTCTCTCTTTTTCTATTTCTCTCTTTTTATTTTTCTTTTTTTCCTTTTTTTTCCCTCTTTTTCTCTCTTGCTTTCCTTCCCGCCCCTCTCTCTTTTTCTCTCCTCCTTTCTCTCTTTTTTCCTCCTGCTTCACTCTGTCTGTCTGTCTTTCTGCCGCCTCTCTCTCCCCCTCTTCTCCCTCTACCTCGCTCAGCATTTCTGAAAACAGAAAGCAGATGTGATCAGACAAGCGGCGCCCGGGGTCCCGTGGCGAGCAGGTGCACCCAACTTCTCCACACTCGCTGTGAGCATTCTCAAAACGGGAAGTTATGACTGAAAAGGCAGAGATTCCTGCCCCTTTCGACCGCGGCCACCTGCACGCCGCGCATCTGCCTCGTGGTGCGGAAATGATGGAATTAGCGCTTGGATAGCAGCAGTTTGGGGCTATTTGGGCAGGTCGCGGTGCTCAGCCCCGGTGGAAGGCGGCGAGGGCGCTTGGCCCGAGTGTCTCATCCCCCGGGCGGGGTGGGGTGTGTGCTCCACCGGCTGCCGTCCCTCGGGAGAATCCCACCGCCCTCTCCCCGGCAGCCAGCGGGGAGGAGAACGGAATGCTTCACCCTGGGGAGGGCTCGACACCCGGAGTGTCCCGCTGAACCTCGCTGCTGAGGTTTGTCTAAACGTAAAACCTCCTCCGAGGTAGAGAGCCCAGCTGTTATATTAACATTGATTTATTGCTTTTAAAAATAAATTTACACACATGCCAACAGCACTCCGTTTTGTTTCCCCAGACTCAAGGATTTATTTTGACTCAGTGCTCATCTGACAAAACAATGCCCTTTAACTTTATTACGCATAGATGAGAAAAATATGTCTAGTTTTTGGTTGAATTTGGTACTTGCGGAGACTGTCTTGCTACAGCAAAAGCCAAGGTCAGAAAACACTCACAAAATGACAGCCAGGCACAGAAGCAAATATCAATAAAGGGAGCAACATCTAGTTGATGCTATTATCAACCCTTCTAGAGCCTATATACAGCCAGGATCACAATAAGAAAAGGGAAAAACTTTTTTTAGCTTGAAATGTACAGGTAGTGTACTCGGAGTTGTTTTTTCTTTTTGTTTTGTTTTGTTTTATTTTTGTTTTGTTTTGGGGGTTTTTTGGGAGGAGAGGGGTTGGAGGGAGCTTTTTGTTTTTTTTATAGTGAAGACTGGATCTTCGTTCACTTGCAGGCATAAGAGATCTCTGGTATCCCACGGTTTTGTGCAAAACCAGTCCATTAAATGTATCTACAGTTATTGAAGAGAAGAAATACAGGGTTATCCATACCATGCTGCCTTTTTTCAGTGCAACTCCCAATTACCAAATATATCTGATGGCTGAACTCAGCAAAATTAGATTGTATTTTGAAGCAGCTTTTGCAGTACATTTCATCTGCGTTTTGGTTGTCTATAGTAGTCATTAAATGACCACTTTTTCCTTTCACTAGTACACTGTCTTTGTGCCCTTCATTTCACACACTCAGGGAAAAAAAGAAAAAGAAAAAGAAAAAAAAGTTTTGACATCTTGGAGTGGGGTAAAAATTAAAAAAAAAAAAAAAAAAAATCCGTGTATGTATTTCTCATTCTTTCCTTCCCCCTCCCACACACACATGATTATAATCTGTTATTTTATAGCAGGGGTTGTTTGCAGTAACGAAAGCTCCTTCAGTGAGAGTGCAGACAGAGGGGTGTTCCAGCAGCATTAGGAAAGTAATATGACACAGACAGAGTGTGAACAAATCTCTTTTCTTTTCTTTTCTTTTCTTTTCTTTTCTTTTCTTTTCTTTTCTTTTCTTTTCTTTTCTTTTCTTTTCTTTTCTTTTCTTTTCTTTTCTTTTCTTTTCTTTTCTTTTCTTTTCTTTTCTTTTCTTTTTCTTTTCTTTTCTTTCCTTTTCTTTCCTTTTTCTTTTTCCTTTTCCTTTCCTTTCCTTTCCTTTCCTTTCCTTTCCTTTCCTTTCCTTTCCTTTCCTTTCCTTTCCTTTCCTTTCCTTTCCTTTCCTTTCCTTTCCTTTCCTTCCTTTCCCTTTCCTTTCCTTTCTTCCTTTCCTTTCCTTTCCTTTCCTCTCCCTTTCCTTTCCTTTCCTTTCCTTCCTTTCCCTTCCTCTCCTTTCCTTTCCTTTCCTTTCCTTCCTCTTTCCTTTCTCCTTTCCTTTCCTTCCTTCCCCTTTCCTTTCTTTTCCTTCCTCCTTCTCTCCCTTCCTCTCCTTCTTCTCTCTCCTCTCTCTCCTCTCCTCCTCTCCTCTTCCTTCTCTCTCTCTCCTCTCTCTCTCTCTTCTCATCTTTCCTCGTCTCTATTCTAGTCCTTCCTCCTTTCTCTTCTCCTCTCTCCTTCCTTCTCTGCAGTCTTTTCTTTCTCTAACTCTCTCACGCTCTCTCTATTCCTTCGAGTTTCTTCTCCTCTTTTCTCTTCAGAAACTGTACTGTGCTTTTCCCTGCTGATCCCTAAGTCCACACATTTCGCTGGACGAGCCTCGGTGGCAAAGAGACCCCACTAAAGCAGACCTCTGCAGATCACTGGACATTCCCCTGCCCGTGTTAGCAGCGGTCTTATGGTCGGGCTCTGGGGGCAGAAAGGGAGGAAAAGAGGGGGGAAGACGGGGAGAGAAATTTTTTTCAAGTTTAAATTTTTTAAAAAGCACGCTGACACTCAGAAAGGGGCCGTTCCTTAACACCCGTGGGACAGGCCTGCCCACTCTGCCCCACCACCCGCACGGGAAACGGGAACAGGCATCCTTTGGGGGAAAACTGCCCCCCGTCCCCTACCAAAACCGGCTTCTGAGGCAGCCTAGGGGAGGATACAGGATCTAGGGGCAGCCTGGGAGTTGTCCCCCAAGAGCTGTGTCAGGGTGGTGCGGTGGAACGGGCTGGGCTGATGCTGCCCCAGCCCCGGGCCGGGTTCAGCCCCGGCCGCACGCCCGGAGGTGACCGCCCCTGCAGGCGGACAGGTTTGACAAGGTCTCGTCATCCCAATTTTGGCGATGCAAGGGGAGGGGAAGCACCTCGAAGCCCTTTCCAGGGGGGAAGTGGTAGAGGGTCGTTTCGGGTGCAGAGAACTCCGGCGGCTCCTCCTGCAATGGCTCTGGCCTTTTACTGCAGAAGGGGTAAAGAGACGTGGGTGCTTGCAGAGCCCCTTCCCCGTCTCCATACAAAGGACAAATATTGATAAAATAGCATGTGTGTAAGAATCGCCGGGAAGCATCGGCTGCATCCCCTAGACAAAGGTGAAAGCTGAGGAAGGAGGAAGAGGAGGGAGCTGGATCTCACCTTCTGGGCACCTGGTCTGAAGAGGAGAGGAAGACGTGTTGAGAACGCGGGGGAATAAAACCTGAGTTGAAGCAGTATTAAACACAGCATCCGAGGCCGTGCCTGTGCACATTTCCGCCTTGATATGCAATTAAATTACAGCAAATTCCTCTATAAATATATCGTTGGGAATCCTTCTTAAAGATTCAAGAATCTCTGAGGTTAAGTAGCTTTTAAAACGTCAGTTCAGAATGGCTTATGCAATGAATGGCTACCTTCAAATCTTAAATCCATTGTAAATATGCTGTACATATGGATTCCAGTTTATCTCTACCTATTTCCTTTTAAAATGAGGGAAGCATTTTTAAAAACCTACTTGTAACACTTTATTTTAGGAAAGCAGATGTTAATTTTTTCCACATATTTTATGACCAAGTAGTATGTAAATTGGAGAGCATCCAGAACGCCTCTATTATTTGTTAAATGATTTTTAGTTGAGGCATATTATTCCTGCCACAGCCAAGGTATAGGTTGCATCAATAAAATAAACATCTGTGATTTTGGCAGGAAAGGAAATAAATGTGAGTTCCCATAAAAGCAGGGAAAGCTGCTTTGTAGAGGGGAAACACACCTGCAAAGAAGCAAATTGGCTATTTATACAGCCATGCTGAAACCAGGCTCTCTGCCGTACAGAAAAAAAAAAAAAGAAAAAAAAAAAAAAAAGGAGGTCGCAGAATTCCGTAAGAAAAACGAACGCGACCCTGGATGTATCTTTCTGATAACATACCCTGGGCAGTGGAATAAAAGCCTTGGAATATTTTCTAGACAAGGATTGCACCCTCTCTGCCTCTCTCTCCTCTCTTAAAAGCAGAGTGTTTAGATCGCAGGAATATATTAGCCGCAGTTTCCTCCTGTAAATATTTAAGAATTGCCAGAGACTTCAAGGGACTGAGTTTTTCCATTTTCACAGCAAAATATCTGCGAGAGATGTTTGTGTTTGCGAGGAGTTTTACGAGGGTTCTGAGTACATAAGAAGAGCAAGGCATAATGCACTGGCATAATAATTAACTGTATGCAATATTTATTGCCCTGTGATGTTTGTTATCATGCAGGCGAGTGCACTCAATTGAGGTTTAACAAATATGAGCGTTATTGATCAAATATAATTAATAAATATGCATATGTATTATTTATCTGTGCACACATGTATACACACAGCAGGAGCATCTCGTTATTGAGGATGAGGAGAGCTGTCTGCCACTGCTCTGCCTTGCTCTCCATCCTGCCCCTGTGCCAAGAGGCTGAAGAGAAGTTCGGGTTTGGGGTTTTTTTGTTATATAAAACATCACAGATACGGGAAAAAATAAAGGTCACCAATAAAATTGGTCTCAGCACGGAGCAAAATTGTAACAAAACGCTATTGAATAAAAACCCAAGATCTCACTGGCTGGGGCAGCATCGTTGGGAACCATCTGGTGGGTATTAAAAGCAGCGCTGTAAATATTGCTGGAAACTAATGTGGTACCAGAATCCTATAGGCGCAGGGGCCTGCCGAGCTTCCCATATGCTGGATGTGCGGATGGCGTGGCACAGGGAGGAAAAGGTGTCGCATCGGCCCGGAGCTCTTAGGGCACGATTTTGCATAATCCTGGTGGAAGTTTGCCCCGACAGAAAGGGGGGCAGGAGGCGAGGAAGGCAGAGGAAAGGCGGAAGAAAGGCGGAGGAAAGGCAGAGGAAAGGCAGAGGAAAGGCAGAGGAAAGGCAGAGGAAAGGCAGAGGAAAGGCAGAGGAAAGGCAGAGGAAAGGCAGAGGAAAGGCAGAGGAAAGGCCTCTCTGCCCGTCCTGCTCGGTCTGGCGGCGATAGGACATGCAACCGCTGACGTCACTTCGCATCAGGGCAGGGGAACAAGCGTGACCCAGGCAGGAGCTCATCTGTTTCTCATCACTTGGGAAGTTTCTCTGGCTCCCCTCCCACCCTTCTTCCCTCTCCGTCTTTCCCCCACACACCTTTTCTTGTTTTATCCCCTACATAAACCGGGGTTACATCCTTGGCCCCATCCCCATCCCCATTCCCACTCCCCATTGCCCATCCCAAATCCCCATTCCACATTTCCCATTCCCCATTCCAAATCCCCATTCCACATTTCCCATTTCCCATTCCCCATTCCCCATTCCCCATTCCCCATTCCCCATTCCCATTCCCCATTTCCCATTCCCCATTCCCCATTCCCCATTCCCCATTCCCCATTCCCCATTCCCCATTCCCCATCCCAAATCCCATTCCCATTCCCCATTCCCCATTCCCCATTCCCCAATCCCCATTCCCCATTCCCCGTTCCCCATTCCCCATTCCCATTCCCCCATTCCCATTCCCATTCCCCATTCCCCATTCCCCATTCCCCATGCCCCAATCCCCATTCCCCATCCCAAATCCCATTCCCATTCCCCATTCCCTATTCCCCAATCCCCATTCCCCATCCGAAATCCCATTCCCCATTCCCCATTCCCCATTCCCAAATCCCCAATCCCCATCTCCATCCCAAATCCCCATCCCCATTCCCAAACCCCATCTCCATCCCTATTCCCCATTCCGGCGCCGCCCGCGCTCCCGCAGGGCAGGGGCCGGAGCCCGGGGCGCGCTCCCCGCGGGTGTCCGGCCCCCGCCCGCCTCCCTGGGCCTGGGTCTTCCCTTCCCCCCCCATTCCGGTGCCATTGTTCGCGCTCGCAGCCCAACTTTGGCTGCCGATTCACAGCTCGGCAGTCCCCTGGCTCCTGCATTGTACTGGGGGTCACTTACTCTTTTCTCGGAGTTAGGCTCTGCTCCTTAATCTCTCCTCTTTGCTCCTCATGAGCTGACGTTCTCCCCACGCACCCGAAGCTGCCAAAGAGGCTCGTCTTGATAAACCTGCTGCTAATCTCGGCCCAGTGCAACCAACACAGAAATAAAAAAAATCTCTCTCGCTCTCTGCTTCCCCACACACCTCCTTTTTTTTTTCTTTCCTCCCCTTTCTCTTCTTTTCCTCCAGGCTTCATTCGCCTCAGAGCGCAGCCGCCTTTAATTATGGGAGATACATTTCTTCCCTGGGAGTCAGTCATGGGGATTTTTTAGGTGGAAAGACGTTTCAGCGGAGTTATTTTTGAGCAGGGACCAGTGCCCTATATCCAGAGGCTTTGAGTGAAGTGCAGATTGAGACATATCGGGTTCCCTATAAAAGGATCATTTCTTGTGGGAGGTTGGACACGAAGTTTGGACTCGTGACTTGCATTCCTGAGAGACATGCATATTTTAAAACAACAAAGCAAGCTCGGAAGAAGGCTTAGAGGAGGGGAGGGGGGGAAATAAAAGAAAAAACTTAAAGAAGTTACTAAGTTACAAACATCTGTCAACATGGACCAATTTGTGTGGCTCTCAGGGGGAAAAAAAGTACCTGCTATGTTTTTTGTATCACTTCAGGGAGTCTCAGCTACTTGCTGGAAGTTGATGTGGCTCTCCGGACGCTAAGAAATGCAGTTTGGCTCAAAACTGGGAGCTTAAAGCTCTTTAGTGGCCTGTGAATTTAAATCCCAAGTCCTTCTTTATCTGGTCTTTGCGTGGAGCTGGTTCAGCGTTTCAACGGATATCTCACCTCTCAAAAAGAACCCCGGGTGGGGGAAAGACAAAAGGCGAGCAAATGGGGCGAGACTCGTGTGTTTGTTGAAGGAAGCCACTGGCGCACCCGATCCCGCAGTGCAGACAGAGGAAAAGTGAGAAAACAAGGTGAAAAAGAGCAGCCCTGACTTGCTGTGAACCCTAAGGGGGATAAGGATGCTGGGAACGGCGGGAAGCACCCCACGCTTCAACCTCCTAGGAGGAAGGAAGGAGGAAAAAATAATAATAATAAAAATATATATATACATATAAAAATTAAGTGTGGAGGAGGTGAAGGGAAGGCTGTCCGCAGGCAGCGGCAGGTGGGTGGTGGCAGCCTGTGTCCGGGCAGCAGCGCACGGAGCCCCGCACGCAGGGCTGCGCCCGCAGCGCTGTGGGCAGCGGAGGCGCGGGGGTCCGGGCTGCTGCCGGGAGCTCGCAGACAAAAGGAGAAGGCCTAATGGTGAGCTGGATATCTCTGTTAGTTGTCAGCGCTGGTGCGCGGCTGCCGGGAAATGCTAATCAGCCCTCGCCGAGCGGGATGCAGCCTAGGTTGGCTCCTGGCGCACACACGCACTCGGGCTGCTGCAGGGTCTCCGGCACGCACACACACACATCTCGCTCCTCCGTGGGGTGGACCATGACCCCCACGCTTTGGTCTGAGCTTTGTTTGGTCCAGCGGTGGTATAATCCACCTTAAACGTCACATGCAGCAAATACCTTCCTAAATAACACAATAGCATAGCTTACAGCCGCCAGCCCACTTCTTCTCTAAGGAGCTTCTCCCCACCTGCTCTTCCCTCTTTCTTCCTTCTTTTTTTCTTTTTTTTTTTTTTTTTTTTTTTTAACTAATAACTGGGGATATTTTATACCTGTAGTTTTGGATTTGATCCATTGCTTTAAGTTTAGTGGCGGGTTCAGCAGAAGAGGAGGTGTACATACACTATTATTCAACCATCACTGAGATTACTAACAGTGAATCTTCTGTCAGCCAGAGAGCCCAGCTCTGAAACGTTGCTCACGTTTTCCTGATTTTACAAAATTTGGGCTGAGGAAAAGGCGGATAGATATAATTTCCCACTGTCCCTTTTACTAATTGTTGCCTTTCCTCGCGATTACTTTTGTAAACTGATTGGGCCCGTTACATTTAGCGTCTTCGTATTTCTAGTGGAGGCCACGCGAATGCCAGACAAGAGATCCTCACATCCCTCCTCAAGCCTTCTTCCGAATACCGCCACCACCCTCCTCCTCACACGTGTCCCTGTGACCATCAAAGCCGGTCTAGCAGGAGTAGCCAGGGTCCCCGCCTTTCTATAGCTCGGGCAGTGTCAGGGAGGGGGTGTTTCCGATCCTTCCTCA
Source organism: Muscicapa striata striata (assembly GCA_030060385.1). Taxonomy (NCBI): domain Eukaryota; kingdom Metazoa; phylum Chordata; class Aves; order Passeriformes; family Muscicapidae; genus Muscicapa; species Muscicapa striata. The sequence continues at coordinate 1,451,180 of JAREIS010000206.1, forward strand.
CTGATAGAAAACGTAATTTTGTTTTTCAGGTGACCGCACCTTGCATGGGACCACCCTGGAAAAATGTCCGCGGGGATGCCCTCACTTAAAAAAGAGAAGAGAGGTGGGCGACTCCACAGCACTGTCAGAGACGCCTTGGGAGAAACGGGAGGGAGGAAAAAAGGGCAGGAGCTGTGAAGTGTGACCACCTTAGGAAGTGGTCGCCTTTCCTGTCTTTGCAGTTTCAGACTTGTTCCCCGGCTGTTTTGCTCTGAAGGTGCCCAGGCAGGAGAAGAGATTGGTGCTGAAATGCTTGAGGGAACTTTTAAACCCAGAGCCTTCAATGAAGGAGGAAAGAATGGGCGTGGAGGTGGAAAAAAAGTTGGAAAATGGATTCGCTGACAAGTAAGGATAATAAATGAGAGGCTCTTTCAGATAGATATCTCAGTCGTGAAATTGCACCCAGCTGGTTGTGTAAGCAAACAAATAGTTTCATGTTAGGGACTCTCGAACTTGTGGCTTGATGAATAGAACACGACAGAGGTAAATGGCTCTTTAACTCATTTAGGAATAAAACTCTTTGGCTTCCTAAGTAAGAGACCTTGTGACGCCATGGGTCCTGAGCAGAGTACTTTACAAGAGTTTTATTAGTTTGCACTTCTGCTCCTCGATCTCCCCTCTCATTCACCTCCTCCCTCACACCTCTGTCCTTTGCTTTTTTTTTTTTTTACTCTTTTTTGTAAAATCTTTCATGTCTTGCATACCTCCTGCTCGCTCTTTGTTTCTCTCTCTCTCTTTTTTTTTTTTTTTTAATTTTTTTTTTAATATTCCTTCTTAAAAGCGCCTAGTAGTAGAAATTCTCCCACGTTATCAGCACCTGGAAACCCATCAGGTTTGCAAGGTATCCAGGCATATCAGGTCTGTCCATGGCAGCCGAGGGTTGTGGCTTTGGAAATGCAGTTATTTTTTACTACTACTGCGGGAATCACCACAGAAAACTCACCCTCCGTCTCTCTGACCCTCTGCAGATTGAAACGGGAAGGATGTCTAAATTAAAAATAAAATCTAAAAAAATTAAAAATAAAACATCAAAGTCAGTGGCTGTGAAGCCAGTGAGAAAGCACACCTTTTAAAACAAATATATAGACACGTTTCGTGGAGGTCATGCCGTTTCTGATATTAGACCCAAAGATTTATAAAAAAAAAACGGAACAAAGTGGAAAAGGGCGAGGGGACCCCGATTTCTGCCTCCCCTAGTAAAGCAGAGCTCAGAGAAGACAGATATATGGGTCTAAAAAAAAAAAAAAGTAGACGAGAAGAGGAGAAGAGAAGAGAAGAGAAGAGAAGAGAAGAGAAGAGAAGAGAAGAGAAGAGAAGAGAAGAGAAGAGAAGAGAAGAGAAGAGAAGAGAAGAGACCTGCTATTTCAAGACTTACAAACTAACGCTTTGAATAGTCAAAATGTCCCATGAAACCGGAGGAAGCATGTCGACAGTGTCTGTAATAGCCGTGCACACGCGTTCGCGGACACTCCCTGTGAATGGATGGCTGCGCGCCGGGACACTGCTGGAGAGGGTGGCTGCAGCGAGCCCTGACACCCCTGTTCAGCCCTCCGTCCCTCTGTCCGTCTGTCGGAGAGTCCATCCAAGCCAGCCAGTGCCACCGTCCCTGCCAACTCTGCCAGCTCCTCCCTCCTCCCTCAACATCTGCTCTCTGTTGAGAAGGGGATGTCTGACTGCCACACCCCACAGGTAATGAGAAAAAAAACCCAAACCAAACCAAAAAAATCAAACACGTTCCCCTCAAAAGCAAAACAAAACAAAACAAACAAAACAAAAGCCCCAACACCTCCCGCCCCCTCCCAAGAAAACCCCAAACAAACAAAAACAAAACCCCCAAAAAACACCACCAAAACCGGAGGTCCTATTCAGCCCTTACTGTCAGATAAAAGACATTTCTGTCTTTGTGTGGGTAGCCAACCAGTCTCCTGCGAGTGAACCCTTGCAGAATCCACCTTTTCTTGTATTACTTCTGCTGCCACTTGCAGTGACCCCGTGCCAGACTTTTCGTGCGAGACTCTCCATTTACCTCAGCAGGAAAAGAGTCTTTTGTATCTTGATCCGTCGGTTTTATTGGTGGCGATGAGACAGGTCACTCGTGATGGAGTCCCATCCCCACGCTCCCTCCCCAGTTCTACTTTATTTTGTCGGATACGGGGAAAGTGGGGGTTATCCATTACCCCCATCCCTAGAGTGGGCTTATCACCCTCCTCCTGCAGATGAAGGAGGTGGATTGAAGCCGAGCCACCCAAAAGGTGTCCCCCGGGGGCAAGGGCGTGTCGAGAAACCCCGGGAAAGGGGAAGCCGCAGCCCGTGACGTCCGCGGGCAGCCGGAGGAGGTGCGCGCACCCAGGCGCGCACACACGAGCGACCTCGGCGCTACCCCTGCCACCGCCGGCAAGCCCCCCTCCTCCTCATCTCGGGTTCAACCTACCACTTAGCAGCATTTCCAAATATTTATTCGATTAAATGTATAGAAAAGGCCTAATTGGGCGGTGGGAGGAGGCAAGCTAGTTAGCGAGGTGCTAAGAGGAGTGGGAAGGAGGGCTTTGTATCTGCCGTGCCCCGAGCACATCCCCTGCGCGGGGCTGGGGTGGGAGGGTCGCCCCTCTCCCAAATCCCACCGACCCCCTGCTTCCTCCCCTCCCAGCCCCGCTCCAGCCTCTGAAGCGGCGCCGCAGCTGCTGGGGAGCGCGGAGGGGCCGCGGAGCCCTGCGCGGCAGGATGCGGGGATGCGAGGGAACTCTCTGCCGACCCCGCCTCCTGAGGAGTTTGGGGAACCGAGGGGACAGCGCCCCGGCCCCTGGCAACAACAGGGCAGAAGAAATGTAGATGGGCTTGGTTTTAAAGCAGTATATTTTAGCTCAGGAATAAGTCGGCTGAAACTCGCTGAGGGACCCCAGCCCGTCTCCACATTCACATATTAATTTTTTTTTCCCCCAGCAAATAGCACTCTATGACGCGAGGATACAGTACTTTTAGCTGCCTTATGAATGCCCGAGAGGCTGCAGCGTGGCAAAGGAAAACATCTACTGACACAGCGCAGACTGAGTAGTTAACACCTCAGAACACGATACCGTCTTATAAGCAAAGTTTAATAAGGGATTGAAACACTTCTTTCTAGGCACATACATGGAAATAAGTGCATCTCGTACACCTCCTCTACACCTGCAAGTTTCTTGGCAATCCGTGGGTTATTATTACTCATAAATATGAAAATTAATTGAAAAATATCTACGAAAAAGTTTATCTGTTTTCATCAGTGGGATAACACTGTAATGAATGTATTTACATCTCATTGGAAGAAACGGAGACTTGTTTTTCTCTTCCGATATCCCCATTAGTTTTGTTTATTGGGGGGTGGGGGTTTTCTGTTTTGTTGGCTTGTTTCTGTTGTTATTTTTGGTTTGGGGGGGTTGCTCGTTTGTTTTGGTGGGTTTGGGGTTTTGAGGCTTGGGTTTTGTTGGTTTTTGTTTGTTTTATTTTGTTGGTTTGTTTGTGTTTTAAACTGCTGATTCATCTGGGTCCCAAATCACCCATTCCACCATAAAGCAGCGGTGAAAATGCTGCTTTCAGAACCTCCCGTGTCTGAGCATTCCCGCTCACTCCCTGTTGAGTGCCCGGAGGGGCTGCTGGACCCCCTCTCTCCAGGGGGAAGGGACAGGAACAAAGCTCTCACTCATGCAGTGTCCAAGTGAGTGATAAAAGGGAGGATGTCTGTCTGTCTGTCTCTCTGTCTAACTCCCTAATTCCTGTTCTTGTGTGCTCAGGTCTGGAATTATCCAAGTACCCCCACTCCCAGCACCTTTGAATACAGGCCGTTTCTCCATCCCGAATGAGGTGAAACCTCCATAGAGGATCTGCCTGTAATGTTGATTATCCAGCTATAACTGTCTACTGTATAGAGCTGCTCTCACCTCAGATCTGCTGCGCCTAGAATATTAAAAACCCCAAGCGAGTTGAATTGAAGAATCTTGTTAAAGAAAGAAAGAAAGAAAGAAAGGGGAAGGAAAAAAAAAAAAAAAAAAAAAAAAAGAGGGGAAAAGAAATAAAGAATGACAAAAAAAAAAAAAAAAAAAGGCAGATTGAGAGAGAGAGAGAGAGAGAGAGGGAAGGAGAGAGAGGAGAGTATGGAGGACAGCAAATTAAAAAGAAAACACTACCCATGTCTTCACAAACTGAAAAGTCTACCTCATCTAGGCTTGTTTGGAGGGCACAGGAGGTGTCTGTGTGAGTGGGACAATGTTATTTTTAAAGATCCAGCTTTATTAATACATTAAGAAAGAGCTCCCCTGGTAGTATGTGTTCTTACAGCTCCGTCTCAGATCCTATAAAACATTAATGCACTGAAAGCTGTTACAGAGATCTGCACCACCAGCTAGAAGCCTTTACCTTCAAAGCAGCTCCATTACAGAAACGATTTTTAATTTTCTGGGGGAAAAAAAGACAAGCTGAAATGAAAGGGGGCTTTTGGCACAGAGCTCGGGCCCTGGCAGTGGGTGGGCCATGGTGTGGGATGTCACAGCCTGTGTTTTTTTGCATGGCCATGGCACATAAGCATACATGAAATGCACTAGCTCACCACCCAATGAGCGAGCATCCAGCTGGATTTCTATATTAATGGAGTGGGAATACCCTCCACACACAGCAACTAGAGTTGGGAAAAAAAGCGAGAGATCTGTTCTGGCTGACAGTAAGCACAGGCCATGCACACTGGAGCATACACTGGGATTTGTGAGCCCTTGGAGTGGAAAAGAAGATAAAAGCAAAAACCCAGCAACCCCACACCTAGCCCCCAGAAGCCAAAAGCCACCATGCCTGGAACAAACAGGACCCATGGCTAGGGTATGCCTCCTGCTGCATGGGTAGAGATGATGGCATATGGTGACTTCAATCCATGCCCACAATGTCTGAGAGTAAAAAGCAATGTGTGAACTCAGTAGAAAGTCCAGGTGATGGGAAAAGGTGTTTGAAAAAGGGGTGGGTCAGCCTGATAGGCCATCAGCCTTGGTGGAGGGCCTGTGGTGCAGTCCCAGTGAGGTGAGGTCACCTAAGGCATCACACTCCAACTCCTGCTCCCTTTTTTCTAGGCCTTGACAGCTCAGACCTAAGCTTAGACATCAAGTCCATTTTGGAGCATCCCATAGTTTACACGACTTGGTTACCCCTCCCAAGTATTTTTAAGTTCTCCTTTTTAGCACCAGTACAGGAGTTTAAAATGTGGGGAAATTTTTTGTTGTTGTTGTTTACGGTTTTTTTTTTTTTTATTTTTTTTTTTTTTTTTTTTTTTCTTTTTTCTTTCTTTTTTTTTTTTTTTTCTGTGAATTGTTGGCATGTTTCAAGCAACAAGACTCATGGGTTGTGGGGTGATAAGTTGGGGGTTTTTTTGCTAAATTCTTTTATTTTTTTTTAAATTCTCACTTCAATTTTAATTCTTGAAGAACAGCTTTGACAACATATATCGCACTCATTATAAGAAGCAAAGGGTTATATCAAAAATTATTAGTATAGAATCACAGGAAACCTGGTTTGGAACCAGAAAAAAATACAAAACAGATATAGATACATAGACACAGGACAATTCTTTTATAATTATTTGGAAAATGTTATTTTCCCCTAATTCTCCTTTTTTTTTTTTTTTTTCCTTTATGCGCATACGATGTTTTAACTTTTACCAAAAATGAAAATAAAGACTAATATATTACAAAATGAGTAACAATGTTCATGGTAAGTGTTTGCGCATGGAAATTTTGTTGTTGTTTGCTTGGTTTTGGGCGGTTTCTTTTTTTTTTTCATTCTACACAAGGTTCAGTTCAGTTTCAATGCTTTTTTGTTTTGTTGGTTTACTGTACAGCATATATCAACAACAGTCCACAATAAATCCTGGAAGATCCAGTATCCCCTTCAGGTTTGGTTAATATCCCCTCAATACTCATTTTTTTTTTTTTTTTTGTCTCTTTTATTAATATTATTTATTTCTTTTTTTCCTCCTCTCCGAAAGAAAACAAAACAAAAACCGAAAAAGGCAAAAAAAAAAAAAAAAAAAAAAAAAAAGGCGAAACATCTCAACCTCCACGGACGACAGGTCCGTCCTTCTCCCCTCCACGGCCCCAGTCTGCTCCCACTCGCCCTTTCTTTTGTTCAGTGTCCACCTCCCGGGACCCCCCCGCACCCCGACTGCCCCTCGGTGCGAGCGCTCCCCTCTCCGCCGCTCCGCCGCCTCTCCGCCGGGGATGCGGGATGGGCTCTAGGAGCACTGGATGGACATGTAAGGCCAGTTGAAGCTGCTCCCCGACAGTAGCATATCCCTGATGAGGGTTTCGATGGGGGTTTTACCTACCAAGCGGACGAAGAAGAGCTGCTCGATGACGGAGGAGGACACGGTGCGCAGGGAGGGCAGCCGCAGCAGCAGCTTCCCGAAGCGGCTGGGCTGGTTGGGGTACTGGCTCCGCACGTACTCCTCCAGCGCGCACTGCGATTTCTCCTGCAGGCTCTCGATGTGCGCAGCATCCGACAGGCCGCAGGCGTCTGCCCACCGCACCGCACCCGCGGAGGCAGCGCCGAGCGGCGGCGGGCGGGGGGAGAGTGGAGGGAGGAGGTGGAGGAGGAGGAGGAGGAGGAGGAGGAGGAGGAGGAGGAAGCGGGGGGGGAGATGGTTAGTGGCTGGGAACCACACGGGGAAAACGCCGCGAGGATGGGGGGCAGCCCAAAGGTGCGCCCCCATCCCACCCCGTCCTATCCCGCCCCACGCCACCCCACCCCATCCCGCGCACCGCTGCCAGATAAATAACGCGGGCCTCGCTGCGCCTCGTCGCCGCTACGGGTATTCTCTCTCACCCGGAATACGGTGGGGTGCCAACACCCCGCTCGCCCCAACCTCACACGCACACAAACCCCCCCCCTCCACGCTTCCTTTTCACATCCCCCCACCGACACTCCGCGCTGCCGAGCGTGGCTGCTGCTCCAGGGAGCCCATCACCGGGATGCTGGAAACCTGGACCAGCCCCCTTAAATAACGCCGAGGGGAAGAAAAATAAGGTATTGGGTGGGTGGGGAGTAAATAAATAAATAAATAAATAAATAAATAAATAAATAACAACAACAGTAATAATGATAATAATAGAAACAGCAATAATAATAAGATAAGCAGAGTGGCACACAAGCAGAGTGAGACAAGGAGTTTGTTGACATGGCTGCACATCACGCAGAGGCAGCGACAGGGACCTGCAGCGACTGGCAGGGAGCCGGCTGGGGGATGCCGTGGGGCAGGGGAGTCTCCTCTGCTCCTGCCTCGCTGCCAGCGAACGCAAATTGGCCACGTCTTTGCGGGCTGTGTGATAAATCCGGTAGCAAACGGCTAGGTTAGTCCCAGCTTGCGCTCAGCAGGCGTCTGTAGCTCTCAGACACAAAGCTGGGGAGAGCTGCAGAGGCTAAGCCTTGCCTAAATAAAACCAGGGAGACTCCTTCCTTACAGGTCCTTCTGGCACTCAAACTGCCAAAAACATACACCTTGCACCTTGCAGAACTATGTGACCTGGACAAGCTGTACTAATCCAAAAGCAGAAACCCTTCACATCCACGTATTTGTATCTATACAGGTTATTCTGTGTATATAGATACAAGCAGAGAGGTATGGATGCATCTGTGCATTTGCACACATTGCACTTACAACACACATCCTGTCCCTGAGAACACATAACCCAAACCAGAGGATAACTGTGCACCAGCTGCTTGTGGAAGGACTTGCCCAGGAAAGAACAGTCATGGAAAAGTGGTGGGTAAGCCCAGGCAGTTGAAACCATCCACATGGCTTTAAAGATTCAGAGTAGATATTTAAAACACCAAACCATAATAAACAAATAATAAGCAAAAATCCTAACCAAAAAACTCCAACCAACAAAACAAAAGAAACCCTCCGGCCATCAAGATCAGTACAAGGCAGTCACCAGTAGTGCAGTTTAACAGATCAAAGCCAGACTTTGCTAATATATAGATCCATATATGAACGAGTTAATGGCCCCCAAAAAGACATTAAAAATGTGAATGAAGAGTTGTGACCCTGGAAAGATGTAACAAATTAACAAATTATTCAAAGCTAAATAAATAAAATAAAATAAAATAAAATAAAATAAAATAAAATAAAATAAAATAAAATAAAATAAAATAAAATAAAATAAAATAAAATAAAATAAAATAAAATAAAATAAAATAAAATTTATTGTACTGACGTTTTTGAAGCTTAAGTCTTCCCTTACCAAGAATTGACTTTACCAAGATTTCAGATCACCTTCGTCTACACTACTATGGCCTCAAGCAAAAATACAAATAAAACAAGCCATAATTTAGGAACTTCTGAGAAGGAGAACCTCTGACCCAAGCTGCGGACTTGGCATCCCTCAGACACACAATTATCTGAGCCAGGCTGCTCTGCTAATCCATACCCTACCTTTAATGCAATGATATTTTGCAACATCTAAAGCACCAGGTTGCAGCATATATATTTATCAAAAGCTGGGGCCTGTTCTTGTTTGCAATACATATCAAAACCACAGACCTGTTCATATGTTGATTGCCACAAATCAGATTCCATATTTACATATATCTTGCTATTTTACATGCATTATCTGCCCATTATGCATTAGGATCCTATTCGACTTCCAAACAATGAAATATGAAAGGGTCTTACTGACACCCTGGCAGGGCTTTTTTCTTTATGCCCCATATGTCATACCCTTAAGGTTGGTAAAATATTTATCAGACATTTACGATAAGTGCACCTATAAGTGTAGGTCACTGGACAATGTGGATGGGGAACTTGTTCTCTAAAAGGGCATCAGCCTGATCCGTGCACATGTTTGAAAAATTGGCCACAGGTTTTGCCCCAGACCTCCAAAACCTCAGAATTTTCTCATGCCGATAGTATCTGTTGGTCTTCAATTATTTTAAATGGTCTGGCATGTGCCTTCACTTGGGTTTTATTCCACAGCCTTAAGTGGGGGTGGGAAGTCTCAATTCTCCCTTCAGAATGAGATTAAAAATAGTAATAATTAAGGGATCCACAACTCGAGTATATTATGCAGCCTAGAGAGGTTCAATCCATGGGAGAAATAATGCAATCCATGTTTACTGAAGGTGAATTATTATTCCATCTCAGAAAGTGGGCTAATGTGAAAATCCTGTGTGTGCCTTGCTTTTTTATATGGCAGTGTGTCAATAAGGGAAAGCTCTATATTTTTTCTTGCAGTCTATGGAAAAGAAATTATGTAAATAAATAACCATTACTGTTCAACACACTCCAGCCTTCCCCTTTGTAGTGGCAGCAATGTATTTCATGTTACATGTTCAGAAGAGTTTAGTGTTCAGGAAATATAGACGTAATCAGCTGGCATCTAACTAGAAATCAAAAGTTCTGATTGAGCTGCAAATAGATTTATTTGATTTATGTTATCTGTCTCTGTCTGTTCCTGGAAACATATATTTATGACGATGAAAAGGTAGATGCAGGAATTAATATTGCAAAGTTTGGCAGCAGGAAGAAGGAGGTGAGGGCAAGGAGGAAGGTGTGAGAGAGAAGGGGAAAGGAGGTTAGAAAGGAGCTGGTTTTGGGTTACTACACAGCTTTTGGACGATGTCCAGAATTTTACAGATTAAATACATGCTCTCTGGAGCCCAAATGTAAAAACCACAACAGGAGAAATCCATGCCAGTTTTAGATACTAAGTCCTTAGTGAAGGACTTTGGACAATATGTCTAAAAATGTCTTTTCTGTCACTTAAAGTTTGTTTAAAGTTGGATGACTTTGAGAAAGGCTTCTCATGAATTCCCCTCTGAATATGCAATGAAAACAATTTTAGTGAGAAGTGGAAATGTGTGGATGGGGGTAAGAGGTAGTAGATTACTCCTGACAGCAATATTTCCATTTTCTGAGATGCCCCGTGTGATCCTGCCCTGAAATAATATTATTGTTCCCTTCCTTCATTCTCCACTCCACTGTGGGAAGGGGTTTCTCCCCTCACAAATGTTAAGTTATTACATTTGTTTTTATTATATGTAAATGAAGGGGTCCTCTAAAGTCACTTGCCCTTTTTCTAGCCAAGGTCAATTGTTTTGGAAGCAAATGGGGAAGACTTGCGGGAACAGGGAGAGAAGAGAAAGAACAAAAAAATAAAATATTCCCTTAACCATGTCCCTATTAGGGGCAGCTTCCTTCACAGGGCCTTTGGCATGTGGAAGGGCTGAGGCACAGGCCAGACATTTTCCCAGCTCTGCTTGGGAAGAATCTCTCCAAGTTGGGTCTGGGGAAAAAAAGGGTTCCCCTCAACTGTCCCTGTGTATTGATGAGCTCCCTGAAATGAATGGGAAAATCTGGCAGTCTGCAGGCAGGCTGTGGAGTTAAATCACCCTGATAAATGCAGGCAGGTCTCTTTGTCACTCTTGAAAAACATGTTTCCATCAAGAAGACTTATTATGATAAAATACATTAAAATGTCGAGTTGGCTATTCAGTAAATCTTCCATTTGTTTTAAGATTTGCACATTATCCTTTGCAAAGAAATATTCCCTCCAAAGCTGCGAGACTGCATTTGCACTGGAAATAAAAGGGGGCAGTCACAGTACATGTCTCCGACCACCCTGCATACAAATTAGATATCCTGTCTAAATAAATTATCTGATGTTCAAATCGATATTAATACTACATTTGCTGCATTACAATATAGTGCAAATTTAGGAGTCATTTTCATACAATGTAAATACTATCTTTCGTGCTTGAAAGGCAACAAATATTGATGGATTATAAACTGCTCAGTGTTAAACAAGGCCTTTGAACGATTTGCCATCTTTGTTCAGGAATGCTTTTAATTTTGCCTTGGCCTGGTTTTAAGCCACATTTATCAGAACTGTTTAGTTATTGCTAATGGGGAAAAGAGGGGAGAGGCTTGTATAAGAAAGGAGCTAGGGGATGGGAGAGAGAGTATATAAAAATAAAAAAGAAAAAAGAAAAACAAGTAGGAAAGGTGGCAATTAGCCACATCGCGATGATAATTAGAATAATAATTTTAAAATTACGCTGCCCAGACTCTTATCTTCCCTTGTTTCCTTTTCCTATATTTCCTTCACATAGTTCTCCTTTGATGTTTATAAATTCTCCCTTGCAGGTTACAATAATAGTATACGTATTATATTCTTATAGGCTATGACCAGAGCACTTCAAAGGCAATGCTAATGCAACTTTCCTGCTAGTTAATTCAAACCATCTATCACAGGGAAAAATTGTTAACATGCATGTTTCCACCGCCTACACTTAATTTGATTTTGGTTTTTAGGTTTTTGTTTTGTTTTGGTGGTGGGTTTTTTTTGTTTTTTTCTGGTTTTTGGTTTTTTGTTTGTTTTTTTTTTTTTTTTTGGAGGGGCTGTGTGTTAAAGAGCCAGTATCAGTGGTGATGAGGGAGAGGCTGATCCCTGGACCGGAGTGTACCCCCATCAGGTGCTATGCTTCCTCGGCCTCCACTCTCTTTCCATTAAAAATAATTCTATTTAAATTTTCCCCCCTTATTTTCCCGCAGGTGGTTGGCTTTGGTTTCTTTGCCTTTTTTTTTTTTTTTTTTTTTTCCAGACTTCTCACATCCCCAACCCGTCCCCTCACCTGAGGTGAAGAGGACGATGGCTTTCAGACAGCTGTACTCAGCCGAATCGACGTGCAGCGCCTTCAGCTTCTCCACCTGTTCCTGGAAGATGCGGATGTGGTCCATGAAGGCGACAACGCGGTCTGCCGACATGGGGGAGGCGTGGAGGCCGGCGGCGGCCAGCAGCGGGGCCACATGGAGGGGCATGGAGCACTGGGCAGCGTTGAGGACGAAGAGCTCGCTCCAGGTGAGCCGCAGCAAGGCCACCTGGTCGGTGATCTGCAGGTCGGGGAAGAAGGGGATGTTGCGGGCCCACTCGACGGCGCTGAAGAGCAGACGGGCGGCCAGCTCGCAGATGTTCTCGATGCCCATGATGTTGTTGGGCTGCATGCACTGGCTGCCGTAGCGGGAGGTGGGGTAGGGCTCGGCCCGCAGCAGGAGGGAGATGTATCCCGAGAGATAGCAGTGCCCGTTCAGGGGGTCGCCGTTGGTCAGCGCGTACTGGCCGGGGTTGGGCTGGGTGGGCGGCATTCTTCCTCGCTGAACCGCTGACAAAAACAAGGAGAGAAGGAGAGGAAATGTGCATCCAGGAGGCTTCGCAGGCATCGCCCCGGCGGCGCTGCCAACCAGCCGGAGACAATGCCGGGGCTTCTTCCCCCTCCCCGCCAGCGCCTCGCCCCCGGCACACGCACAGGCACGGACAGACAGAGGCATGCGGAGCCGGGCAGCGCCGCCGACCCGCATCGCGCCCCCCGCCCGGCCCCTGCTCCGGCCCCGGCCCCGGCCCCGACCCCTGCTCCGGCAGCCTCAGCCCAGCGCGTTCCGCTCCCCCCACCCCGGCCACAATGCAGACAGGCTTCACAAAATAAACAGATTAAAAAGAAAGCGAAAAAAAAAAAAAAAAAAAAAAAAAAGCCAAGGCAAACAAGACAAATCCCCACACAACCCCCCTCTTCCCCCCTCCCCTCTCGCAACAAAAGAAAGACCCGCACGTAAAAAAAAAAAGAAAAAAGAAAAAAAAAATTCAAATAAATCCTCCGGTTGGTGAGAAAGTAGAGTTAAAAATCACAGCCGACAGTAAAAAAGAGCCAAGCTCTGTTGTGAATGCCAGCCTATTGCCCTGATACCACTGAAATTTACGAATAAACTGATGTGTCGCATTTTAGAATAAAACATTAAATAAAATAATTCATAAAACCAAATGGTTCCATATTCTTCAAAAATACCTCGTCGTTACCCTTCAAGCTGGAACAGGTCGCAGCGTTCCAGCTCCCCACTGCTAACTTTATTACACAGAACCAGCTTTCCATAGAGTCCCCCCCTCCCCCGCCCAGCAAAGTTTTCCCTGCTAAATGGAAGAGAAAGGTTAAATATTATCAAGGGAAAGGGGGAAATAAAACAAAAATGTCCGAACTTACAATAGCCAAACATTCGTGGAAAAAAAAAGGAACGGTGTAATTAATATCTTTGGTGAGCTGTTGCCACTGCAAAAGCCTGCAGTCAGCGTTGCACAGTGAATGCACAAGCTTGCAACTGCAAAAACACTGGATTCATTAACCATCTCCACACAGAGCGTAAGCATGCCTCGAGTCCCGAAAGCTGACCAAAGTTGGTGTTTTTTTTTTTTTTTTTTTTTTTTTTTTTGGTGTGTGCGTGTGTTTTACTCCATCAGTGCCAGCGTTTGCAGCCGCTCGCCATGTAAACAAACGTAACTTCAGGGGAAGATACGGCTACTCAGGCTTGCTTGTACCCTGCACACGCAGACACACACCCGCACAACCGCACACGCTTGCTGGCACACACCCGCACACGCAGTCACGCATGTTTCCGGCGTGCCACATTTTTCTCAACTTTCTCTCCTCTTCCCCAACGAGCCCTCCTCGTCACCCGGGCCAGACCTCTGTCCTGCTGCTCTCCAGCCTACCTGTCTCTTTTCAATCGACTTGCAAACTTGGCAGATATTTTTAATTTAACTGAGTACACAGTTCTGACTTTTTTGTTTGCTTATTTTTTCTCCTCCTTCCTTTTAATTTTTTTTTTTTTTTTTTTTTTGCCTCCACTCTCCCAGGTGCCTACCAACAGCCCCTGCAGCTACCAATGAAGCAGTCATATTTGTGAGCTCTTTCATATCTGGAGCAGCCTAATTCAATTCCTTTTCTTGTGGCACATAAAACAGAGTTTTAAAATCCCTGCTCCGCAAAATAATCTATTTCGCTGACGTGACATCTTTAGAACATCTTTAACGACAGTCAGAGGGTAAACTTTAAACCGAGAGAACATGCATCGAGGAGAAAGGAGGGCAGGAAATCTCCCTACACCAGAATGAGTCTGAACTCAAGGAAAACCACAGGCAACTTTTGGAAAGGAGGAGAAAAAAAAAAATAGCACAGCAGTTTGAAATGGTGGGGATCCCGCTGCCAGATGCAGGCTGCGGATGCTGCTAAAATGAGAAGAACCGAGGTTATAAATTGAGATTAGTATGAAGACTTTAAGGAGAGGGTGGAGTTTGATGAAGAAATAAAATGAGCAGTGCACTAAAAAAAAAAAAAAAAAAAAAAAAAAACAGAAGTACAGAAACACGGTTCAGTCACAAACTTTCCTTTGAATGCATGGAATGAAAACAAGGCCAAATCTTGCACAGAAGCACACTCCGGGGCAGCGGGAAGCACAGGGAAGCGGAGATAGAGCAGCACATTTCCTCCCTTTTTCTGTCTTTCTTATTTTTCTCCCCCCCTTTTCTCCCTTCCATCTTTTTCACACCCTTTCCTCTTTCTCTAATAACACGTCTTTCATCTTTCTTTCGGGAAAAAAAAAATGAGCCTGAGAGGTGAATCTACGGAGAAGTATCGCAGGTTTAAAAAGAAATGATGGGGTGGAAAGGGGGTGGGGGGGGTGAGGGGGAAGGAAGCTGAATGGAACCACATCTCGTACGGGAGAAAGATGTATCTCCCCCCACCCTCCGGTCTCATGCCAACAATAGACAAAACCACATCTAAAACACGCACACGCACACACGCATACACGCGCGCGCAGGGGGAAGTGGGGATAGCGGCTAAATGATAAATATTTAGCAAGCGATTGTAATAATAGTAGTAGTAGTAATAATAATAATAATAATAACAACAATAATAAATTCTCTGCACAATTATCGGGAAAGGGGAGAGCGTGGCAGTGCCGGAGAAGGGGGTGGGGAAGAGCGGGAGGGAGGGCAGGAGGCACAAACCGAAAAGCAAAAGAAAACACCACCAACCACCATCGACAATAACAACAGAACCTGGTGCAAAGCTGCCAGATGGAGTGCAGGCAGAGGAAGAGATTGACGTGTGCATGGAAATATATAGAGTCCTGGATTGCTACGAAGAGCAGTAAATATATATATATATATATACACACATATATGTGTGTGTGTGTATTTATTTTAATATATTTATATTTAAATGCGTGTGTGTTTGCACGCCGTGCGTGTGCGCGCGTGTGTGTGTGTATATATATATATATGTATATGCATATAGGTGCGCGTGTGTGCGCGTACGGACAGGCAGACACAGACAGACGGAGAGCCCTCGCACACGCACGCCTGCACAGCCACGGGGAAAGGGGAGCGATAGCATAGTAGGGAAGAAATATTCACCTTCCCGCCTCATGCCCACTTTGAGGCACTTCTTGAGGCGGCAGTACTGGCACTGGTTGCGGTGGTGCTGGTCGATGGGACAGTTCCTGTTGGCGCGGCATGTGTAAGTTAAGTTCCTGCGGACGCTCCTCTTGAAGAAACTTTTGCAGCCCTCGCAGGTGAACTGGCCGTAGTGCTTGCCGCTGGACTTGTCCCCGCACACCACACACTCGATGTGCTGCTGGCTCTGCCCCGAGCCCTGCTGGCCCGCGCCCTTGTCTCCGGCCGTGCCCGGCGTGGAGGGGGGTCCCGGCTGGCTGGGGGTCTGCGGGGTGTGTGGGGTGGCCGAGCTCCCTTGCTGCTGGGGCTGCTGCTCCCGGCCCGGCTGCGTCGCGGCGGGGTTGGGGCCGCTCGGAGTGCCCCCGGCCACGTCTTCCTGCGGATCTCGCCAGCTGCTAACTACCATTGCCATATCTCGGGCCCAAAAAAGTGCTGGGGAGCGGCGCGTCTCGCTGCGGGCTGCCGGGGAGTGGGGGGGGGGGCGGGGGTGGCGGCCGCCCGGGCGCCGGGGGCGAGCGGAGAGCGAGGGGACCCTTGCTGCCGCCTGCCTCCGCCTCGGCTGCCGCCGCCGCTGCCCTGCTGCCGCCGCCGCTGCTGCCGGCTGGAGCCGCTCCTGCCGTTTTCTTTATTTTATTTATTTTTCGCCGCCTCGAGCCCCCTCCTCTCGCTCGCGCTCTTGCTAATTTTTTTTTTTTTTTTTTTTTAAGAGAGGGGGAGGGGGCGACGGAGGATTTTCTCCCTCTCTCTTTCCCCCCTTCCCTTTCCTTTTCCTTCCTTCCTTTTCCTTTCCTTTCCTCCCCTGCCCTTTCCAGCGCTCCCCCCCCTCTTTAAAATACCCCCGCCTGGCCGCTTCCCCCTCTGCTCCCGCTCTCCCCGGCTCTCACTGCCTGCGCCTCGCCCTCCCCCCGCCGCCACTTTAAGTTGCAAAATCAGAAACGGCAAACAAGGCTGTCGGGAGAGGCATTCAGGAGAGTAGCACGCCGGACACGCACTCGCAGGCAGACACGCGCGAACGCCCGGCGCTCGGCTCCCCACTCGCGCACTCGCACACACGCACGGGCACAGGCACACGCGGTCCGGGCGCTACGAGCGCGGAGGATGTGCAGGCATAGAGGAAGCCGCGGCGCCGCCGAGGAGGAGGAGGAGGAAAAGGAGGAGGAGGTGGAGGAGGAGGAGGGGAAGGAAGAGGAGGAGGAGGAGGTCGCCGCTCGCCGCTCGCCGCCGCCGGGGCTCGGCCGCCGCCGCTCCCGCGGAGGCTGCTGTCGCTGTCGCCGCCGCTGCCGCCGGTGTGGGCTCTCGGGGAGGCGGGAGGTCGAGAGAGGAGCCGCTCGCCGGCGATCAGAGTATGGAGGTGTCCGGGGGCCAGGTCCAGGGCAGGGCGCCGTCAGCCATTCAGGGCGGCGGAGCCGGGGAGCGCGGCGGAGGCGGGCGGGGAGCTGAGGCAGTTTGATCTCCTGTCGCGGCGGCGGGGAAGGAGGAGGAGGAGGAGGAGGTTGCCGGTCGCTGCTCTTTCTCTCCCGAGCTGCTCTCTCTCGCTCTCTGTCTCTCTCGCTCGCTCGCGCTCTCTCTCGCCTTTTTTAAAAAAAAAAAAAAAAAAAAAAAAAAAAAATCGCAGGAAAAAAAAAAATCGGATGTGACTAAATTCGCAGAGGAGACGAATTCACGGCGAAGTGTAAAAATAGAGAACGGGAATAATAATGACA
This sequence comes from Muscicapa striata striata, assembly GCA_030060385.1. Taxonomy (NCBI): domain Eukaryota; kingdom Metazoa; phylum Chordata; class Aves; order Passeriformes; family Muscicapidae; genus Muscicapa; species Muscicapa striata. The sequence continues at coordinate 1,468,212 of JAREIS010000206.1, forward strand.
CTTGCAGGAAAAAGAGAGATCCAAAGTAGGTCGGTAAATAAATCCTCTTCTTTTCCTCTTTCTTGCCTTTTCCGTCTTCTTCTCCTGTGAGAGCGCACGATACTGGTTGCGAGGGAAAAAAAAAAAAAAGAAGAAAATCGGTGGAAATCGCCCCAAAAAGATTCTTTTTTTTTTTGTTTGTTTAGTTGCCTAAAAAAAAGTATTTCGTGTAAAAAGTCATCGCCCAGAAGTGAAGCCCTCCGCCCCCCAAAAAAATAGGCAAGAATGGTCAAAATAATAACGGTATTAAGATGTGAACGCGTTCTTTCTCTCTCTCTCTCCGGACTTTCCCCCTCCCCCCTGTTTCTCTCTCTCTCCTTTCCCCCTTTTTTCTTTCTTTCTTTCCGAGTTCGGTTTTTTTTTTTTTTTTTTTTTTTTTCAGTTTCACCTCTCTCCTCTTCTCCTGCAGGAATGAAGCGAAAGACACAAGGAGGAAGGGTGGAAAAAAGAAGAAAAGGAAGGAGAAGAGGGAGATGAAGGGGGGGGGGGGCACACAACTAATAGAATATGCAAGAAAGGGAAGGGGGAGAGAGGGAGAGAGGGGGAGAGAGGGAGAGAGAGAGACCCAAAAAATGAATGCGTTTAAACGGGAAGCCTAGCAGAGCAATGTTTCCGAAAGGGGGATCTGCGCGAATGTCTGTATATAGTGAACTTTGACACTACTATTGAAACTGACACGTTTCTATGGAGATCGCTGCCTTATATGGAGCTCGTGTCAAGGAGCCAAGAGAAGGGCTGCTGGCAACTGATAATCAAAGGCGACTGACTGGTCAGAGCCCTGAACTGGGGGGAGAGAAAATGGGAGGCTAAGGTTAGCCAAGCCTCCTTCACTCCATTGGTTACCCCCAACTCCCCCACCCCCGGCGCTCCCCTTCTTTTCTCTTTTTCTTTTTTTTTTTTTTTTTTTTTTTTTTTTTTTTTTTTTTTTTTTTTTTTTTAATTAAAAAAAATCTCCGCTACCTACTGACTGGGATGGGGAAGGGAGGGGAGAAGGCAGGGGGGAGGAAGGAAGGGAGGGGAAAAGGGAGGGAGGAAGGGCAGAGAGAGGGAGAAGAGATTCTTCTGACAAGCACAATTTACATTGAGATCCCCCTGTGCTGCTATTTACTTTGAGACCTGATTAGTGCGGGTCGTCTACGGCCCTCTACGCCCCCACCCCATCACACACATGGCCAGAGGAGGATGCGTTGCGATAGGCAGAAAGGTGCAATTAGAAGGACACGATGTGGGCTCCCTGTGAAAAGTTGGTGTGGGGTTTTTGGTTTTTTTCCCCCTACAGATCTGAAATAGGGATTTGTCTCCCGCTTTCCCGTTGCAAAAGCCACTCCAGGGGTTTTAATGACGGAGAAGGAACCACTCGCGCTGCACGGAGGAGCAGGAGTCCGTATATGCGCACCCTTGTGCACACACGCACTGGAGTCCACACAAGTATTCCAATCCCCATACGTTCCCATCCCACTTCGGGCTATTTTTACAGCCTGTCCCTCGTCCCTCACCCTTCATTACTCACCGAACATGTCCATCCGCAGCCCCGCAGGGCTCCACGCTTCTCGCGGCGGTTTCACCCCTACCTTTTAATTTTATTTTGGGGGAGGAAGGTGGGGGGGGATGTGAGCAGTCAGAACAACCCCAAACGCCCTGCACGCAATGCTCTCCCCCTCGCTCCCCTCCCCCCGATCCCCTGACCTCCCGAAGGCAGGGTAGGGGTGCACGGGGGGTGCTGGGGTGCCGCTCCCCTGCGCTCCCCTGCGCTCCCCTGCGCTGGCCCCGGCCCTGGCGAGCAGGAATCGCTGGCTCCGGCTGCCATCTAGTGGGCACGGAGCCGTCGGCCCGGGGGAGCCCGGCGAGAGGGGGGCTCCGAGCCTGCCTCCGGCCTTCCACCCCACTCCCCATTTTCACCAAAAAAAATGTATTTCCCCCTTTTTTAATTTTATTTTATTTTAGATAGAAAACTGCACCGAAAAGAAGAACCTCTCCCTTTCAATTTCCGTCCCTCTCCCAAGCCCGCCTCATCGGCTGCTTCCCTTTTGTCAGCGGTCTGAAATTTGCCTTGGGTTCGAAAGACTGCATGTGACAAAGAGGAAACAGACTGTAAAAGCTGAACACCTCCCCCCCGCAACAAAAATCCCATCAAAACTAACACCCCAGGCCCCTCTACTCGACACCACACCCTTATCTTAGCTTCCATTAAAGTTCATAATCAGATTAGAAGCTGGATGGAAAACCTGCAGAAAGAAAGGGAATAAAAAGGTGACAGAAGTTTTATTGTTGTTATTTATTTTTGTAAAGTGATGTTGCTTTAATTAAAAGTAAAGAGAAAAAAAAGTCCCTCAACTTTGATGTATAGTGATCACGATATTTTTTTTCTTTCCTTATAAACTCTAAAATCTGAGGCTGGGAGCCGCCTGAAGAAAAGATTCCTTCATCAGTCCTAAGATCAGAATAAACGCTTGATTTTGTTCCGAAATAATGAAGAGATTTTCAATGAGCCCCTTGGCCAAGCCGTCTCTGTTGTATATTGCATTGATAAAAAGGATGTTATTGACTATGCAACAGTAGGCTTCTTTCCTCTCTCTCACTCTTTCCAAATAAAATCTCCGTCCTGTTTCTTGGTCAGTGAAAAGGTGAAACGAATAAGATTAAATAGGACAAAAAAAGCAAGCTCCGTATGTATATCATCTAGATTTTACTCCCCAGACTGTGAAGAGACAGGGAGTAAAAGAGGGAGAGCAAGGCACGGAGAGGCGGGGGGAGAGAGAGAGAGACAGACAGAGAGAGAGAGAGAGAGAGAGAGACAGAGAGAGGGAGAGACAGAGACACAGACACAGACAGAGGCAGAAAGCCTGAGAGAAGGTGGACGGACCCAGCAGCCGCAGCCCGGCTCCTCCCGGACCGGGCACCCTGCCGGCGGCCCCGACTCCCCGGGCGACCCCAGGCAAGTCGCCGCTTCCTTCCTCGTGGTTTCGGGGCAGAGGGAGGGGAGCGAGGCCGCGACACTTGGCAGGGAGACCTTCCCCAATCCTGCCCCCCACCCCCCCCCCCCCAGGGCCACCTCCTCCCCTGGCGTCATTGTATTTGGGCATCCCGTTATTTGGGAGGAGTGAGAGGTGCCTAGTCCTCACTCTGTCCGAGATTTTTTTTTTTTCCTCCCTCCTCCCTTCCGTTCCCCTTTTCCCCTGCGGGGACATGTGTGGGAATTTCCACGGCTCACCTCCCCAGACAACCCGCGTGTCTCACAGTTTTTCACCTGCCAAGCTCCACAATGTACATATATATATATATATATATATATATATATATATATATATATATATATATATATATATACACACACATTAAAAACATATATATATATGCACACATCTAAGGAGTGGGTTAAACGGGAGATAATACAATATGTGAGTATGTGCACACTTACACAGGGTGCAATAAACAGCTTTGGCTTGCAAAAACCTGTCATTCTTGCTTTCAATTTTTAGTGCATTTAGTCGACCTCAATTCTGACCTGTGGACACCTACAAGCTGTAAAACCAGAGCGTTGCACTGGGGTTTCCCCACCCCCCACCTTCTTCCCTCGGTTGGAGCTTTTTGGGCGACCTCTCTCCTGGGCCGGGCCTGTTGCAAAGCAGATGTGAGCGGTCACACCTGGAGCCCCTCAGTCTTAGCTCTGTGTCCCAGCCCTGCTGCTGCCCAGTCCCCACCCAGCCAGGCTGGGGGTGGCAGTGCTGTTCCAGGCCTCCACAACTGGTGGTAACCAGCCAGGCCTCCTTTCTGATCAGCAATGCTGGGGCCTTTCCTCACAGTCCTTTTTCTCCATTAGTCTTTTTTCTCCCTTTCTTTTTTCCTCCTTTTTCCTGCCTCCACCGTAGCCAGACCTGAAGGATAACTAAGTTTCTCGAGGAGTGCAGCACAGGGTGTGTGTGCGGGAGGTGGTGCTTCTGGAGGAGATGTGGTGGCCCCTTGCCCTGGGCAGGTGGTGTCCGGTGAGTGCCATCGCCCTGAGGATGGAAAGGAGTGGGGCTGGCTCCTGCCGGGCGGTCTGTGCCGCTCGTCCCCTGCCTCCTGCAGCCTCCACCCGCAGCTGTCCCGAGGGACTCGCTCTGGGATGCTTTGTGCAGACCCCTGTTGCTTTCTAAAGGAAGCCCGATGCCAGAGGCTTGCCCACCCCACCCTGGACGTTCCAGGTGGGTGTCTCTGTCCCGCCTCCTAATATCCCTGCCACAGCCACCCAGCCCATTGCCCAGGAGGTTTCAGTACATCCCACCGAAGGTGACTGGCCTTGGGAAACAAAGTCCTCCACCTTTCCCTGCTCGGTTCCCCCTCTGCCAGTCTGGGCCACGCCATTATGCATAACCTGCCTTATTTATTATTAGAAACCCCCCCAAACAAATCCCCCATTCTTTGGAGCGTGCTCTTTCCCCCCGTCTCCTCTGCGAAACATCATATTGGGATCACGGCCGACATCCCTGCGATATCCAGAGCTGCTGCTCGTCGTAGCGGGTCTCGTAACTCACGGGGTATTTATTGCACGTCCCACCCCGTCGAGATGTGCCCGCTCTTCCTTGCCTTCCGCCTGTGTTTAACCCAGAGGCTCGACCGCCCTTCCCTTCCGCGCACACCGCCTGCTTCCCTGGAATTTTTTTAGACGGGATTGGCAAAAAAGCAGTGTGACAGCGGCCCTCGCAACTCCCCCCGCCACGCCCTCGAGAAGGCAATCTGCCGCTCCCGCAGCCTCCCCGGCAGCGGGTCCGCGCCGAGCCGGGGTTTGTCATTTGTTAGCGCTCTAAAGTACCGGGCTCCAGTGCCAGCCAGAAACCAGGCGCTCGTCATCCCTACAGACAGAAACGCCTGAGCACACGGCAATCAGCCTTTCTTTCCCCCAATTAAAAAAAAAAAAAAAATTAGATCTGTCCCTGGAAGTAAAAACCAAAGCAAAAGAAAAACTAAAAAAAACCCAAACCAAACCGACAGCCGCACAACAGAATAACGGTGTCTGTGTGAGGACTGGAGAGAAGGCACCCAAAGTGAAGGCCACTTTTCTAACAGCACATAGAAGCATAGCAATTCCCAAGCAGAGCTTCAGGAACAGAAATTGATGACCTTTGGATGCAAATCAAACCTTCCTCTATAAGGAAAATCTGGGAATAATTTTCAACACACTCGTGAATCCAGGACCAAATATTTACATTCGGCACAAATAAAGCAGCAGTGATCTGAGCGCTGAAGCCAAGAGAAAAAAAAAAATCAAGAAAGCCACTAACATGACGCTTTGCACTGAACAGCTCTGGCTGTATTTTAAGCTTTCGGCTTCTGTTAGGGCCGAATTTGGTGGTTTTAAGATTCCGTATTGGGCTGGAGATTTTGATGGAGAGCTGACGTTTGGAAACGAGTTTGTAAGTCGTGAGATTGTCCTCACAACGCCACCGACGGCAGTATATAATAATTTCCCTAATAGTTACCTGTCAGAGATCCCATTTCTTTTACTGAGGGGATTAGTCCGTCAGGAAAATATTTGAGCTGGACTTTCTGTAGACCAGAGACCGGCTCCAAGATGTTGAAGTATTTAATGTCACTTTCTCCCCTTCATCCGAGATAAAACTGCGCAAAAGTATGATTGCTGGGAAAAACTCGGCAATGCTAGTGCAGTAGCAATATAATCATATTTATTCATCAGAAATTGATCTGAGTAATAAACCTTTGCATTTCCATTGAAACTGTCAGGAGCAAGATATGTTTATTACGGCGTATTCTGTCTGCGTGGGGAGGACGGGGGTGCGCTTTAGATAAAGTTTAAACGAAAGAGAATAAACACAGCAGATCGCTCCAGCCCAGCACAAAAGCTATAAATGACTGCTGTGTATTTTACCACGCAAAGGCTTTTTTTATTTTTTGTTTTTAATGTAATTATTCACACGTTTCTAGAGGTTAAGCCCAGACATATCCAACGGTGTCGTTAATAAGTTACACAAAATTGCCTGATCCTATCAAACGGGTCTGGAGTTATATGTTTTATTGTTAACCCCTTCCACCGAATCTTCTGAAGCTGAAAGGGAAAGGGAAAGGGCTTTTGTCCGAGTTGATCCTTGGCTATTCTGGGGCTCAGGTTGGTGTGAAAGGGACGAGGAGGTCGCTTGAAATCTCCTTTTATCTACTCCTATTTTCTCTCTGGATCAGCAACTTTGAATAGACACCATCTAATCGCTCGTAATGGAAAATGAAAAGAAAAAAACCCCACCACCCAACAAAAAACAACTGTGTGTGTGCCCTGGGAGCTGCGAAAATGCTTTTGCGCGGGGCTGCCTGCCCGAACGGGTGCGTGCCCTCGAGTGCGCCAGACAAGGAGCGGCGTGAGCAGCCTCCTGCAGCCGGAGCCTGCTCTGCCCTGCGCGCACCCTGCGCCTCCGCGGAGACACAGCCGCGCCCTGCCTCTCCTCCCTTCCCCCCGGCCTGGGCATTCCCTGCCTGGGGCCGGGTGTCTGGGGGTGGGGAGCAACCGGCACCCCAGAGACCCCCTCTCGGTCTTACCCCGGGGCTGTAAGGACCTTTTTTGAGGGGTGATGCTGTGAAACGGAGAGTCGAGCCGATATTATTTTTTGTCTTAGCCTCAGGCTCCCGGGTTTTCGTAATTTGCACTTGTTGCGGGTACCTGGACTGAGAGAAGTCCCGGCCGCCCGGAGTGCGTAACCCCAAAGAACAGCTGCTCTGTAGTGGGCAACCAACTCTGCACATCGGCCGGGCACCGACGGAGGTGTCCGCAGGTTTCTGGGGATCACCTTGCCAAGGCTGGTGTTTATTTGTTGTCGTTGTTTTTTAATGGGAAAGGGAAAAAAAAAAAAAAAAAAAAAAAAGAGGTGGGCAAACTTGGGGTCCTCTGTCAAATTGAAAAAGCTTTGTTCTAGAGGCTCAATCCAGGACACTATCTCTTTCCTCCTAGCAGCTCAGAAATTGGCGTTTCTTTCTCAGTCTGGGATGCTTTTGCTGTAAATTCCTTCATGTGACTACTTTGTTGCTAAGGCTACAAGTTCCCATCCCGACACACAAATCTTTTCCACTCCAGGAGCAGCTCAAGTCCTGGGCAGAAGTCATGACTTAAGAGACTTACTTCAAACTCCTTGGAGTGCCTCCCTGCTAAATACCTGCTTAAGTCTGGAGGTTCAAATGAAGTCCTCCCCCCGCCATCGTGTGTCACCCCCCTCCTTCTCTCCAGAGGTACGTTGTGCTGGGACTTCTGGTAAATAGATGATGAGAAGAAACACAGTCCAATAAGGATTAAATTAAGTAGAAGAAATCCAGGCGGTGTATATTTTGAAGCTCCGATGGGGCGTCAAACTGATGTTTAACACATTTTTTCCACTCACTGTGCACAAGTCCTCAGCCCCCATCGCCTTGTTTAATTTTTTTTTTTTCACCCCCGAGGAGGCGGCAGTTGTGGGAGGTGGACAGAAAAAGGCTCCCTCGACCCACAGATCTTTCCCTATCCTCAAATGCCATGGGAAAGGGCAGGGAGACGCCGTGTCCCCAGGCACGGTTGGGGACACATACAAACACACACACACAGAGGGGGTCCTCCAGCACCGAAGGATTTGCTAAGTGGAGTACTGCGCAGTCATCCAGGCTGTCCCTAAATGCAGAGCTCAGGTGGAAGTGTTTTTTTTTTTTTTTTTTTTTTTTTTTTATTTTTTTTTTTTTTTTTAAATTTTTCCCCTTCTTCTTAGCAGAATTACCCATCTCCTTCCTCCTCACTGCCCTTGCCTCACTCTTGCTTGCACCGGTCGGGAAAATACAGTTTTATCTCCCCGGCTCAGCAGAGTGGACGCGTGTTTGTGCACGACTGAGCCCTCCAGCACCGCTGGGAGTGGCTCTCCTGGATGCAAAAGGAGAAAAAAACCTCCACAAAACCCCCTCAACCTCCCTCCCCTATTCCGCCCCTCCAACCCCCAATAAGCCCCAGAGATGCTCTTCTCCTGGAAAAGTTAAGCGTGACTTAGTAAACAGTTGTAAATGCAAATAGAAATGAATAAATAAACCTCAAACCAGGTAGTTTGAGTGTAATAGTTTAGCAGGACTAATTGCAGACAATGAAGCTGAAATGACTTCTCCAATTAGCTGCTGGTTGGAGTTTATTTGGAGGAACTGTCAGCTCCAGCGATGGATAATTGCTTTATTGCTCACAAAACTATCATCTATTTAGAACATATGTGCTAATTACTCTGGATGGGCGTCGGAAAAGAGACCATAAATCTATTAGCCCTTTAAAAAGTCTAAGATACTCGTGAACCACCAAACTTCCTTCCTTGGAGCTTAAGGGCAAGATTCTTGCCTGGATGGTAATCTTTCCAGAAAAATAAAATAAAATAAAATAAAATAAAATAAAATAAAATAAAATAAAATAAAATAAAATAAAATAAAATAAAATAAAATAAAATAAAATAAAATAAAATAAAATAAAATAAAATATAAAATAAAATAAAATATAAAATCAGCCTTAACTGCATGTATATTTTCCAGCGTATATTTGCGACTTCACAGTGGGAGGGAAAAGTGGTCATCTTCAATAAAGGAAAGCATCTTTCTGTAGACCAAACTGGTGCAATAAATCACTGTCATAAAACCGATTTTCCTCTTTAGCCTTGCACTATTTTTTTCCCCAAAAAGATTAGTTTAAAAATCTTTTAATTGGATTACTCTGGAAAATTAATCTCCTTTGGGCTCGCTAAGTTTGTGTACCAAATATCTGGAATTAATTCAGTGCCACAAAACGCATCTGCGATGCCTTTTGTTCGAAACAGCCAAAAAAGGGACAGGTAGGGAAGGTGGCATTTTGCCGTACGCATTCATATCCCCTCGCAGTTCTCTATGCATATTCATGGCTGTATGTGTCGCATTGCAACGCATAAAATTGCTGCTGTAAAGGACATAAACAGAGCTGTTTGCTGGACTGTGCTGTGGGTCAGGACACCAGTGGGGGGTGAGGAGTTTAAGGGGAAAAACAGAAGAAGGAAAAAGCTTTGGCAGCCCAAGTAGGAGTGGCCCCGAGGGTCATAGCCGGGCCGAAGCTGCTCTCCGTCGCCAGCTGTCCCCGGCGGCTCAGCGGGTGCGCGCTCTCTCCGCGGGTGCGCGCTCGCTCCGCGCCGCTCGGAGCCAACCCCCCCTCCCGCCCCCGCTTCCGCGGCTGGCCCCGGACCTGCGGCGCTTTTGGGGCCCTCTGAGGGGAACTCCCCATCCCGGGCACCCGCTGGGGTTCAGCGGGATCCCTCAGTTTTTTGGGTGTGAGCAGCACCCTGGTGAAGTGTGGTTAATTGCTGGGGCGGTGGGAGGTTAGAGGCGTAATGACTTGTCAGGAGGGTGGTGGTGACTCTGTAAAGCACCGTCTTCTCTCACCCCGCCTTTTACAAGTAGAGGCTGTCTCGCTGCTAAAAGAGCAATAAAGCTGGGCTCATTTATATATTTTTCCCTTGTTTGTTTTCCCGGAAGCAAAAGAACCTGCCGCTTGTTTCCCGGTTTATATGCAGATTGACACTACTCGGAGTCTTGGGGACGAAGGGGAAGGGAGCGGTTCCTGCCGGTTGTGGAGAGGGCTGAGATGGTGAGAGAGAAAGTTCCTCCTGGGTGGAGCAGGAGGCAGGTATCGCTTGTGCGAGTGTCCCTGTGTGTGAGCTGAGATTCAGGCTGAGCAGGTGAGGGGAGAGCACGGGGTGGGCACGAAGCAGGCTGGAGGATGAGGTTGAGGAGTATGAAGGTAAGGATGAGAGTGAAGGGAGGTTTTGACCTCTTGAGGACTGGTCTAGCTCAGCTTCCCATGGAATAATCTCTCTGCCCAGACCCAAATCCCAGCCACTCTTGCACGCTTGTCGCACTTTGTAAGTTGTGTGTGGCATTTCCAAGTCAGCATTAAAATTTCAGTGTCAGCCGCTGGTGAACTGTGAACCGCCGAGTGGGATTGTCTGCGTTTAATAATACGTGACACAAACACGTGGAGGGAAAACACTCAGAGCAAAGGTGAACGTCCCATGCTACAAGCTGACGCTGGGCATATCACGCGAGCCTAAGCCCCGAAATCCTGCGGACAGGTGGGACACCAGTGCTCACATGCAGCCAAACAACTTCCACTACAACATGAGATCCTTGTGTGGACGTGCACAAGTAGATGGCTCTTTCCAAACAGTTTATGTACTTGTTGAAGAGCCCTGTGGTCTGCAGTGAATGAATTACTGCACCTCCAGTCCCCGCTGACCTTGCACGTCCCTCGTATTTCTTCCAACCGTGCACAGGTAAAAGTTTTTCAGCCCCGTGCTGTAGCTAAACAGATTAATAAACGTTGACAGAATCTTTATCCCCAATCACATGATGTTAAATGAATCTTAAAGTCCCTTCTGAGACAAACGAAGAATCTCTCTCTCTCTCTCTCTGTCTCTCTCTCTCCCTCTCGTCTCCCTGTCCATCTGCCTGCACTGTGGATGTGCCCTGTGGAAAATGTTCACAGTTTGGAGGACTCTAACCTTGATTTTCCAGCTTTGAGCTCCCTCTGGAAGCGGTAAGAGCAATTACTCCGTATCACTGTACATATTCCACTGCCATGGTGGATCGCAGGTGCTGCGGGCGCTATTGTTCGCATCCCTGCCGCAGCCCCGCGGCCAGAGCCCAGAGGCTGCGCCGCCCCGTACGCTGCCGAGCATCCTCAGAGCCCGGGGCTCCCCCCTTGCTGGGTGCGCACGGAGGTGGAGAGAGGCAAGTTGGCGTCCTCACCCACCCCCGCTCCTCGCCGCCCGCTGGCCTCTCCCGCCTGCGCTCGGCACGGAGATTCTGACTTTCTTCCACGGAGGGAATAGACAGCTCACGTGTGGACAGGCGTCTTTCACGGTTTAATGTCAGGAGTGTCGAGCGCCTAATGCAAGGCAGAAGGCAAAGGAGAGCTGGCACTGCCCTTTAGCCCCAGGCTGGGAGAGGAGCGGGGGTGAAGGCAGTCACTGCATCGAAGGATCCGAGGAAAAAACTAGGCAGAGACGACAGGCAAAACAACTCCTAAACAGGAAAATATCTAGAAACCCCAAACTGTGCACATTTGACTAGAAAGCGTCTGGGACGGTGGGTTTTAATTTAGGCTGTGCAGTGATCCTTTGGAGACGATATAAAGGGCGCATCTGTAACGAGCTACAAAAGTGAGGGGTGGAAGCAGGATGCTGTGCTATGCCGGAGCATCCCCGAATAACATTAAACTGTGTCATGAATCAGTGTCATGATGACGTATGACACACCACAAGGGATCATGATGAGTGACTGGCATAATAGACATAGATAGTGGACCAAAGTCTCCTTGACGATTCTTAGTCATATGTCTTGGGGGGATAGTTTTACATTCATGATCCGTTTATTTGGAGCCAATACAGGGAGAGAGAGACACATGAAACACACAGCTGAATCTGTCTAAGTAAGGTGAAGACGGGCTTAAATGGCACAAAACGTTGCCGGGGGGAATCTGAGGAGGTCGCAGGTTTAGAAGCAAAACACTTGGCAGAAACCCACCTGCTATTAGGCTCTACCTAATTAAGCAGGGCGCCCCTGGTTTCTCCTGCCAGCCCAGGAAAGGGTTGTCTCACCCAGCTCATCCCCGCTCCTCCGTCATTCAGCTGCAGAGTTTCTGAGGAGCCACGCATCCCCCGAGCCGCGGGCTGACAACCTCCTGTCCCATCGCAAACTGCGGGACGCCGCCCGCGTCCTTCCCGGGCTTTGCTGCGGGCTGCGAAGCGCCGAGACCCCAGTGTTAGCAGGGGCAGATGGAGAAGGATCCTCCCTTCGGCTCTGCCCAGCAGACAGAAAGCACACCTCTAATAAACGCTAAATCCGAGAAACGCACCCAATGTGCCCCTCACTACGCGCTGCAGAGCCTGAGTTGCTGGAGCTGTGGGTTTTCTTTTGTTTGCCAACTTCCCGAGCTGCCAGAGGGAAATGTCTTTACTCTTTTTCCTTCCCCTCTCCCCCAAACTTAAGTCCCCTGTTGGCCGTGTCTCCAGAAGGGCAAGAGGGCCCCACTGACCCTTCGAAGGCGATCAGCACCCCGAAATGCGCCTCGGCTGGTTGGGAATGCTTGCCATCCCAGCGGAGATCACTGACAGGCTTCTTCCCGGGAGACGAGGTTCGCGAGGCTCCCTCTTCACACAGACCCTTCAAGGGCATTGATAACCTCTAGAAATCTCCATAGGAGGCATCACAATGAACAGAATGAGTGACATATGCTCGGAAAATAAGAGAAAGAGATGGGAACCCTCTTCAGCCTGAACCACACTCCTACCCGCCGCCCCCAAAAAAAAAAAAAAAAAAAAAAAAAAAAAAAAGTCTGATGGTCCAGATGCTAAGAAGTTCACTAAATGTGTGAGTATCTAATGAAGGGAACAGCCACATTGTTAACAGAATGCATCTAGTTAACAGTGACTTCATTTGATTCGGAGGCTGAAAAAGCCTTTTTAAATCAGTCCAGATTTTCTGGCCTAAACGCAGCCAATTTTTGAATATGGAGATTGTACTGAGTCTCCCTTCTTTCAAGAAGTCATCTGAAAGGCAATAGCATAGGTGAAGTAATGTAGTTACACTGTGCAAACTTTTGTAGTCCCTTTCTTGGCAATTTAATTCGGTGCTTCTTCAGTTTATTAGAAGCAGACTGACCCCATCAACGGCGATCTCCGTGTTTAGACGCATGACTGCTTGAAGCAATTAGGTTCCCCAATTTGCATATTTCTCCCGACCTCAGCAGCATCACTGGGTCCTTACGTTATCAACCTTTTTAAGGTAGGGGAAAGTCGGAATAAAGCATGACTCCTCAGTGTGTAGGATGGCGAAGCCGACATGGAAGCGGGCTGTCAAAATCACCTTTTTGCCCTTAGGATGGGAGGAGTGAAAAATTAAAATAAAGAAAGGCGCCTCCTGAGAGTGCCCTGGCGGCCGGGTTTCGGCAGTTTAGCCATTCCTTGAGTTTCCCGCTGATTTCCAGCGTGTTTCCGAACTCCCACCCGGCCCCCACCGCCTTCGGGGGGTCGCCCTGAGGGATGGGCGATACTCCCCGTTCTGTCCCACTTCCGAAACATGAGTCACATCCACACGGGGAGAGAAAAACAGCCAGCGAGGGTGCGGGAGCCGGACGGCGCAAGGCACCGCCGCCACCGCACGTGTGGTTTTATTTTTGTTTTATCGAGGCGGCGCCCGTGACCAGGAGCGGCTGTCGCTCCAGGCAAGTCTCCCTCCCTCGGAGGGGAGAGCATCATTTGGATACCACCAAGTGATTTTTAAGCGCCAGTCGACGGTATCCGTGCGGTTTGCTCCGCGTGGGTTTCCCTGAAAGGGGACTCGCAAAAGGTGCGCGAGGATGGAGGGGGAGAGCGGATCGAATGCTGCCCAGCCTCTCTACCCTCATAACCGGTGGCGAATGACGACGCGGATAGTGGGCTACTCCTTGCCCTCAACCTCCCCTCCGGCGCTGCCCCACATGCATCCCATTGAGCTGAAAAAGGATTAGCCCACCTGGTGCCTGAGGAGCCCGATCCTGCAAAGCCTGGAGGACTTTCAGAACCAATCCCCCCTTTCCCCCTTCAAAAGTCAGTTTCTCAGCCACTTGCCCATCGTGGGTAAAAAGAACCATTTCTTGGAAGTCCACGGAGGGGATCAGGGGAGCTAATGCTCAGCAGGTAGAGCCATCCACCCAGAGCTTTGCAGCAGCATGAGGAAAAATCTCTATAAAACTAAACAGGCAATCAACTGAAATCTATCCTCTTTAAATAAACTGATTCCTTAGTATTTTCCCAGAATTGTTGTAAGTTGTTGTCTGTGATGTCCCCCAGGGCTCTTTCCTCTTCTCTCTGATTTGGTGTATAAAAGCACCTCTGAGTGATGGATTACTCTGTCATTGCAGCCTGCGAAGGATTAATTTGTTTCATTGATTTCTCTTTAGGCAGATTGCCAGAATTCTCTGCTTCCCACCTTTCTCCAGGACTTCCAGCAGTAACAGACAGTAACAGCCTAAGACAAATCAACCCATTCTTGTAAAAATAGAAACACAAAATCCTGAAGTCCCAAGGAAGCTGTAAAGAAGTTTTTTCCTTATGCTGTAGATCCATTAATTCTTAAAGTGAGTCCATCTTCTGTCTTTTCACCACTTCCCTTTTATAAAAAAGGTTACTATGTCCTGGTGGGAGTTGCTTAGTCTCAAGAGCAATTTCAACAAGCAGTTGGATGTGAGAAGTGGGCATTTGATGGTCACGGAGAGATGTTTTGTTAATGCTAAACAGCAGGGGTAGGAATTACAGGAAGATTGCATAAACTTCTAGGTTCATTCTTTCTTAAAACCAACAGACCACCTACAGCTAATCAGTTTTCTATCCATCTACCTATCTGGGATATTGAGATAAAATGCAGTTTATGTCAGGTCCTGGAGTTGCTGGTCTGATGTGTATGGGGGTGGATGGGATTGGGATTTCCCAGATCAATTTGTCTGCATGTTTTCAGGATAACCTGATAAAAAGTCAGGCCTTGTAGTATTGGGCTGTGGCAAAAAAAGGGAGCTGGGCAGTCCTTTCGGTGCAGATTGTGGAACTGTGAGGGGAGAGAACAAGTTCTGCTGCTGCTACTCTGATCAAACACTGCTCTTTTTAGACCTGCTTTTTCTACAGCAGAGACAAGACAGCTGTGCTCTTCTATTTGTCTCTACAGTGCAACACTAAATACTGTATTGATGGAGTCTTCACAAGTTAAACTTTGGGTGTACCTAGTGCTATGCATAGATAACGGTCTTTACAGCTTGGGCTTGTGGAAAGCTGTGCCAAGCAAAACCAGCATTTTAGATATCATGAAGTGCGGAGAAATGTTTATTTTACCTCTGCATTTGCCTTGTGATGAGTGTAGATTAATAGCTACTTTCAAAGGGACAGTAAATTTATTGTACTGGATAGAACAGATCCACTGAATAGCAAACCTAGGAAATTTTGAAGTTACAGTCCTACTATATTTTCCCCATATTCTCTTGGTGGATATTAGCCTACTACTTTCTTTTATTAATTTTTTGTAATTTCAGGGTGCAATCCAAATACCAGTAGTAGGGTCACAGCATGATTTCCTTGTCATCCCACAAGAAAATACACCTTGCCCTGCCTGAGTAATGTTCTTGTGTTTTCTTGCATGAGATCCCTCTGTGGTCCATCGAGTCTAACTTTCCCTCCTCTACCTGACGGGTTTTGAAGGAACTTTAAAAGTAGCCATAAGGAGTTAATTATTTTTTCCCTCCTGGGAATCCCTGAAATACCTATTTTGTCTGGGGAAACCCTGCAGTGTGGGTTAGCCTGCAGAAGGGCAAGGCATAGCAGCCTGGAAAATGCTGTTATCCAGGGGAATGCTGCAAACTTTCCTTCAAAGGCTTCTGCGGTGTAACAGGCACCCCCACATTTCTGGCTTAACACAGACCTCTCTGCCTGACATTCCCATTCCTAATAGTTTTTCACTGTCAAGTAACTTTGAAAATAAAGGCACAAAATGCAACAGTTCACATTTTTCCTGCTTGGCTAGTCAAGCCCCAGGGAGGCTTGGCTCTCAGGGCAGAGTTTGTCTTGCTTGGAAGCAAACGCTCTCATCCGCTCTGCCCCTTCCTCCTTGCCAACCCTTTTCAGCTTACACAGGGGAATCCTTCTGCTCCTTTGCTAGGCAATAAGGAAAGTTATGCTCTTGATTATTAATGATAACAATATTATTGGCTTGGAAACTCTGAGTTAGGAGCAGAGACAGATTTCCATCCTTATCCCTCCAGTTTGCAATAAAACAGGCAGAATCCATCACAGACCAAATTTAAAGCGCTTAAGTGAAGCTCACATCCTTTCATCTCTTCAGGACTGGAAAGAAACAGGGTCTGTTAGATTAGCAAACATTAACCTCTCGCATAGTTCTGAATGTAGGATTAATGCCTACTGAAGGGACAGCTGTATGACCCTCACACACACCAACTATACATTAGGGCTGTCACTCTATTGATTGAGAGAAGTTTGTGCGAAGAAGCACTCCCCACCAGGGAAAAAAACAGACTGGAGTGGGAAAAAGCCATTTGTACTCTGCTAAGATGCACTTTTAAAAATCTCAGTTCCCATTTCTGGCATCCACAGTGCAGATGAGCTGAAATGTGT
Organism: Muscicapa striata striata; assembly: GCA_030060385.1. Taxonomy (NCBI): domain Eukaryota; kingdom Metazoa; phylum Chordata; class Aves; order Passeriformes; family Muscicapidae; genus Muscicapa; species Muscicapa striata. The sequence continues at coordinate 1,484,405 of JAREIS010000206.1, forward strand.
ATGCTTCACCCTGTAGCTCTGGTGCATACAGACCACACACAGTTTTCAGCTGTGACCCTGGAAGTGGCTCATCTTTGGACAAAACAGACCTATGCCAATGCTTTATTTGCACGTAAGTAGAGTTTTTCTTGGACTCTGCCCACATGGGGTTTTGTGTCCTTGTGGGATTCTGACTGGCAGTACTTTAGCATATCTATTCTTATGTAGCTAATTTGGAAGAGACTGGTCTCTAAGACTTTTCTCCCCCACCCCATAAACTAACGAATGGAACAAGTACTGATGAGTAATATGTTTGTCAACTTTCTTTCCATTAAAGTATGAAATCTTCACCTTATGAAAACACAAGTTGATTGTTTCCTAGGATTTGCTGGGTTAGACACAAACACTGGATTTGGCTTTGGTAACACCAATTCTTGTGTTAGTCTAACTCTTGTTATAACGTTGAAGTTCACAGAAGTAACTATAATTTCAGTGTGTTTCTGAAAAAAGACATTTTAAGACACTTTAGTTAGAGCAATCCTGAAGTCTCATCTGTCACTTAAAATTCATATTTAAAGGGACTTATAACAAAGGTGAGACCAGATATTTTAGAATTGGATCTTTCAATCAAAGTCGTTTTTGCATTAAGTATGCTGGCTGACAAGCTGTAAGGATATTGGACTTGCTCTTAGCAGTGCTGAAACCCTGCAGTTCTGGAAGATGCAAACATTGGCTTTGGTCAGCCTGAATCACCAGGTATGAGGAAAACAAACCTGCAAGGAAGAGAAACAAAGATCTCTCCTCTGATGGACACAATTTGTGCCTTGCTAAGACAGGTCCATGTATTTTGTAGAAGACAATTTCTAGACCCTGGGCCCAGCCTCTGAAAAATAAAACAGAAGAGATCCTGTCTGGAAAGGTGAACATTTAGTCAGAGCTCTGATACAGTTTTTTCCCCTGTAGCAGAGACTAACTTTTTTACTTAATTTTTTTTTTTAAATTATTATTTTTTTAAAATTATTATTTTTTTTCCCTGCAGCAGAATTATTTCAAGCTACACCTTTGTAGCTGTATGTGTAGGTAGGCAGGGAACTGCTGGATACATGAAGGCAGGAAGTGAGGTGCTAGAGGGTATCAGTCCTGCTGCTCTTAGCTCACCCCTAAGTCATTTAGCTCAAACAGCCAGGTGAAGGTTAGAAAAAAATACCATGGTATAGCAAGGTACCCAAAAACTGGACACCATAATTTCTCTGGAAGCATGCCCTCCCAGCAAATAATTTGATTTTTTTCTCCATCAAATTTGTTTGTTTTTAATTCACCTAGAAATTTGAAGTTGCTTAATGTATGAAATGGCATAGAAATGGAAACACTCATGCACTTCTCAAAAGTATTTGGAAAGGAACTAGATCTCTTGCTTACCCATTTACCTCTGCTATTACGAAGCTTTAAACAGGCACTAGTAAAATTAACTTCTCAGCATTAGGTGTTGCTATATTGCAGATCAAAGTTTTGCAGTTTGCAGAATCATGGGAAGAATACCATAATTTAATCTGTTTGGTTAGAACTCAGCATTCAATGAATAAGTTTTTGCTTTTCCACAAAAAGTGTGAATAAGAATGTATTGCTTCATCTTTTACAGCCATTGCTGTATTGATAGTTCATATTTTTCCAAGCCAGTAAAAAGTATGTGGCTTACCACACTAGTGTCTCATTACTAAGATCACAGGCAATGTATTGAAAATGATGGGATGCTAGATAGTTCCAGTGCTTTATGTAGCTATTAAAATTAGATGCACTTATACCATGCTGAAGGAAGTTTAGGAAATGCAGTTCTGGGTCTAATCATATTTTCAGCTTTGCTGTATTCCAGTATATCAAGAAGTCCATCACTAGTAAACCATACTTGTGTATTGGTAGAGATCATGGCTCTAGAAGAGAAATATGGTTGTCTCATTCCAAAATCCACTGATTATTAATATGACAACCATTGCACATGTTCATGAGCTTGTGACTTGAAAATGATCCCTGTCAGATGTTTTTTTGAAGAGCTCAACATGAACTTTCTTGATTTACTGCTATGGGACTCCTTCAGCTAGAAACCCTGACAGTGACATTAGTTGGAAAAAATGCATAGGTTTAGTCCACACTGCACACTGCACTAACAATACATTTTGACCTTCTGCACTCAATTGTCTGTGGATTTAAAATAATTTTTGAAATAATTTTAGCAGTCAGAAAGGCATTACAATTACCTATGATACTTCTCTATCAAAACTGTATTTTACCTTCTGTGTAATATTTTCACCTTCTCCCCTAACATTTGAATAGTAAAGACAAAATTACCCCAGATTTTATAGTGCTTTTTGTCATTTTTTTCAGTTTCTCTAACTGAGGCAAAATTATCTTGTCAATGTTGCCATTTTGGTTTTCAAATTTCTTTTTTCATCCACTGTTGCAATGGCACCGTATCTGGTTCATGAGCATTTCCACAGACTTCTGTTCAGAATGTTATGTTTTCACTGGAAATAAAAAAAATGCCCCAAAACATGAGTTTTGCTCATGGGTACACTTCAGTTGTAGTTTACATTTGATTTGATGTTGTCCTTTAGAAATCACAACAGCTTTAGAGAAGGTTTAAAAGGCATGTAGTGATACCTTGCAATCATTATAAAATAGCATGGCAATGCCCAAAACAGTAGGAACAACACCCTGGCTGTAATACAGTTTGGCTAATTACATCCTGTTTTTCTAAATTCAAGTTTATTTGTAAGCTTGATCCAAAGCTTCCAGAAATAATTGTTTTCCCATTACCACTTTTTGGACTTGGACAGGTTGTATTTCATTGCTACGTGAAGCAATCTCCATGTTCTGCGTTTTTTAAAATTTTAATTTATTTTATTTTATAGTTGTTTTTGTTTGTTTTTGTTTGTTTGTTTGCTTGTTTACTTGTTTTTAAATAAGAAATGACTTTTGAGTTATAGGGAGGTGTAAGCTTCTCATCTGGATGATTAATAAAGTAAATTCCTTAAAATCCTTCTGGCTAAAATGATATCAAAATATATAATAAATTTAATTGTATCACTTAACAGTTCATTCTTTGTCACACAGACCATCACCATGAAAAAAGTAAAAAATACATCAGTACAATTATAAAAGACAAGAAGCAATTGTCTCTCATTGGACTTGCTTTGCAGGTAGGGGAAGATGCCAAAAATCAAGCATCTCACAGCATCGGTGCATTAATCAGTTACAAATTGCCTGATTCAGTTGTCAGGATACTGAAAACATATATTTAGAGATGCATGAGACAGCAATGAATAGTATAGCAAACAATGAGTTAAAATTTCAATATAAGAGAAACTGCAATTAAGGGACTTCCTAAGTAATGCTAGCTGCATGGCTCAGAAGTTTTGTTTTGTAGCAAAAGCCTGGAAAAGAAACTAAGTATTGAAAATATGCACTTTGAATATGATTAACACATATTAAACTACATCTTCAACACAGTTACATATTTAAGGTGGTTGCGTCTTGTTTCCATCTCTGCCTACAGCCATCTATCTGATTCTGCTGGGCTACAGTAAAAATACAGCTTTGGATGTCATTTTTATTAAATAGTCATACAATGTAAAGATGTTTCTCAGCTACAGAAAGAGGGTAAAGCAGTTTCTCTTTAACAAATGCCACACTATATGAATTATGTAATTTCCATGGTTATAAAACAACTTGAGAAATTGTAGTGTAACAATATGATATATGCTAGGATTGATTACTCCAAAAATCCTTTCAAGAGGAAAAATTATGGGGGAGATAAGGAAGGGAAAACCTTTCTTTTCAGTTCAAGCTTCACTTCCTAAAGATTTAGCTTCTGTGGAGAAAAACCTCACATTCAGTTGTTACATTGAGTGGTCACTCAATTTGTTTATTCATTATATGCAATAACTAGTCAAGTATATTCTTTTCAGTATATATGAATAGTTCAATTTATTCTGCTGAAAGAGAGATAACTATCAGAAATAGCAATAGAAGTCACATAATGAGATAAGAATACTAGAAAATCTGAGGATTTTAGTACAGTCCATTATTCATTCAATTCCTGGCAGCCTTTATGATTACAAATCACTTGATTGACTAACTAGACATTCTCAAAGTGAATTATGAATCAGGTTCATTTTTCGTGGTTGAGAGTCAGTACATGTTGTAACTCTTCCACTTTGTGATATATCAAGCTCTTGTAACAGTAATAAGAGATATAATCAACTCTTTATTTCAGGACAAATAAATTGGCTTTTCAAAAATGAAATGTGGTTGCTAACATTTTAACAGTGTGCAATGTAATTCCTTCCTGCTATTCTCAGAGTGCAATCTGCAGTGATGACACAGCTTTTGAATATTTGACTTGGCTGAAATTCTTTTAGGAGCCTCACACCCTCAGTCCAGGCATACTGATCTCAGCAGAAATTTGGTGCTGGGTCTAAGAGCAGTGAGTGGTTCTTTACTTGTTGAAAACAAGCCTCAGACACTGAAAACCTGGGCCACAATTTGCCCTTTTGTGCCTGACTCTGATCTCAGCTTGGGAATACTGAACAGTTTTAAAGCTGTTTAAGTTTACTTTGAAACACAAAAAAGGTAAAAAAGAGAAGAATCTCTTCTAAAGTGTGCTTGACCCTCAAGTCTTCTTTCATGAAAAAGTCCCTCAGGCTTTTGTGGAAATTATGCAGAGGGAATGACTGGCAGGCTAGGGTAGGACTCATCTGTAGAACAAATGCACAATCAGATCACAAATCCCCCTGGAAAAAGTTTAGTGAGAGGTGCATTTCACCTTCAAATGGCGACAGGGAAAACAAAATTTGAAAAAAAGACTGCTCAAAAATCTGTGTGAGTGAATGTCCAAACAGAAAATCACTTTGAAGAGAATTTGTGCCTTTACATCTTCATGGCAGATGTAGCCCAGAGTGCTGGTTTGGCTTTCTGGGGTGTGGTGGTCTCTGGATGCTCATGTGCCTGTGAGCAGAGCCAGCTCCCAAGTGTGGTGATAGGGGCTGGAGTACATGATGCAGTGCTGGGTCCAAGGGACAGGGTACACCACATCCTCTGGTGCATGTGCTGAAACAACACATCTTCCCACGTGGGGTTCTGTGCAACAATAACACCACAGGCCACAGTTTTGGGGAGGAGGAGAGGATTTTTCTGCTAATTAGGGAGGTTAGCCTAGTGCTTGTGTGCTTACTAGTTGTGTTCTAGTAAAGGGAAAGGCTGATACTTGGTGGGTTAACATTATTTAGAGAACAATTTCAAAGACTTCAATCCCCTCTGTTTCCCTTCTGAAACACAAAAGTACATCTCTAAAGCAAAACCTTTTGGGAAAAAAGATGTGTTACCACTTTGGTTTTGGAAGGCCTTAATGTGGTCATTCATTTTAAAAACAATGGTTACAGACTTCAGATTTCTTTATTCATCTTTCAATCTAATTTCTGGTCTTCTAATAACCATAATTAAATGCGGAGTAGTTTAGAATATTATTAAATAGCTTTCATAGGATTTTAAAAATTTCTGATTACATCATGAGTACAGATTATTAAATATTCCATTCATTTTAAAATTATGATTAAGAGGATAATACCAAAAAAGATGTTTGCAACAATTTTAACTAAGCTGTGTTAATTGAGTTAGTGGATAAGAAATGAGCTTTAAAGGGTGAGAAAAGACTGAAATCAAAGCCTGCATAGTTTTAAAAACAAGTGGATTGAGAAAATGGTCAGAATGGCAGAATGGAGGAGGTGTGGGGGGCTCAAAATCTGAATGAATGATTTGAGTAGAAAATTCACTAACTTTTAGGCCATGTGCATTGTCTTTCACAGAAATGGTTTGCAATGTGCCTGATATCTGTGGGCAAACATGAAAGATAAAAAATTCCTGCCAGCTACCAACAGGATACATGTTGATAACTGTCAGGCAAAGGTATGCAGCAAGAACGGACACAGAAAAATCTGCTCAACAGTTGCCACACCTGGCAGCTCTGTATCCACTAATGTGCATAAGCACAGCAGATCAACCTCCAGTATGCCTGGGTCACACTGGTAGGGATTACTGTCTGAAGTGGTGCATGGAATGGGGATGGTTTTGCTGCCTTTTGTTTAATATCTCAGGTGTGGGCCACTGTTCTGATCTAACATCTGTTTCTAACTACCATTTGTCAGCATAGCATGAATTTTTGTTAGGCTGTTTTACTTATCGCTCTGAAATACTGGTTGGGAGTTAAATGCCAGTTTTCTTGTTACCTTTTTCTTCTTGGTCGCTCTCTCCCAGATCCTCACCATTCACAGGGCTTTACATGGGATGTTCCCACCTCACCATTTGTAGCAAGACCATAGCTCCAACCTACCTGGAAAAGAGGCAGGATTTTTTTACTCGTGTTCTATAAACGTTAACCAGAGAGCAAATGAGTAACCAGAAACACTCACATACTGGAGGAACTTCTGGAATCATCAGTACTTATGAAAAGTACAGCACTCTTTGCAGTTTCCCTCTGGGGATGTGAGAGGAAATCAATACTTGCAAGACAGAATGGGGAGGAGAATCACAGGAAAGCAAATGAAAAGCAGGGTGCAGAACTTAAGGTACCAGTAAGGGATGATGGAGGAGCTGTGCCTTTGTTTGAAAGATGGACACAGGCAGCCTGTTAAGGACAGGCTAACTCACATGACAAACATCAGGTTGGCTATCACATGTATATTGCTTGCACATGGATTCCTTACACTAGGTACTTGCTGCCTCTTTCTTTCAAATGTATGCTGGTTTCAGAAATTTTGTACTGATTCAGGGCAAAAAGAGAAATCTAAAGCCTCATACATCCCAATGAAGCTGGGGAAAAGCTGCCTGCAAAAAAGCAGCTCTTGAACCCCAAAGAGAAAAGCATAAAATGAATCTGAATTTATTTTGAACCAAGAATAATAAAATACTGTAATTACTGATGGAGACATTAGCATTGCAGGCTTAGTTCTTTAGGTTGGGATTTAATATGTACCTCTTTCTTTCAACCTTAACAGCTTTAATTATTTTTACCAACAAACAAACAAACAAACAAACAAACTCAATGCATCCTTAAACACTACTAATAAAAAATCAAGTCATTATTGATATTTTAAAACAGAAACCAGAAAGAACATATTGCATTCATACCAACTACATACCAAGCAGAATGTTAATAACATTAACCTTTACTCTATCAGATATTTTCGAGAAATACCACTATATTTTTTGCAACGGCTCATATCTGTCATTTAACTGACATGTGAACTTTTCTAAGTTTGCCAAATCACTGAGGCCTGAATACCATTCAGCAATGTTAATTTTGTTTTCCTATTCCAGCTTTTACACAATTATTCTCATGGCAATCATTCTAGCCTTGAGTATAAATAATACTTCAAGTGGTTTGTTGATATCCAAAAAATGATGTGTATCTACATTAAGAGATTCTGGAATCTAATGGGAAAACCATGCATATTATTAAGCTGAAATGCCTATTTCTTTCCTCCCAGATGGGAAGTAGTACAGGGTAGTGCCATGGCATATGCATTAATTTTATTCCTTCCACAAATTTTAGCACATATTATTTTTGCAGATTTTGAATCTTTGCCTCCTACCCAGCATACAGGAGAGTTAAAAAGGAATTTGCTGCACACATCTCAGTCTTAACAAGGACCCTGGATAACTCTTAGGTGAGCCAAGGAAGAAGAGCAAGGGAACAGTTCTGCTTTGGAGAAGGGTAAGAGAAAAAAATGAGAGTTTGGAAGGAGGAAATCCTGAGGAGGATTAACAGGAGCAAAAAGAGAGACAGAAAGTACACTATTTTCCTGGCCCCCATATTTCAGTTCTACAGGCTGGGCATGCTGGATCTGAAGGTCCTAGCAATGAATAAAAAGCACAGTTAAAATGAGGAGGATTGCAGCAAAATAATAGTGAAAAACATAAATCCCAATATCTGTTCATCAGTGTTGCTACCCAATTAAAACTTACTCTGTAACAGTTTTCTTCCTAGTCTATGGATCTCTTGCACATTATTTCACACAATTTTATCTCATATTACTTGCTTTGCCAACTTCTAGGCCATTTCTTAATTTTTCTTTCTTTTCAGTCCAATGGAGCATTTTGTTTCCTCAGAAAGAAAGTGGAAGGAGCACCCTGTATTACAAGCTGAATATTTGTGTGGGAATGAGCTGTGTGGGAGCACAGTACTTTATAGAAACTCAAAAGAATAAATTCAAAATTGTGATTGTTGATGTTTGCACATGTGCAAGCATAGTGTGGCCTCATCTCCAAAGACTGATGCTCTAAGGAGAGGCAGGACAGAACAAAAGGAGGGTTGACTGATTTGATCAGTGTTTTTCTCTTTCTTTACTGCTTTGCTCTCTGGGTTCCTGTAAGTTGGTCTTTGTGTCTGGACCTCACAACCTGTGCCTATCACTTACAGGGAGCTTTAAGCTAACATCAGTTAATGGCTACAGAATCTAGAGCGGGTGTTCAGTCTTGAGGGAAGCCCTGGGTAAATTGGCTCAGAGAAATAGTGTGGGTTCAAAATGGAATTATCCTTTCACTCTGGCTCAGCCAAAGGCTGCAGATAAGGCATCTACTGCATTTAGGTGAAGTTACTCCTTTAATTCCATAGAGGAAAATGCATATCTACAGGTAAGCATGGGGATGGAGAAAAGGCATGTGTTGTGCTCCACAACCCACCACCTGAAGCAGCTCCTGGGAGGAGCCCAACCTGTCACACACACACAGTGCAAGCTGGCTGCCTGTGCCTCTCAGAACTGCAGCAAGGGCCATGGTCCTCTCCACTGTATAGACTTTCTGAATTGATGAACACACCTGTCTCCAGAGCAAAGAGAAGTACTATGGCAGATAGGCACACATGCTGGATTTGAGCATCATTTGAGGGCCTAGCCAAGTCAGTGCCAGCTACATAACCTATTCTAAAACACAAATCTGGTGGTCAAGCACAACAGTGCACACCTAGCTGCAAATCTACATAAAATTTGATATTTTTAGTATCTGCTTAATGTATCTTAGTTTTAATTTTACAAATCTACTGTAATGAAATATCTTGGTCTTCTCTCTCACTGCTGAGTAGCTACGGTCAAAACATCTCTATATGAGACATCTCATTTAAGTGCTACCACTACATGGGAAGAAGTCAGCCTTTACTTCTCTAGCCCTTTTTGTCTTTTTTTAAAATTTTATTTTATGTTTTTAAATTTTTTTTTTTAAATCTTCTGATCTGCATAGATGCAGTTTTCATCAGGATAACTTCTGCTGTGTTTGAATTCCTCTTTGTGTGGTTCCCAGCATTTCAGACAGCACAGCACTGCAGTATCACACCCCTCTCTGGAATGCTCAAATTCCCTCAAGACTCCCATGGCAGAGAGATGGGTAATGTTTTCTGAGCTTCTTTCTCTATTTTTATTCTTCCTCTACTCCTCATTTTCTATAGAGGATCAAAATGGATTATTTTCATCTTGACATGCAAATGCCTAGGCTGTGCCCTTGGCTGAGATCTCAGCATTGACTACATAAGTGAAAGATATGGGAGCAGTAGCGTTTTAATATCGCATATGGAAGCAGCAGTTTTATTTCTTATGGAAAAAAAGATAAAGTTACTGCAGTCCTTCGTGCCATGAAAAATTTAAAAAAAAGCCTAATAGAAACATATCCTCATGCACTACTGAATACTATATTTACAGGCAGTCATTTCTCTGCACACAGGCAAACAAACATTGTGTGCAGCTCGATATCTTATTGTTGTACTCTGATCTGCCCATTTGCCATGCCAAAACTATCAATGGGAGTAAAAGACACATGAATAATTTTACCAAGTCAGATTATGCCTCCAAATGTGAACATTTAATAAGTGATGGAATTATAAAAGAAATAGGAAGGATTTCTAAGTCTGGTTGAGAAACGCTTACAGAGATAAAAAGGTCAAATTCTTCACCAATTTTCACTCTGAACAAGAGCAGTTAAGTAAATGAAATAACATGACCTGCAAATCGGTGCAGGATACAACTCCCAGAATACATCGATACACCATAAAAGTCATCATACGGTTTCATGTTAACGACATGATTTCATGAAATAAAATGGTATCTGACCTCAAAAGCAAGCACACTGGCTCACTGTTTCTAATTATTGTAATATTCTTTTTCTGAAACAACAGCACCAGCAAAACACTATCAAGAAACTGCCTCCTAACGTTCTTGGCAAACCCTCATGGCTATTTACTCAAATGAGCAGCCCAACAAGTTGTTAGCCTAAATGAAAATTATAGCAGATAAAAACTGTCAGCCTGGGTCCTGAACTAACAAGGAAAAGAATTGCATGAAGCTGATGGCACAGTTTAGAACATTGTGAAGAATAAAGGAAAGCACAGCTACTGGACTTAACCCATGAGACTAAGGTAAACAGGAAAAACCCACATCCATTGTTATGTCACACATGGCTGATGAGTGCAAGACTCTCAGCAGGGGTGGCTCAACTGTGCTTTAACACTCTAAAACTCAAGACTGTTTATGGTAGGCAGTGAATTAAGTGTGGAGTGACAATGTTAATTCTCCTTTCTTTTCACTTTCCTGCAGGAAAGGTGGCTAGATGGGGTTAGGCCACCTGGATGCATTTTTCAAAGCACTCCAGAGGGGTAAACAAGGTGTTTGTAAGAGGCTGGGGAAGCACTCTGGCACAAGGTCCAGAGCTGGCTGAGTGGGGTGAGGAGCTGGAGAGGAAAGGTGATAAGCCACACTGGGCTTGTTCTCCAGTGTCCCTGGCTGCTGTTCAGACTAAGGTCTTGGACACAGTCCACTGACAGGCCTTTTGCCAGGAGATTTGTTACTACAAGAGTTTTGCTTAGGCAAGGTTTTATTACAAAAATTGTCTCAATCCTCCTTTTATAAAAATCTATCCCACCTTTCTTTTCTACCCCAGGAGGAGGAATATTTTGTATATATATCTGTGAGAAACACACAAACAAATTCATTTCCCGTGGATAATATATTCAGAGTGATTTGCTTTTCAGAGTCAGAAGCTCAAAATCATGAATTTATTATGCAAAGTAATAATTGCAAATTATATTGGCAAACTCCATTCCAGAAAAAAAAAAAAAAAGGAGTATTAATATAACTAAAATGATTAAAAAATACTGGCTCTTAACTTGGGGCTACTGCAGATATTTTAGGAGGTTATATATCTCTGTTCCACCTAAACCACCAGAGGCAGTAGCTTTCATTTTAAAGGTCTAGAGAGATAACGCAATTAATGGGCCCACCTAACAGCATATGTCGTGCTTGTATTGAGTAGTAAGACATGGAAAGAAAATGAAAGAAATGCTTAGTGCCATAAAAATTTGCATCTCTTTCTAGTTCATTTTTTAGTGCAAAGAAATGAAATATATCAGAGTCAGAACATGAAAGGATTTGACTCCAGTTTTTGGGTCAAGCTAGGCTATGCCTTTAGTGGGATAACTGGACAGAATATTTTGACTTTGTGGGTCTTAAAGAATCTGAAATGCCTCATTAACAATCCCTTAGAGATATATAACAGTTCCCAAGGATGACTGGAGCAGCCCAGCTTCTCCATGCGAAACTAGTGGCAGGTGGTTATCCCTCCTACAAAAGCTTCACAGGTTCCCTGCCTGGCCTGGTCCTTGGTGGTCATCAGCTGAAAGGGGCACTGACAACTGCCAGAGTCAGGATCTTTAATGCAGTGCTTGTCAGCTACATGAGATTTATTTGCTCTGCTGGATTGGTATGTGATACCAGGGGTACTCACAGGATTAATTTGCAATCATGGTCATCTTCACAAAAACCCCACAGCTCTCTGCTGCTATAGGAGCATTCTCCTGTCTGGCACACATGTTCCATTGGAAAGCATTCTGTAGTAGATTATGTTATCCAGGCTAGTTGAGATGTGTGGGTAATTATGACAAAAATAAAGATAATGGGCTTGTAAACTTTTCAAGTAATATTTGCAGTACTTACGGTGTAATTCACATATGTGGCACCATCAGAAAGTAATAAAGCTTGTTTAATTAAAACTTCAGTGACATTTTCAGCATTTCATAAAAGCATTATGACCCGAGTGCAAGGATGGGATTCAAGTGCTCTATGAGTTATGTTTCTGTGTGTGTCACACATGCTGGCTGTGTCCTTGAGAGGTAAAGCACTTCCCTCCCCATAAGGGAGATGCTTGAGGATCACTTGCTGCTATCAGCCCAGTAGGAATGTATTCAGATTGTGGTGGGAGAGCCTCCGTGTATCTAGGCTTCCAGGCCTTACATGAGGCATTTAAAACTTTGCCTGATTGTAATTAAAAACTTAAGGGGCGTGCCTTTGTGGGGGGAACATGAGTGATTGTTGCTTAGCATTTGCAAGGGACTTTGAAGCCTTAGGAGCTGTGGGAGTTTACAACCCACAGCCAGCAGAGAACAAACTGTTTAACCCTGATTACCTGACATCTTTTCTCACATGTGTCTTATTGATAGTGATCACTGTAAAAGGGGTTCCACCTTGCTGATAAAAGTCATTAAAAAAACCAAAAAAGATGTAACTGAGATTTTTAGTGTGTAAACACTGAATTTGTTAACATCCTCCTTCAATGAGCAAGAAAAGTCTCATTTCACTTTTCAAAATGAATTTTTTCTTTTTTTTTTTTTGTTTTTCTTGCAGAGCAAGACAGGTCATGATTCACAGATTGGTCACACAAATCCCAAGACCAACATGCCTTAGGATGGAAAAAGAGAAGTCTGCAGCCTCCAGCCTTGCTCAGCTGTGTCAACAATATCTCTTACAAAGGTAAACTTGTTCCTCAGGTATCACAATGCAGTTCCTCCAAATGGAACCATACTGTAGTGTGGTCTTGGTCTTCTCCATCAGGTGAGGACACAGACTAATTAACTCTTTTAACCATGCAGTAAATCAAACTAAAAGCACATTTAAAATCAGAAAGGGGAATTGGAGTCCAGCAAAACTCAACAAAGCTGAATAACTACTCAACTAAATCCAATTATATTGGTATTTGTAGCATTATTCTTGTGAGAAGCTGTTTTGGGAACTACTTTGGATCATCCAAATCATGTTGATATGGCAGTGTTTTGATATGGTTTGGGAAGTTTCTGTCACTTTTTCATGTTCTCAGTTAAATTGCTATCATGACTCATGACCTCAGCAGCAAAGAATGAGGTATTCTGTATATCTCTCCATCCATTAATCCAAAGAAACTTTGCCATAAGGTTTAGCAATTAGTCTTGAAGTAACTATCAATTACAACTGATCTCTACATGCCAAATAAATGAACATCATGATAAAGTGCAATACTGTTAGGCAAAGCTAACAACAGAGGTTCTAATAGGAGCTGAAGATGCTCAGGTTTAAAAACCATGTTAGTGGCTCCCAAATTACATCATAACAATAATGTAAAAGTGGAAAGTCAGTTCTGTATTTCCTTGCTAGAGTCTCAAATCTGATTTTGAAGCTTCAGGTGGCCCTACAGCCTTGAAAATTGCAGAATGGTTGGATTTTACACTATTTTGACCTTCAAAATGTTTGGCAGTCTGGACTCCTTTTTCCACTGGTGAAGAGCACAGATCAGCCCATCATTGTGTGAGAGAGGCAGGCTCTGGGTCACTGACTTCTGAAGACACCAAGGTGATCCTGGACTGAAGTGCCTCCAAAGCTGATACCATGCAGGTGGCTCCAGCATGCAACCCACAATGCTGAATGAGCAGTTAGCTTACATTTCCTACCCTGCACCTCAAAACAGCAGACAGAAACATCTATTCACTCAGGAGACAAACAACCTCATGAGTGTAACACTGTTTTCTGTTAAAATACTTTGGGAAGAGGACATAGAAAGTGATAGTGCCTGCCCTCTTCTTGTAGTGTAATAGCCCTATTGTCAGAGCTGTCACTGAGGAAGAGGGACACGTGGGTCTCATTTCCCCTTCTGCCTTGGGCTGCTCAGACCCTTGTTTCCTGCCCTTTAGAGAAAAGGCTCTAGTCAACAGGAGGATTCAGTATTCACCGACGAGCCAGTGAGAGAAGATGAAAGGGAGCTCATGGCTTCAGGGGTCAGGGAATCCTTTCATTTGCACTCTCTGCTCCCAGGATCATTTCTGTTTATTTAAAGACTCCTTCGTGTAAGCATACACAGTCTTGGGATGACACAGCGACATGGTTTCACCATTTTCTGCTGACCCATATGACATGGACCGTGCCTTGCAGAAGATGTATGGAATGCATATGTTTTTGTTGAGTAGAAATTGAAGAGATTGGGACTATTCAATTGACAGAAATGAGTAAGAAGGAATATAAAATAGCACTATTTGAGATAAGGAATTGTACTGAGAAGGTAAAACAGGTTCTTTGTTTATCCAATCAAGAAAATATTGAAGTAGAAAGGAGGAAAAAATGTAACCAAAGGAAGATTTTTTTTCCTTTTCTCTCTCTCTCTCTTTTCCCCCCCAAACAAAAGTTGCAATTAACCTGTTGAACTAATTACTACTAGATACAACTTAGACCAAGAGATTAGTAGGATCCTAAAAGGATTCCACATGTATATGCATAATGAAAATATCCATAAGATACAATAGAATATAAAACCCTTTTATATAGAATAGAATATAAAACCCTATTCTATAAAACCCTTTTATAGAATAGCTTACCTCTTAATTCCAAGTGAACCCTGTGTACCTCTGTCTAGGCAAAGACCTTGTGAAGCACTTCTCTTTTTATCCAAGGTCTGTACTTATCTTCCTTACTGGAAAAAAAGACAATAAAAGAAGTCACCTAAAATATAATACACTCCTCTGCATTACTTCTGTTCCAGGGCAGCAGCTGTTTTATTGCTTAGATGGAACAGTGATTTTATAAGTTAGTTGATATTTATACTTCTCATATTAGCATTTTTACCCTACATTAAAATTCAGCCCTGGTAAATAGAGGAAGAAGCATAAACTGACCACCCAGCTATGAATGAAATGTTGGAGTCATTTCCATAAGAGGAAATCCACAACAGTGAGGATGTCATTTTCCATATAAGTGTACTCTTACTTGCAACAGGAGTGAGCTGACAACAAAGGTCCTTGCAGAATAGCTTTATACCAATAATGCAGTGGTAGAGAGGGACAGCTATCAAATTCTCTATGTGTAATTTCATGCAGGCTGAGGACAAACATTTTCCCTGCATTCTGTTATTAGGTGCACAATAATGCTTGGAAAATCAGAGAGCATTTAAAGGATCAGCTCTTCTTCCTTCTCTTCCTGGACTTAGTTATTTAGAAATTAGTAAGTACAGGCAGATCTTAAAATAACTGCCAAGGTTTTATAATTGGTTTTAGTGTCTGGGAGGCTGTGGAAGTTAAGGGAAGACTAACTCTCACATTATATTAAGTCAATAGTTATTTACTGTCAGTAGTAAATGTCAAATCAGAATTTCATTTGAATTTATATAGTCTTTTCCTCTCTGATCTCTTTTTTGCTGGTCTCTTGGGCCATCTAAATTTTCCGATTCCTGAGGAAGACTGCCCTTCTAGCCTCTTAATGTGACCCTAGGGGTGAGAAGACCAACGGGTTTTCTGTTTGTTGCTGAATATATTGTTTTACTGTTATGAAAACATAGAAAGGTCTTGCCTTGCTACCAGATCCAAAATTCAGAGAAACAATCACACTGTAGTTATGTCCACCACAAGGAGCTGATAATTGAACACTGGATTCCTGAGTGTCCTTGTGGCCTCAGGTACTACTGAAGTTTTTGCAGTCTGAAGGTTTTCAGTGCCTTAAGTGTCCAAGATTAAAGAAAGCTCTCTCTACCAATATAAATGTATCAGCTAAATTCAGTTGTTAATGACATTTAATAATTCCAGAGTTACTTTACTCGTCTCATAATTTGTCACATTATTACTGTTTGCAAAAGTAACAAAAGACATTGCAACAAGGATTAATTTGGGCAAATTTAACCTGCAGAGGGATTTCAAATGCAGGAATTTGTCCTCTGGGATTAGACATCAGCAGCCTGTGGAATTATTTCTGACATTTCATCCATCATACAATCAGAATAACGAAACAAGCTGGTGATGATCTCTTCCTGCTCAAAGAACAACTTTCACAGAACCTTCCCAATCTATTAGCATCAGGAAATTGTGTTTGGAAAATTCAGAGAAAAAAGAAAATTCTTCTACAAATGAAAGGCAGAGATGTTATTGTGTGTCAATAACTTTCATTGGGAGGTCTATTCATAAACAGATATTTAGCTGGCATAAATCAGAATGACATAACTGGTATATGTATATTGATTTAGTTCAGTCCTGGAATTTTCACACAGGAGTGTCTAGATATACAGCTGTGAGAATCTGGAGCTGGTCTTCTAAAAGTAAACCATGAAATTGGTATTAGGTGGAATGTAAGGTGGACTGCTTCTTTTCCTCTTCTTTGTTTGAAAAAAAATAATTCTGAAGCACATAAATTTTCAGCATAACCTCTTGCATTCTGCAATTTTCAGTCTTTTCTTGAATTTCTGAGCACATATTTTGGTGGCCTAAGATTTTATTTCAACCAGCTTCTTCCAGGCCAAACGTGGTCAAACTAGATTAACTGTGTTATGTAAATACCATAACATTAGTGAAAAAAATGATGGGCTGCCTCATAATTAGAGGATAATAACCATTTAAACTATATTAATTTGTTTTTCCTAATACACCACAAAAAGGTTTCCCATTCTGGACAGAACTTCAAGGATTTTTTCAACTACAGGAGGTTTCCCTCCTCACCCTGCCTCCTCTCCTCCCTGCTTTAAAAATGACTATAATGTGTTTTGATGTAACATGGTCTCACACTGAAATGTACAATCATGCACCTAAACTAACAGAAAAGGTAAAATCACCAAAAGGGAGATTTTAGAAATAGAATGCATAATCAGGTAAATGAGAACAAAGTTTTGAAAAGCATTGCAGAGGAGTAATATAAGATATTGCTGGTATGTTTCTTCATTATTGTTTTCCTTCAGTAAAAGTTCTATCAGCTGGGGAGAATTACTCATGTGTTTGAAGCTGGTTCTGGTTTTCTCTGAAATCAAATTCCTTATTCCCAAGACTCCACTCCACACTGCCAGCACAAACATACATCAACAGCTGCACAGCACTTTAAAGAGTTAGCAAGGACCTACCAAGCAATTACTCAATTTCTGATCTCAGTCCGTTATTTTCCCTGAGCAAATCTGAAGCTGGGGGAATCAAAGTCAGAGAAAGCAAATAAGCATTTTGAAAGTCTGAGCATTTCATCTAAGGAGTGAAACTCACCTACTGCTTATCTTGGAGATAAGAAGTGCTGTTGTAAAGAATGATCCCTTTCCCACAAATAAAGTTTTAAAAAGTACTTGGATCTTCACGGAATATAGTGAGTGCTGGTGCACCGAGCTGGTGTCAGCCTTACTTCTGTCAGGGGCAAGCACAGTTCTGGTTGATTCTGCACTTGGAAAACTGTGTGCAAGCTGATTTCACCTCTGTTGGAATCCCTTTAAGGTTAGTAGGGCTGTGCTGTGGATGAGTTGGGTAGAATGAAGTGAATGAAGAAATGAAGTTTGAAATTCTCAGATTACTTCCAAAATTAACTTCTTTCTGTTGTAGTTGTTGTTACTGAGCCTAGATTTGTGCTGTTTTTTAGTGTGTGAAATACAAGCTATTGCAGACATTGACTTTTTGTACAAACAAGTGCCCACTTGTCCTGTGGCCTGAACTTGACAAACAAAAGCATTAACAAAATTGTCATAAAATAAGCAATAGTGTAACCATGTGTTAGAGTGGCTGAGATTTAATAATAATATTTGCGCTGTCCCTTGTTTGACACCAGCAAAGCAAAAAGCCATCACGACAAAAAGGCAGCAAAATCTCAAGCAGATCTCTTCAAGGATATGAGAAAAGACAGGCTTTGCTGTTTACCCACAGGTTGTCTTTTGGCTTGTATGGTATTAGTTAACGCCAATGGAAGTGCTACACTGAATAACCTGAGAAAATAAAGAAGGAAAAAAACCCCATACAGATATAATTTATCACAATGAAGTGGTCAGAAAGTTTCACGACAACATCCTAATGTTATATAGTTCTCCATGATTTTAGCTACTTAAGCTCCACCTTCTCTTGCATTTTCCTATGTGAATATTAAAAAAAAAAGGTTTGAAATGAAAGAGAGAGAACTTCTCATATATACAGCTAGAGATGTCTATGCTGTGGATGTAGGATTTTGTAAATTTTGATAGGACACTTTTGACAGTTTCCCACAGCTGTTACCTAAAGCAAAACTGTAGGACTGTAGATAAGGAACCTTCACCCTTTTCTTCCTTTCCTTCACCCTCAAAGCAGTGAGATTCACCTTAGATGAGTATCCAGGGGGAATCTCCCTACCTGTCTCCAACCAGCAGAGGTGGCCAATGTTATTGTGAGATAGATCACTTGAACTCTGCCACTGATTTTCAGCCTGGCTCTTCAACGATCCTCTTTCATTAATGTATGTATAAGTGCACACAACCATTTAGATATCTCCAGTACCAAAATTTCAGTAAATTATGGAAGGAATACCTTCCCACCAGAGCAATATTTTATTTTTGTTGTGGGTGTAAGACTTGTGAGCAGGTCCATGAGCAGTTCTGGAATCCAAGCTTATAATCATCTTTATATATGTCTTTTCCACCATTGTACTGGACATGTTTAATTTCTCTGAGAGCATATTTTTTTGAGCTGAGACAGAAAGCAAGAGAAAAACAGAGCTGGGTGGGATGGCTTGGGAATGCCAATGCCAGGCTTTGCATAAAGTGTTATTACAGACATTCACCCAAAACATCAGAGGATCAGCCCTAATCCCTGAGTCACTAATGAAACTCCATCAGTGCAGGAGACAGCAATGAACGTTTTTGGAGAGATGGGGTTGGATGTCAGCTTGAGGGAGACATGTATAGATCTGAATTGCTGCAGAATAGAAACAGGCATCATCTCAGGGCCAGGGATTTCCCAAGATGCTTTAAAAGTAGGTTACCTTATTTATTTTTTATCCCTCTAGACTTTTTTTGAAAATCTGGTTCTGCTTCTGAAACACTCACACGCAAAAAATTATGGCAGAAATCTGTAACTGAGTACTTTGTAGAAGACAGCTTTTTAATGAATGACTTAGAATTTCTTTTCTATCTGGAAGAAGTGAAATTATTTTTTCAATCTTGATATTGGAGCCATAGAATTTAATGTGTGGTCCCTATGTGGCGACAACAACTTTTCTGATTTATGCGAGCAGACACAAAAAATCTGGAAAAAAGAAATCTTGAATAACAGATAAAAAGTTGGTCACTTTGATTTTCAAAGTAATTCTGAAGATAATGAGAGAATATGGCAACAAAGTAGTAGTCCACTTCCCATACTGATCACATAGTTAGGATATGAACCTGCATGTCAGAGTTAATATCACTTTTTCACACAAGGATGGCAGCTCAAAAAGGATCTGTGCTTCATGGTGACCCTTGAAGCCCCATCTCCTACTTGAAGCAAAATACAGCATAGAAGTTAGGCCTTCCCTAACCTTATATTTTTCAAATTGGTCTCTAGTTCTAAACTGTTGTAATTGCAGACTTTGAAAAACAAAACAAGGAGAGGAGCCAAGACACCTACAATACACTGCAATTGTCCTGCTCAGCATGAGAAATCTCCTAAAGAAAGAGGAGTTAGTTGGGTACCCAAGCTGAAATGAAGACACCAGATGTACTGTTCTTTATTTCCTGACCTTTAATATCCATGAAGGTAAATAAATACTTCTAGATGAAAGGAATTACATTTTAGACAATCAAACTTGGGTTTTGAGTTGAATCCAAACATAGCTAGATATTTTGATGAACGGTATAAAACTAAAGTCCCTGTCAAATAAAGATAAGTTTTATAACATTTTATGAAATGTATAAGTGTACACAACTGATCAGTACTAAAATTTCTGTAGTACCTGGTAGTACCCATGCATTTCCCAAAAGACATGAAGAAGTTTCAAAAGTGATATCATTTCATGTATGACAGTAGCTGAGAGAGACAGCACAAGGCCTAAGCTGCAGATAGCAGCTTCATCCTATTTCTAAATAGCCTCAAAAATTTACTGCCAAAGAATTAGGCTAGGTATACTAAAAACTCTAAGGAGAGTTACTAGGCTGGGATTGGCATACTAAGATTTGTCTCAAGAGAGATATTATACTCACTAGGATTCTTTCCAGGTTCTTCTGTATTTCTGGTTTGTGGTCAAAGGTTAATAAATCTGTGTTCAAATTAACTTTTGCCACAGGCATGTGCATTATGGACTGAAAACCTGACTATTTCGACACATCAAGTTATACAACATTGCAAGAATTAATTATGGCAAAACCAGGCAAAATAGTGGCCCTGTTAGTGAGAAGTGCAAATTTGACTAGAGGCAAGCTGGGGAAGATTTCCAAGTAAAATTTGTAAATTTCTTCATTGGACATCATGAAGATGACATTGTCTCAAGCTTCTAAAATTATAAATGCCTCAAATCAATATGCTACCAAAAGGCATATGGAAAGGTAACTACTCAAGCTCTGTTGCTAAAACTGTGCTATTCTTACAAGAAAGGTTAGCCCCAGCCTGAAAGACTATCGTGTGATGCAATCAGTGACCAACAGAGTAAACTTCTCATCTTTAACCTGTCCTGAGGCTCACCTGGTGGGGTTGTAGTCCCTCAGATGTGCAATCCCACATCTTTTGACATTAACAAGGCTGACAGAAAAGTATGTCAGTGATTGCAACTTCTGCTTTGATTAATTGACTGTATAATTTGTCTTTTTGAAGGGGAAAAAGAGGGACTATACCATTAACATCTTTTGAAAGAACTGTATCTTATAAATAAATATTTTTCTAGGTTAAACCCCTAAAACCTCTTCCTATACTAGCAAATCTTATCTCAAATTTAGTATCAGTAAAAAGGTATTAAAGTATTGACCTAAAATATGTTGTCCTAGGGCTTGTTTGTGTATGCTGCATTCCAGAAAGTACTGTGCCTTCTCTGTCAGAACAACCTACAACAAAGGCTACACATCACAAAGTACTGAGTTCCTGAGTATCCTAGCTTTCTAAGACAATAAATTATCACTAGTAACTCACTGAATATTTAGAGAGAGTTGCAAGCAACACACAAGTATCCAACTTTTTTTTTTTTTAATTTAGCTTTTGAACAGACAAAAAGACAGCAAAAAATTTTAAGATGATAGCCTCAAATTATATTTAAATACATCCTAAGAACTGAGTGCTCTTGCTTTATTCTTATCTGTGTATAATTGTATCCTTTCTTATTATGGGCATAAGACTATGCTATTTACACTGGTTTTCATGTACAACAGATTCCAGCTCTATCTGATACCACAGTGACTATTCATTTCCTACTGGTAGTCACCTTCTCATTCCATGGCTGCAAAGAGAAACACAGAGAAGGACCACAAGACTCTCTAATAATAAGGTAAAATCTACATATACTCACATTCTAGCATTGAAGCAGAAACATCATAATGGCAAATTACTTTGCCATTTGCTTGGTGAAAACCTAGAAAATTAATTGGAGATCAGTATTATTTCTTGAGCTAGTGTCCACTTTTGCCAAGGTAATTTGTGCAGACCCTCCAATGCCAAATATCAGGCACATAAAATACATAGAGATATGTGCAGACAGCTTGTTGGCAAAGTATTTAAAGTGATATTCTCCAAGAACTATGAGTATTTTTCTCATCGTGCACATTTTCAATTGTACTAATGCAATTGCTGGTGCGTGTACTTCAGGCTCTTAGGACATTTTCATTAGCTAGGATATAGCTCTGCCATACATTTCTGTCTATTGCTTTTCCACACTCTTTAAAAGATCTGGTCTCTCGCCTTGGCTGCAGTGCAAGAGTTTAATTAGAAATTTGCAGATGTTTTCCAGAGGCTATGTAAAGTGGGATTTATGTTTCATCAATGAATGTACATTGGCTCTTTGAATATATATACATGTGCACCTCAAATACATGGGCAACGAATAGATCCTCAAAAGCAAACCCAAAACACTCAAGGACATACTTTCTATAGCACCAAGAAAAAAGACATTAACATTAGGGCTATCACTTTTGCAGTATATGCAGAGATAGGGTGGGAATTTATAATACAAACACAGAGAAAATTATTGGTTTTTATTCCAGTTTCATGATCTTTCACCCACATGCTGAAAACAGGGATGCATCCTCTCTCCACCTGAAATTAGCTACCTGAAAGATTGGCAGCTGCCTGCTGAACAGGCACACCTTGTACTTAGTACCAGGTGAGCAAAGTTTTAATCATGGCTGTGGTGATTAAAAAAGCTGTGAGGGCTTGCATTTCATTCACTGACCTAGGCAAACAACACCACACATCTTTGCTGCAACCCAAGCTAGTTCTCTGATTCAACTTTCCCTACACACAGAATCACAGAATATGTTGGAAGGGACCACAGTGGGGCAGCTGGCACAACCTCCCTACTAAAGCAGGGCCCTCCTGGTACAAATATGGCACAGGACTGTGTCCAGATGGTTCTGGAATATCTCCAGTGAGGGAGACTCCACATCCTCTCTGGGCAATCTCTTCCAGTGTGCAGTCACCTGCATAGCAAAGGAGTTCTTCCTCGTGTTTAGGTGGAACTTAGTGTGCATCAGTTTCTGATTATTGCTACTTGTTTTATTGGTTTGCACCACTGAGAAGAGTCTGGATGCATCCTCTTGATACCCTTACTTTAGATATCTATACACATCTATGACATCCCCTCTCAGTCACCTCTTCTCAAAGCCCAGCTCCCTCAGTCTTTTGTCACACAGAAGCCACACAATCTGGAGAGATTCTCCAGATCCCTGACCAACTTAGTAGCTCTCTGCTAGACCTTCTCCAGGAGCTCCATGTCCCTGTGGGGCTGAGGGGCCCAGAACTGCTCACGGTGCTGCAGTGGCTCCTCACCAGGGCTGGAAGAGGGGCAGGATCAGCTCCCTGGGCCTGGCCAGTGCTCCTCCTACTCCATTCCAGCCTTCCTTCGGCCTTCTTGGCCACGAGGGCTCACTGCTGGCCACCAACAGCTGGCTGCCCACCAGGATCCCCCAGCTCTTCTCCTCAGAGCTGCTTCCAGCAGGGCGGCCTGTGCTGGTGCCTGGGGTTATCCCTCCCCTATGGGACCCTGCACTGCCCTTTTTCAATTTCAGGTGGTTTCTGCAGATCTGCCCAGCCCGTGCAGGTCCCTCTGAAGGGCTGCACAGCTCCCTGAGGAACGGGGCACTGCCTCCAGCTCTGCGCCATCTGCAGAGGTGCTGAGGAGGCCTCTGGCCTGCACCAGGCCATGGGCCGGGGAAACAGGGCCGAGAGCAGCAGGGCCTGAGCCGCTCCTGCAGTGACAGCCCTCAGCTAAATAGTGTGCCACTGACCACTGAGCACAGCTAAATACTGCACCACTGACCACTGACCACAGCCAAACCCTGCACCACAGCCTTCAGCTAAATACTGCACCAGCAATGACAGCCCCCAGCTAAATACTGTACCACTGACCACTGACCACAGCCAAACCCTGCACCACTGACCACTGACCACAGCTAAATACTGTACCAGCGATCACAGCCCTCAGCTAAATAGTGTACCACTGACCACAGCCAAGCCCTGCACCACAGCCCCCAGCTAAATACTGCACCACTGACCACTGACCACAGTTAAACTGTGTACCACTGACCACAGCCCTCAGCTAAATACTGTACCACTGACCACAGCCAAACCCTGCACCACTGACCACAGCCCCCAGCTAAATACTGCACCACTGACCACTGACCACAGCTAAACTCTGCACCAACAACCACAGCCCTCAGCTAAACTCTGAATCACCCATCACTGGGATCTGGTGCTCAGCCAGCTCTCAATCCAGCCAAGGGTCCATTCATCCACCTACACTTCTTGAGTTTTCTAATGAGGATGAAATGACAGACAGCCTTACAAAAGTCAGGGCAGACAATAGCCACTGCTCTCTCCTCATCCAACGGGGTAGTTTTTTCATTGTAGAAGGCAATCAGGTTGGTCAAGCATGATTTACGTTTAGTGAATCCTTGCTGACTCCTCCTGATCACATTTATGTCTTCCATGTTGGTAGACATGGCCTCCAGAATAAAGCCCTCCATTTTCTTTCCAGGGATTGAAGTGGGGCTGACTAGTTCCCTTTGTCCTCTTTCTTGTTCTTTTTGAAGACTGGAGTGACATTTGCTTACTTCCAGTCCTCAGGTACCATGACTTCTCAAAGAAACAAGGCCTGTTTATGATGTCTGGCACTCATGGGTGCATCCTGCCTGTGGATCATGGCCTTTGGACTTGCAGATGTGAAATTTATTTAGGTACTCTCTGACACAATCCTCCTTCATTGAAGGAAGGTCTTCCTCCTGACATTCATACATCCTGGTCTCCAGGCTTTGAGATCCCTGGAGCCTGATGTTATTGGTGAAATGCAAAGCTGCAAAGAAGACATTCAATAACTCTGCCTTCTCTGTGTCCTCTGTTACCAGAGTGTGATCCATTTGCTTATGGGTCCACATTATCCTTTGTTTTCCTTTTGTTATTTAAGTATTTGAAAAAGCCTTTTTTGTCAACCTTGACATCCTTGTCTAGATTTAATTCTAGATGGACTTTGGACTAATTTAATTTCTACCTGATCACCTCTCCATATTCACTCCAAGTGGCCTGACCTCCCTTCTATCTCCTGGGAACCTTTTGCTTATAGCTAGCAATGACAGGGCTTTATTCATCCATGGAGTTTTCTTGTGCCCTTGGCCTAACCTGTTCCTCACCAGATGCATTGTTCTTGAGCCTGAAAGAGGAGAGCCTTAAGGACTGACCAACTCTTGGGGACCTCTCTTCCCTGCAGCAGGTCTCTGCACATTTTCCTTGCACTGTACAGTCACAAATATAACTTGTTTACATGCTCCTGTGTCTTGTCTTGATACATTGCTGAGTTTGGCAGTTTAGAAACCTTGGGTTAATGCTTCCCTGTCATCACAGCAAACTTCCATTTTGGGTTTACTTAAAAACAGGAAAAAAAATGAAATTAATTTTGAAATCCCTCTTAATAATTGTCACAAGAGGACAAAAAGTTGTCCTCTTGAGTCCCGAAAACTGATGTAAAATGTCAAAGCTAGAGTTCCTCTCCAGTAAGTTATTCTCAGTAAATTTTGTCTGTTTGCTGCACACATACACATATATACACATCTTTATATATGCTTTCTCCTTGTGAAAAGCATTCTGGCTACTTAGCAGGCATGTGGGATCCTGCATAAATTATGTTGATTCTATATGATTCAAACTACAAAATATAAAATTACATCCCACTTTCAGCATGTGAAAGATCAAATTGGAAATTCTTCATTCTCATTTATGAGTATTTTTTCATCCCACAGTCCCATTGGTTTCAACTGGGCTGAGTAAGGTCTCACATTAAGACCACATTCTGGCCTTGTTTTAAAAGCACATCAAGTCTCCAATCTTGCAATCTGATCTGTGCAAAGACAGTCACATTATGACAGTTTTTCTGGCGTGGGAAGACATTTCATGAATCAGGGCCATAAGAGTTAACTACCCAAACAAAAACATGACAATGCTTCACTGCAACATTTTGTCTGATGTTTTTGAGGTTATATTAACTTTTAACTTCAGAGATGTTAAGTGTTTCTCCACCAAAAAAGTGTAATATTCTTGAAGTATTCTCACAACTTTAAGATGACAAACATCACACTAATGTTGGAGAATGGCAGGGTAGTCACTTCTGTAAGTCTGAAGCGGACCACAGCAGGAAAATAGCAATGCTTATAGAAAAGCTGATCCTTTCAGGACACCCATTCCTCCTGTTGGATTCTTGCATGATCGTTTCCCCACTGTCTTATACTGAAGTTTCCAATTTGCTTGTGAGCAACATGGGTATGAAAGCTCAATTGGCCACCCAAAATGTTTAACAGACCACTAGACAGATGTGCTATTTCTGTGACAGTGAAACAGTGATACTTACGTATTTTAGATAGCTTTACAGTGCCCACCTGCTTTCACTGCTATCTATTTTAATATTAACAGTGATCAGAAATATGAAAAAGTACCTCTACAGGGTACTTTTCATAAACTCTCACTGGAGTCTGACTGGCACACTCACATCTCTCCAGCAGTTCAATGTGTTCTCTTTTTACAGATATATCAGACATTTCACTCCTTTAGAATATGGCATACAGATAGATGGGATTCACCCACATGAGCCATATTGCATCAGTGTGCAGCCAGGTGTGCATTACAAGTAGAAAGAAATGACATGAATAAAAGAGTCCTATCATATTGTCCATGAATTGATCTTTAAAGACTTCATCTGACCGTTTTTTTTTTGGCATGAACACCACTGTAAGATTTGTTGGTTACCAACAGTTAAGCCTATATCATGAAGTTCCTATGCATCCAAAGTTTCAGTTTTAAAGTATATATTCCCTGAGTAAAAGAAAAAATGGTGAAGGACCCAGAAGAAAACTTTGCCTCTGGTCTTCAGAGTCTCTTAGGTTGTAAAATAACCCTGGTGGGTTACATATCTACAGCTGCTTGTCTGTGTTAGAGCAGGACTGGAATGTCTCACATCTGTGAAAAGTTGAATTCTTTCTACATCTCCTCAGCTCATGGAAAGACATATTGCTGCCCAAAAAGGTGCAAAGGTTGAATAAAATTTCATTCAGACTATGTGAATCTAGTCCATCACCAGATTTTGGATTGCCATTTTGATAATTACCAGGAGCTGCACAATGGTTTGAAAAGCATCTTGGTAGGATTTCTCTTTGCTGGAGAGGAGAGCTGCAGAGGTTAATCAAAACAGGTACAGCCCTCCCTACCTGTTACTATTTCTACTCATCTCCCATTCAGCATCTGTCTAATCTATGCATGTTCAGGACAGTATTCCCTGTCTATGCACCCAGAATGATCTGAATATAGGTGTCAACATCTCGATCAAGGCACAGTTGTAATTGGATTTCTCTGTCACAGTGGAAGGAAACATACTTGGAAAGTTGCTCCATGCCATATTTCAACTACTAACAGTAGCTGGTTTTGATGAAACTTCTGTTATCTTTAAGAGAAGGATATATTTCTAGTTAACTTCATGCTTTCATTTAGGAAAGACTTTTGGAGCAAAGGTGAAGACCAAAAAGCTTAGCCCAAAATGTAAAGGCATGAAAGTAAAGTTAGAAAAATTTAAATACTTAAATTTAGGAACTTAATATGGAAACTGGTGCACCTCTTTAGCCATAGTTGCTTTCTGTACTAATCTACCTGTCTCTGTGAAAGAGGCAAAGGCAGACACATTATCAGTTTTGACATATTTTTGCAGTAAGAGAAGAGTATGTCTTTAACAAAATAATAATAATAATAATAATAATAATAATAATAATAATAATAATGATAATAGTACTAAAAAATAATCCCAGAAAAATTAATGCCATTAAGCACAAAAAATGTGCAAAACAAATAGAGGTCAGGGTCAGGAACACTGGAATATGAATATTCTATTAACAATAACAGAAATTATGTGGGGCATGGTATACAAATGATAGGTGCCTCAGGCCAAAAGTTTCTCAAAAGCAAAGCCAGTAAGATATTAAACACACCCCACATGACTGTTTTTTCAGCTCATGAGAAAATCCATGTTGAAAACGGTTGTTGTTCTAACAGCAAAACCAAATATATTCCATAATGCAAGTATAAGAGGATGTATAACCTGCACAGTATTCACAGCTAGGAAAATGATAAGTATGAGAGATGCTTGAGGAGAAAAACTTGCTAACCAGAGGTTTTTAAATGGACTACAGCACTCCATGTCCCACATACTGATTTCTGAAGAAAACCTGTTGCCAAGAGAAATGTTTTCATGAACTGTAAAATTCACAGGATGTGCTTGGCTTGCATCAAGAACACAGCAGTTTATTCCCCACACAAACAGCTCTATCAAGTTAGGCTGGATATAAACAGAAAAACTGCTTCAGTAATTATTTATACGAAGATACCTGAATTATAGGAACTGGAAGTTGGTATATTTTTGATCCTTACTGTTCTTTTGGCTTTCAGGGCTGTCAGACTACTGAAAACCATCTAGACCTTCATCCACAGGAAAGCAATCCACAAGTGATTTTTTTTCCCCCTGAGAGTAACCGCTTATTTAGTAATAATATAATAAAGTAGTTTTATAAACTTGGACAATGAATTTGTCTTCCAACCTGTCCCACTGGCTTTTGAGACTACTTGTGTGAGTAAGGATTACACCACAGCTACCAGCATCAACCTTGCTGCAGATGTTTGCACTGTGATAAGAATATTCTTATGTGTCTGGAAATGCATTACACTTCTGTGTCCCAGCAAACAGTGGCTTTTTCAAATCAAAATGACTACTTTTATGAGTCAAGTGGAACTTCTTTGTGTTTTCACATTCATGTCAACTGGTTTTTAAGTAATGCACCTCCTTCTTCCCCCTTTTCTACCCGCTTGTAGACCAAGCAGTTGAAATACTGAAACAAGCTTAGCAAAGGTAGTAAGAGGAAAAAAATTTCCTGGTGCTTTACATACATCATCTACATCCTCTCACTTGTTAATGAAATGTAGCCACAGTAGGGAATATATGAAATAAATACCCAGCAGTTTAAAGCAAAGTTCAGTGAAAGGGGATGGGAGAAGAAAGAATAGTACAGCCAGTGGAAAAGAGCTACCATTTTGGACAGGCAGAATACTATGGATCTGCAGTCACCTAGGACAATAAACTGAACCTTATTTTATTTTAAGAACATTTAAAGGGTTTGTGGAATTGGATCTCAGTTTAGGCTTTGAGATTAGCATTCCACTTGTGCAAAGTACCATGGAATTTTAATGAATACAAGTAGTCAGACTTTCTGGTCTCTCTCAGAGATCTGTTCATTTGCTAATTTAGAAACACTTTTCACATCTGACTTCAGTGGTGCATTTGTACCACCACCATACTGAGGCAATGGCAAAAAACTAATGCTGAGAAAAGTGGCATCTGTGAATCTTATGTACTCCTAGATATACATATAAATGTTTTTCCCCACCTGAGATAATGAGATATTAAAATACTGCAATGAACACAAAGATCTATGAGTCTAGTCCACTTTGCTGTTGTGAGGGGTTTCTGGATTTAAAATAATGGGAAAACAAATCAAGATATTATTTAAATTTCTGTTCTAAATGCATGACTATTTTTCCTTAGTAAATGAGTCTCTAGAACCTGATTATCTTAGCTTTTTTCAAACAAGGTTACTATATTGAAATAACACTTCAGGCCCTTTATGCTGTGTCCTCAAGGGGAGTTGGATATTTAACTCAATTTGGTAAAAACAAACAGACATCAAGGTCTCTATCTTAGCTACTCCTTGTCTTTATTGCAGGTTTTCTGAATTATTTTTCCCATTAAAATTTTCATTTAGAGTTGCAGGGACCCAACAGCAGCTAAAAATGAGAGGAGCTGGGTAAGGAACTTCTTGGTCTCATAATGACCATCCAAAAACCTTAATCTAGCCTGAGAATCAAGATGCTTGACCCAAATCTAAAATTTTGTGGTTTATATGCCTTTAAGAAGACTGTTCAAGAAATTTGTTTTTACCCTTGAGATAAAGCATCGTGAGATGTGTAGTAGATGCTTTGGGACAAAGTTTTAAGCCTTTCATTGACATTTGCTTTGGCAAAAAATTAAGTAGCTGTCTATATAAAATCTGGTCATACAGTCCTGAAAATCTGTCTGTATTCTTTTTGTTAATCAAAACCAGACAATAGTGTGCAATGCAGTCTTTTTCTTTCAATAGCATGAAATATTGTGGATATTAGCTGCTTCTTAAAATGACTATAAATTTCAACAAATACCAAGAAAGACAACAGCTTCAAACAAAAGTGGAAATACCTCACCCAAATCTTCCCAGAGTATTACATATAACATTTCTGGAGCTTAATTGCACTCTCTAGTGCAGTTTCTGGAGCTACAAAAATCTGTTCATTGTCACTTAATGCCACAGGTTATAGAAAATGATTATATGCTGAATTTTGATATTTGTGTTTTTGTTGTAACTTAAAAGAGTCAGTTAAAAAAATTGTTATAAACTGCTGGAGCAGGGTCAAGTTTTGGCAAAATCTGGCTAGATTCCATATTCGCTTCATGATATATTTAGCAGAGTGAATAGTCATATCTGAAGATGTGTTCCCTGAAAGACAAAATTTATAACACACATGAGATTATGTTCTTAACAGCATATATGAAAATTAAAAACAGCTATATGTGAGGTTAATGACTCAAATATGACTTGAGCAAATTGAACACTTGGCTGCCCAGGGTGTGCACACCCATCACTAGAAGCAGCTTCTGGCTCTTGAACAAGATAAAGGAAGAGGCTGTCAAGATGAAGTCCTGTGAGGTGATATAGTGATTTTTGATATGTCAGTGTCTTCCCTTATAAAGGCTCTGGTGTGAAAACTCCCTTCTGGGAGAGTACAGGAAGTTCAAAATAGTCTGAAGGTATTTACACCTTTTGATGGAGTGTAGTGGACTCGACTGTGCTGACAGGAGAGGCAGGTGCAATGTCTTAAACAAAGACTCCCAAAGTGTTCCATAATCCACAGCATTGCATCATTCAGTGTGAAATTCCCCACCCCTGAGGAGGTACCTGGGCCATAAGTGAATACAAACCTGACCTGACCATAAGTGAATACAAACCCAGTGGATTCTGATGTTTTGTGGGCTTTCCCCACTCCTGACAGATCAAGCCAGTGACCATCACTGTGACCAACAGACATCAAAATTGCAACCTAAAGTCTCCTTTCAGCATCCAACAGGTGGTGATTCTATACTTTTCTAGTTTCTTTTTCCTATTTTTTTCTATTTCTACCTCACATTTATTGTTAAATAAAAATCCATTCTATTGACTTTGGCATATGGTCTTGTTTGCAATAACCACATGTGAACACCATATAACTGCCTTTTAAGTCAATTACTCTGCTGCTTCTCCTCATGACTCTATTCTCCCCAAACAGTATCAGCTAGGTTTTTTCATTATTATTTCCCAAATAAGGAAGAAAAAAAAAATCAAGAGCAAAGTTCACACACAAATATTATAATCTTCTGTAGAGTTCTCCATATGTGAGCATATTTAAGACAGCACTCTTATTGACAAGGGGCTGCTACTTTTAATGGGGCTGTCTTAGTAAAGTCAGTTGCTGTAAAGCCTTGGACTTGGTAGAAAGAAGTCAGTTGAGCATTTGAATCCTTAATTTTGTGGCTAAAAACAGCCACAGATATCCAGGAAGAACAATGGGATTGTTTTCAGCATTGCTCTACCAAGGAAGCATGTTTTTTATTTTCTTCTTGAATATACAATTAAAACCATTCTAATCATATAACTCTGCCCTGCATTCACTTCTGAAACAAGAGCATGAGGGATGTCACTCAAAAGTGAAAACCTTGCCCTTCCTTGGGCTGAATAATGAAAGAAAAGTCTAGAAGTGCAGCATTACTCACCGGACTTCTATTAAAATTTTGAATTAATTAACTAATTACTAATACTTGCCCCAATGTGCAATAAATGAGGAGATGTCTTGTCATAAGCAGTCTCTTTTCCTTCTGTGTGGAAAAGATAGAAGTCTTACCTTTGTCCTAGTTTTGGCCAGGACCTGGTGGTTATTCTATACCACCCCAGAGTTGCTGGGGTCAGGGGGAAGTGACTGGCTTCCAAGAAGGGCATAGCTTCTGACTGAAAAGAAGTGGTGGCATGGTCCACCACTGTTCATTTCCTTGGAGTCCTTGGTGAGAATTCTTGCACGTGAATCACCCTCTCTTTTACATACTTTTGTTGTTAATATTGTTGCTGTTACTGTCCATTTTCTTATCTCATTGCTGTTTGCAGTAAACTGTTCTTACCTCAACCTTGTGAAATGCCTCCAACTCCCAACTCCATCCTGCTGGAGTGGGAGTGATCTAGTGAGATATGGCTAGTGAGAGTCTTGGTGGGGATGGGAGCACCATTTCTAAACCATGACAACCTTTCATCAGGCAAGTGATAAGGGATTGCATGCATGGACTACAGACAGGCAGGTTCTCTTCTTGCTGTAGAGGATTTCCACCAGTGCCTGTGTTCTTGTTGAGTAATAATGAGATACCATAATGAAACAGTAGAAGATGTATGTCAGATGGTTCTCCAATAACATTAGAAAAAAAAACCAGCTGATGTATGGGATATTGAAGGCAGATTAAGTTGTTAATGTATATTAGTATATTCTTAATTTCCTTTTAATTGAAAAAGACATATTGACTTTAATTAAAACCATTTCACAGGAACTGTCAATTAGCACATGTCAAACTAGTTAATTCAGAACAGAATTCTTTTAATTAGGGTCTGCTTTCCTTTAACTGTGGGGCCAATGAAATCAGCCTTTCCTTATCAAGAATTTAAATGTCTCAAAGAAATACAATAAAAATCTCTAAAAACTCTTATCTATTATTAGAAGCCCATATGGATAACATTAAAAAGATGGTGCTGGCATTGTTCATGCCACAGACATCAGAGTTTCCTTTATGACTGTTTGAAAAAAAAAAAGAAAAAGATGGCTTTGAAGAAAGATGATTTTAAATACACAGATTTATCCTACATTAAAGAGACTACAAAATTTATGACATGGATGCTCACATTTAAATTATTTAATATGTCTGCTTAAATAAATGGGCCTATTCAAATGTGTTGTGTGTTCTATCACCCAAAGACACATAAAACATTTTCAAATTGCAGCATGAAATTCTTCCCTTAAATGAACTATAACCAGAAGGAGAAAAGAGACTCAATTTTTTTTTTTTTTTTTTGGACAATAGCAGCGTTGTTAACTTTCATTGCATGTGGAGATTTAGTGATTAGTAATCCAGTGGCTGTGAACATCACTGTGCTAATGTCATCTCAGTTATCAAATAGTATATAGTCCCTATCTTGGCTTTCACATACTTTCTGAATATATCTCTGGCTTGCTGATGGGTTTCCACCTCTTGGCTGATGTACTGCTGTAAAGACCTTCCCCATGGTTTTTGGGAACCACCATGTGTGACATGTGTAATGCTGGTCGCATCCCTTCAGGAGTAAGAACAGCTGAGAGAAATATAACAAATCATAAAAGGAATAATTGCAAAACCTAGTCTTAGTCTAATCATAGAGGGTTTAGCCACTGTTTTACTGACCTCTGTCAACATAGGATTACAGAGATCAGTGAAAGGAATACTTAATAACTGAACTGTGGATTCCAAAGAGTATTATCTGGTAAGATATTTCATGTATCCTGATGGTTTGTTGAATATATTAAGAACCTGATTATGGGCCTGACTAACACAACAATAAAAGAAGAATCATTCCCCAAAATTAAGTATAACTGGTGTGCATTAAAATTTAGTGTGTCCTAGAATTACACTTTACCTAGGATCCTACATACCAATTTTACTCCCAGGGCAATTCTCTGGTAGGTGGTGGTGGGTAGGAACGTTATGTGTTAAAATCTGTGTTAAGGTTTCTACAAAACCTCGAAAAGTGGATGAGTTTTAACTAGATGATCTGCAAAACTGAAATGTTGTGCCCCAGGAGTTCTTCAGCTCAAGCAAGAGGCTGTGTAGAGATGTCACTTCACTGCCTAGTCTCCTGTGTAAAGTGTACCCCTAGTATAACTAATAACTGTAGTTTTACTTTTAAATGTGACTGTAGATTGGTAACATAAGACCCTAATATTTATTCATTAATCCCACTGTGGTCCATATTAAATCTGTGCTCATCAATTTAAATGCTTACCATAATTTAGAACCCATACAGCTGATGTAAGTCACTTTGGCACTGAATTGCGTATTTCAGCTTCTTTTATACCATAACAGAAGCAGTGTTTTGCACTTTGATTATCTTGATCAATACATTGTTTGTTTCAAAACACCAATTAGCAATAACTTTTCCTTTGAAATCACTCCTATAGTGGCTGTGCATGGGAAGTATGGTTATGTTCATCACAAGGTGAACATAGGTGACTGCCTGTTATACTGAACTTCAGATGGTAAAAATATTTGAAGAGTTTAAATTATGGGAAATTCTCAGATTATGGTGAAATTTTTAATCTTTACAGTATCCCAGCCAGGTTCTTAGTTATTTATGTAGCTCATACATAATGGCAGGAACAATGGAGAAACAGTTTTAGGAAAGGAAAGTAATATGCCAAATCCTCAAAGCCAGTTAGAAAAGAAATTAAAAGCAGAAGATCTTCCCTGCAAATATACCAGAGCACCTCTCAGCATAGCCTACTATGTGCCATGCTGTCAAAGCAGCACAAAGTATGTTTTGTTTTTTTTTTTGTAATTAATACTAAGGTGACTTAGCAACAGCCTTAATATTTACACACCTATGGATCTCATGACTTAGTAGAAAGGTTTGACTTCAATTAAACCTGTCAGTTTCTGATAGTAAGAAATCATTACAGAACTTCAAAAGCACTTGAACCACAGCAAGATCTTTACAATTATCTATATAATCTCTTTTTGCCTTTGTTGGCTCCTTGATCTTCTGTGGCAGCCCCAACCTCTCTGTCAACTTTGTTCTGTAAGAAGTTGGACCCTAAAGAATGCTATTAAAAAAATATATATGAAAATGCTGCACTATACAGTGGATTTCACTCAGTCTGACATTCTCTTTGGGATAAATGCTTTATAAAAGTTGCTCATGTGAATCATGTACTGTTCAAGAATCAAGCGAAGAACCATTTAAAAATTACTAGAATTACAGAAATGTAATAGCTTTTTAACAGATTATTTAAATGACTGTAGCTCTGATTTCCAATCATTTTATCCAAACAGCTATGGCAGAACTATCCCAGAAAAGGGAGTAACTTTCTGATTAAATTCTTTTGTTGTTGGATTTAAGAAATATTTTAGAAGCAAGAATTTCTCAATTATGCATCCGTCTTTCAGAGCACGGCCATAGAGGGTATAAGAATACAATCACACAACCCCAGATGAAAGCACAAAGAGTTTGGAGGATTCATTCCATTCTTACAATCACAGTGAAGAAAGACATTAAACACATGCAGAGTAGAAAAGACAGCTTGTTCTGACTGACCAGTGTGTAGATCACTTGCTCAGGAGTCTTTGGTGTCTGAAGCTTGCCTTGCCAGGTACTTCCTCCTATTCCAAGGAGGATTTTGAGTCATGGCAGCTGTGCTCATGTTAAACCATTATAGCAACTGGTTAGCAGCACCCAAAGATGGAGCCCCCACCCATTAAACTGTGAGAGTTCCTTGCTCAAAATCTCCTAGACTGATGTTTTTTATTTGCCATTGTTTTGAAGCTCAGCTCAGATTTTTTCAAAAACCACGGTCTTTTGGACAGCTGGCTATTTCTGAAGAAATCAATCTTTGTGTTAAGCAATGAAAACTACATAGTTGAAAAAATAATGCTAAGGCACCTAATACATGCCTAATTATTTGCAACGTTGTTTGTCAGCCTTAAACAAGGACACCCTCATCTGGAAAAAGGGATCCATGGACCATCAGCAGTTCACTGATCATAGATGAGAAGCTGCTGGTTTTCCTCCCACTATATCTGTGAACATATTCATTTAAATAATGTTGCCTCACACTACAGCAATGTCATCTACTACTTTATTAAACAATTCTACAAGCATAACTAAAATATCTGGGTTGTTAACATATATTTAAGGAGGTTTCAAACCAGCACATCAGTATTTTGCAGTGAAGTCATAAAAATATGCCAACATGAGGACAATGTTGCATGCAGGTGTCTGTTTCCCTATTATCCCATAAAATAACTGTGTATTTTTTATTTATATGAGTAATTTTAGACACAAACATTTTACCAAAGCCCCATTCATTTAGGAAATATATAAACACAATGAGTTTACTATAAAGAAGTGTTTTAAAATATATTTTAGTGATTATAAAATGAAAAGAAATGATAAAAAAATGGTCTTAAACTACTTCTCTTTCTCCCTCATGATGAGAAAGAAACATAGGTTATCATCTGGCATATTATTTGTGATGTGGTTGTGAAGTGAAATTTGTTCCTCACACCATGTATTCTGTACTGGATGAAAAGGAATATAATTTAATTTTTTTATTTGAAGGTTCTGTCTGGGCACATTGGCTACCAATTTTATTTTTATTGCAGTGCATGGATAGCTAAGTCACATATCCTTATGTTAATGCAGCGTACATAGGAAAGGAAAGGGAAAGTACAATTCTTGTTTTTGCTTTTGTCATATGAAATTTCCATAGTGTCCATGCACATTGGCTACCATTTCATTTTTACTGCATTGCACTGATAGCAATGTCAAATATAATTAACACCAAGGTAGAAAAAAAACCAAACCCAAAACCAAGAAAAAACAGATTTCCCCCTGTCTCTGCTATGACCATTTTTGTATTGTGTGAAGAGCATTTTCAGAGGGTGGTGAAAGATCTTATCTCACATAAAAAAAATACTATAGTATACATGTTTGTATTGCTCCATATGACAGTGGATAGAAAATGTAGTGCTATTCACATTTCTTATCAGTGGGATACTAGTTTGTTCAATATTTAGGAACAGTTAATGTAGAAACAGCCATTTCCCAGGAAAACTGGAATAATAACAGAATTTAATTTCCCCAAATCAGTATATTTATTGAAGTGCTTATCTCATGCACCCCTAAAATAACTTCTGTGTCCACCTCACTGTCTTTTAGCTCCTGAGCAGAGAATGTGACACCCTCTTTAGGACACGTAGGGTTACTCTGTAGTTGTGGTGGACTCATTCCTCAACAGTGACTTGTACAAACAGCAGGATGGACATCACTAGGATGGTGCCCACCCAAGTGGGGAGGATCAGACAGCTGCTTGACTCGTGTCTTTTCCATGACACCTCATTTTACAAGTTAGCACAAACAGCAGGCAGGAGTATGGCCATTGAATCAACTTTGGAAAATTTGTATCTTGTTATGGTGGATGTATTGTGAGCAATTGCCTCAGTTTTGGAAAGAAAAAGAGGTCAGCTTGTTCTATTTTAGAATTTATTATTAGCATTTTTGTTTCATACACAACATTGCGTCTTTATCCTTGACCTTTGGAGCAACTGTGTTGTGGTCCTGTAAATTGACTTTAATTTTTAACTTGGACAGACAGATATAGGGCTGCCAACAAGAGATTTCAAGCTCCAGTATGCTCCTTCATCTACGGCTTGGGTATTTCTACTAGTCTGAGATAGATCTTATGCATTGCAGCTTGCACCCTGTTCTTTAGGCAGAACACCACAAGCTGGTCAACAAATCTACTGAAAAGACTGGTAGGCATGTCTTTGAAAGCAGCTGAGCATTTAGAGTTTATTTAGTTTGGAGAAAAGGGGGCTGAGGGGTCAGCTCACTGCTACAAAGTCTACAACTTTCTGAGAAAGGGAACTGGGGAGGGAGGTGCTGATCTCTTCTCCCTGGGATCCAGCAGGACATGTGGGAATGGTTTAAACCTGTTTCAGGGAATGTTGAAGCTTGACATTAAGAAGCATTTTTTTGTTGGAAGTGTGGCCAAACACGAGGAATAGAGGGATGACCCAAACCTGTCAGTGCTTAAGAGGTGCTTAGGTTCTGTGCTGAATAACATGCTTTAACTTGATATTTATATAAAGAACTTTAATTAGACCTGAAGTGGTGAGGCAGGTGGACTAGATAAGTGTTGTAGGTTCCTTTCAACTATAATATTAGTTGTGTCCTCTCCTCTCCTCTCCTCTCCTCTCCTCTCCTCCTCTCTCTCCTCTCCTCTCCTCTCCTCTCCTCTCCCTCTCCCTCTCCCTCTCCTCCCTCTCCTCTCCTCTCCCTCTCCTCTCCCTCTCCTCTCCCTCTCCCCTCCTCCCTCTCCTCTCCTCTCCTCTCCTCCTCTCCCTCTCCCTCTCCTCTCCCTCTCCCTCTCCTCTCCTCTCCCTCTCCTCTCCTCTCCTCTCCCTCTCCCCTCTCCTCTCTCTCTCCTCTCCTCTCCTCTCTCCTCTCCTCTCCTCTCCTCTCTCCTCTCCCTCCCTCTCCTCCCTCTCCTCTCCTCTCCCCTCTCCTCTCCTCTCCTCTCCTCTCCTCTCCTCTCCTCTCCTCTCCTCTCCTCTCCTCCCCCTCGCCACAGAGGATGGTCTCAGACAATTTATCCAGCATCAGTAATGTCCCTTTCTTTTTTGTTGAACAATATTTTGAATGTGAACCTATTTGGAACATATGGTTTTGCTCCTGCATGGGCAGACACACAGCTGTCTCCAAGTTTGTTCACACGCCTTTGAAGAGGCTGTTAATAAGGAGGGATAAAACAGATTCCAGGCTCTTCCACTCTTGCCAAAGAATAGGACAATAAAGGAACTAGGCTGAGATTTGTGGTGTACATGAACCAACCTGAATCTGGAAGGACAAGACAACCTTGGCCAACACATCTTTAATGACTGCTGCATGACATTAAATGACTACAGACGTATGTAATAGATTTTGTGGCGTCACAGCAAGCTACATGGCAATAAGCCACCTAAAGACAGAAATATGTGACAGCATGGTGTACATTTTTAATGCATTTCCTTGTATGGGGCTCAGAAAAGCCTCCCCTCCTCACCCACTGCTACAAGTTATTTGTGTGCAAAAGTAGCAGCATTCCTTCTTCAAAATATCACGTATCCTGAAAATCATAAAAGAAAAGCTGGACAGAGGAATCCCACAAGTCCTTTCATTTACAATGAATTTGAGGTGTCAGCTCCTGTACTGCTGCTGTTCCTTGGATGGTGTCTATGAAAACTGACACCCTCAGTCTTGTAACACAAGGGCAGTGGGGATGGCTTACTTTAGTAGAGTCATTTGCTGCATTGGGCACAACTTTTGGTGATGCTGGTGTCCTTTTCCATCCTGTAACTCAAGTGAGACAAAGCAAGTGTGAAATATTACCTAGCAGTTGTTAGAGAAAGAGGGATAATGCAGCAGTTTTGGAAGAAGTACTGGATGGAAATAAATAACTTAAGTCTTTATCTGGAGTGGAAATCCAGAACGATCCTTTCTCACAAGCTGCAGGAAAAACAAGGAGTGTGTATTGGGGGATTGTAGAAGGCAATTTTAAACTTGTTTCTAAAGATCTGCATATGATTTTATTTGTGCTTTCTAGTTTCCTTTTGGCTGTACTGGAACTTCTAAGTTTTATACTGGTACCATTTTTTTAAATTATGAAAAACATATTTATCTCAAGGATCCACAAATGAACTATGACTTTTCCCCCCTCTCTAGGTTTTTATTAAGCTCAGTGAGACTAATTCCTTATTGTTCTGCACCTTATGTAGGTCTTATGTGTCAAATGGGTGTGAAATGCTGGCTAAAACTACAGACATATCTTTGATCAAGCTTGAAGTTTGGAATCACATACCAGAGATTTGTGTCCGAATCTTACATCTCCAGTGTGGGCTGAGCCTCTTCAGATGGCAGGCAATATCACAGGTATTAATAAGCCACTTTATTTTCCACTATTTTTTAAAAAAATGCTGGTTTAATTTCTAAAGTATATTTCATCACTCTATTCCCTGCTTTTTTAAATTATTTTTATTTTCTTTTTTTTTTTTTTTTTTTTTTTTTATTTTGACAGTCACCACAAGCACTGGCAGGAGGCTGACAATGGAAAGTAGTAGCAGGAAAAACGGATTTTTCTCAACATGTTGAATACACTGCCAAAGTCCTTGTGCAATCCACCTGCAGTCTGCAGACCTGCTGTTACAGAGAAACAAAGTTAAATAGCCAACTATGGACTTTATATGCTAAAAATAAAACAGCCCAGAAGACAAAACCAATTTTAAAATCATAATCAAACTTATAGTCAAAGCAGAAATGATTGAATACTTCCTGTGATAAACTTTATCCATGAAATATTATTCTTTCTCTGGAATAACTGTAAATGGATAGTGATAGATGCTGGTACTCAAACTTAGATTTTTTTCTGTCAGAAACTTATCCTTAGGGCCTTTTAGTTAGCAGCTCTTCTGAGGTGTTATCTACCCACACATCCCAGTGCCTCTTCAATGGAGTGTGTACTTCTTGAAGAAAAAACTTATTGTATAAACTTCAGAATAAAATAATTCATACTTCTTCTAATTTATCATTTATGCATCTGGTAGCTGAGATACAAAGTGTCTCGTGTCATAACTCTGGGAAAATTAAAAAAAAACTTCCACCCCCAAAAAATCATGTTCCCCCAAACACAGGCTTATAGTAAGCAAGACTAGGGTTTGCCCCTTTCTTTACAAATAGGAAAAATCAAATACTATAGTTTATAGCCATTATCATGGTCTGGCAAAGTCAATTTTGTATGAAGCACAATATTGAATAGTGACTGTCTTAGTAACAGCAGGAAAAGAGAATTTTGCTAAATGCTATGTTTACCACAGCCAAACACCTACTCATCTCTCAGTCAGGCAATACTACATAGAAAGGAAATTCCTGTGAATTAGAGAAATAAGAATTTGGCCACATGGAGAAAGAAAAGTTTTCTATTTTGTGAACTCATGTACTGATTAAAAAGAAGCAATTATAGTTTCTCAGTAGATTAACTGGAAATTTATTAAAACCATTTTCTGATATTCAAGTAATATTTAATACTTATGAGATTAAGACACAAAGATATATCTAGTGTAAGTAAATGTATTCAAAATTCAGTTGTAAGAGAGCTGTATTAAAGAAAAGATTCAGCTTAATTGGTGATGGCATTGTTTAATGTCTAACAGCAAAGAAGAAAATTGTTGACTAACTCAGTGAAGAGAGAAACTTTGGTGTCATTACTGTCTTTCTGCAATCACTTCCCCAAATGTTTATACACATAAGCACTGACTAAAAATCACTTAAATGATTTAATCTGATGTTATTATAGTTTTTGTTGATTGTTTACTCTTTGACCTGCTTACGAAAATATTTTAGTGCATTGTCTGAAACTAACTTGGAAGAGGTGAGTTGAAAATCTAGTTAAAAACATGTGTGTTGGTTTTAAAATGAACACAATAATTCTAAATTATTTCAAAATTTATGTAAAGATGAATGAATTAAAGTACACTAAAGCACCTGACTATTTATACCCCAATTTTAAAATTGTAAATATATAATAATTACCCAGTAATTTTGAAATAGATAATTTGCCTCTACATTTTAATAGATTTAATAACTGAAATCTTCCATCTAGCATGTTCTACAGAAGACATGCAAATGTTTAATGGAAAAAAAAATAAAGAGAATGCATGCTCCTACTCATTTGAAAGCAACTTTCTATGTGAAAACACTATTAACACATTTGACCTGTCATGATGAGTAGCAGAATATGATTTTACAAATATTATTGGAAAACAGTTATTGGAATGGACCTGAAATTCAACAAAATATCTTCAATAAGGTTATATTTCTGGACACCTAGTACAAGCAGGTATTAATAATAATAATGTTACCTTTCATTGATGACTATCAGAGTTATTAAAATGGTGTTTGGTAGTCCGTTGACTGACTGTCATTTTCCTGGCATACCAAAGAAGTTAAAATAAATTATTTGGAAGGAACACTATTACTTTTCTGCCCGAGATTTATGATTATATTCATAAGAGGAACTGATTTCATTTTGTGCCATCAAGTGACTTCCTGTATTACCCAAGAGTTTTTTTCCTGCCAATCCAAAGATGGGCCCAGAAGGTAAAAACTGCTCACTGAACCACATACTTCTCTCTTGCTCTCAAGACATTACATCAGAGCATTTGTTGTAGGACACCACAACCAGCCATGGGCATTGTTTTGCAGCAGAACAAGATCCTAAGGAATGATCTGCAGATTTCCATGGGGATTGCTTCCTGTTCATGGTGCTGTAGCTTGTTGTCTGCAGGTGGAAGTTACTTCCATTAATAATTGATGCTGCAATACATCCTAGTCTGTTTTAGTGACAAATTGTATTGCTTGGTTTAAAGAACCACTGCCAGGAGCTTAACAGCCATTGGTTTTGGTGAACAGCAAACAGGCTCACAGTGGCCTCTGTTTCCTTCAGAAACACTTGTAAAACAACTACTGCCATGATCCCAAAGGAGTAGCAATCCCTTTCCATAAATTCAATTTGTTCATAATCTTGTGACACAGACCACAAATAGCCGTCTTATATTTCACACACATGAAAAAATTACTTGAACAGTATATATATAACATTCACTTTACACAGATACAAACTAAAGTGCTGTATGAACAACCCATCTATTAGCAAAAGGTTAATTTCCTATTCCACATGAAATGCAGACTGTATGCCTAGCTGAGTCGCTTACTATGACACTGTACTGGTTGCAGGTATAAAGTGATAACAAGGAAAATATTAATCTGTAGGCTGGGGCTGCTTCCACTAAAGTTACACCAAAAAAAAAAAAAAAAAAGAGGGGGCTGAGCTCTGGATCATGGAAAAACTTGTATGATTTTCTGCACCAGATAATAGAGTTTAGAAAAGACAAAAAAATTCAGAAGGAAGCTATTTTTATTTTTGAAAGTTATTCTTGGTGATTTTACTTAATATGTTTTATTTATACGCATGATTAGGGTAATAAAAATAACAAAAAATGCTGAGAATATGTCAGAATTCCAAAGTACTAAATCACAAAATACCTATTGGAGAGAATAATTTTTCTTCTGATTTATACTTAAAACTGAGGTACCCTATAAGAATATAAGACAGAATTACAGTTTGGCTGGTTTTTTTTTTTTTAATAAATTTATTTTTTCTCTTTGTGTTTTGAAAACTGGAAAAGATATTTCATCTTATGAACTGGATATTTTAGTTTTTAAGTAATATAGTTAAAAGTGTTGAGGACAGGGTAGAAAAGCAATTAAAAGTGGTATAAGTAAGAAAATACAGAATTTTTTTACATGTTACCATTATTTCTTGATGAAGATTTAGAGAAAAAAAAAAAAAAGATTAAATTCATAGAGCATTTGATTCTGTCTTTTTTTCAGCATAATGAAAAAACATTTTTACCTTCCAAGATGCAATGATGAGGATTTGCATTTTCAAATGGGAAAAAAATCCAATTGCTAAACAATAAGAATAGGTGAACCAT
The DNA here is from genome assembly GCA_030060385.1 of Muscicapa striata striata. Lineage (NCBI taxonomy): Eukaryota > Metazoa > Chordata > Aves > Passeriformes > Muscicapidae > Muscicapa > Muscicapa striata. The sequence goes on from JAREIS010000206.1 coordinate 1,527,607, forward strand.
TTCCACTGCTTGAAATGTCTGTTTTACTTTTTAAACCTTTATTCAGCACGTAACTTCTTCTATGATGAATTGTCACTTTGTTCTATTATCTGACATAACACAGGGCCAAACAATAGGCAGATTGAGCTGTCAAGAAAAAGACAAGGACCCCAGAAATTCTGTTTCTTTATACCTCTAAGTGATCAGTAAAGTGACCCTAGAAAGAGCAAAATGCTCACGAAGCCTTCTCCTTCCCAGATATGAGGTAAGAAAACCTGATGGATCAAAGGATATTGCAATCTCAAACTCATCCATGTGAAAGAATGACCAAATCCATTTATCCATTTTCACCCAAAGAGACCAGACTTCCTGGTGAGATATGGAAGCAGTAAGCCAACTGCAACTGCTGGGTAGTGGAAACCTGAGGACAGATCTGATCATCAAGTTATGTGGTGAGTTGCAGCAAAGCTGAGAAGGAAAACTCTTTTGGGCCTCAAAAATGTGAAGAAACTTTGGAGCTGATACTCTGCCAGGTAACAGAAACAGATGAGAGCATACATTGACAGACCAGAGGCAGTTAGCAGTGAAAGATCAAATAAGATGTGAAAAATCCAAACAGTCAGGGATCTTTAGAACAGATATCATTAATTTAATTACCAGCGCAAATGGCACAGGGGTCGGCAGTACCGTGCTAAAGAGAGGGGATAGAGAGGTTGAATGTTGAATTTCTCTGTTCCTTTATTTCTTCCCTTCTCTGCTTCATTAATCCTGATGTCAAAGAAGTGCAGTTTCTGTCCATACATTTCACTGGAGTTTTATCAAGCTAACGGGGATTCTGCAAATTAATCTATGATGTTGTATCATAATTCAGTGGACCATGCTTTCAAAAAAAAATTTCCAGACCTCTCTCTGTATTTTCTTGTTCATGTTTTCTGGTATTTATGATTAAAGATTTAAAATCAGCACTAGTTGCCACACTGCTGTGTCTGAAATACTACTGTCATTTTCTCTTGTAAAATAGATATATTAGGATAAATATTTCAATGACAAAGCCAGTATTTCTCTTTCCTCCATGACTACTGTTAAAATACTTCAAATATTCATAGATTTTTATTATATCTCATTGTTGACAAACTTCTCCCAGCAAATAATTTCCCTCAGTATTTTAATGTATTTTTGTTCCTAAATTCTACTATATGGTCACGTTTCAAAGGAAATAAAAATGTGGACTTAACAGACAGATGCATGTCATGAAAGAGGTGAAGCAATTTGAGAGATACAGCAATAGCAGACTGAATGATCTCTCTCCTGAATTCTGAAGATAGAAATTTATTAATTACAGTATGTTTAGATAGGAATATACTTTATATCTTTAAGATAGTAATAATGATCTGTAATCACCCATCATCACAGACTGAAAGACATTGATACTATTAATTTCAGGGTTTTGAGTTTAAGATATGGCGTGAAAATTCAAACACATTCTGGTGCTGGGAAAGTTGTTGAATTGTCCTAAAGGTGATGAAAATGCAGGACTTGAAGTACAACCTGAAAGGACTAAACCTCTATGAAGAGGAGCTGAATTAGAGCAAAAGGGGTAAAAGTGAGAATGGAATAAAAAGCCCTGAACTTTTCAAAACCTTATGGTAAAGGTAATTTAAATAAACTGTTTCAGGAAATAAATTTCTGTGTAGGAAGGAATGAACACCTACTTTGGATTAAACCAAGTATTTATTATTTTTAGTGCATCAGTTCTCTCCTCTTTCCCAGCCCCCCCAGCATGAAGGTAAATTAAAATTGTAGTAACACATAGTTAGGATGGATAATATGCTATGTTTCTCTGGTCATGTCCACACATGTTGACTGGGATGGAGAAAGCAAGAACTAGCTAATGTCAACAAGCTGATTTGAGTGGCTCTAAAACTGATATGACCAGTGGTAGGATGCTGGGATAACTGAGGTGTCTTCTGAACTCCAAATCTCCCTGCCAGCTCTTGCAGGGTTTGACACAGCAACCTGTCTGTCTGTCCATGCCCAAGCTGTGGCTGTGTTTACTCCTGAAACAAAGCTTGATTCTCCAGATTTGTTCTGTAGGAGCATACTACAGAAACTATGAGGATGCTTTAGTGCCAGTGGAGACCTATGCAAAATCTTGTGAGGAGCAGTGAGCAAGTTTATGTTGCCATATCTAAAAGAAGAGCAATAACTCAATAAGCCAATAAATATGCTTTTTTTTTCTGCTCTAAACCTGTAAATTATACATAAATCAGTGCCATATTGTCATCTTAACCACAACTTGTTGCTTGTAGGAGCTCATCCAGGTTTGTTCATTTGACTTTGGGAAGGACACTTGATGTCACTTTGGACATAGCTTTTATTTAGCGTGTCAGATTCCATAGAAAGAAGTTAGACCTCAACCTGAGACTGACTCACCTTGGATTCCCCTGAAGCCTGTAGAAAAGAATATTAGTTGAGTGGATGTAGAAATACAACTAATGGTGTATCTTCTGCCCTATGCAGACTCACAGATCAAAAATAGAAAGGTACATTCACGAACAGAAATAAGATTAATTCCTCTATCTGGCTTGAAATCAGAATTGAATCCAGCTCTATGCAGTCAAATATTTTGGCTGGATTTGTAAAAAGGGTTGGGTCAGTGCATTGCTATTTTTCCCTGTAACAATTTATATAAACAGATAAATACATGACTTTTAAAGTCAAATGCTTTTATCCAGCTTTGAAATGATGCTACTGTGGAAAGCTTGGCTATCTGCAAGTAATCAAATGTAATGCTTCATGTTGTTCAGTAGCTTCTCTGTCTGAAGAGGTTAGGAAGGATATATTTTCACATGTTAATGGGTAACCTCAGTTTTATTTTTTCATGAGCTGGTATGTTTTTGAGATACATACTCATTAATGCTGGAGATACAATGTGCCACGGCCTAATTCTTTGTGCCACTGGTGTTACTACTCCAGTTAGGAGAAAACATTTAACATCCCCCCCCAAAAAAGGGAACAGTTGTTCCCTTTGCTTCTCATGGATTCAGCTCAATAATTCCTTTGTGGTCATCCAAATTTTGGTCTACTTTCTTACTCTTTCAGTCAATAAAATGTAATCTTTAATGTGTCCAGTAATTTCTATGGCCAGGCTTTACCTATTAAAACACAAGTAAGCACAAAAGTGATGCAGGGCACTGGTTAATGGTGACTTTCCCTTGTACATATGTAAAAAGCTTGTCAAGTACACCTCTGCCTAATGAGAAAGTGCAGGTGTTCTGACAAGCAACAGCAACAAATTAAAAAAATAGTCACTATCCTGTCAAATAATATTTGTATATCAAAGATCTGGAATACAAAGCAGTCTTATCAGCAATCACATTTTGAGTAGAATTCACTTGAATGTAACACCTTCTCCCTCTAAGGTTTTGAGTGAGGTATCTTAAAGAAGATCATACAACTTACTTATCCCAGGAACAAAGGTTCTTTTTTGAAAGCTGTCAGCTTGCTGACAGATATGATGAACATTTATTTCAGTCTTGTAAAAATATTAATCAAACTTGTTCCTATAGCTTCAGTCCAAGGAGGGTTACTGTTTTCTTTAGAAAAATGTTGTACATAATTGAGGAACTATGAATACATGCACAACTTGAATGAAAGCCATTATCTATGACATTCATTTATTTGTAATGAATACATACTAGTCTATAACAGGCTTAAGTGAAATGTAAACAGTATATGAAAATCTGTTTAATACAAGGGTATCTGCCAAAGACCCATGCACCATTCATTGAACCTCAAAAAACTTTTGAAAATATAGGTTGCATTTCCATGTACAGAGGGCTGGCAAGCTGCCTGGTTTCTCCTTAAAGGGTTGTCATCCTTGGAAAAATAAATTTCTCCAACTAGACAAAAATCAGTGTTTTCATGTTTTACTGCAATCAAACTGATAGAGCTGACAATTTAGTGTCTCAACACCTAAAATACCTGTGGATAATCGGTTCAATCATCATAACTACAAATTGCTCTGTTTTTCAAGATAGTAGACATATGACAGTTTTACCAGAAACCTCCCCATCCTTAATCTTTTGTGATTTCTCTTAAGTTGTGAAATTCTTTTTTTTTTTCCCCAAATGCAGGATTTTATAATTAATGGGGGAAAAATTCCAGTCCAGCACCGAAATCAGATTTTTAAACCTTAATATAAATGTCCTGTTTCATTTAATTTGATGTATATTTCATAGCCTACTTGCCTGTTAAACAGACGTGGAAATGTGCTGGCACTCCAGCTGAAGAGACCTTTATGAGTGAGAAAATGCTCAAGGCTTTCTCAGAGTGGGTGCTGAACATACGTTTCTCTTCTCTGACTCCAGCAGATGTTAACAGCTGTCCCAGCAGACAGGTATCACAAGGTTAAAGGCTAGCAGAGCTCTGTACCTTTGGGATTTGACTGCAAATGTGAAGGGTAGTTTCTCAAAACTAATAATGAAAATGGCAGCAATGATGAGAAGAAGAAGGAGCTGACAACAACAACAACAACAACAAACCAACAAAACAAAAAAAACCACAACCAACCAACAACAGCAACAACAAAAAACCCAACAAAACCCCCCACAAAAACAAAGAAAAAAAAAGACAGGAAACTAGCAAAAATGAATTCAGGGTAGTACAGAGCTGATTTTAATATCTGGCAGGTTGAGTTCACTAATCTTTGCTATATTGATGTGAAACTTCACAGAGTTTTAGAGATTTGTATCTATTAAGACCTGCAGGAGTGTTGTTACAACATGGGAACAAGTTTGCTAGCACCTGCCCTTCTTTCTCTGTGATAAAAATGGATATGAACTCTTTTAAATGCCTAACAGATAATTACTCTCAACACTAAATAAGAAAAGGAACATCTTTAGAGTGTTCTTTTTCTTTAAAAAGTAATTAAAAAATAGACTAAAACTCAGCAGCAAGGCAAACCAACCTTCTTACCCCCTCTCTTTTGTTTCTTTGATTACTTGGAGCCTTGTAATCAAACTAAGCTTACTTTCAGGACCCTTGGGGCAGTATCTCTTAGTTCTCTGTCAGGCTGTGTTGGAAAACAATCAATCTTGCTCTTGTGCTGGCTTGGTAGAAGTGCCACAACACAAGGAGTGCAATGCTTTGCTCTTTCTGTGAAGATTCGATGACAAAAGTTTTTATCAGAAGCTGACTGTATTTAGGATTATGAATATGCAATGACTCTCATTAGTATTGAAGCACAGGAACACGGTCTGACATCCCTTGCCACTTTTAGCTGCTGCACAGTTGTCTAATGAATTGTCTTGCTCTTTCACTCTCACAGTCTTTGCTGTTATGGCCCAATTTGAGAACACTATTGATGGCAAAAAATTAATTGCCAAAAACTGCTCTTGATTTTGTTAAGCAGTGTTGAGTCAGGGTTTAAATTGTCAAAACAGAAAACCATTAAACTCTACAGGGGACAAATCCATCACAAGTGGAGAGCATATGCATGTCTGTATGCATAGTTATGCACAAGCATAAAGGTGTATGGCATAGGCATGCATACAGTCTGTAACTGTACTTACACACACAAACACGTGTATGTATCAGAAACCCAACATCCTGATGAACTATTTATTTTATATTTCCAATAAGAACAAATGGAGAAAATGGAAAGCTTTTCAAATGAGCTTGACTCTGGTACGTTCCTACTTGATCAACCATTATATACTCCTCTTTACCCCACTGGAAATATGCCAAGTACTTTCCAGCTCATCTGCAATCTGTTTGAATATGTTACTGCTAAGGATGGTTCCAACAAGGGAGTAAAATATATGTCTTGATTTGAGGAGGTGTGTAGGCTTTCAGAAACAAGTGGAAACGACCCTTTCCCCCCCAACTGGTTAAATTAAGTATTTTTTCCCCTATTCATCTGAAATATCTTCTGACATAAAAGAAGTTTTAATGGCTCTCCGCAGATAGTGAAGGGCAAAGTGAATGGAAACAGCTAACATATTCAAAAAAGCTTAAGCAGCATTCTTAGAGGTGTGTGTGCACTGCAAATAATAAAGGATATGAAGTTCTCCCACTAAGATGTCAGTCCTCTCGAGCTCTGTATCCATTTAATCAGTAATGGAAATGGTCCCAGTACAATGAAAGAGGATCTCTTTAATTTTTACGGAGATTTTTGGCACTATTGCTCTAACACAAGTTTGGCTTACCTCTTAATCCAATCCCAGGACTGTCTGTTCTTATCATCTGGATTAGAAAATAACAAACATCTACATCTTCTGAGTATCAAATACAAGAGCAGTTTAAAATAAATGCAGTTCTGACAAAAGTGGCTCAACTATCATACATCAAACACTTGTTACCTCTCTTTGCCTTAGTGACTGCACATGACTAAGAAAGAGTGAGTGATAAAATCTGAAGAAAGATGAAACCAATCTGGACCTTTTTAAAGATCATCAATCATTCTGCACAGCCATGATATTATTAGTTCCAGTAAGCCTTGTTCTCCCATTTTATGGACATCTTAAGCCCCCCACCCCAGGACTGATGCTACCATGGGAAATAATTTTTATGGGCAGCATTTCAGTGTGGGCCAATCAGATCTAATCACATAACAAGCTACTGAATTATTCAATGTTCTCCCTAATTTTGCATTCTTCCTGCACTTTGCTGTCACTACAGGGTTTTAAAAGTATGGATTTTTACAATATTTATTAAGAAGATAACAATTTGCATAATTTTTTCTTTCTCTATGTCTTTCAATAATCATAATTTCCTTAAATTGTTGCAATGTATACATTACTACACACAGAATATTTTCTCTAAAAGGAATAACAATCCACAATGTGGCACTCAGCTTTAAACTCTTGCGGTTTTTAATATACCAAATGTAAGGACAACAATAGTGAAACAATTGTGTTCAAACATAAAATATTCATATTTACGGAGCAAACTATAACCAGCATGTCTCTTAGCTGTTGCTATGAATACAGGGCTTACATTGTATGTGAAAATATTTCAGTTTTAATTGCAAATCTGTGCAGAGATGATTTGGGGTCTGTAATTAGCACATAAATTTCAGACTTTGCAATTGCTGTGAAAACACACATTATTTATGGAACTATTATCTAAATATAATTCAGTGTTTTTTGCTTTCAATAACTACTGTAAAGTCTGATTTAATAAAATGTGAAAAATTCCCCATCTCTAGCACTTCTCTTCACATTATGGAGCATTCATTCCTCTGCACTGCCATTTCCCCCTCAATCTTCAGGGGACCTTGCTTTTATCCATGCTTCAGTCATAACTCCGGGAGATTTCTTCATACCCATAAAGTACCTGGCACTTAATTTGTTTAAAATGAAAGTTTGGATTCAAATAGCTCTGAACTGCACAAACAGAGCAGTTTCTGTTTGACTCCTCCATCCTCATGCTTTTCATCAGGGTTAGAAGCAGGAATAGATAGGAGTTCAGTCGCAGCTGGGTTTAAGCTCCTGGGTTTAAGCAGATTTCCAGTTATCCAGAGAGGGTTAATGGAAGTACAAAGTGTTGCCTTGTTGTCACCCACTTATGGTAAACTGCAGGCTCAACCACTTCTAGCTCCCATCAATGTAGGGCACAACCAGAAAAAAATTCCCCTTCTTTGCCAGAAATCCCATTCTTTTCCAAAACACGTTACTCACATAACCTGTTTTACAGCAATTGTTTCTGAGACCTGTTACCATTCTTGAGTTTAAAAGTGTATTTTTAGGTGTAATGGAACTGAACAATTTACTTCCCAGCTTTGTGCTTGTCTCTAGGTTCAGGACTGGAACTGCAAATAGAGACTGGGCACCAGGTATGCACAAATACCACAAAGTCAGGTTAAATAGTAAAACAGAGCTTGCAGTAACAACAACAATGAATCTGTGACACATCTGAAATTTTCTCTCCGTTACATTTCTTCCCCCCCATATCCTTGTGGGTCCCTGTGTGTGCAGTTTTGCTCTATTTGAAGAAAAATACTTGCCTGCTTCCAAACTGCAGGACACCTGGCTGTCTCTGACTGCTCCAGCACCTCTGTGCAATGGCAACCTCAACAGCCACTGCTATAATAATCAGAATAATGATTACTTACACAAAAAGCTGTATCTGTAGGAGCAGCACCAAGCCCACTCACAGAGTGGGCTTAAAGCTATTATCAGTGACAGGAATGTGCAAATTTTTTGGCATGGGGGCTACCAGGATTTTCTCAGACATTGGAACAATACCTTCTCATATGTCTGTCCAGCTGTTGGCACTGAAGCCAGGCAAGAGCTCTGCATGGTGTGCACAGGCATAATTTTCTGTTTGGACAGTGATATCAATATCATGGTGTACATGCTCTAGAAAGAGAGTTACAAAGAGCAATTGAAAGATTCAAGCCATTGAAAAGTGTATTTTAAAGTCAGAGGCCCAACTATGAGCAGCAATTTTCTTATACAAAATTACTTTTTCTTGGCCTTTGTAAAGCCCTCATTTCTGCCTTGCCATCACTGGCACAGGACCTGTCTTTGTGGCTTCTGGTGCCAGCAGAATCCTGAGCCTCCTGATGAGGAAGGGATCAAGAGGGCAGAAAGGCTTGAAGCCTGATGGGGAATGGCAGAGCAGACCCTGCCAAGTGGTTTAGCCTGGTCTTGTGATATTAGAAAAAGCTTCAGAACTTGAAGGAGAGCCCAAACCTGCCTTTGTAAACTGAAAGTGGCATCTGGGGACTGAGAAGACAGTGAGTACATCCTTAAGAAGACAAAAAAATGGGTGAGATAGGAGAACTTCTCTGACAGCCAAGTGAGTAAATGATTGTTGTAATTGCTTTCCTCACAATTTTGATGGACTATTTGCTCGTTGTTTACACAATAAACCTTAGTATACAGTATACCTCATAAGACTGTCTACTCAAATAATAAAAATAATTCTCCTATATTTTTATTTGGCTAGTACACTGACTGCTTCAGATCAACAGATTATACCATCTTTAAAACCTCAGGAATTAAGTGCTTGCAGTAGCCTTATAATATTGGTATATTTTTCTTAATGTCTAGCATGATGAGATGCCATGAAGGCCTGAGCTTTCTCATGAGAAGGAAGGTACTGCTTTCCAGGAACAGGGGAAATATTAATACAGAATGTCTTTGAAAAGTGTTGTGCAGCCTTTCACACAAGGATTTCCAAAAGTGAGAGTGGCATTTAGCTCACAGGTAGCAGAACTGTAGTTAAAAAATCTGGGAAAGCAGAACTGTCCTAATATTATCCAGGCATTCAATATGAACAATTCAGAGCAGTTTGATTTTTTTTTTCACATTATCAATGTAATTCCAGATGCAGAACAATGAATCTAGCTTTCAGATGAGATTAGTGACACCTGAATAATGTGGGAAATCTCTATAAATGCCCAGATAGAAAGGAAATCAGAGCACTTTTTTTTTTTTTCAAATATGACAGAATAAATTATTTCTCCTAACAAGTGATTTCAGAATATAAGGGTATTTTTCCTAGCCACCTGTCAAGCATATCCTGACATATCCTTCTCACTTTCAGCAATGTTGCTGAAGGAATATGAGATACTTTCCATGCACTGATCATCATCAGCCCAAACACTTTTCATTTTTTATCTCATGTTTAATCAAAGTGGAAGAGATCAGAAGAACATATCATAGAAATTGTTCAGACCACACTTGAGAACATTCATTAAGAGAGGTGTAAAGCAGAGGCAAAAGGGTTTTCTCTTTGAAGGTACTTCTGGGGCAGGGCAGAAAATGATTTCAAGAGCAGAAGCTACAAGTACACCTACCAGCTCACTCTTTTTGATGGTCATAAGTATCTGCATTACAAAAGAAAGCTACAATACAGTGCAGAGACAAACTAGTGATGCAATAGAGCTTTTATCTGCCTGCTCCCCAAAGCAGAAATTAAAGCTATCAGTGGAAAAGGTTTTTAAAGTTTTTAAGGTTTTTAAAGTTTTTAAGGTTTTTAAAGTTTTTTTTCCACTGCGCTTTTAATTTTTGAGTGGTCAGCAGTTGCTTTCTGCAATACTGTCAAGCTCAGTATTTGGTGTTCATGCAGTACTTTAAATATTAGAAGTGGGACACTGTGCAGCAGCTAGAGGACAGCATCCCTCTGTGCTCAGTACTGTACAAACACAGGATCAACACATCAAGACATCTCTGTGTCTGGGAGATTACAATGCAGGGAACTGACTGGAGATATTCCATCATCCTGTTAAGGCCAAGGTGGCAGTGATGCTGAACCCTAGAGGAAAATTACATCCCCTGTGTCACTCCAACACTACCTGTATGGTCATAGCATCATGTGTGCTGTTCTGAGCTTGACCTGGCCTGGGCTGGCCTTGCACTTGAAGGAAAGAACCACCACACATTATCACCAAAGCAGCTGCTCCCAGCACCATCGTGGCTGGATGCTGGGGCTAAGTGACCCTTGGGATTCAGCCCAAAGTTTTCCTGCAAAAGCAGGTGAAGGCTGGGCCCAAAGAAAGATATTTAGGGTTGATTTAGCAATACTGGTGAAGTAATTCAAGGAGGGACACGTGATCTGTGCAGATGGACAAAGCAATGGGCAAAGCTGTGATCTGCTGCCAGATTGAAAGAAGAAAAAATTATCTTATGCACTGTAGACACTCTTCATCTGCTTTAATTTTTAATAGAAATGTTCCTCTTTAAGTGCCATGAGCAATACAAGTTTAATGTGAACTTAGAGGACCATGCAACACAAGCATAATTGACTCACTATGATCACTCTTTAGATATTTTTTCCCTTTTTCTTAAGCCTTAATGTTTCATTCTTAATGGAATCAGAAAATGACAGAGAGCTAGAATGTGACATAGCAGTCAACTAATGTGAGTTCAACCTAGTAGTAAATACTGAAATTGGATTTGAATTACTGCATAAGTAATTGCAGAGTAAAAAACTGGAATAAAAGAGCCAGGGTAGGACATAAACCACCTGCAAGTCACAGGCAAAGGAAACCAGAAATAGTGTTACAGAAGTCAAAGGTTTACATTTTTAAGTATCACTGTATTGGGGAACAGAGGTCACTTTTTATGTTTGTGGCATTGCTCTGTAAAATTTGTTTTCCATGCAGGTTGGATATCATTCTACCAACTAGTCTTACAACTGAAAAACCAAATGAACCCCAAACATTTAAACTTCTGGTATGATACTAACACTCTTTTTAAGCAAAAAGTAGCTCAGTGTTTTACTAACCTCATTTTCATCTCTCTCTGCTTGTGCTGCTTTACCCCATCAGCAGCAAACAATGAGGAAAGCTGCAACATCCTGTAGTGACCATAAAATGTCCTTCCCTTAATAACAGGTTTATGTGTTTCATCAAAGCCCATCATCTGAGCAGGTAAGATGGAATTCAGTGGCTGCTGAATTGGACATACTCAGGACTGAAATGAAAGTGTTGAGGTGTCTGGGCTTATTGGAGTTCCTAGCAGAAGTCTTGATGTCTTATGAAAAGGTAGTGTCAACTGTCATCTGTGCTGTTTTCTGGAGGCTGAAGCTGTGAAAACAGATGAGAAACAATATTTGCTCTATCAACCAGACTAAAGTTCATAAAACTAATATTTTATGGAAATATTAGCTGGGAAAAGAAATAATGATTTAAAGAAACATGGGGCCACTCCCAGCTTTAGGAGGTAGATGAGGGGAGATGAAGTCATCAGACCCTCACACAGGAAAATGAACAATGTTATATTATTGCATACAAAGATCCCAAACAGAGTATTTTTCTCTTAAAAATATGTCAGACCCAGAAGCTCTCCTTTCTCTTTGAGCTAGTAACTTCTCTTTCTGACCAAAGCTTTTAGTCAGAAAAGACAGAAGAAACTTTGTATTTTTTGCATCTTTTTGTAAAGAAGGATGGTTTCACAGCTGTTTCTTGATCCTGCAAACAGGTCTAATTAAATGCATAGGAAGAGTATAACTTGGTACCTGTTGGGTATTAGTCCTTACCCACAGCAGCGTGGGTAAACAGGAAAGGAGGAGACATGCTTAGCTGCAGTCTGGATCTGTTGTTTTATTTTCAGTTTCAGCTTTAGTAACCATGTTTTTTATTCCTGATCATGGCATTAATTTTTTTTTCTGTATTTCAGTGTATTCACCTTAAAACAACTGTACTAATAATTTTCCATTGCAGAACAGTTTTAGAACTCCTGACTTATATAAGCAAAGTGTTTTGAGATCATCTTAGGAAAGGAGGTATCCTCTTAGAAAAAGAAAGCTGGGCAAGAAGATATCTGGCAAGAAACACCAAGCTTATGATACCACCACCACCACCTGTGATTCCATCATCTCACAGTATCCTCTTTCCTCCTTTCAATTTACACATCTTAGCTCAAACCTTATCAAAATATTTGCATTGATGCAGAGGTGAACATGGCCCTCAGAACTCTCATCAAGACAAGGAAAAATGTGTCCTTGTGGGGAAAGCTTATTAACAGTCAAAGCAATGATGGAATCAGCACTTGGGGCAACTCCAAAACCACCTATTAGAACTCCTATGGAAGAGAGTTAGATACAGACTCTGGTGGCATAATTAGTATTTCCTCTGGTTTGGCTCCTGTTATTTCTGTTCCTATCTATTAAAAAGAAAAAAGTAAAAAAAAAAAAAAAAAAAAGGGAAAAAAAGAAGAAAGTTTTACAGCTGTGATTGTGTTCCCCAGCAAAACTTATTATGATTTCCATTTTGCAGATTTCCCTTAGATCCACTACCAGGCTGACAAAACCAAATGATGACTTCTAATTCCTATTTCCCTCTGCTGACATCACCAGCAGATAAGAATCTGGGAAAGCTGCTTACAAAATTCAGTTCAATTGATATGCTGGTGTTGTTCCTGGGCTAAAGAATGTGCATAACTATGTATATTCACTTCCCACTGTCCCTTCAGCAAAGGAAGTGGAGAGGAGAATGGGAAGAAAGGAAATTTTTTAACCAGTTCATCTACTTCCTTCTTTCTGTGCAGTCTTTTCTGCCTGATATATAGAAAACAACTAGGTTGTGTGCCAGTTAACACCTTCGTGAACGATAGAAGGTCTGTATATATGAGACAAGCAGGTGGACACTAATCATTTTTTGAGTTTATGTTTTCTGTATTCCTCTTGGTCCTACTCCTCCTTTCATTCTATAATTTGTAAAAGCATGCAACAAAGAAAGAGCACTCACACAGCTGGCCTCCCAGTGCATATGATGTAGAAGAGAATGAAGGATTAATCATTCAAACACCTTTCATTTAGTAGTCTGCATTAAGAATACCTTGTTAGACACACTGACAACAATATTGTCAGGTACAAAAGAAACTTACAAAAATCCACTTCAGTTTGGCCCTAAATTCTGAGAATTAAGTGTGTATTAAACACTCAGAAGAGTCCTCCCTAAAACCTACTTGAGAAAGGACACAAGACACCCTTTTATAAATATAAGCATATGCTGTTGGTGATAAACTGATTTTTAATTTTGTATGTTTGATTTGCATAAAAAATGGTGAAGTGACACATGCTGCTGCGTGACTTTGATTGTAGCATCAGTATCATACCCTTCACTTCTCCAGATACAAAATGTAGTTTAGCCTGATTTTGTAAATGTATAGGTGGGCAGTATCTGTGCTGATATTTTGCTGTATGCCTGAGCTACAGGAGGGACAGCTTCTAGCTGCTGATGGGGCACTGCTGCAGCTCTACCCATGTGAGGCTCTAGCTGGAGGAAGCAAGAAGCATCATTGTGTCTCTGAACAGACAACTAGGAATGGGAGCATCCTGCTCAATGTGTTTAAGTGGATTTAGAGCAGCTTGACCTGAGCTTTTATCACAAACTTAATCATATTGCTCTGTAGGGTCAGGCCCTTGTTTTATAGCAATAGTGGAACCTTGAGGCAAGTTAAGATATGGTGAAACTATGACAATCCATAGATATCCAACTGAAGGTAGCACTGAGGATGGCAACTGTGCACAGCAAGATGGACACACAATGGGAAAAATGAAAAAAAAAGTTCTCCTTCATCCCTCAGTCTCTCAACCCACCACCCTGCATAACCTCCCATAGCTTGAAGCAAGACAAGAAAGTCAGCATTTCACACCCTCCAACAGCTTTGACATGACAGGTATGGTATTTTCTTACCCACAGAATTGCCAAGGAAATCCGCCCTAGCAAAAGTGCAAAAGTTTTCAGTATAAGGAGGTGGGGTGCAAAAACTGGCTTCTAGGCAAAGGTTGAAATGACTCAATCTGAAACAAAATGTAAAGCAATTACTGCCTGGGAAAAAAAAAAAAAAAAAAAAAAAAAGATCATGCTGACATTTAGAGGCTGCAGTGATACTATCTGTCCCTTCTCAGGCTGACATAAACAGCCTTGATTTCATCCCTAAATGATTTTATTTTTGTTTGTTTGATATTTAGGATATCCTTTATTTGGAGGTGGGGGGCAGCAGGATGGATGGATTGTCTTAACTTCAGCTTTTAGGCTGAGAAATAATTGCCACCCCAGAAAGGTAATTACATACGCCATTGTTTACACGCATAATAGGCCTGGAAAAGCATGTTCTACAGATAGAAAAAAAAAAAAAAAGAAAATCCTGCTTTCACATCAGGGCGGAACACTATGCAAAGTGACAGATTGCCACAAATAGCATTCAAACCCTTGCACAGTAGTGGTAGATTTTTCTTCTGGGGAAGAGGGGGAAGGGATGAAGGCTATGGAATATGGTGGAAAGGGGAAAAAAAAGGAAGACAATTTTGTTCAACAGCCATAGTAACATACACAGTGGTTTTTACTTTCTTGATTGCTGCTAAATGAACCTGATCTTTAAGTTGTTTTTAAAGTCACTGCCTCAAAGGGACATTTTCTGTTGCCATCTTGTGCAAATACCACTTCTCCTAAAGTGGCCTTAATTTGAATTGCTGTGAAAGCAGACCAGATAATCTGCTAGAATATGTTGTGGCACGATGCATCTCCCCTTTGTGCCCTTAGAACCACATAGAAAGTGAATTTAGCTCAGAAAAGGACAACTAGTCTCCTTTCCCCCCTCCCATCGTAATACAATGACAGAATAAAACAAACGTTGTGCAGTGATGTCAAACCCATTTCGGATCTTTTTTTTAAATGCAAAATATGTATTTCTTCAAGATATTGAAAGTTTCAGGGCTGAACAAAGAAAAGAAATGCATATGTATTTCGATATTGAACCAAGCATTGTTAGATGCTGAAGCAATTCATAGCAGGGCTATTCTCTGTGGCAGTGTCCAGCAAATTGCATGAGCTGCTTGTTAGGCTTGACAACAGTGTTTTACCTAACAAAGGCCTCAACAGCTCAGAGCAGCAGAGGAATGTCAAAATGAGCACATTTCACACACAGATGTGTGACCATTATAGTCTATAAGAAGATGCATGGGGTGGAGGGAAGAGGCAGGATGCTGGGAAGGCTAACAGTTAGCAGTAGGTACATGGCCCTGCTGACCACATTTAATCAACCCTTCTGTAAACAATTCAACATTTTCATTGTTCTCTAAAAACTAATAAAGAGAAACAAGCAGTTTTCATTCATCTTGAAGTAATTTTCTGTCAGGTTTGAGCCCCTTGTGGCTTACAGCTTGTGCATTGCTAGCTGTGTGATACAACAACTATTTCAATTTATTTTACAAACTCTGGCCATTCACATGTCAGTTAGTGTTCACCAAGCCGGCATCTGAAATCGTGCAGTTAACGAGTTTTACAACATTTCTATCAAGAGAAACTGTTTAGCATAACTGACTCTTAAGGAGTTATTATACCTCTAAAAATCCATTTTAAGGGGCATTATTTAAATAAAATAGAAAAACGGTTCACTGCCTTTTAAAGGGGCTACAAAAAAAGTCCATCAGATCCAGTGCAGTAATCCTCAGCTTAAAGCACTCTTGAGAGCACTTCTGGGAATTATCAGCATAATGAAATGTTTTGTGAAATGTCCAGATAGATTCCTCTACTCAACAACTTCACTGCACTATATTTATTTTCCCTCTAGTCTTTAAAGAAGTGAATATTTTTTTGAGGTGATGACTCTACACTGTGTAGATTAACTGAATGCATTTTTGTCAAGGCTGTAGTATAGGTGAGGGGTTCAGTCTGTGTACAATCTATACACATTTACAGAGAAAAAAAAAAGAAAAAAGAAATCAAACCCTTTATGTTACTTTTAACTCTAGAAGAGTTAAATCACAATGAGGCTTATGCTTATTTGCATTTCTCTTGTAGCACACTTTCCTTATACTTAACAACTTTCTTATATGATGGCACCTATAAAACGTTATATTGAAAATAATTCTTAAACTGCTCATAAGAGCTCATAAAACTGAAATTTCTTCTGAACTGCTCTGAAAAGGAGAAATTGATGAATTTTAACTTAATTAATCTTTTATCTGTGGCAAATAATGAACCAAAACTGCCAATACCTGGAGTCCACAGTGGTAGAAACACTGCAGCATTTATCTGTGTCAATCTCAGTATCTTAAACCACGTAATGCAGTAAACCCCAAGTATATGATACAAATTAGTCACCATTCCTGCCTAAAATGAACATTGGTAAGAGAAAAATAATATTACAGTACAATACAGAAGGCACACTATGAAGGTGTATGTTTACAATATGCACACATGCAGTGGCAACACTTATGCAAGGACCCTGTAGTAGGACAACAAAAACAGTAAAGGGTCTTAAGGGCAAGTTGTATGAGGAGCAGCTGAGGTCACTGTGTCTGTTCAGCTTGGAGAAGAGGAGACTGAGTGGAGACCTCATCTCAGTCTACAACTTCTTTTTCAGGGGAAGAGGAGGGGCAGCATCTTCTCCATGATGACCTGGGGCAGGACCGAGGAAATGGCATGAAGTGGTGTCAGAGAAGTCTAAGCTGGATATTAGAAAAAGATTCTTCACCTAGAAGGTGGCTGGGCACCTTCTGGAACAGGGTCCCCAGGGAAGTGGTCACAGCACCAAGACTGACAGAGTTCAAGCAGCCTCATGAAGTTCAAGAAGGACAATCCTCTTGGGCACAGGGTGTGACACCTGGGGATGGTCATGTGCAGGGCCAGAAGTTAGACTTGATGATGCTGATGGTCCCTTGCAACTTGATATATTCTGTGATTCTGGGATCAGGTGTGTCTAGTCCCACTAAAAGCCTCAGTATTATGTCTCAACCAAAAAAAAAAAAAAAAGTTTGACTAGGTTCTTCAGAGTTTTTACACTCATTCTAAAACAGAGAGATTAACACCATCATCCATTGAGATTTTTTGATAAGATGTTCAGTGACTTCAATGTACCAGACACCTAGACAATAACTTGTCATCTTGGTGCTGTCTCAGAGCAAAGGTATAACCTTTCCTGAAGGTATAATCTTTCCACAATCACTGGAGGCAGTACTACAACAGCAGTGCCAAAGAAGCTGCCTCTCAGAACCTACCAAGACAAAAATGCATGTGGGATGGCTTCCAGACTGGCAAATCTATGACTGATCAACTATACTAAGTGAGATAATGGACACTTTCCTAGCAGCTGAGTTACAGCTCAGTTTTGCAAGATGTCAAACTTTTGGGTGCTCTCTGTACATATTAAGTTTTAAGCAGTCACTGGCAGAGCTGGCTAGAAGCAGCAGGCTTTTTCATGGCTGAAATATTTATTGGAGTGGTGTCATGCTCCTTAGCACTCTGCTTAATGCCTTGGCATAGCATAGCACATAAAGCAGGAGAAAAAGGAGAGGTTTTAAAAATATGCTCAAATTTATGTTAAAATCTGTGGAAAACTTAACTACACTTAAATAATGTGTGAGTGGTTGTGCTACTGAATGGTAGGGAGAGATGAAAGCTATCAGATTTCCACATACTAAAAATTTTGTATTTTGGTGAAACTTGAAAGCACCCACTGTACAAAAAAAAAAAACCAAAACCAAAACAAAACACAGAAACAAAAAAAACCCCAAAACCAAACAAAACCAAACAACAACAACCAAAAAAACCTCACAAAATAAAAAAAAAAAAACCACCAAAAAAAAAAAAAATCTCAAGATCTAGAGAGAAAATCAAGGAGGTACAGAACAGGAATGTACTCTGTAAGACTGATCACACAGGCAAAGCAACTGAAGGAACAAAGGAGTGAGTTGAACTTAATCTTAGTGGCACTTTAAAATTGTATACATTCATGCTTAGTTGTTAGCTTTCTGCATGGTCAACCAGTAGATGCTGCAGCAGGAGCACTAAAGATCTGCTGGAGAGAGGTAGAAACAGGCCATTAGGATATTCTACACAGTCCTCCCATATTTATAAGATATGACTTCTCTTTACAAACCCCACTTCTTTCTGCTTCTTGGTCTGAAGAGAGTTTTGATAGGAAATTCAGAGCTGCATCCTCAATCAAGGGCAACAGCAGGAGGCCTGAAATGAAAAAATAATGTGTAAGACCTCTTCTGCTGCATGCTGAGGACATGCAAAAGAGGTAAACACTTAAGTGGAAGGTAGGATAGGAGGCAGCTTGTCTGCAGTCATGTATTTTAGCACAGTTAATTAATGTCATGTATTTCCCATGAGTTTAACTGGTATAGCAGCAGAATTTCTTTGTCACCTGATTATTTATACATAATGTTGAATAAAATGGAAGCAAATATTTTTTGACCATGCACAGAGATTTTTTTGTTCTGAAGGCTTTTTCCCCTTTGAGGAAACATCAATGTAAAATAACAAAAAAAGAGAAAAATTAAGGTGAGTTTTAGGTATGACAGATTTATTTGTGACAAATGAAAAGTCTGTAACTGACTTGACAATCGCTGCACTGATTTTTTGTCCATACAGGTTCAACTTTTTGGCCAGGAGTTGTTTCATTTTTCTCTTTTCTAAAAGGACTTGTTTATCCCCTGCAAATAACATGCACATGCAATTTACAGGAGACTGTAGAAGGCCTTGGAGATATATGGGCTTGAAAGAGTCTAAGCTGTGGTGCAGACAAACTCTGATTATTTTGATTATTCCTTCCTGCAGGCCTGTGGGGGGTAAAGTCCCTCCCAATAAGCTCTGGATGAGAAGAACCTGATACATTAATTATTTTACTGAGAAATAGCTTGGCTGTGCTTCAGCCCACACTGAAGTCTACTGAAGTTTGGACATCTCAAAGATCTAAAATATGAGAGAATATTATTATTTTAATCCTGTACCTATATGAGCAGCCAGTTTTTTGGTCCATATTACTCTGCATTGCTGGGCTAGCTGTTCTCTGTCCTTTTCCCAGAAAAACACTTCCATTTTAAGGAGGTGTGGTCAGCCAGGGAGTATGGCCAGTAGAAGGCTGCATAAGTGTGCTCTACCTCTCTAGGGAAATTGTTGTCCTTGTTAAGCCTTTTCCCCTTCAGAGAAGACTTGTGAATGTTTTGTAACACCATGACTGAATTAAAAGAATAGCGTCAATGACAAGTGAAATTACTGAGACACCATAATTTAGGTTTAGGTAGACAAGTCTTCAAATTATAATTTTAAAACATTAAATATCATAGAGAAATAACACAAAATCTGAACACATGCAACATCAAAGCTGATACTGCATAGTGAAGAAGACATTTATATTCAGAATTTCTGTTCCTAAGTTAGTGACAATCTAAATACCAAATTCTATCATATTAAGTGGAGCTATGAATCAGGATAATGAGATGCAAGTCCACATCAGTGTGGTAGCATGACTAATAATATCAACAAGCTTTGTTTTAAACACTTCTGACCTTTGATAGGAAGAAGTAAAACACGCTGAAAAAAAGTGGAAAAATCGCATTAAAAATAAATAAAATCTTTTATTTTAGTCTTTTATATAATGTCAGATGACTTAGGCTGGATTTCCTTCACCTTTTGGGACATGGTGACACAGTTATTTACCATGAGTCCAAAATTTCATTCACAGACTTTTAACACAGGCTCTCCAGCCTGTGAAGTTGAATCTGGTTGATATAATCCTCTCTGTAAGAGCTGAACATTTCTAGTTCTATTACTCCCACAGAAGCTTATAAAAATTAAGACATTACAACAAGATTTATTTTTGTTGCTTTTTTTTCTACCCTGGCTTCCAAGAAACTGAACTCTTTTTTGGTCCCAGAAAGGTTATGCACATGTCCAAGTAAGTTTAAACTCATTAACTAATTGTAGCTGATTTTCTAAGGGAATGGAAGAGATTGTGAACATAACAGCAGAGCAAGAAACTCTGCTCTGTATATCACAATGGTCAGGTATATTCAAATGACACATTTGGCAGGCTCTTTCCCATGCCATTAACTTATTAATATCAATGTCAATTGGCAGGTATTCTCCCATTTGTTTCTGAATGATTTCTGGATCACTCATTTTGCCCATGATCCCTTCAGTTTCTATTCCTCTTTCAGCCAAGTCAAGTACAACTCAACAAAAGACTAGTTTCAGCCTTATGCTATCAGTTGCTGTAAAGTAAAAGATTAAGCTTGAATTCACAAAAAATATTGCTGCTTCATAGGCATGGTAATCTGCTTATTTTTAAAAGGATGGTATAAAAGCAACCCCACACACTTCTGTAACCAATTGCACCAACCACAGGCAGCAGAAATAATGTGTATTGCCACCTAATATAAAAAAGTTTATTAACACAACCTACCATAACAGCCTGGTGGAACCTGTTGAAACCACCCTACAAAAATACCAAAACCAAAGTACAGTGGATTCTACATTACAGAGGGAAGAGGTAGGTGAGTAGGAGGAAGAAGAAGAAGAAGAGGAAGAAGAAGAAGAAGAAGGAAGAAGAAGAAGAAGAAGAAGAAGAAGAAGAAGAAGAAGAAGAAAAAAGAAGAAGAAAGAAGAAGAGGAGGAGGAAGAAGAAGAAGAACAAGAAGAAGATGAAAGAAGAAGAAGAAGAAGAAGAAGAGGAGGAAGAAGAAGAAGAAAAAGAAAAAGAAGAAAGAAGAAGAAGAAGAAGAGGAGGAGGAAGAAGAAGAAGAACAAGAAGAAGATGAAAGAAGAAGAAGAAGAAGAAGAGAAGGAAGAAGAAGAACAAGAAGAAGAAGAAGAAGATGAAAGAAGAAGAAGAAGAAGAAGAAGAAGAAGAGGAGGAAGAAGAAGAAGAAGAGGAAGAAGAAGAAGAAGAAGAAGAAGAAGAAGAAGAAGAAGAAGAAGAAGAAGAAGAGGAAGAAGAAGAACAAGAAGAAGAAGAAGAAGAAGAGGAGGAAGAAGAAGAAGAAGAAGAAGAAGAAGAGGAAGAAGAAGAACAAGAAGAACAAGAAGAAGAAGAGGAGGAAGAAGAAGAGGAGGAAGAAGAAGAAGAAGAGGAAGAAGAAGACGAAAGAAGAAGAAGAAGAAGAAGAAGAAGAAGAAGAAGAAGAAGAATACCTTGAGACTCTAGAAGCTGACTGAGTATGCTGGCACTTAGGAAAAGATCAACTCCTCAGTTGACACAAAATATGCGGACATACTCATGGAAAGAAATGTTAGGGAAATTTCTCTGAGATGCAAAAGTGTGCCTAACACAAACCCTTCTCTGCTATCAACTGTTTTGGGTGATTTGCCAGTGGATTCGACATCCATGGGGCACTCCTGGAGTGAGCTCAGCCCTGAAAGAGCTGTCAGAAACTTAATTGGGTGGAGGAGCAAAACTGAGGCTTACAACTCATGCTTTAATAGATTTCTGTCATCAAATAGTCCTGGCATGTGAGAAGCTTTTGACAGCAAACTGACAAGGAGATTGAGCCACATATCTCTGGGCTAGACCAAAGCCTTTGTCACCTTAGCTGGCATAGGGACTGCTGAGATACATTTCCTCAAGGAGGGGAACACCCTTTTTGTTTGGACTCAACATTTCTGCTTTCACTGAGTGCAGGATTCACAAGCTTTCATCCCTCTGTGGGGAATATTTGTCATATGAATTACAATGGCATCATTGATACGGTGATTTTCTTGGGAAGATTTGCAATAGGTTTGCAAGTCAGAAGACAGAAGCCCTAGCTAGCAGTCACTTGAGCAACAAATAATAACTTTAAAGTCCTGGAATGTTAGTGCTTGATGTTTCAGGAGCAGCTTTTATTTATCATTCTGTATGTCACCTGCCTACCTCAGATTATAGTGTTAGCTCTTCTACACAGATGAATTGCAAAAATAAAAGCCTTGCACTTCAAACAAATATTTTTGCATTGTGAAATCCACAATATCTTTAAAATAAAAATATTTTTAAAGACACTGCAGACACTTACTTGACATTGCTTTTATAGTCAGTTAAAGCCTATAATCACAGTCACATTGTGCCATTGCTCATTGACAGGCACCTAATCTAAAGCTGTAAAGGTATCTATTCCTGTGCTCCTGAAGACACTATGATGAGAGCAGTGTCAATAGGAAGTGCAAGGGAATCTACCACTCACTGCCCATTCTCAGTTTCAGAAGTCACCCTACATAATCAGATGAGCTGAAATAGATGTCTCAAGTGCTCTGATCACACAGAGGCCAGCACATATTGACTTCAGTAGTTTTGGACCAAATTCCTTCTTCTCTGTCAGTGGAAATATGAAACTGGATAATTTAGTAGCCTCCTAATGAGCTATGATCTTCAGTGTTCCAAGGCAGGGGAGGGAAAAGGACAGCAGGAAGGTTTTGTGCAAATTGCTAGTGTTTTCTTCACTCTAGTAAGTCCTTGCAGCACTTAATGAATGTGCTTTGGCACAAGAGAAGTTGGTTTAACATTAAATGGTTCCTTCTGAAGTTCTCAGCTGAGGGTGAAACATGTATTTGCAAGATTCACCTGTGGCTTACTAACATGGGAACTGAGTCTATGTGTTAGAGCTTGAGCAGCAGGTCAAATTCAGATTTCAACATTTCATAGGTATGTACTTCATAGAGGTAACCACAACACAAAATGTCAGGAAAACCCCAAGAACCAGACAAAATCAAATAGTGATTTGTCTTGTCAAAACTAGTGGATGTAAGAAAAGTCCAGCTATTTTTTTTTTTTTTTTTGGTGTAATCCAATTTAAAAGGCCAGAAATTTGGGCTTTCAAAAATAGGGAAAAAATTGCCCCTTCAAATGGTAGTACATAGATCTGTGACACAGGACTCTCTTAAAAATTATTTGCCCAGTTGTCTTGGGTCTGCATTCCAGCTATACATTGAACTACTCACAGCTGCAAGGTGTGCCACAAATTTATAGTATCACATGATTCTGTGATGCTGTAAGTACTTACTAAGGCAAGTTTTTGTAAGTGACCTCTTAAAGTAATAGGACTAACTTCCTTAAACATCTTGAAGTTTTCCACAAATATTGTAGTGCTGTCCATGTATAAAGTGTGCATCCATTTGCCTGACTTATTCTACATTTATTTTATTAAAATGATGCAAATGGTTCATGTAGACTCTTAAATAAATCTATTCTGGGTTTATACTAATTTATAAACTTGGGTAATATATTAAATTTTGCTAGATTTTTATAAATGTGCTTTTATTAAGCTTATTAAAATGATAAATTAATTTAAAAATGGCAGTTGCACCAGCATATCTATTGTTCAAATTAAGACAGTGCAGAAGATAGAATACATCTAAAAAGTCAAGTTGTGATTTTAAAATCACAACTAGCTTTCTAATTGTCTCTGTGTTAGATGCTAGATACTGTTAGATATTGTTTACCACAGAATAGGTCCACTTGGGGTGTAAAAGGCAAATCTGTGGCTTTCTCAAATTCCTGTGCAATAATTCTCATACAAACTCAGAAAATGGAACTGATAATATGTCAATGATTACAATACAAAGAAGTTAAATATTACAGCTAATTTTCTCACTGAAATCTAATCCAGGGATTAGCAACAATGGGAAATCTGTTTTATTTGCATTTAATTCGTACCTTCACACTATTATCTCCCATGTTTTAGTTTCAGGAAATGTGGTTCAGGCTATTATAACCACATTTCATGCTGCAGTTGCACTGTTATTTGAGCTCTATGCTAGGAAATGACTTACAGAAAAAATAAAGCCAGCATACTTTATTTTAATTATACTAGAGCACTGTCTAAGTACAAAAAAATAGTACAGCATATATTTAATATGGAGCATGGATTAACAGTTTTATGAGACATAAAATCTATTTATATCATTTTCTATTTACAAATCAGTTATATATCTTTCAACAAAACAAATGCCTATAGTGTAAAAATGAATAAGGAGAACATCAAACTAGCAATCATGTAAGCAGTAAATAATATCTTAATTGGCCTGGAATGCTGGAGCTTGATTTTTTTGGAACTAGGTTTTATTTATTGATCTATATGGCATATTTATCTTTCCAGTGATTTGTACAAGTCTATACCCTTTCCTCAATATTAGATCCATGTATGGTTTTATACTGCAAATCCCGTTTGGGGAAATAGCCAAGTAAGAGAAGAATCGTTGCTTCTGGAAAAGCCATCCATTTAAAAACTTCCACTGAAGCAAGGATAACTTCACAGTTTTTACACCTTATCTTCTGATAAAAAAGAAGGGGGCAGAGGGAGAGGGAAGAAATGCTGCTATTAAGCAGTTGCCACCCAGTGAATGTTTCAACAGTCCTCTGCTCTTTGCTGGTTTGGCAGTGACAAGAAAATAAGGAAGGATCCCATGTGCACTGGGAAATGTCTTTTAAATGCTCCTGCCTGTGTTCCTTTTACCAGTGAGACTAGCAGGCAGAAATGGGTCTGGTGGGCCTTATACATGGTCTGCAATCTCTGGATTTGGTTCTTCCAGGAGCGTTTGTGCAGATTTGTTCTTAACACCCACACCGTACTTCAAGCCACATGGCACTTCACCCCACGCTTCACACACTACCATGCAGCTGAGAACTGGCAAATTCAACCTTCCTCCACATCTGCTGGGAAATTCTCCTCCTTTCTGAAACATAGGTATCTGCTGCTAAGTCAGTATACTAGAGGGAGAGGGAAATTTATCAATGACTCTCCTCTTTCTTATAAAAATATAGTTGAAAATGTCGCTGTGGAGATACTGCTCAGCTGCTTTATTTAGGATTGTAAAAGACTGGTCATGAAAACTGCTTCTGCTGTTGATGGTAGAAAAAAAGAGTTTACAAACAGCACTGTTGCACATGCCCATCTTCTGCTTTTATGAAAGTGATGCTATGAACACAGAAAAGATTGTGATCTGATAGCTGTCATTGCTCTAGTATAACCTTAGCTGTCTGGAAATGAGCTAATTAAATTTTTTGGTGTGTCTTTTAGAGAATACATTTGCATTTGACATAATTAGTGGTAGGCAGATCCAGCTATATCCAGGGGGAATCTCAAGACAACTGCTTTGCTGACTATTAGTGCCTAATTTCTGAATGTCAAATCCCGCACATCTTAATTTCTAGAGAATAAGCTCAATTGAACTTGCTCCCCAGTTATGCAAAAACTGTTCAGATAAAACCAAGTGGACACGAATGTAATGAATGTGGTTATTAAATTGTTTCAATTGAAAGAACCCTATTCTTATACCATCATAATGGGAACAATTTATCCCCACTGATCAGCCTGTCTCTTTTTTCTGAGCTCTCTTTGATCTTGAAGCATATTGCAGTGGTGTGTCCTATTGAAAAGCAAAACTGGGGCAATTTTAATGCTTTTGTACCTTACCAGTGCTCTATTTTTTCGTTGTTTAAAAATAGCTGTTAATTATAAGTGCAGTTTAAATGTCTCAAGTGACCCAGAAATGCAGGTTGGAATGAGACAGATTGTGTGTCTCATATAAAACAGATGTACTTTCACAGAGCATCCTAAATTCAGCCCTGAATATCTAACCTTCTCTAAGGTTATTTCAATCAGGTATTGAGCTTGTCTAGCTTTTAGATATAAAATCCCACACATTTTTAACAATGAAGACAAAACTTCACCTATATTTACCTCAATAAAAAAAGCCTCTTTTTCTGTGTGGGTTTATATTGCTGGTGGTGGTTGATGGGATGAGGGCATTTCCCTCAGACTCCAGAGACTCAGGAGACTATACACCTCATTTAATCTCCACCTCTCCTGCCTCTTAATGTAATAAACCTCATGCCCTTAAAGAACATTTAGTGTTAATAAACTTTCAGGAGATCATCTTATTTTGACTGGATTAAGCACTGCACAAGTACCAGCCATATCTTGCAGATATAACATTTCAAGTTTCAGTGTTTTGAGTGGCTGAAAGTAGTTTTTTATTTTCTCTTCTATCAACAATTGCTTTTAATTCCTGTCTGTGATTGGGTTCATCAAGATAAGTCTGAAAAATAGGGTGCAAATAAATTAAGGCAAAATAATGATTTACTGGAGGGTCTGAACGAATCAGTTATTTATATGTCTATTTATTTATATGTTGTTAAACAGCAACTTACAGATGTTTCAATTCATCAACAAGTCTTGGTTTCAACTTTCTGATCAGAATAGGCATCAAGTGCATTAAGTTTGCTGAGCACTCCCATTTCCCTGAAGATCAGTGGTACACATTTCAAAGCCACCAGCACTTCGTGAAACTGAATGGGTTAATGGTGAAGGGAGCCAAGGATCAACCAAACTTGGATTGTACATTGAGATCTCAGTCATTAGGAGAGACTGACATCCAGCTAAGGGCTGGAAGCTGCAGGAATAATTAGTCTGTGAGTGTGGGAGAACCTACCTGCTCTGGAGATGAGCAGCAAACCTGATTCACAAGAACATTTTAAACCTTTTTCTCTTTTTGGCTATTAAGTATTATATACATTTTTTCTTCATATCAGCTACGAATAAGGTGGGAAAAAAACAAAGAAAAAGGAGATAATAGTACCTCAGGGTATCCATTTTCTTGTCTAAAAAACCTTTTTCTTAAAAGACCAAGAATTTTATGGCTCATGTTCAAGCACATCCTTAAATGTCAGATATACACAAGATGAATAGAGAAAAATCCTCATTTGATAGTGAGACAAGTATACCATTTTGTTTCCCACTCTCTGGGAAATAATTTTGATTCAATATTTAGAAAACTTCTCCTGAATCTCAGAGGATGTTAAAAAATATTGCAATACTGTGAATTCAACTTCAAGAGAAGCCACAGACCTCACTGTTTTCTAACATCAGTCCCTAAAAGACCTCATTGATTATATCTGTCCTTGGGAACTTTCTATGACTTTGGTTATGGAAACAAGAGTGCTTCCTTTAACTATTCCCACTTTTAACACTTAATGCTATCACAATGGAAAACATTAGATTTGAAATGCTGGAATTATAGCACACCTATATTGGAAATAAGAAAACTGACATTTGGAAAAAGTGTTTATCAGCTATCTTTCCACCTTTAGAGGAAAATATTTTGGTGCATAAAGGATTCTCAAGGCAGAGATGTCAAGAGAAAAATTGCTATTAAAACTCCATGGGCTTTGTTTTATCTTCTAAATTTTCACATTGTTATTTTGTGAAGCACAAGACAAGGACTGAGCCTGAGTTTAAACACATGCATGAATTACCCACCCCTTTGACAAAGCAGTGCAAACTCAGACTCAAGCATATACTAAGAATATTAAGAATTTAGTGCCATGCTGATGTGGGATATACTCCTCAAAGCTCCCCAGCAGTGAGAATCTTAATTTGTATTTAGGTGAAACCATTTAAACTGGACTCAATATCCTCTTAAATGTTTTAAGCAGGGACAAATATACTTCTAGAATTGTGCTCAGTTCAAGAAAGCTTTATTTCAAGGTGATTTGGGCCAACATTAATTTTTGTGCTTTACTTTTAAATTTCCATTGTCTAATGGCTGACAGTGACAATGCTACTATGCCAAAATCAAAGCAGTTTGATATATGGAGTAACAACTGTTATGTGGCACTTCCCAGCCCTCCCCAGCCTTCCTCTCCCCTACAGCCCCACCTCTGCACACACACAAAGGATAGGCAATCAGCTTAGGAAAGGTTTTCATGTTTTGCTTTTCACAGAAATTGGCAAACCAGAAAATTTGTGCCTCTGAAATGAAAGAATAACCTTATAGAAGTAGAGTGGGTCACAACACGTGAGGAGAAATCATGGAACAACAGCTCTCTAAGGAGGCAGAAGTCACAAAGAAATTTTTTGAAATCCACAGAAAAGATTGTACAGGTGATCTAAATAGTAAATAGATAACAAAAGAAAGCAGACTGAAAGGTTAACAGGCAGCAGTGATAGAGGACTCTGCAGCTTTACATCTGCTTTCCCAAACTGGTCTCCACTGAACTGCTGAGCTGGTTTTATGGACTAGTAGTTCTATTCAGATTTGGATAAGTTAATGCAAATATACTTAATTTTTGTGTTGGTAACATTAGTTAGACTTTTTAAAGTCTGATAAAAAATTTTTGGTAAATTCCTATTTGTCAGGTAAAAAAACCCACTGTGCAATTATGCTTGCTGGGAATAGAACTGTTATGATTTCTCCCCTTAGTTCAGACATAAAACAGAACAGCTGTATCTTGCACATCAGACAGAACATACACATGCATATAAATACTTTCTATACTCAATCTTTGCATTTGCTTACATAAACTGCAATGAGTGAACCTAAAGTATCTCTCAGTTTCAGAGAGGGATCCAATGATTTAAACATCTATGATCCCTCCAATGAAGCCATCTTTCCACTCAGGATTAATAAAGCTTTTGCTGTCATTTGTCTCATTTCAGGCACTATGTGACTGAGGGCCTTTGGAGGAGGTCCAGAGGACTGGAGCAAGAACAAGGTCAGGGAAGCATGATCCATGAAGAAACCCCAAAGAGAGGTGGATCAGCCTCTAGAAATGAAAACAGCCAAAATATATGGTCACAGTATTGCCCTGCTGAAAATTCTGGTGACAAAGAGCAGAGAGATTTGTCCCCCCTAAACAGAAATTTTTTTTAAAAAAATTACTTATAGTTTTGAGCTGCAGGAAGGTGCAATTAGGCTGGATGCTGCAGTTTTTTGGAGGAATGGTTATGGGAAGATACTACAACTAAAACATGTTGAAGTGTTAAAGGCAGCTTAGACAGAAATAGCTTGGGAATGCATTTGGAGTTTACAAACCCTTTGATTTTTTTCTTCTAACTAGTCTTTACATTTCCCTTCCCAGTAACTCATTGCATTTCTTCCTACTCTAAGACTTCCAAATAAAGGTTTATTGTCTTCCACAAAACTGCATTTATCAGTGTGCTGCTCCTTTCCTCTCCTTGTCATTCCCTTGTGCCCTTTGTTGCAGCTACCCATGCAGATATAATCAACAAACCAAAGTAAGTTGAAAAAGTATGATGTAAGGAGCTAAATGTGCTTTTGGTGGACCTGTGTTTATAAGTCTCTCATAATCAGCAATTTTTTGTTTTAAATTTTGTGCTTAAACCCAAACTTGATGATCCTAAAACTGATGCCAGTGTTTCAACTGAAGTTATATTCATCTGAGTTTTGTATTTGTAACTGCTTTATGCTATATTTTCCTAATGAGACTACTATTTTGCTTTCATTTTTTGCCCACAAGTTCCTTGGCATGCAGTGATGAGAAGCTTGGAGCCAATTTCATGCTTATGTTATGGTAATTCCAAAACTGTTTCATGTACACTGAACAAACTCTCCTTATGGGAGGTACAGAAATAGGATCGTTTGCAGACAGTGTCCTAATGGGCAAGCTTCTTTTGTCTGTGATTCCTGCTCTTTGCTTTCTTTGCCATATTTTGCCTCTTAGTCTGTAGTTCAATGAACTTTATTCTTGGTGATAGACATGCTTCAATAAAAAGTGAAGAAAATATTCTGAATAAGGGTTTGCATGGTAGATAAGACATTTTTTTCCAAGGAGGAAGTCTTTCAATACAAGATGTAGAAGACAGATTTCAGATGGGGAAGGCTGCTCATCACCAAGCTATTGCAGAAACAGGAGGGAAAACCAGCTCTCCATAGGCCCTGGAAAGAATGAACACACATTACACACATTGGTTGGTTTGTTTAGACTGTTTGTTTGTTTGGCTGTTTGGCTTGTTTTTGTTTTTTTTATATTTAGATGCACAGCTGAGATACTGGTGATAGTAACTCACATCCATGGAAATTTAAGGAACTGTAGCTGGAGAAAATACCTTCTAGGAGAAATCAAATCAATGATTACCTGTTATGGTGCTCAAACATTGTTGCCTCAGGCGCTGAGTGGAGATCAAGTCAATGAATCTGTGACATGCTCTAATACTGGACCATACTGCACAACTGGGCATTGAATCAAAAACATTTAGTTACATGTGTATTAAAAATTCTTATATGAAGTAGACTTATCATATACTGCATAGTCCCATTTCCCAGGGCTTGTGCTTTGTGCTCCCACTTGTCAGGGGCTGCTGCCAGCACTGGTACCCAGTTCAGTGCTGTCATCCACAGATTTATCAGGTGCTGTTTGCCATCACGAAGAGAGCTGGAGGCAGAACTGCCAAGAGGATGCTGCTTATTACATCTCTTTCTGTATTGGCTCTATTTGAGAGCAGAAGTACAGAGAAAAACCTTCAATAAGCTGCATAATTCTTCTGTAAATAATATTCCATTCAAAATAGCCAGGAAATTTTTGCTGCCCAGATTTTGTGCCATGCTACCCTTTGAGACAAACTGGTGTAAAGCTCAGGATATTTTCCTAGGTTCTAAATCCACACTAATCACTGAGGAGGTAGGAAATAAGACATTCTTTCTGAATTTCTGTGATTCCTGGCCCTTTACTCCAAATCCATTAATACACAGGGATTTAGCAGGATTGGACCTGCTGGTAGCCAATTAATTGACTGACTCTGTAGCTGGTGATAAGGAAAATGATTCCACTACAATTCAAGCACTTCATTACATCCTGCCCCAAGTCAACATTATATATATATTTTCTAAATTTCAAGATGGAAAACATGCTTTCAGCCAAAGGATAAAAGCTTTGTGCACAGAAAATTGCAATACAGTCCTTTATATTTTCATATAAACTGAAGTTAGAAGACTGCTTTCTTTCACAATTCCTTGTTGCCACAAGGGAAAACTTATTTGGCAGCAGGAAAAGGAATCCATTCTCAGAGGCGAGTTTAATTAATACATCATTGTAAATTAACTTACTTGATTTAGCTATGAGTGTTACTTGTGAATTTTATCAATACAGCTTGTGTGTAAAGATGCAAGACACAGTCCTATTTCTAAAAGAGTAGAGAAAATGTGATAGAGTGAATTTGTTTCAATTTGATTTGCTGACTTGCGGAGAAACTTTTAATCAATCAGGTACCTCTTCTACACCTGACTTTTTGTTCTTTAAAATTATTATAATTATAGCCCAGAATATCTTGTAAAGGGGTTCAGAAAGATATAAAAAATAAAAGCAAAGTGATGCTAGTTCCAAAGGACTCGTTGAGGTTGGATTACTGAACTCCCATAAGATATAAATGAGCATTTTTTTTACTTCTAATCATAGCTAATTGCAACAAGGCTGTGATGAAAGTAATGGGAAATTTAGGAAGATTTGATGTGACAGTGTGAGAGGAGACTGAAAAGATCAAATAGATTAGAGGGAAAATGGAATTAAAACTTGATTTTGTTCTCCCTGGAGTAAATGGCCAAATTTTCATTGACTTCCTGAAGCACAAATATCCAGATTCAGAGGATGACCAGACAATATAAACCCATATAAATGAGTAAATGGTTTGGAGGCAGTCAATTCCTTAAGGTAAAGAAGTGTCCTATCAGTGAAACTGCAATGGAGGCTCCTTAGAGCAAACAGAGCAATTCCTGTCTTTATGCAAAACTTCTGACATTTTGGCACTGTACAGAGATGAGTGGATCAAAAAAGGCAAGAAAATTTTAAAGATATCTACAACTACATATAAAAAGAATTCCCAAAAGCTAAGACAAGTGGCATATTACAGGACATAGCTGGAACCTGGAACTGTGTAGAAATTAAGCCTAGAATTCTGTAGAGTCTATGCCCAAAGTAAACTTTGTATTTTGCGATTTTATGTAGCTTTGGCCATCTTGCCATTATCAAGGCCAGAGAAGACAATTTCACCTATCTTCTGTTCTCCCACACCCATCATCAAGCAGCATTCCTCTTTTCTGTCCTTTTCAGACAGGTGATGTGTGGAGGCCAGCGGGCAGTTGAAAAAGGGGCTATCCTTCTTCCCTGGAGGGAATGTCCTTAGGTGCAAACTTCTTTTGTTAAGGTGAGGAAAATTCCTCCCAGCATGCTTCCCTGCTCTATGCAAATTGCTTGTACCCTATTGGTCATTCCTACTTTGCTCCAACCCTGAGCCCTATATAAACCCTGCTCCCTCAGACCCTTTGGAGCTGTTTTCATCCCTGGCTGCTTTTGCAGCAGAAGCTCAATAAACTTCTCCATGGAACACCTTATGAGGCTCCTGTACCTTTCTTCTGTGTCACCCAAAGTGGATTCACAGAAGAGCTGGAATCACTCTCCTGAGAGTACAGACATGCCTGTGCTACCAGGACTTCATTTTCAGGACACTTCTCTCTTTTCAGGTCACAGCACTCCAACTACCAGCACCTTGCTGCAACAGTTATGTATAAGGGATTTATTCCAATTGTTGAGTGCAGGAGGTATGGCAGATATCAGCGTTAAACGTGTAATAAAAGGAGATACTTACTATTTAATTGTTTCCAATGCATCACTGTTTGGCTCCTAGATAAACTTTTCATTTTTAGACTCACTCTTGGAAACTGTTGGTTTGTGTTGGTGTCATGGGAACTTGGATCTCACATGTGGAACTACTTAAAGTGTGTGGGATTGCCACACAGCCAGGTATTTCCATACTGTTACAACTTCTCTCAACCACAGGGA
Organism: Muscicapa striata striata; assembly: GCA_030060385.1. NCBI lineage: Eukaryota > Metazoa > Chordata > Aves > Passeriformes > Muscicapidae > Muscicapa > Muscicapa striata. The sequence goes on from JAREIS010000206.1 coordinate 1,560,381, forward strand.
TAATAACATGTGAATCAGACACTTCAGTCAGAGTCCAGGGAAGCAGATGTGTCCTCCAAAACATTATATTATTGTCTTTGAATTTTTCTCTTTTCCAATTGCTCAAAAAATGTAAAATATTTTTCCTAAGTATTTAACATAAAGAAATAGTTTTTTCCATGTAATTTGTACATTGAAGGGGTTCAAAAAAAGTCTTGTTTGGATGACACATAAAAAGGTGGTGATAATGCTTTGGGATTATATTTTTTAAAATGTTACTGTGAAGGTTTTCAAATTGTTTGTGTGGGAGGAGAAGAACAGTTATACTAACAGTTAAATGGAAACTACTCAGGCATCTGAATTTTACAGTATTTATCTTTCCCACAAACTGTGGAACTCCTTGTCACAAAGCACAATGTCAAAGGTGTAGCAGAAAACAGACAGGAATTTGATAAAATTTGTTGGGAAGCAGCTTGATAATTGAAGGTTGAGACATGCAGGTCTCAGGGCTGCCCAGATGATTCTGGAGCTTGCATCCTGGGTGCACGTGGTGAGGGATGTCCCTTCTTGCCCTGCTAGACTCTTTTCGTTGGAGACTGACAGCTCTTGGGAAAGAAACAGCACAGTGCTTGAGCCAGTATGGTCCTTGTGAACCACCTACACTGTGCTGTCTCAAAGTCCTTTGAAACCTGAATATTGCACAGGTGCAAGGATATCTGGGGAGGAGCGAGTGGTGGGAAGTAATGACATGCTGAGGAATTTGGAGGAGGCAGAAATCAATATTCACTTAAAGAGTGTGTGGTACCTCAGGTGAAGAAATAAGCTGGAAATAATAGAAGGGGCTTTAAATAACTTGTTCACTGATTTTGAACAAGGTGTCTCCTTCCCACTATCTGTCTCCTCACTAGCAACTTACAGAATTAGACAAACTTTACAAGATAGGGATCAAATACACAAGAGAATAGAGGTGAAGTCTGTCTGAATAAAGCATGATATGCAGAATTTTACAGGTGAAATACAGCTGAAGAGACACAAACACTTTTTAGTTAAAGACCAGCATGGTTTAAGGGAGCTCATCCAGTCCTAGGAAGTATAAGACAGAAGTAAGAGCAACATTTTTCAGAGAGCCCTGAACAGCTGCCAGAACATTAGACCTGTGTGAAATCAGAAAGCAGAGATGGAAAATAACTTCACAGAACTGTCTCATTTTAATTAGTGTTTATATGAACTAATGCTTATAGTCAGGAGGCTTTGACAAGTATAAGCAAATCTCTGTCTTTCAATCAGGAGTTTAGGAAGAGTGTTATCTTAGATCCTCCTAAATATGCTGAGATAAACACCTGAGCATCCAAGAAAACTTCTTGAAAGTGAAGGCAGTGCTTTACAGTGAATCTAATATTTGGAATGCTAAATAATTTCTCTGTTTATGGGAAAAAAAAAGAAAAAAATACCAAAAATTACCTAGAAGTAATAGGACGTGATAGGCATGAGGGGACTGATTTTGCCTTGTTTGTGAAACCAGCTTCGCTGAAGCCATGTGAATATGTTGAAGATTGCAAGTCTGGGTCTGCAGAAAGAATATGAAAAATTGTGTGAAATCCAGATATAAATGGTCAGCTGTGCAATTCTCAGCCCTAAAATGATGGGAAAAATGAGTATTTTTCTACAATGATACCAGAGCTGTTTTATAGTTTAAAATTTAAACCCTGATCTGTCAGAAATATATCAGCTGGCCCACACAAACCTTCTCAGCTTCTGCTTAGTCCAGTTGCTAACCATTAGATCTGGCAAAGTCTTGCATGCTTCATTAGGGAAAATGTATGGATTGAAACCTGACCCACCCAAAGATTGACAATTAGGGTTCTCAGAATGATTTCCATGTTCATAAATGGGAAGAGTCTCTTCAAAAGGGGGGAAAGAAAAGATAACTTAAAAAAGGTAATTCATGTTATTTGTGAAACAAAAGGTAGTGAAACGAGAAGTCATCACTCAGCAGAACACTTGTCATTCTGATGTGTCATTTCTCTCAATTAAAATGTAGTTTGACTGAAATACAGGCTCCTGCTCTGAAGCACCCTCCAGCTGCACTGGTTTTACAAGGTTGCAGGTCACCTTAGTGTTAGTCTGGGATCAAAGCTGGCCCCCTGACTTTTGCTTTTCTTTATCTAGGAAAATGAGTTGTTTCCAACTTAGACTTAAACATTATAAGATTTGATAAATGAGTTTTAACCTGAAGTCTCTTGGTAATTAGGATTTCTGAAATTTGTTGTTTCAGATATAACAGTCATGTTCCGAAGATATTTGGGGACTAAGACTCATTCCAGGAAATATTAATTAGTTCAGTGCCTAACTGCTTAGAAGGTAGAGTCCACTGGCCATATGTTGGAAGTATAGAAACTCTTCTCATAAAATACTCTGTCCTTTAGCATAATAGAAGCTGACTCAAACCCCAATGAAGATTCTTTTTTTAAAACAGTATAGCTCTTTACAAATTCTTCAGACCATTCAAACAAATGCTGCTATTGCTCAGAAGCACTTCAGTTTAGGAGCACTGTATTCCACAAGAGCTGATGTGTGCAACCTGGATCCATGGTGGGACCCTGCTGGATCTCCATTCTTAAGCAATAGTAAATGGGAGAGTGGAGAATCCCCTTTCTTCACTGGGAAAGAAACAACTCAAATTAGCCTGAACACATACATGGCTGTGATTTAGTGATTTTTGCATTTGAAGTTCACAGGAAAATCTACTTGTTGATGATTTGTTCATACACCTAGATCTTCAGTTTTTTGGCATTCTGAAGATGAGGATCAAGTCAAGTTAAAAGTGCATTTTGTAAGATTCTTGGGTTTTTTTATTGCTTATTTACTCAGTTACTTTCACTAAGTATTAAGTGAATTAACAGATTTAAATTTATAGAGAAGGAGCTAAATGGTTTTGGTGAGATAGTAATTTAAACAAAAAGATCACCACTAGAAATCAAAAAAACATTACTTTCTTTTATTCCTTATTAGGAAGTTTTATTTCCTTTTGACCATTCAAATTTAACCCAAAACAAAACTGCTTAAAACAATACAAAGCAGAGCAAACACATTTTTCTTTTTAAATGTATACTCTTTCAAAGACAATATCCATTAGTTTTCTCTATGAAGAATCCTCCACTTCAGAGATCTTTCTTGTTTTTTTACAGAGTATTTGAACTTATTTCCAAGTGACCTGTAACTTTGTTAAGGATATGAAGGTAATTGGATAATACATTTACCATTTAATAAATTGAGAAATGTATTTTAGCAGTGTAAGTATAGCTTACTCAGCACTTCCCTCCCCAGCTTAATAACCTTTTCACTTTCAATAAAAGCACAGAAGCCCTGGTTTCATATTATACTACAACAGACTTCTTGCAATTGATTTGAAAACATGAGCAGGAGAGACTGTTGCTGGAAGGGTTGAGCACAGCCAGCTCCTGTGAAGGCAGGAATGGCAACCAAAGAATATGATTTACTGAGCCAGACCTGCCCTCCAACTGCTGGCCAGATGAAACACATGTAGAAACCTGCCCATTGCAGAGACAGGCATGGGCATTATTTAATGCCAGAGATTTTTTTTGGGAATGGGACCAAAAACACCTTCAGTGGGAGGAAATGTGAGAGGAAATTGCTTGTTACACAGGAAAAGTGAGAGAGAATTGTGCTGTGGAGGTGAAGATGTGGCTGGCTAGGAGAAGGAGGTTTGTGTCCAATGCATGGAAAGGAAAAGAGCTGCTGGAGTAGGAGGTATCAATAAGCCAGCACAGATAAAGAGGGAGCAAAGCCTGTGTGGAAGGTAAACAGGTCATGATTGAAAAGTGCAGTCTTGCCAGGAATAATAATTTACAGTTAATCAAAGAAAAAAAGGCTAACATAAATATGGGAAAAACTACAAAAGGCTCAAAGGAGACTTAAAAATCCCCATTAACCTTATGATTCTACATATTACAGTTGACAGTAAACAGAAAAAAGAAATACAGACATTACATAAGTAATTACATAATTAATTGCATAATAATTCCAGACAATCTACTGTTTAGTGTTATCAGTCAAATTTTTATGTTAACTTGGGCAGCAGAGGTTGTTTTCATGCCAGAATTATATCAGAAATTCAATGTTTGAAACTGCCAATTATCTAGAAAAGTTGCTGAATACTACTGGTACCAGGGACTAGTATTCATGGAATCAGCAAAGGACTTTAAAACTCTCACATAAAGATTCCAAAAGAAATAAAAATATTCCAGCAAGAAAATCTTGCATAAAAATTTGTTTTCCAGGTCAATATTAAAACATTGTGAGGAAGCTTCTAATAGTGTACCTGATCTCCAGTTGAAACTGGTAACGTGAATTCCTGGAACTCATCTCAAATACTTAAATTGCATAAATTGGTAGTAGGAAAAAGATGTTTTCATCAAAACAATTTCAAAAATCACAGGAATGTCAGGAAGAAACCTAGAGAGCTCTGTATATCTCTGTGCCATGTAATAGCTGCTTTACAGAAAAAGAAATGTAGCAGTTGGCATAAAACATGGTACTCAGACTTCTCTACACCCATCTATGACTGCTCAGTGGCAAAATCCTTTTGCATTCAGAAAGTCTCACAGAAGAAATAAATGTTGTTATGCATGATTCCCTTAGGATGATAACAAACAGAATTGTTCTCCTTTCTGGGAGGAAACTTTTGTTTTTCACTAAAATAGTAGGAGAATGAGCATCCTTACAGTATTTTAACAGGAAATAATGTTAGAGAAAATTTCTCTTAATATTTCAATGTACCTCAGAGTAACAAAAACCTGCAAGGTTTGTGCAGCTGAATATATACATACATACATTTTTTAAACACAACTTTTGACATGGAGAATACACCATTGGTAAATGGATCCTTCTTCCCTCACATTCCAATTTCATTGGTGCTTAAAGGAAGGTTTTTTACCTCTGGAGGATGGGGATAAAACAATTTTCTGACACACACATAATTTTTCTTGGTGACATCTTAAAGAAATGTATAGATGAAAATTTGAGAGTGTGGGCATGTCAGTGTCTTACCTAAGATGTCCCAAACCCAAATGTAATCGATAATTTCCTGTTAAAATGATATACTAAATCTGCTTATTTTTTTGTGTGAGTTGCAGAGGGAAGGTTTACTTGCATTAATGCTCATGGTGTATACATGCTTGGGTTGCTTCACAGCCCTTTTGCCTATTCACTAGGGTGATAGCTAGAGGCAATCAAATGGTGGTCAGTTGTACAATGCTCCTTTGAGCAAGGTTTCACAGAAATGACATCTGTTGTGCATACAACCCATCTTTCAAGGACTAAAAGAGGTGTTACTGACATTTCACTTCCTCATGGAAATCTGTAGATTCCTTAAATTCCATTTGTATTCCATCACAAATAGCACAATTTTCTTTCTGAAGACATGTAGCTTGATTTGGATATTAAGAAGATCTTGAAATTCATGCATCTGGACCAGATAAGAAATTTCTTCATCTCTAGGGCTTAAATAAATATTGTTCTAGGGGAGATTAATTTAAATGAACAATTGAGAAAATTGAATCTGCTGAAGGCAAATGTATTTCTTATTTCTTGGCTACAGTATTAGTAAGTGAGGTGTGAAATTTTCACTTTAATGACATGGTATTTACAAGTGACTCAAAGCAAAATATTTATGCTACCTTCTGCTCATCTTACTCACTCCATTAGTCCTACCACCTTCAAGGAGACTAGTACCATGTGTATAGAGCAAGTGGGATTTTGATCTTTGCTCTCTTTTAGTCTGCTGCAGTTTGGTTTTGCATGATGATAGACTGGAGAGATATGCACTCTGTAAGTTTAAGTGGCATTGACTTTCCCTAGTTCTAACTGCTGTTATCTTCAAGTTGGTGCTGAAGTCTTGCACAGCATTTTTGTGTCTACAGCTGAGGCTGGTGTTCTGTTCCCAAAATGTATGGACATTGGAGAAGTCCCATTTCCCAACCTGCTTTGTGTTTACCTTGTTACCTACGTTTTTGACTGCCTCATTTTCTGCAGGGTCGGTGGTAAGATGATATTATGGCAATATTAAGGGGTTTGCAGGCTAAACTAGACACCAATGCTTCAAGTGAAATCAGAAAAGAACCTCCATTAAATAAGCAGGAAGGAAATGGTTGAATCCATACACAGTCTGGTCCTGACAGAGAAATGTGTGCTAATAAATGCAATGAGATCAGTGGCCACTCAGTGATTGCCACTGCTGAAAAGCACCTCATACCACCACAACCTTGTGTAGTAGAAGGCCAGTGTTGTGGAGACTGCACTTCTGAGGAGGGAGTTCTTGCCTCAGAAAGGCTACAGCCTTCTTATTAAATAATAATTGACGAAAGATTTTAACCCCTGTGGGTTTCTACAGCATCTCGAAATAAGTTGTCAAAGATTTCTTTTATAAGGCGCTTTCCAATATTAATCTACTTAGTCAATATCTTACACTTCTGCATATGTATGTGATGGTTTCTAATTTCAGCTTTAAATATGTATAAAATTTATTCTGACTCTCCTATCACAGTGCTCATTTCTTCAATTTTCAGCAGAGTGACTGCAGTGGGTGACTATTGCTAGGGCACACCGAGATAAGAGCAACTGCTGCTGAGCCTTTCAGTAGCAAGTGCCTCTAAGCCAGAGCTGCACTGAGCAGCAGGATGGGCCAAGGCAGCTGACTCAGGCAGCAACACTTGAAAGGTCATTATAATAAATGAATTCAGACCTTGAGCGGGCTGACAGTGCTGGATTTACAAATCCCTTCTAAAACACACAAGACTGATTCTGTACTTTAATTAGCCACCTGGCTGATTTACAGCTTCAAAAGTAGATGTTTTAGCATGCAGAGATGTTGAACAGGACTTTTGCAAGAGCCACTCAGGCTGGTAAACTACTTCAGGTTTCCAGGTTGGCTGTTTGTCCAGCCTGCAGCATTTGGTGGCTTCTGGTAATGAATTTTTTGTTTGTTTTAGGAAGAGTTTCATTCAAGGCTTTAAAGACCCTTATTAGCACTTATATGAGCGCAGCTCACAATGCAAAATGAAAGTTAGAGCAATAAATAGTCAGGGTGCAGGGTGTGCCAACAACCTGCAAGTTTGGAGGTTACAAAACTACAAGGTGATATACCAGTTAATTCACATTAGTAAATAATTCTGCAAATCTAATCTGAATGCTGCACACTGAAATATTAATGTGTTTTTGGATCTGATGAACTCACAAAAGAGTGATGCCAGCATTGTGTTGGCAGTGACAGTAACTACACTGTGATTTTCCCATACACATCTGGGGCAAAGAAAAGAATGAAGAGAAGGAGAGAAGAGGAGAGGAGAGGAGAGGAGAGGAGAGGAGAGGAGAGGAGAGGAGAGAAGAGAGAAGAGAAGAGAAGAGAAGAGAAGAGAAGAGAAGAGAAGAGAAGAGAAGAGAAGAGAAGAGAAGAGAAGAGAAGAGAAGAGAAGAGAAGAGAGAAGAGAAGAGAAGAGAAGAGAAGAGAAGAGAAGAGAAGAGAAGAGAAGAGAAGAGAAGAGAAGAGAAGAGAAAAGGAGAAAAGGAGAAAAGGAGAAAAGAAGAAGAAAAACCAGCTGCCTGTATTTTTAACAGGAGCAGACTGTACTCAAAGTCTACAGGCACATGAATTATCTTTCTTTTCTGATTCCTTATGAACTTTATTAATACCCATCTCCCTAATAGGCACCTTGTCTCCAAAGACTTGGAGCCTTTCAAAAATACAAGTTTGATGTGAGTTTGGGTTTAAATACAAACTCACTTTGAATTAGTGACCATCATTGTCTTCTATATCAAGTGTTTCACAGCTAGGACAAAAGAAAGATGACAAAAAAAAAAAATTAACTAAAAGTATCTGCAGTGTGGATATTGCTTAACAAATTATATTGAATGTTGATTGTCCTCTCATTTAAACACTGCTACAACCATTGACAGGAATAGGAACAACACATACCAACAGGTTCCCCTATCACCAGGAGAACAATGGACTTGGAATGCAGTATCTGCAGTGACCCATCAGTTCCTGTATCTTGAGTTTGCTTCTTGTAAACACTGTTCTACCAGGAGTATCCCTTTGGAACTTTGCAGAATGAACAGTGGACCACGGAACAGGGATCTTTTCCAGAAAGCCTTCTTTCTTAAGATGTACATGCAGCCCATTTCAGGATATTGTGATTCCCTCCAAGGGCATTTGCATTGCATAAGCTCTTTCAACAGTTTTTAAACAGGAAGGGAAACACACTCTGCTTGTCAAACATCAACTGGACACATATAAAACACACTCAGGAATCTGTATAGTCACTGTACTTCATAAAGGATTTAGTTTCGCATTCTCAATGGGGTCAAAAAACAACATGAAAACAGAAAACTACTTCTGGGATCATGTCTTCTGCATTGAGGATTATCACACAGGCAAATAGTGGGTGACTCATGCATGCTGTTTTTTGACTCTGGGTTAAACTTGGAACATGAATTATGTCAATCTGCTGATATAAATCTTCCAGAAATCACGGTTGTCTTGAGTTATGTGGCACGCTATTTTCCCTAACTGCAGGTATATTTGAATTCAAGTAGGCTGTCAAATAAATATTGAAAGGTGAAATGCACAGATGAAGGCAAAACACAGCCACTTAATGCTGGTGTGATGGTCCTTTTTCATGTTGTAAGAGCCAGAAGATTGTCATGCAAATATACAGGGGTATTTTGAGTAAAAATAAGGCATGCTACCATAGAGTGTCTTGGGCTGTGAATAAAGATCTCTCACTTGAATAAGTTATGGTTTAAAAATTTTAAATATTTTCCAGTTAAAGATTGTCTTTGTTTCCAGGCCAGGATTATGCCTCTATTTTTCAGGATATACTAATGCCAGAAGAGGCATAAGAATTAGGAACCAATTAATTATTAATAAATTGTAATAATATTTGAAGACTGCAGAATATAGTCTTATATGTATGTAATAAGAATTGTCTAGGAATAAGGATGAAGAGGAAATTGTTTAAAAATTAATTTTGTTGAGGCTGTTTCTTTTGTGCTTTTTGATCATAGGCTAAGTTACAGCCATCTGTCTGTTACTGCATCTATCTAAATATGTGCCTGAATATATTTTTGGAGGTTATGTCTAATTTACTGGGCCAGCAGAAAGCCACCTCCTCTCTAGATTCATTCACTTGTTAAAACTTCAGATAAAGAGGGCAAGGTCATAGATATGACAGCTTGTAGAATAGGAACTGAATCACAGTTACTTTCCTATGTTGAGAAATGTAGGCATGAGTTTTTCTCTGTGATTCATTTCTTTTTAAATGCATTCAGTTCCATCTCTCATGCTTGAGAATATTTTTAAGCTATGCCTTTGTTTTAGATCTTCCCGAGCACAACTTTTTGTTAGTGCCAAGAAAGCAAGAATAGGTTTAAAAATGCCGCTTAAATTTTGAGTACCTTGCACTGAATTTCAGATGTCCCAGAGGAAAATTCTCTCAACAGATTACTGAGACTAGAAGCAGTCCTATTACAAATACAGTTTGATTTTTTAAAAAGGAAGAATAGCTCTGAACGAACAGCATTAAACAAGGAATTTTGAAATTTCAGGTTCCACCTCTCTTATAGAATTTAATTTTACTTGGTAGCCAAACCGTTCTCTTTGATATAAAATAAGGATCAATTCAGTGTTTGCAAGTCATCTAGTAATAAAGCCTTTCACCAGCATAGATGAAGTTCTGAAGTTAACATGTTGCAAGCTTTTTCTTTAGTTTAATCGTGTATATCAAACATATCTGAAATTAGGAAAATAATTATAGAGATTAAAATTTTAGTTTTTTTGAAGCCTGCCAGTTGGAAACCTTCATGGCTTAGGTATCCAAACCTGAAGAAATTATGTTTTCCATTAAAGAAAATGCTAGCAATAGCAAGCAAAACCCGTAACTGAGATTGCATCCAAAGTTCTTAGTGAGAGAGAGATATCAGAAGTGAGAATTTAATTAGTAAGGCATTCTTCCTTTACAGTTCCAAGCAGACCACTGAGACTTAATGAAATTGTTTCTGACTTCAAAGGAGGATACTATAAAGGACTGGGCACTAGAAGGTCATAGGATATACAAGACACACAATTAGGTGAATTTACAGTGCACATACAATGCATTGTGCTGTGCTATGTGAAACTTGTGCAACACAGTTGTTTGCAAAATCCACAGCTTAGTGGCAGCCAAGCCCACCAAAATGACACTATTTGACTGTGCTAAATATGCTTGGTTTCAGTGCCAAACCTCACAAAAGAAGAAGCTCCAGAAAATGTATCCTATGGTGTACATGTTTATTTTGCTGTATAATTTCAGATAATTACCAGTGAGATTTAGGCATAAGCAGACCAACATTTTTAAAAATTCAGTTCAGGGTGGTAGAAGTACATGTTAAAATTAAGTAAGAGAATAATTAGTTTATCTGCAAAGCTCTTTGTTCACTCACTTCCATATAGCAGCTTCTTTTCTTGAAAGAAATCATAGCAACTGAATGTTAGATGCTATTTTTATTTTGCAAAATGTAGCATAATTATTTAGAACATTTGCTAAAAGAGCACTTTCTAACCTAAGAAAAATATATTACAGTACTGACATAATATCTGCAGATATTCTCTCATTCTGAGTAGTTCTGCCTCTGTATATATTCAAAATAACATTAACCAGAGATATGAATGACTCACAGTTAGGATTCTGGGAGGTAAAAAGAGTCAGAAACCTATCAAAGACCAGAAAATACTCAAAAAATCATCCCATAACCCTTGTGAAGCTATTGAGTATAAGATGTTATTCTGAGACGCCATCATCTTCCTCTATAACTGTTTTATGGCCCACAAGCCAAAACAACACTAATTCAGTTTTGATATATATAGTCATACACAAAACTGTACTGGTAAAATACAGAAAATCAACAAACTTGGCAAAGAATTTAATACAACATCCAATTCAACATCAAATCATTTTAAAAGCATTAACCTCATCCATTAAACCTAGAAACCTTTATACCAGTTTGATGCTCCATTACTCAAATTGTTCCATGAAAAGAGAATTGGAGGAAGAAAGAGAGAAAGACAGGAAATATACAGAAAAACAAACCCATATCTACAATTTCCTGGGTTCCAGTGAGGAAGAGGCACAAACTCCATGAGGTTGATTGGGTTAAGGCCATGTGTTTCCCTCTGGCCACTGTTTAAACCCCAGGGCCTTTGTGGACCCTTCTCCCAGGTGGTCACTTGGGCAATCAAAAGCTGGGTTAGGCAAGACTGCTAATGATTGACAGACACTGCAGGGCTGGAGGCCTGGGGGAGAAGCCCTATCCCCCACCCCCAGGCACCCCAAAATGTCCAGATCCATCCATCCATCCATCCATCCATCCATCCATCCATCCATCCATCCATCCATCATCCATCCATCCATCATCCATCCATCATCCATCCATCCATCCATCATCCATCATCCATCCATCCATCATCCATCCATCCATCCATCCATCCATCCATCCATCCATCCATCCATCATTCATCCATCCATCATCCATCCATCATCCAGATCCATCCATCATCCATCCATCCATCATCCATCCATCATCCATCCATCCATCATCCATCCATCATCCATCCATCATCCATCATCCATCCATCATCCATCCATCATCCATCCATCCATCATCCATCCATCCATCCATCCATCCATCCATCATGCATCATCTATCCATCCATCCATCATCCATCCATCATCCATCATCCATCCATCCATCCATCCATCATCCATCATCCATCCATCCATCCATCCATCCATCCATCCATCCATCATCCATCCATCCATCATCCATCCATCATCCATCCATCCATCCATCATCCATCCATCATCATCCATCCATCCATCCATCCATCCATCCATCATCCATCTATCCATCATCCATCCATCCATCATCCATCCATCATCCATCCATCCATCCATCCATCCATCCATCATCCATCCATCCATCCATCCATCCATCCATCCATCCATCATCCATCATCCATCCATCCATCCATCATCCATCCATCCATCCATCCATCATCCATCCATCCATCCATCCATCATCCATCCATCATCCATCCATCATCCATCATCCATCCATCATCCATCATCCATCATCCATCCATCCATCCATCATCCATCCATCCATCCATCCATCCATCCATCATCCATCCATCCATCCATCCATCCATCCATCCATCCATCCATCCATCCATCCATCCATCATCCATCCATCATCCATCCATCCATCCATCATCCATCATCCATCCATCCATCATCCATCCATCCATCCATCCATCCATCCATCCATCATCCATCCATCATCCATCATCCATCCATCCATCATCCATCCATCATCCATCCATCCATCCAGTCTCTGACAGTGTGGCAGTTTTGTATGTTCAACCTTGGCCTGGATTCACTGCTTATATTTACAGTCTATGTATCACAGTGTGTGCTGCTACTTCAACATTTTATTCAGCAAAATAGAAACAGAGGTACAAATAAAAGCACCAAATGTGAAGTATAGCCAGAAGGTTTCAACAAAAATAACAGCAGGGCTACTTCATCTTTATAGCATTTGAGTCAGTGACATTGCAACTGACAAGATTTCTGCTTTGAGCATTTAATTTTGTAATTTAAAGTACAATTCAATACAACATAAAAGGGGGAATGTCCAATTCAGTCACACACATGGATCTAAAAATTTAAAGTGGTATGAACAGTACTGTACTTCATCCTATTTTTCATTTGAATATATTAGTTGCATATCTACTACCTGCATGTAAAAATAGTGGTACTCAGGCAATAATATATTTTCAGGATGTCTGAGAAATAACTAATACTTCATAACACAATTTTTTAGTTGACAGAACACGATAAATATAATTTTAAATTCATGTCAATTTTATAAGTTATACCAAAATTCAGAAACTGATCTACGCATATGAGTGCAATTCCAAAATAATTCAGAAATAATGAAAAAATCTGTTTGGTTGAGGAACCTTTGTCCTCAACCTGTGTATTATGATATTCAGCTTCATACATTAGATTATACCCTATAGAAGGAGATATTAAATTAGACAAAGTAGATGTGTGAATGAAGAAGTCAAAATTTTTCACTGATTTGGAATAAAGAGAGGACCATGACTTTGTTATTGTTATCTGCGTTTGTCTTCAGAATACAACATTTTATCACACTAACATTTGATTAGTTACACATATGCTGAAAAATTATTATTCTCAAACAACATCATAATCCCCATCTCCTTGCTAAAGACAATATTATTACTGCATGTGGTTTCATTTACGAACTCTGATGACGTAGAACCTGCCATTAAACAAAATAACAAAATGCCTGAACAGTCTTGAAAGTTTTGTCTGCATTCTATTATGAATAGAGAGAGAGAGATGATTGACTGGAAATAACAAGGCAATAACTTTGTGGCAATCATGAAGGAAGAGAGCAGGGTGATATTCCTAGCATGCTACACCTCATGGTGTCTCCAGAGAGATCTAATCTCCCTGTCTAACCAGGTCTATTGTAATATAATTTTAAAAATCGGAATAATTGGATTTAATCCTTGATGCAGCTGGTATATAATAAAATCCAGATTGAAGAGAGGCTATTTAGTGAATAGATTAAATTGATCTACCAGCAGCATGAACTTCATCACTGATGGAGATGTCCTGGCTGTCTGACTGTGTGGCCCCTGTGTAACAGAATATCTGAGCTACAGGGGATAAATCGGTTTGCCAGAGGTGAATTGGCTGTATCCACCAGCTACACCTACTTTGTGTCAGCTGCTCTGTCTGTGGGAGTTTGTTATTAAATTCCATCACTTCTCTGATATGGGAAGTAGGTATGGTCATGTTCAGTTTGATCCTAAAAAGGATACTCAGAAATACTTGGCAACTTGCAATACATTACTTTAAAGTATTGAATGAAAATGCTTGGGACTGTTTACCTGAGGCAGGAGATGTATGAGGAGACACTATGCAAATATACAATGCAATACATACTCTGGAGCACACAGATCCATGCATTTTCACTTTTTCTGCAGTGTGAGAGGGCACTTAATAACACCAAAAGGTGGAAATTAAAGAATGATCAATTAAGAAAATAATTTCACACAAGTAATATAAAAAATGTGAAACCATATCACAGAGGCTCTTGGAGGACAGGAAAGTAATAGGATTAAAAAAGAATTAGACATTTTTATGCATATCTGGAAGAGTCAGGTCTATAATTAAAGATACAAAGTATTTTGGAAGGGCTATTAAGCCTTGCATTCAAGCCTTATACTATCCTCTCTTAAGAAATATATTTCTACACAGACACTTGCAGGCAGAGATGCCTGTGTCTGATGGTACCCTGATGACACTAGAAATGAAACAGCTTCTTCCACTTCAGGCCAGTTAGAGCATCATGGAACCGAGGAAGGGAAACTGAACAGAGCTGCCAGCTTACAAAAAAAGGGGCAAAACTTAGAGATCTGACACTTTGGGTCTCCTGAGAGTGGTACCAAGACTCTGGGTCTGAATCACTTTTGTAATGGCATTGTTCCTGAGTGCTAGTGTTTCCCTTTCCAGTTGTATTTTTCACAGACATCATTCCCATGACATTTGGCTTTAGCATCTGTGCAATGTAGTGTAAAAGCAGAGCTATCCCAAAATTTAAGAAAACATTCAATAGGCAAATTCTGGAGCTTCTGCTGTATTACATTTACTTTTCTCTCTGATTGCTAGGAAATTTATTAATGCCCCTTTTGCATACTGCTGCAAAGGTCAAATAGCTGGTACAAAAATTGCTACATTTTCAAAACTTGGCTTACTTTTCTCAAAAATCAAATTAATATTTAGTTTCTTCTGTGATTTATTCTCACTGGGCTTTTCCTAGAGTATTGTATATATGAGAAGTGCTTTTTCTCTCTCCAGATTGTTACAGCCACTTGCCTGACAGTGAGGAGGAAATACAGTCACACAGACAGGAAAATAAGCAATGCATAATTTGTTTTCTAGGTCTGATACCCTTTCCAACTGACTATTCTAACTGTATAGAGGATGGGCACTCTGTTTCTCTGTTGGTGGTAAAGAATGATTATTTCTTTCTTTGCACCATCTGCACCTCATCACTCAACAAGGGCAATGACTGACCTGAGACCAGGTTGAACCATGCCTTTTCCTGCAATCCTGTTATAGTTGTGAGTGTAGAAGGAAGGGACTCTACTGTAGTGTTCAGTTCTTGGCTTAGGAGTCTAAGCAAGACAACTGACTTTCAAAAGATAGAAGAGTGTTTCACCATGCTCTTTGACATGCCGAGTTCTCTATAATACTTATAAAATAATTCTTGATTATGTTTGCAAAAACAATTGGAAAAATTGGGACCTTATCTTCCCTATTCATCTCTGTCAATATCACAAAGTCATAAAAGGTTGGAAAAGACCTTTCAGATCTCCAAGCCTACCATATACTTCAGGCTTCCACACTGTCTGGTTCCTTTGCAGAGGACCTGACCAGCTGTGTGCTAGATGCATTAGAGTGTGATCAATCCCCCATTTAAGTTACCTTTGACATACTCAAGCAAACAAAAGTAATTTTACTTTTGGGATATTACCCTGGCCGTAGATCTACTGCACTATGTTAACAGCACATGGCATGGTACTGTTAGCTGATCACATTGCTGCTTCATAATTTCTGTATTGCAGAATTAGATAATTTCATTTGATTGTTGTAGATATAATAAATGCACGATGATAAAATTGATATTTAAGAATTATACCATAACTATGCATAGAGGTAGATGAGGCCTTTAGTATGGATGTCTTCTATACAAGGGATATATATAATGAAACATAAGGGCTTCTTCAGTGAGTACTGTTTTTGTAGTCACAATAATGAATAAGTGTGATATATGGCATTTTGTCAGTTTACAATGCACTAATATCAAGCTTCCAGCTTTAACTTGTCAGGGTAGGATAAAGCAGTGATTAAAAGACTAAAATTCTTTGGATTCAGCTCCTGCAACTGTTTCAATCTCTGTGGTTAAACTGGGGCAAATATTTTAACTCTTCTGTGGTTCATTTATCCATCTAGAAGATAAGAGTAGTAAAATCTGAATATACATGATATAAATGCCCGTGTATGATTTGAACACCACAGTAACTGGGAACAAACAAGACACTGGAGACATATTTACCCAAATCTGCAGTAGCCTTGGCAAAAGCCATGATGGGGAAACAGTCAGCGGGGCCTGAATAACTCAACACAGAAACATCCCAGAAAAAATATAGCATGATCAGAATATGACAAGGGATTTTATCCCTGCAAATAAGACAGTATTTAAATGCAACTCAAGAGAAGGCCAGTACTGCATTAGTACAAATTTAGGTAGTGCTGACCTACTGGTGTATCTTATATGCCACATGATCTCAATCATCAGAGCTACCAAAGATGACATCTTCCATGAAAATTAACTGTTTTGTTTGTCCCTCTCCCCCAAAAAAACCCCAAAAAACAAAAAAACCCAAACGGGCACATTTGGCACACTTGTTCAGTGTTTAATGTGATTAAATACCTTGCTTGTAGTCAGCTGCTGGAGGAGCATGCTCACAGTAAATGTCCTCAGTTTTCTCTCAGTTGCCAGACTAGACTTATATTCAAGGGTACTAATTAAGACAGATAGAATGTCTTGATGTTTGATTTAATATAACACAAATATAAGATATGATGGTCTAATTTCAACTGTTACAGAGGCCTTTGCAGCTTGGTAAATATAATGAGGTATTTAGAAGGCCATGGAAGAGATTTGTACTGCATATATGTGATATGTGTGGCTGATATGGAGTGGCAGTTCTTTAAACCTTAGGCTAACATGTAAACTCCCAAGCTTTAAATAATTTTCCTTTGAAATGGGGAGTTAAAAACCCTTAGTAAAGCAAGCACGTGCAGCCTTCACACCAAAATCTAAGTCAGAATTGCTTGGTCTGCAAAGAATCTTGTCTTGCACACTTGGGCTGTAACATACACTGAAGGCTCTATATGATTCACCTCACCTCCTCACATAACTTTGTAATTTTAAAATATTTTCACTTAGCAGGAACAGAAAGATCAGTTGTAAAGATAATAGGGAAAAAAGACAGAAACTAGAAACTGGCATTTTTTGCTTTAGGAGTAAACACGGGGTGGCTAAATCTGATTGTTTATCTCCAATTTTATAGCAGCTTTGCCATAGGCTTGTTTACAGATCTTCTCTCCTGTCACTGGCATGAGCCAAAAAGTCTCCATTTGAACAAGCATATGTCCTAGTAATGAGTCCTAGGGGTTCCCAGTGCAAGTAAAATCTCAGCCCCTGTAAATGGGACTAAATAGAGAAAATGACTGATGCAAACCGTGAAAGATATTAAACAGAGACATGGAGAACAGGATGAGCAGTTCACTATATAGACATCTATTATCATTTTCCAGCTCAGAGTTAATGCTCTCTTTGACTTAGAAAACCCTGTTGATGTACAATTCAGTTTGAATAGACATGTACAATTTTATGTGGTTTCTTCTTTGCATTCAGTAGCAAATTTTTTTGGCAACTAATGGAATGCTATTGCAAAGGTCACTTCCAGCCCAGTAATTATCAAGTGAAAAAATAACAGGACTTTATTTTTAAATTGATGGGGAATATCCAGATAGATCACCTTTTATCATTAGAAGACTACGTTATCATCTTATAGGTGATAGGTTGTTCCTCATCTCCAAGTATAAACAGTAGTTTTAGCCAGCCTATAGCTCTTCTATGATCAGACCACAAAGCTGACAAGAGAAGGGACTGTTATTGTCATGTTGCAACTGCACCCAATGCTGCTGAGCTGTCCTGTCTTAGAACAACTTCAAGGCTGATTGTGCAACAGCAGCAAAAAAATAAGTGAAGCTAGACCTGATATCACCATCCTGCATTTAACTCTGTTTCCAATTACAAAAGCCACCACATGAGCTCAACTCTTGTACAATGCAGTATTATAGAAGCTTTGAGTGTGTGATGCACGTGGGTGGGTGAATACCAAAAATTCAGGATGCTCTTGATTCCAGTCCAGTTTATTTTGCCTATGGCATCCTTTGCTAGTGGTACAGAAGCTGTCCTATCGTTGGCAGCACCAGAGATGGGAATACTCCCTGTGTTGGTAATGTCACATAAAATATTAAGGATTGAATTAAAAAAAAGTCAGGAAAGGGGCTTTATACCCCTTGGCATTCCCTCCAATGGGTGACAAATTAGTTTAAAAAGAAGAGCCACGAGAAAAAAGATCAAAACCACCGACAGGCTGCAACTGACTGGAATTCAGCAAGGCTCAGGGGTAGGAATGAGATAGCTGTAAACTACCTTTGCTGCTCTCTTAATTTAGTGCTGATCTTGTTCCAGTTTAAATTGGAGAATCCTGACGGCTGCTCTGAGTTATAGGGTTTGCCAGCATTCTCAGGAGGTTTTCTTCTTTCTGCTGTTTGTGAAGTGAAAGTCACGCAAAGAAAGTACCTTGTGTCAATCACAGTCTGGGATTTCTTTGATGCTGGCATTTACTGAAAATTCTGTACTGTTTTAATATTTCGCAGCTATCTTGTGACAGTGGCAATAGCAATTAAATTAAAGCACATAAAATGTTTTCTTTAGATGTACCTTATCAATCCCAGTCCTTCCATACATCTCTTAACAATTTTGCCATCGAAATGCCAAACACATGATTAAATAAAGGTGGCTGCTAAAACTCTTTATGCTGGTGAATTTGATCCTGAGCACTCTATCTCTACTCAGCACAAATGCTAAGCAATTAATTCTTAGCCATGACTTATGCCACTGGCAATTAAAACAGGGTCTGGCACAAGAATTTTTGAGAAAAGAAAAATGCAACGTCTAGCAATGTGTCACCACATTACACTGCTTTTAATCCAATAAAATAGGAACTATATAAATCAAATGGATGAAAAAGGGAAGGAATGACAGACATGAAAGTAATAGTTGGTCATCACACTCTTCTGTTGACTTCTGTATTAATTTTTTCTGATAACTTTCAGTCTGCCTACTCATTGCCCTGCAACACATAGAGTGCTAATTTGATTATCATTGGTACATGCAGATGAAATACAGCTTTCCCTTTGCTTATTTAATCCTATGCCTCATTTTAACAGTGAAGTCAGTTCATTATCCAGTTTCAGGATTATACTCTAATTCAAAAAAATCATTTAAGCATACAGAAGGGTCCTAAAACCTGTGTGGTTTTAGGTGCATTCAAAAGGCAGTGATTTTGCTGTGGCTTAAATATGTGGTTCAGTGTGTTTCAATTTGAAGGATATTGTCAGAAATGGGCTGGGGATCCAAATGTCATAGATTTGATGCTGCAGTTTGAGTAGCTATGCACCATATCCTCTTTCAGTTGTAGCTTCTTGACTTCCATCAGCAAGGAAACTGTGTTGTCTGACTGTTGGCATGACAATTGAATTAGAGAATTTATCTTTGATGCTACTGGTAATTCCCAGACCTAAAATTTTTTTTTTTTTTCTTCCCCTTCAAGATATGGATTTTGTTAAATCACAGGAAACATTGGTTTTTAATTATTTCACAGGATTGTTTGTGGAGGCAGGGTGATATGGGAATCAATTCCTTGTTTGTGTGGTTGTTTTCTTTCAGAGATGAAAAAAAACATACTTAATTCACCAAACCTCTGTGAAACACTCTAAGAGAGTCAGTCTTCTGGAATTTCTCCTTATGTTTCTTAAGGAAATAATTATCCCTCACACTTATATAGCACCATACATGTGAGGAAGAAAAAAAAGGCAAAGAAAAGCAGATTCTGAGATTTTGACAGAAGAAACCAGAGGAATTCTCATGGGATTCTGAGAGTTGCTGAGCAGGAATAGAAAATAAAAAGAGTGAGAAGATATTTTTTCAGGTTCTGCATCTTAGCGAAAATAGAAGTTCTCTGGGGGCCTTCTCTGAAACTTGTCACAAAACTGAGATCTAGCCATCCTAGGCTAATGACAGTCATCAATGAAAGTTGATTTTCTTTCAACTGGCAGGTTGAAGAAATAGCTAAAAGCAAGAGTGGAAAGATATCTTATTTTTTATTTTCAGATTTTTGGTTTGCTATTACCTGATGATGACAATTTTGCAGAAAGTATTCAGTTGATACTATCTAAGAGAGTTTGCAAAGGTGACCAATCTGTCATAATTATGATAGTTCCAGGCAAATCTATGAGATTGAACAAAGAAATAATAATTTTTAGGATTCCCACTTAGATGGTAAGGAAACTTATAGCTTCCTGGACATTCTACCTCTCTTTTGATCCTATTACAAATATAATTTCTACATTGTGACATAACATATGAAATTTTTCCTAAAATTTCTAAGTATAATTTCAGGACCCAGTTAATACCTCAGCTTTTACAATAAAAATAATTAAAATAATAGGCATTGGAAAATTGGTACCCCATTATTTCCAAACACCTCTGTTTGTGCATACTAAAAAGAGTTTCAGATTTTTTAAACGTAATGACTGTTATTATAAGGATAACAAATTTAATTCCCTTATTTAACCATCACTCAAAAAATTTATCGTTCCTAGAAGTATTCTGTTTTTGACTCCACTCATTTTTAACAGCTTTCACAATGCAGAAGAGTTTGATAAATAAGTAAAATGAGCAATCAAAAGCTGAACATTACTCTGAACCACCTGGTTGTGAAAGTAATATTTATGTACAAATGTGTATTTAATTTAAAAATATTGTCCTACAGTCACATTTAGTGTCATAAAATGGATAAATAAACACCCTATGTTTTGTTTGTGAGACAACTTAAAAAATTGAAGTTAAAAGGAATTGATACACTATTTCAGCTATTCTACAATTGGCTGTGCACAATACAAAACATATGATGTCTTAAAAATCACTGAACAGACTCCATCTGCAAAATACAAAATATATGCTGCATGATTCTTCCAAGGTTAGCACTGCCCTGACTGATATAGAGCTAAATCAAGATGTGAAATCAGAGTGTAGGTTTGGGTTCAGAGCTTTCCAAAAATGAGAGTTTGTGTTTGGGACATCACCATCCATATCCAGTGTCACTAAGGAGGACTTTGATCTGTGCTGTCTACCTGATGTGGTGTGAATTCTCTCTAGTACACCACTTTTGGGGATCCTGGGTTATCAGGATAAACACAGAGCTCTGAAGAAGTAATCTGTGATATGCTTTGATGAATTATCCCTTTTTTTTTTTTTGTTTGTATACAAAAGTGTGTGAGACTTGAGTGAGAGCCTCCAGGATACTGCCTTATCAGGCATGTGCACCCTCATTCTACAGCACTGGAAGAAAGCACTGATGCAGACCACCAGTGAGAGGCAAGGCATGCTCTTCTCAAAAGCCTTCTAAATGCCCACCATTACTTTGCTGTCTTTTTTAATTTTTGCCCTTTTAGCAAACTGTCCCTCTCAATTACTTTTTTTCTTTTCCTGATACCAAACTCAACCACCAGCAAGAGCAGATTATCAGTCAGTCAAGGGAACTGGCTTTCAGCTCCACTGAAATGCCTAACCTTCTTCTCACCCATTTCTGCTGGGCTTTTTTGGCCTCTGGAGGTGTGAGCTGTCATGGGACAGAAAAGCTGACATGATCATAGGTTTTACTGATGGTCTGTTGGACAGAACCAAACAAGTTTTCACACATACTACATCATGCTGATCTGTGTAAGAAATAGAGGGTCATTTACCCCTCCACCACTGTTGTCTCTTCTGGCTACTTTGCTCCTGGTTCCTATCCTTTTATGCACTCAGATCCTCAGCCTGCTTATGTGTATGTCTTTGTTTCTTTCCATGTTTAACCTCATTGCATGATGGCATTTTCCTGTGAAGAAGGACATAGATGTTGATGAACAGGTCACTACTGTACCACCAAAAAATGCAGATCTCATCATGCCTGTCCTTTTGCTCCATATGTAATAAATCAGTGCTTTGAGAACTGCCATAGCAAAATGAGTTTTGTTGATCTCTTTATCTTAATGTAAATAATGTCCTGTTGAGTATGGAAACCCAGATGAAATTCTGAGGTGCCTGAATACCTAGGACTCCAAACAACAATTGCAAAAGGAGCATTAGGACAAATAGTAGTAATTAACAAAAACAGCACAATAAAACTAATTCATTTTTCTCCCTTTTTTTCCCCTTCCCCCCCCCTCTTTATTTCCCTCCTTTTCCCCTTTTCACCTCCTATTCCTTAGAGTGCACAAACTTAACTATCAAAGTGTCAGCAGCACACTGTTCTTACCTGCCCATGATTTGGTTGCGAAAATCAGGACAAATTAAAGCCCTGACATCACCACCAGTTGAGGAGAACTTTCTGACACAGGCATGTTGGAGAGAGGGCCAAGTGTGGTGAGGAAATACTGGAACAATAGCATGCTGGATTATGCACTAGTATGCTCTGATTTAGGGAATGATAAACACAAGCTTCTTTTCCTATGCAAATGAGTTCAAAACATGGCCAATGATCCTAATGGGCAATGAACTGAGCTTCAAAAGGGCAATGAGGTGTTTTAAGGGCAGGCAGTGTCTTTTTTTGTGCAGCTACCTTGGCTCTGAGCATGAGCCCTTCACCTCTGTGACTGTCCGACAGACGCTTCCTGGGGTTTATGAATTCCCATGAATTGGTGGAATACTGTTAAGCCTCTTCATATCTTACTGTCATTTCTGCATATCTCTTTCACCTCACCAGATGTGGTGTTTCAAAACCTGGTGTTTCAGAACTGGAAGTGTTATGTCAACATTATTTCACCAACACTTCAGCATCATTGCTGGAACCCATTTCATAGGCTTGGGTGTTTCTGGAATTAATATGTGCAATGCAGAAGTTGTAGAAAGGATTCAGGTATTCAATCTGAATAGCAAGGATCACAGGAGACCTTCAGATGCACGTATCTCAAAGGAACCAGGAAAATAATTTTCCAATGTCATCTTGCAAATGTTCATCTTATTGTCTTACTGAGGTCTTAAGGCTGCATGACCTGAGGTGTTCTGATTAGTGACATTCATTCCAAAAGCACTAAAATCAGCCCCTTTCATTCTGTTCTCCGGATCATAGGAAGATCTTCTATGGTTTAACTCCCAGAGCTAGGAAAGGGATGTCAGATTTTTGCTGACGTTGGTTTTATAAAGGTAAACCTACCTGAGACACTTGTGCAAACTCCAAACCACACAGAGGTACTCTTTTCCTCAGTTAAAATCAACTGTTTAGGGCATGTTTAAAAGAGTGTTATTCTACCTCCCATCACAGATGTAAGAGACAGCCAGTGCATTCACCTAGACCTGAACCCTTTCTGCCATGCATTCACAAACACGAGACACCTTTGAAATAAATACTGTCTACTAGCAAGGGCCAGAAAAAGGCATTTCTCAGGCATTGGACCAAAAAGCAGAAAAATATAACAGATTCACTTTAAAAACTTGTCTGGAAATGAACCAGATTTTTTATGTGAATAAGTATCCAGAGAACCCATAGATGAAATGAAATTTTTAGATACCCTGAATAAGAAGAAGAAGAAGAAGAAAAATTGATTTTAAAAAAAAGAAAGAAAATTACACTAAAATATCTTTCAAAAGCCGGATGAGTGCCTGACAAAAAGAACTGAATTAGTTAAAAAAAATAATCTGATAAATAATACAATGATGGTACCCAAAGTTTATCTGTTTATCAGATTTCTATTGTAAATTATCATTCTTCTCCTTATACCTCAGCAAATCCTTCTCAATATTTTAAGCAATTTCTCTCAGCTAATAAGTTACCTTCCTGCATTTTTCTATGGCCCAGTATTTCCTCATATTTCTGCCATAAGTTTTTAGTGCAACAGTCTGCAGTTAGAACAACGAGAGACAGAGGAGCTATTTCCTCCTTTGGAAATGTTCAGGTTCCTGTCTCACTTTTAGAACTTTTTTTTTAAAAACAAAATTTTGATGATTTCAGGTTAGCAACAATGAGTTTTTGAATGGCAAATTCAACAGCCAGACCTGTAAAAATGATGCATTTGACAAGAAAATCCACACGTTGCTATTTTAAGTATATATATACTTAATACTAACAACGATAACAACAACAACATATGAATTATTAAGCATTGTGACATGTTTTTATCTGCATGGCTAGTTGCTTTTACACTGTTTGCATGTTGGTTTTATTAACATTGGAAAAACAGTCCAGAGTTATAAGGAGGTTGATGGTTCCAGCCCTATTTGCCTGCACAAACCACATGGTGGTTTGTACAGATGATGATGTGACCACACCCTGCCAGAGAATCTAATATTTTTTTTTCTTTTCCTTGGGGTGACCATTGTCTCCAGCAGGTTCTGGACAGAATGAGTCATTAATTAAACCTGGATTCTTTGCTGGTGGCCTATTGCAAGGCCGTGGTCTATTCCTGCTTGTTCTACTCCTGCAAACAATATTTTGGGGGATTTCAGGCAATGTTATTTTTGTGATTTCACATTTTCTTCACTTTTCCTTCTGCCACAAGTATTTCTCTAAGAGACAGAAAGGGAAAGGCTCAGTTAAGAAAAACACAGCCACCTCCAAAGTGCTAAAACTGCAATAAACCCATCATCTCTAACAACAGCGGCATGAAAAGATAAAACCCAGTCTGCCAAGAATGTAGTAACCACCCATTCACTTTTAAATGCTCTCCACACTTCAATGCACAGACCTAATTACTTTTCTGCATTCCCAAATCCACTTTGCAGGGCTGCAATCAGAAACCTGGTGTTAAAATATTTTAGACTCTGAGGATCAAGACTAATTATGGGCCTAAGCTGCACCTCTTGGTTTCCTTACGAAGCAGTCTGCCCCCTCCCCCATCCACTCCACCCCCTTCCCTTCTTTTGGGATGTTTAAAAGCATGCTCCACTAGAAGAAAAGCTGTCCAGTCTCAGCCGGGGGTGAAGTAAAGAGAGAATAAAACAAAAAGCTACTCAGTCCAATTCAGTAAGCTTCAATGAAGCTGGTATATTTAATGTGGGCCCAGGGTTTGCCTACAGAATTGTGACAGAATGCAATATTCTCAACAAAAAAAGATGTGTTTAAAGTCGGGCAAGGCCCCATAAGGCTGTTGTTGGTGTTTAAGCAGTACACCGAGGTATTTAGCTCTAAGGGTTTCTAAACATTCCAGCTGAGAATAAAACCACAGCTTTACAGTAGCTTCTTAAAGGTTTGGGGGGCTGGGAATGTTCCCTCCCCCTTGCATTGAAAAGTCAATAAACAGTAGGAAAGATCATGTCATAACAAGAATGAAGCCACCTATTACAGGGTATAGTGATGGCTAATGGTGCTATCAGAAGGACTAATCCCATATATTAAATGCTATAATTATTATAATAAAATTATGGTTATTATAATGTCTAGGCATGGGACATTTTTCATTTTGTGCAGCATGAATCCGTTGCTGACCATCCACCCTTCCTATGGCTGGCCCTTGCTAAAATACAGAACTCTTAGATACTGACATCAGCATCATGGGTAGCAGCCAGCACTCCAAGCATGTTTTCTGTTACATGCATTTTATATTTCCTGGCATTTACCGAACTGCTTTAGGTAATTTTGTCTGGAGCTGCAGTCCTAAATACTTTAATTTGTGATGAACCATTATGTACAAAAGTTGACACAAGTGTTTTTCCTCTATGAAATACTTTTAGATCCACTTACTAAATAACAGTAATAGCACCATCATCATCATCATCATCATCATCATCATCATCATCATCATCATCAAACAACAACAGTAATAATAAACAGAGACTATTTACTCATTGCAATATTGGTGGTGAACCACTTTCAATTACTTTTATGGGATAAAACACCAAGGAAATATTTCCTTCTCTGATGTCTCACTCTCTCACTTTTACACAACTCAGGATAGGTCAGATTATTGCAAATCACATGGGCACATAAATGTTTTAAACCCTGGTCCAGTTTAGGAAAATCAAAATTAAATAGTTGACCTCAGCTACTGATACAAGGGAAAGGACTGAAACAAAAGGACGTTGAGAGGCAATAGCTCACATGAAGGTTTAAGAAAAATGATAAGGGAATTACCAGAGACTATGCACATTGGTTTACAAGCTATCACTTAACCTTCCTTGTTAGATAGGTAATTTAGTCCACTGAGTAGCATCAAATACGAGAGCAAAAGGTGAGCAAAACAATAATTATTGTCACACAACTCAAAGGCTAAAACTCGTAATTCCTAAGAAATAAAAACAGAGTTCTTTTCATAGTATTTGCTTCGTCTAAAGACTGCAATAAGAGCTAGGCCCTAGCTGCGACCCTTTACACTTCAAGGTGAAAAAGTAGGTTAAAGGAAGTAATGGCAATAATCACAGGGCTTTTCTACATAAAACAGCCTCTGAGTGGAGGTCAAAGATCAAACACTTGGGGCACTACCTGCGTCACACAAAGATCTCTTCTACAATAGAAATGAAGTACAAGACTGGCAGAAAACAGCAAGAAGACTAATCAATTCTAAAATTATTAGGAAAAAAAGAGACAAAAAAGAAACAAAAAAGTCTTTGAAGATTTGAAAAGTCTGAATGAGATTAAAAAAAGTGTGGCCATTCTCTTCTCAATTTTTTGGAAAAATACGTCTGAGGATCTCCTGCCTTTCACAGAGAGATTCTACCATGAATGAATGTTAAACATTTTCATTTCATCTTCATACCCAACTACCAGCTACATTCTTTTACACTATCTGAAATGGTCCTTACATTCCTTTTTGTACAAGTTTGGACATTTTACAGAGAACTGAAGATGATATTCTCTCAGTATTATATTATTGTTTTTCATTATTGTTAAGCTTTTGGATGATTTTAACACCTTAGTGAGTAAGATCCCCACTCTGAACTTGTGTGAGTTATAGGAAAAGATTTAACATTAAGAATCAAATGAAACACCCTTCTGCCCTCCTTCACTTTGGCTGTTTGAGAGTTCAAAGGTAGATCCCACAATTGCATTCAAGAGCTCTCTGGACTTGCTGCATAACATGGGGGTATTTGTCAAGGATTTCAAAATAAAGATATTCTTTAGTTTTTACTTCAGAAGATTTAGAGGTGAATCTGGTTGCCCAATTTAAAAAATTCCTTTATTTTACAATCAGTTTTAAGGCAATATTTTAGCATTCCAACACCGCTCTGTTGACTTTACCAGTCGGGTAAAGACTTTCTGCCTTTCTTAAGGCTGGGTATATATAAAGATTTTGTTGGAATCAGAACACACTGCTCAGCAGTGAGCAGGATTCAGTGCCAGCAAAGCAGAGGGAACTGCTTCATGAGTGCTCTGCATGCATGCACAGTGAGGTTACTTGCCTGGCTGGCTTTTTTTGCCTTTGGTCTTTGAGTTACAGCTGTCTAGGTATGTCTTCATTCCTCCCTGACAAATGTTGAGACAGATTGGTGATGTTTATCTGCTGTCCAAGCTGGGCAATGGACCCCTACTTCATCCTTAAGTTTTGCTATGAGATATAAAACTGATATGTAAAGAAATTCAAACAGCATGCTCTAGTACAGAGAACTGGCCATGATACTGTGTGTTTTTGCTGAAAAGGTTACCACAAATATCATATTTAAGACATTGCAATGAAAAATACAAACCACATGTAGCATTGACTGAATTCTCAATAAATAGCAGAATGTAAAATTTAAAAAGTAAAATTTAACCAATGCAATTAATACATTATTAATAATGAATTAATGACTTATTAAACAATTAATTGCCAATCAGTCATTAGTTATTAATACTTTCTGACACCAGAGTGTGGCGCTATTTTATGGCAAACTTTAAAAGACAGGTATAATTAATGCTTCCTAATCTCTGAAATGAAACAAAATAATAGGTGTATATTGCACACTTTTTTGTTTTTTTTCTTCAGTGGTAGTAGTGACAAAGGACTTCTCTCATTCTTTGCTGCAACTATGGAGCAGTCAAGAACTCCTTGGATGTCTGGACATTTTATATCATATAATCTAATAATTCACTATAGCATCAGGTCACAGAAGGCTGATTCATCTATCTGACACATTCAGATATCTATAAGATACATGCTAACCCTTATGCCCATACTGTTCAGAGCACATTCTATAAAAACTAGAGGAATATATGACTTGACTTTATTTTTTTCTAATGGATCAGAGACATTGCAGGGGTGGAAGGCAGAAACATAGGAGCATTGTTCCTCTAATATTTTTTATATTGAGTGCTGAACTGCCTCCCCAAGTTTTAAGATAGACCAAAAGGATCTGAGACATGAAAATGCGTTCTTTTTTTCATATTTTTGCAATATTGCTGTCTAAATTTTCTCCATATACAGGTCTTAAATCATCCTCTAATGTATGTCACCACAGATATATCCCTCATTTTAAAATGCCTTTAATATGTTTAAGTCAAATATTTGCTTTCATTGTCAGATATCATAATTCACTTACTTGTGATGTAGTTTCAATTAGTAATTATTGTCTGATTGACTTATTTGAAAAAAAATTGGCCTCAATACTCACTGTGCTAGAAGGTATAATGATGACTACATAGGCCTAATGTTTAAGATCCTGGTCAACTAGCAGAAGTTCACTGAGGCTGATACTATTGATGTGATCTGACTGAGCATGAAGTTAAAATTATAGTTGCACAATGAAAGTGGTGTTTTGAGTTGCAATGTTTGCAATTAGCCACAATGTGACCTTCCTGTTTCATCCCTTAAAAGAGGAGTTATGTTATTGATTATTATTCCTGGCATTGCTGTAGTTTATTAGTTTTGTCAGGTTTATTTTATATTTAGTTATTTGTCACATGAGGATTATGTGGCAAGTCATGGAGTATGTGCCACACATTTTTTATTGCAGCAGATGTTCCTGAAATAGATGTAAGCATCTCTGCAAAAAAGCAGCCCCTCTGTGCCAGATTCCAGCTTGTGCTAATGTGAGAACCCAGTAGGCTGAGAGAAAGAGTATAAAGAACCTTTATCCATTGCTGCTGCAATGACAGTTTCTGAGTTTTGAAAATGCACTAGAGATTGCAGTGAGTTGCAAAGAGAACAGGGGCAGCAGAGGCCAAATCTTGGGTTTGCCCCTCTCTCTGCCTGGCTATACTTCAAAGCACAACTGGTGCCACTTATTATTGCAATGCAATCCCTTGTGAATGTAACACAGCATTATTAAACAATATACACACTACATACTATATATATATACACACAATAAAGTACTTTTTCCAGTATATGCGTAATCTTAAACAAGTGGCTGCATTTTCCCCCCCAAACTGACTCTCTTGGGATGTGTTGAAAGTACCTGGCTTTGTGAACTCACATCTTCTCCTCCCATATTTCATTCTGTTATTCTCCTGCAGCCTGCAAGGTCATGAAAATCTTTCAAAACTGTCTTCTATTTTCTCTCTGTATTGAAGATGCCACCAAAGCATATGTAGTCAGCACATACCTTTTTTTTTTGTCTCTAAACTTAAATGAGAGATTTAGGTAAGTTTTTTCCTAAGAAATAACCTTGGGAAACTTCAGTAACAACTTTTCCCCAAATTAATAATTTACTTTAAACCATTTTAGTATCTGAACTCAATAGAGATCAGTTTTTCCAGCACACCAGTCCCTGCCCCTCCAGCTTCACCAATGATTTTGACATGTCACACTATCAGGTGGTTTATTGAAGCCTTGTCAGTGATTTGTCTCATTTCTTTAATACAAGGGAGTCAGTTATCTTTTCCAAAAGACCTGTCTGGCATGAGATTCTTTTGGTTACTCCAACTGCACTCTTTTTCATCTGATATATACCTGTTTTTTATATGATAGATTAAGGATATAAAATCTGTTCTGAGGTTTCTGTGAAAATAAAAAAAAGGCTGCTTGATGAAGCAGTACTTTAGGAGTGACCAGGGATAATCTAGTTTGCTGGGAGCACTAGTAGAACTGGTAGGGCTAGTAGTTTAGTAGGCTTTGCTATAACCATTTCTGGCTGGGAAGGTGGGAAAACTAGTTTGAAGTTCAAGAGAAGTTTTAGAGATGAAATCAAACTCATGACCCTGAGCATATAATTCATTTGTCCCTCATGTCCCATAAGTGAGAGCAGAAGCATAAACTTTTCTAATTTTATATTCAGCTGTGCTCCCCTGGTTTTCAAATTCTGCTGCTTCACTGTGTACCAGCTTTCTGGCAGATTTTCAACATCTTCTGGGAAATGCTGTCTTTTCCTGCAATGATTTGAAAGTACTGTCCAGTAGGATATGTTGCTATTTTTAGGATATTTTTAGCCACAGGAAACTTGAGAAATTTGGACCCACAGTGCAACTTTCTGGGCCTGTCTGGAGCAGGCCTACTGAGCATCCCAAATCAGACCACTGCTGTCAATAAATCAAGGTTTGTTTTAGAAGAGTCAGGAGGTGAATAGCAGGCTTAAACTCCGACATACCATCCATGCTTAAGCTTTTTTAAGAATCAGAGCTGATGTTGGTCAAGTTATTATTTCATGGATATCCAGTCAGGCATGACAGGCTGAAAAGAAAATGCAAGTGAATGTGAAATTAAAAGTAAGAGGAGTAAACAGAGCAGGATGTTATACCGGGTAACTGTGGCATGGGGTGTTTCACCAAGAGTTGGGCAATGGGTCAGAAGAGTTTTTTGCAACCAATTACTTCTGTAGAGCATTTGTGAGTTTTAAAAAATTTTAAATAGGCAACTGGAGAAGCAGTGGTAGCCCATGTATATGAACAGCAGACTCTCAGGGAGTCAACAATAAACATTTTTCAAAAAGAGAGCATTCCTACCAGAGACCTCACAAACTGCACTTGCAGTATTACTACTCTCAGCAACAAAGGATGGTATCTTTAGGGTAGAAATTCTGCCAGTGAGATGTATGAACTAATGAGGTAATAGGCCATGTGTTATGTGACAAACAAGCTCAGGTTGGAAGGCAGCAAAGACACAACCCCACTTGGCAGCATGGGGGGCAGAGAAATTACATTCCTCCTGTTGTCACTTAAGTTTTTTGCATTATTTTACTTGTATTTGCTAGGATGTACACAAGCTTATGCCAATTAAGACAGATGGGTGTTTTCTAAACTGGACTGTAGCATTTTCTAATGAGTTTATTAAGGATTTGGTGCTAGCTCTTCAGTTATTGCTTAAGAGTACAGTGCATTTAATTTTTGACTGCTAAATTATTCATGTTCCAGTGCACTTTCCACATCTACCCCAGCTTATATTTTTCTTTTGTCTTTGGATCAACAAATTCCAGGCAGATGTTCCAGATACACGTGCATATAATTTTGCACAGATTTGGTATGCCGTGCATAAACAGCCACCCTTGCAAATGCCTTTCCTCTGCAATTTCTGTGACAGAAAACTTTCAAATTACATTCAGAAAAATAATAAAATTCACCTTTTTAATCTCATTTGGACACTTGTATGTTTGGATTCAATATCAATTGCAGTTGCTCAGCAGCTCTGAAAAAGCAGGTAAATTATGGAGCATTGAATTATTGGAATTGCAAAAGCTCCAACAAGAGGCTTGTAGACTTTTTGTGGAGCCAGCTACAAAACAATTGTTAAAATGAAAGCTTAAATATAAAGGGATATTGTGCTAAACACAACGAAGGCAGCAGATCAGAAGAAACCTCCTCTGGTATACAATGCCCCATGAAAGTTACCACATCTGGACCCTGGTGTATATTGCCTTTGAGAGCTGAGGACCACTTTCTGCAAGGTGCTGTCACTTGTAACTCTGTGACTCTTCAGTTGTTTACACAAACTGTGTTAAGTGATCCAGTGTGTTCCAGTGAGTCACTGTAGCAAAAAGTAAAACTCTTCCCAAGATCATGCATACTACCATTCTAAGTTCCTTTGGTACTACATGGAGCCAGATCTTTCCAAGTTTGGTTAGAAAGCAACAGTATTTCCCAAAGCAGGTCTGCCCGTCTAGACAGAAAAGAAATTCACCACCACGTGCCACACTGTTTTCTAATTTCAAGACATATGGAGTCCTCTATTTTGCTGATTAACCATGTCAAGCTGCAGCACCAAGCAATCTCATTTAAATACAGAAATCCCATGCTATCATTAGGATGTTCAAAGTCAGCTCTGAGATAAACTGTTCTCCTCTGGCCTCCATGAGCTCAGAAAAAGCCCTAGAAGAGCCTGGCCAAAACCTAACCCTTCCTCTGCCAACATGAGAGTGGTTCAAAGGGTAAGTTGCTGTGACAAATAATTCTGAGTCATCCTTGCTGGTCTGGTGTTCAAAGGTTTCCAGCCATAATGCTTGTCTGCACTGACATGGGCAGCAAAAGCAGCAGCAGCAGCAGCAGCAGCATATCCATAACCTCAGAGTGACTTTTCTCTTTATGGATAATGTACTGAGCTCATGGGAAGGTGCTGAAAGACCTAGGCAGTCACTCAGCCTGGGTTGGAAAGGGTGATGGAGTTCTGCACTCTGCAACTATTTTTTTCCTTAATTTTTGTTGTAGTTGTTGTCATTTGATTAATTACTCATGTCTGACAGTGGACAGGACAAAGAGCACTGCCTTTAATGGCATTCATTTGCAAAAGAAATGGTGATACAAGAAGGATACCCTTGTGTTGGGACACTGCATTCCAACACAGGCTGGCAGCTATGTGCACAATGGCCTCGTCAGTCTTTCCATTTTCACACAAGTTTTTGGCTGATTTTCAAGAAGGGGGAGTATCACAAGTCTCATGTTTGGGTTTTTAAAATAAACTTGCTTACCTGCACACAGGGGCCATTTGCAGAACAAGCACCAATCTCCTGTACTTCATGTGCAGCCTTGAGGGTTTTGAGCAAGGTAATTCTCATGCTGGGATGAGCTAGCCCAAGATGCTGCACCTGTTTCATTTCTAACAAATTGGCCTCTGCCTACTGAGGACTGTCTGACTTGACTATACCTTCTCCATAAGCAGAAAGACTCATATCATCACTGGGACAAAGGTGAATTGCCTGGAGAGAGAATTAGAATGAGTTTTTTGCAGTCCCACTGCACCAGGCATTCAAACTGCTTTGTCCCAGAGACAGAGAGCATCAGCAATGGCAATATGCTTATAAGGACAGAGCAGATTCTCCCTGCAATTCTGCTCCAGTTGAATGTATAAAATCAGGTAAACCAGAGTAAAGTGATCTGTTTCTCCTACCTTTTATTCACCCAGATGAAGAAAAGGTATGGAACACTACTGAGGTGGTATGGAGATGATTGCCTCAATGGAGTCAAATGTGCATAGAATGATGTAATACATGCAAAAACATGCAGGTATTCAAATTCACATACAGCAGTGGGTTATGTGGGAAGAGTAAAGGGGGGAAGTAAAGAAATTTATGCTTGTATATGACTTCTGGTCCAGAACGACATCAAGATGTTTCTAGTCAGTGTCAGTTTTCATTTAAAGAGTTGCTTTGTATTTATGGTTTTCTTAATCCCTAAAGCAAAAGAGGGTAATCTTAATTTAAAACCAAGAAACAATTAAAATCCCCAATTACAATGAAAATCTACAGAGCTAAATCTACAGAGAAACTGCTCTAGCTTTGTTTATTGCACATATAAATAAACATACTTCAATTAACATGTTAGTGTCTATGATCTCTTCCCAGATTAAAGTTGCCTTGAGACTGCTTGGTTTGGCTACTGTAAATATGACATGAACTCCTCCCAGGAAAATGTACTTTACATGCTGCTTTTGAAGTAAATTGTTCTCTTCTCATATACCTACACAACTGTCACAGGGAATTGCACTGCAGATTTAGTGATGTTAAGTGTCAATTGTAATTTGGTGACAACCATTTTATTGGCTGTGCATATTGCTCTGCGAGGACCTACTTCTCAGTATGGAGGCCACCGTATCATTAAAACCCACTGATCCTTCACTGATGGCATAATTTGACTGGCAGAGAGAGGAACAGTGAGGGGCTTGTTTCCACCTGTGTGGAATCTGCTCTGTGTCAGAGATGAATTTGCCTTCAAATTAGAAACAGCATAGCAGACCGGTGCCTGTGATTTTGCTTGATTTCTTTTAAGGAGTTTTACTGGAATGGAACAGCTGATGCAAATCTGTTTAAATATGCCAAACATATACACTGTGCAACCTCTATTCAGATATTTTTAGCCACTGAGTTATCAGTGAAATACTTTCAGCTTAGGTGAGCCACATTCTTTTTCTCTCCCCTAGCCCTGCTTTTATGCTCTCATTTGTCCAACCTTTGGTCTGCAAGTCTGCCTTTGCAATAGGCTCAGAGTATTAAATTTTTATGTTAGAAAAGGGGAAAAAATGTGTTAACATAAAATCCGTGTTTTAACAGATAAAATAAGTCATGCAAACTGTGTAAAATTTAGAGTAAGGACAGAACCATAAATACATTTTGAAAATTTTATAAACTGACAATTCAAGTTACGTGTTTTATGCTGATACACAAAGTGGTAATTTCTAGCAAACTGTGGTTCACATATAAAGAGTAGAAAAGTTTAAGGTATTATATATGTAATATTTATTTTTCACATGTATATGTTTATATACACATTATGTAGTTATTCTGAGAAAGAGGAAATAGATTCTGAGACTTCCTTAGCAGATTTAAATCAATATAGCTGCCTTTCCATTGCCAGTATTTAATTTAATTTTTTTTTTTTTCAGCATGGCACTACAAGGAACAAAGCAAAATATCTTAAAAGATACTTAAAAGAATTCATCCCTAGTAATTTCCCCTCATTTCACACATACTTGGCAGCTTTTCTTAGTCAATTGATTTCACAGAAAATTCTGCCAATGTTCACTTATTAGAATTGCCCTTATGGTAAATTGTGCTTTCTCCTTTAGATTAATTTTATTAATTCTAGATGTAGAAGAGAATATTTTTTTTAAGGACAAATGACATTAGTCAATATATACTTTTGTCCATCTCTTGTTTTTCCCACAGTGCTTATTCTATCTTTTTTCTTTGAAAAATCTTTATAGAACAGTAAACAGCATAAATTATTCAGTCAATTTCAGTTCAGTGGCATCAATAATACTCTACCAGACATGCTACTTATGACAAATGCTTTGTGTAAGAGAAACATACCACTGAAGGTTTCATCAGAAGCTCTAAACATTTCAGACCTGCTCAATTTTGTTATTGGAAAGAAGCACTCTTTGTTGCTGTATGTTCCAAAGCTTTGGGGAAATGTAAATTTCCCCCATGAGAATAGGGACCCATTTTTACCCACTCCAAAAAGAGGAAGATGCTAGCAAAAAACCACTTTCCTTAAGAAAAATTCCTTGCTCTTGAAAGTTTATCTTATAGGAAAACTTGAATGTTTTAAATGTTTCCTATATGATGACCTGTTGAGACTTGCACACTGTTCCATTTGAAAGCATAGCCAACATGTATAAAAACATATTTTTTATGGGACAAAAGTTTTTTTTTAATAATTGGAAAAAAAATCCAAAAAAGCCTCCCCACCCTGAAGTATCACCCTCCTGTTTTGCTGTGCTTTTAAAAAAAGTCTGTTAGATTCTTGGCTACAATTGCCTTCATCTGATTTAGAATCATGATTTTATGCAGCTTGTGAGAGTTGAATAACTGCTTTATTCAGAAACAAACTCTGGCTTTAAATGTTAAATTGCTTCTGAGGAATTTTTAGCTTTGTTTCTAGCTATTCTGAAAATTACTCTTGAAAGAGGAAGTGCTTTGCTATTAGGATTGTCTTTTTCATATCACTGATGTAGAAGCCTGGAGGCTTATGAAATATCTAGATTATATTCCACCATGTTCCCAAAAGTAGTATTTATACTCTAATACAATGTTTTGCATTGAGGATTTTATTTCAGCATCATCTAAAATGTTGTCTGAGGTTCTGGAATAAGGCAAAGCTTCCTGGTGACTATTGGTTACATGGAGAAAAAAGCATGTTTGAGTGAAATTTATATAAACCAGCCACCTGAAAAAATGATGGCATAACAGAAAAGTAGCAAGAGAATTAGAGATGAACTAGGGTCATCAGCACAGTGCAGAGCTTATGCTGAGTTGTGTGAACACAACACAATTATTAATATTTTTCAACTAAAGAGCAGAACATTTAAAACATGTAGGCATCCACCAGATAAAAACAATCAGAGAGGTAACTGTATAGAGAGGTAAAACAGCTTACATGTCCTTTTAAAAGAAAGTTTTGTTACTTTTATATCCTGGCTGAAATGAAGATATCTGAATAGAAAAGCACAATATGCAGAATGTATATGCGAGTTTTTGTTACTTTTGGTCATTCTAGTCAGCACCAAATAAAAAGGGACATTAGTATTGACATCCTAAATCAAAGTTCCTATCTGCTGAGTCTCTTAGATGCTTTAACATAAGAAAAAGTTGTGCCACTAGACACAGTGAACAAGTCTGTAACGTATTCATTCTTCTTTCTGCATCCTGAGAGTGATGATTTGTATAAATTCTTGAGTTTGAGACAGTGTATTCATTCAACAAGCATCTCTGGATTATAAATATTTGGATTATTAGGAGTCTTGTTTGAGTGTATCCAGTCAGTCCTTTGTGAGTCTTGCAAGATGCTTGGTCTCAGAGGTATCAGGCATTGAAGCTTCAAAGCATCATCACAGAGCAAGGATTTCTCCTTATTAGTTCACCTTACTTGTATTGCAAAAAGAAATTCAAAACTAGCACAAAGCTGCCACTATAAACCTACTGTCAGACACAAAAGACAAAACACATGTTTCTCTGCTGAAATGAATTTTATTTAATTAAACCCTCTCCCCCCAAACAGGAAGAAAATGAAAAAAATCTACAGGGAAACAGAGATTCCCTGACACATCTTGGTTCTCAATCAATGCTGCAGCTGGGTTAGAGCACACTCCTCTAATGTTAGAGGACATTGTGTGAGGAAAAAAGTGTCATTCCCTCTTGGTTAGTTGGCTGTGCCCACAGCCTATGACTTTCTCCACAGACTGTTTCAGAGAATAGGCCCTTATCCTTTCCAAGTCCTGCAAAAATCACTACTGGAGCAAAGTGCTGCATGAGGGTTTAAACATGGATGCAGCTGAATGAAGAGCCAGAAGCCTGGATCATGCAGTCTCCACTTTGTGAAACTTTGCAGAAAACGATGTTTAAATCCCTCAAGTGCAAGCAATAATGCACATCTCTAGCCAAGCACTGCTCATTCACTTAAATGCAATTTCCCCTCAGCTAAACATCCAGCATACAGAGGGAAATACCAAGATTTCAAAATGCTAAGATGTGTAGCCAGACCCTTTTTGAATATTTTTTTAATTGGACCTGATTGGAAGGAGCCATTTTTCCTTCTTAGAGTGCTGTAACTCAGTCTTGAGTCTAAAGGATTAAGAGCAGGACTTTTTTTTTCTTTCTTTGTATTTGACATAGATATAAGAATAACTTAGAAGATTATCCAAAGATTTTGGATACAGCCTTCAGGCCTTTTAATAATTTTTAATACCCTTTTAATTAATAATGATGTCAGAAATAGTGCTTTAAGTTCAAAAACAACAGGTGTAAAGAGGTCAAAAATTATGTGAAAGGAATCAATCTCAATTTATTTAATATGTTTTGTGTAGACTTTACTTATATGTATGGATTGGTAAATGTGAGGTGCTTGAAGTGAAGAAGGCATCATTCAAATTAAAATAAAACTTAATAAGGCAGTATTTTTTATTTTTTAAAAAATGTTTTCCTGTTTGTTCTTTTGGAATGCTAAAGTCTAAAAACTGTCTCAATGTTGGAAAGGCCAGGAGAAAAACATGCAGTGTAGATTCTATGACATCAAACTGTCTGCAGGGTTAAAGCAGGTTCAAGCAAGGTCACACCTTTCTCCTGAAAAGGCTTTAAAAGAAATCCACCCCACACCATGCTACCACAAAAACCATCACAAAATCCACATCAATACATTCTGTGTAATGAAAGCATCAATTCACAGTCTGAGATTCTTTGTAGCTTTCTCTTGAAACCTGAAACCAAACCCACAAAACCAGCTGCTGAGTTGGAATGACAGCTTGAGAAGAGTCAGAAGACAACAATCGTGTGTTAATTCTGCTTTTCACAAATTTGTTTAAGATAAAGAATAGTCATGTTTGTTGAATCATGACTTAAGGTAAGGAAATAGTTTGGGGTGGTTTTATTTTTTAGTTTTTTTATATTTTAAAATTTTTATATTTTTCCCCCCTAGAGTCTTGTCTATGGAGTGAGAAACCCAGGACTTGCTCAGAGAAGTGCAATCTGTGAAAAATCATATTTAAATGTTTTTCTGCAATAGCCCATTTCCTGAAATATGCATTTTTTCCTAGGCAGCCTTCACTAGAAGTGTGCTTTTCTGTACTAATGCCAATTTTGTTCTTGCTTCAGCTTCCATTGATAAGTTAACAGACAATTCTGTTGATTTCAGGCACAATCCATGACGGTCTCTTCACACTGGCAAGCAAGCCACTTCTCTTCTTGCAAACCCCAGATTTGCCTCATTTTTCAGTGTTTTCTCAATTACAGCACCTCTCATCCCAGTAGATCCTAAAGCACCTGCCAGATTAACAACCCCTGATATACCAATGACTGCATTTCCCATAAAAAGTAGCATGAGGTTTTAACTCTCTCTCATAACAGGTTTGACAAGGCAACTTTGTTCTTTAGCTAATGCCTTTAATTGGGCATACACTAGTTGTTAGGGTAGGATTAATTGTGAGCATATGAGCATTTATTTATTTACTGGTTTTTCTTTTTCCAAAAAGAGAGAATCTCAAGTCTTTGCTATGAGAAAATTCACATAAACACTTGGCACTTGCCTTGAATTTATAAAGGCCTAAGAAAACTTAAAGGGGGATTACATTACAACAGTGTCTCTTTGTGACAGTCAGATTTGTGCAAGTTGTGCACTAGGTTTGTATGATAACTGGACAAATAAGAACCTTCATCCAAATTCAAGTGCTTGAAAAAAAAAAGATAAGAAATTGGAAAAAATTAAAATGTACTATAATCGTTAAGTTTTGTGGAAAGAAAGAACAACCTCCTGAAGGCTGATTTTTTTTTTTTTAAAGGTATGCCCGAAATTAGCCTTTTCATGATTGAGGAGAGTTGTCTCTCAAAGATTCTAAAGTGCCACAGGGTAGGTCTGTATGACAGAAGTTCTACGCCAGAAAGAGGAGCCCAGTGTGGCACGCCAGTGTATGAGCTGTGATCAGCACGTGAGATATTGAAGTACCCCATCCAGCTGCATTTTGCATATGTATGTCTATGTATATGGCACTAGTGATAGTGTTTGGTATGAAGAAATGACCAAAGATAGGAAGGATGAGGGAGTTTTTGGTAGACTGGTGAACAGGAAACTTCATAATCATTAATCAACAGTCTACACAGAGATATAAAAAGAGATATAAGACAAGGAGGACAGCTGTGTTGCCTTTTGAAGATTGACAGTGGTAATTTAAGCATGTTGCCTTTGCAAAGCAGTTTGAGATTCCCAATCTACATGAAACAGTCTTTTGCTGGAAGATGGCATTCCCTACAGTACAGGTGTGGATGAATGCTCCTGATTTGCTCCAGCATGGAGTCAGTGGTGTCACCTCAAACTCCTCAGAAAGGTGAGTTAACTTAGGGGCTGCTGTAGTGAATCAGGATTAGCTCATCTACCCTAAATATCTGGCTGACATAGGTGGAACTGTTTCAAACTCTCAGACAGCAGCAGCCACTTAAGTGGAGTGACTCCTGTAGCTACACAAACATCTGCCCAAGTCTTGGCTGTCATTGCATGTAAACCCTTGATATCAATCCATGGTATTGTGTGGAAATAATTTAAACTACAATGTAAGTGTTAAGCAAAGAATACTTTATGCTTAGATTATATTCCAGTATCCAGTCATAATAAAGTAAAAACTCTAAATAATGTTCCAAAGCATTCATACATATTTTGTAAACTTGTTTATATTAACTTGTTCATTAACATTCTCTAGACCAGAAGGCATGATGCCAGGCCTGGAATATGGATGATAAAAGGGCAGAAGTCCTGGGATGGAAAAACATCAAGGAAAAGCTGTAGCTCTTTCAGTAAACCCTTCACTTGTCTTTGATTTTCAGAGAGAAAGTGGCATGGATTTGTGGGGCAAGCTTCAGAAACCCTTAGCAATAGGCTAGAAATCCTACAAAATTCTTCAGAAACAAAACTAATTTATTTCAATAATGTGATTATTGAACATATCAATGAAACAAGGCTGATAGGACTCTTCAATGCATCTTTTGGCTAATTTCAGATTATACCCCAGAGCTAAAGATTAGACTGATATAAAATTTGGAAACCACAAAAGAAATGATTTCTGTTGGAATGCCACAGATATACATGCCTTGGTCTGAAAAGCATGGGGAAATGTCTGACTTTTTTTTGGATGTTGCTTCTTGGTGTATCCCATGTGAATCCTGGCCTAAAAGTGAACATTCGACCATTCCATAAAATTAACATTTCCCTTTAAAATTCGTTGACCAAAATAAAGACTGTTTCAACAGCATGTAAGTAAATTTAGTAAAGGAATTAAAATCTCTTGGGACCAACAGGATAAAATACTTAAGCTTTCAGAAGA
Organism: Muscicapa striata striata; assembly: GCA_030060385.1. NCBI lineage: Eukaryota > Metazoa > Chordata > Aves > Passeriformes > Muscicapidae > Muscicapa > Muscicapa striata. The sequence continues at coordinate 1,601,054 of JAREIS010000206.1, forward strand.
AGGTTGGCATTTTTAAAACTTTAGAAAACAAAACAAAGGATTTATGTGAAGTTATTAGTCTAAAGGTAGTTTTGGATAAATTCCCTGTATTTTAATAGTTGTTCACTTTACATCAAGTGTAATATGCTCTTTTCTGATGAAACTTGGAAGTTTTCTCTTGAAAAATGATGTGTCTTATAGGTAGCAGGAACTAAGCAATTTTATCTATGGCAGAGTAATAAAAAACATTCTTACCATGGATTCATTGAAGATACAAGGACAAATAATAACCTTGGTACATTTATTATAGCACTTATTTAAAAAAGGAAAAAAGAAGAATAAAGGAAGGAAAGGGTTTCATATTTGAATTATCTCTATGTCTTCATATGAGGGAGAAAATTTATAAACATATGTGGATAAAGGTTTAGGAGTAGGATGCTGTTAATGTGTTTGAAAATATTTAAAAAACAAATATGAAACTAAATATAAGTTTGAAAATTTCTAGAGCCTTCTTGCTCCTTTTTAGTAATAAAGAGATATATATTTTATTTTTATATTTAAGCAAAAAATTCATGTTGCTTTGCTAATTTGATAATGATTCATAAATTAGCAATGCTAATAACATTGATTCTAAACAAATAATGAATATAAAAGACTTAGTCTCATATATGCAGTATTGCCTGTCAGAAGAAACAATATAAATGAAAATCCTGTTCACTGTAAGCAGGTAAGAAACCTACTGAAACTGATGGAACTATTTCCAAGAAGAAATGCAAAAAAGGATTTCACCCAGGCACATAATTTAAAAATGATCTGAACCCTGCCCATGCAGGTGAAAAAGACAAATAGAAACATTCAAATATAGACATCCAGTCTACACTTCACACCTCTTCCATCCAATATTATAATTTTTATTTACTATTGAGTTTTTTTTGGGCAGTTGGCAGGGTGAGAAAGAATTTAAGAAGTATTTCCACATGGAGGTAGGGAACCTGACCATCCTCTCAGTGAATGGAAGCAGCAAGGTTCCCACAGTCCCTTGTTCCCATCCCCCCCTGGGATTTCTCAGTTGCTAAAAGTCTGTGGACTACAGTTTTGGATTTGTTTTCTTCAGCCTCAACTTCAAGCTGATCCTCCTTTCAGAACTGGTGTGCAGGATTTAGAGCCTGGCACAGAGCCACTGGTATCATAAATACTCTCTGCTAGCTCAAGCAGGGAGAAGTTCCAGGCTTGGATCTATCTTCAAGTTTGCGTAATTTCTTAAATACGCACAAGATGGGAAAAAAGGAAAATAAACGAATTATTTGGGAATAGGCTTGGTAATCAAAGACTGAGAAGTTTTATTAAAATGATAACAAAGTTCTTGTCATCAGTTAAAGCCCTTTCATGTTTAAGTGAATAATAATCAGAGAAGTGATGCTGTTTGTAGTCCTTTCTGAAATGCATGGAGGATGTCATGATGAGTATGCTGAGCCTTCAGCCCTGAGGATTGCTCTGTGTGGGGCAGCACACCTACATGGACAGGAGCCATCCACTCCCACCTGTGGGATCTCAATGTCTGATTTCAGCACATATTCTTTGTGCCAAACTACAGTTTAGCACCAGAAAAATCAAAACTCATTTACCCCCAAAATTTGGTCTTGGTTTTCCCATCACCTGGAGACAATGAACAGAAACAAACATACTTCTCAAAAGAAAGGCAGAACTATTTTATCATCAAGACATTAATTAAGATATATTCTCCTGTTCAGAGTCTATTTTCCTGGGTTGAATTAAACCCATTACATTAAATTAAATGTATTTTACATTTTTATGGGGAAAAAAAATCATAAGATGCTGTTTATTTGCTGCATTTTCTATGCATATATGCTTGAATATAGAAGAAATAATGGGGCACTTTTTCACTCTAATTATGAAAATCACAGACAGAACTGAGTTTTTTGGTTTCTGAAGAAAGTATTATCAGGTCACTATAATGCTAAGCAGTATCACATTTTAGTTGATAATTTCTGAAAAGTGCTTACTTTTGGGAAAAAACGATAACCAAACCAAACAGAAAAAGATACCAAAAACACCAAAATTATATTTATATCAACCTCCTCCTCTAGATTCTTAGACACATCACTGCTTAAAATGCAGTCACCTGACAAAACCAGTTCTAATTATTACCCCCTTGGGCTAACATTTTTCAGAGTGACTGGCTAAAGTGCACTCCAGCTCATAATTTTTATCTCTGACAGTGGAAGACATAACCTAGTTTCCTCTAATGCAAAAGTCTCTAATCTAGAGGGCAAGACCCTTTTCTGTATAACATTGAAGGGAGAAAATGCAATTTGAGCAGAGGGAAATTGCCCACATAGTTTGATAGTTCTACTGTTCTCATTTTTTTTCTCCAGGATTAAATGTCTTGTTTTATTTTATGCTAAATTATGACCTGGCTGAGGCTTGTATATATTCTGCATCATATATTGGGATTTTTGTATACTGTAAAAAACAAAGGGACCTAGAAATGTGGTCTAATTTTCTTATTCACATTTTAGTCATTAAAGCCCGATTTCCTCATGGGACTAAGGATATTTTTTTCTTAATAGATAGTCCTTGCTTCAGCAAGTGGCACTTGCAAACAATAAGCTTCATTCACCTCTGGGTTAATCCAGTTGTGTATCAGCACAACATGATTGATTTCATATTGGTGTAATGCAGTAGTGAATTAGGCGCCAAGGTTTGAAAACAGAGCACTACATTAAAATCTGCATTTGTATCCTGACACACTGGGTAGCAGACTTTCAGATGGGCTTCATCCCAATGTTGTTTCCTTGCAGCACATTTTTCAGCAGAAAAATAAAATAATAATAAAAAAAATCATCCACAATTTTGTGCTCATGAACACCACAGGGAACAAAAATTAGAAAGTCTCTTGGATAGCGAACTCCCTGAATTATACATGTACCTACCTAAATTATACATGCAATTGAGTAGTTAGATGCTTAACTGCTAATATTTGCAATAGAGGGTACCTGTCAAAATCTGGGCCTCGATGTGCAAGCTCAACAGCTAACAGCCTCTCAGCTGAGATGAGCAGATATCCTGGTGTTCACAGAGGGGGCTGCCTCACTCCAATTAGCACCCCCCAAATGGTTCAGCCTTCTCTCCCCCTTGACATCAGGGACACTACTGCACCTGTCCCCAGCTGAGCCTGACCAGAAGGATTCCTGGCAATGTTAGGGGAAATAAATTAAGCTTTTTCTCCATTTTATTGGTTCAGTTCACATAGGTAGTGGCTGAATAATAAACTGCCCTCAATCTTATAAAGCCAAAAATGCTGAAGAGTTTCAAAGAAGTGAGTCAGGAATGCTGGAAGAGTTGCTTTTTTGCTGTGTTTTTATTAACGATTTTTTTTTCTCCCAGCCTAAGAACCACCTTTTCCTTTCTAGTTTGACAGATTTTTTTTTTTTTTTTTTTCCCCCAAGCTGACAGGGCAGCTTTTGTGTGTGAGCAGTGGGGGCACCAGTTCCCTCCTGAAAATGCATGTCACCCTCACAACTTGTATATCTTCCAACACTTTGAGGACTACCTAGAAATACCAGTGGTGGAAGTACTGTCCAAATAAAAGACAATCAAAGCTATCTTCTGTTAAAAGCCCAATTGCTTCAGTGATTATGTTAGTCCATGTTTTTCTTTAAGCTTGACTCAATTTTTTTTTAATGGTGATGCTCAACAGAGTTTTCAGTGAATTACAGTACTTTGTACTGGTGAGTCAGTGCTGGATGAATGGTCTCCTTTGCCTTTTTTAAGGACAGAGAATGAGTGAATATGAGCAGGGCAAATAATGGCCTGAGGCCATAATAACCAGAAAGCCTAAATCTATAAAAATCTCTTGGGTTCAGATTCTGGGCAGAGAGAATTTTTTTTATTTTGCATACATCCTTTTCTGTGTATGCACATCTGTTTGCAGGATCTCATCCTACACTTGCGTAGAAGATCACAGTATTTTTTAGCATCCGTGCTTCAGGCTGAAATTGTGACAGGAACAATGGCTCTGACGGGTGACTTTGGTTGCCTGGCTAGGATTTCATAAGACAGGGTACATAATACAGTAGCTACTGCATGAGACCATAAAATGTAAGATATTTAGTGGGTACATTCTTAAATGAGGTTACCCTTTGCAATCAGAAGAGGCAGCTGGGATGCTGAGTACTAAAGCCTGTGTTTAGCAGAGCAGTGCAATCACAGTAAAATGGCATCTCCCCAGATATTACACACTATTAGAAGGTTTCCTTGTAGTTGTGTGGTTAGTGAGGCAAGCAGGAAGAAACAAAGCAAACTATTTGTTTTCTACCATCAAGTATTACAGCATTAGCAATTAATATTTAAATTACCTTGTTTTCTACATTTTTTTCCTGCCTATGAGAGCTTGAGCTCATAAAACATCAAAGAATCCTAAGGGATTTCCAAGAAATCTATTTGAAAACAAGCCCATCAATAATCAACGTATCTTACACTACTGCAGTCAGATGTATCACTGATTCTTACTCCTGGCCATGGTGGACCCCTGCAAAGGTCACAGAGTTTTTGATGTCACCCCAAACCATCAGTCCTTAGGCATCCTGCTCAGACAACTATTTGTCAGCCTGCCTAAGGGCAGGAGAAGCCCAGTTCCTCTCAGATGCTGTAGGACACACATGATTAATAGCTTTTAGTCAGTCCTGGTGAGTGGGATTAAAGTCAGTGAGAAAGGCTTAACACCCGTTCACCAAGACATCTGTCCACCGGTATCTAAGTTCATAATGGTCTGTCCTTTGATATAGATTAACTGATGGCTTGCCCTTCAATGAGGCACAGCGTAAATACTGAAATATCCTTCATAACACTGGTGCTTAAATTCAGACTGACAAATGAGCTGTAACCACTACCTGAGGGAATAATCGTACAGCAGCTCTTATGCAGCCGATGAATGGGCAAGGCAAGAACTTCCTATGGGCAGGTCATGCAAATAACCTCTGCTGAAACCCAAGCTCTGAGCAGCAAAGACCTGAAACATGCCCAAATTCCTGGGAAGAGCCACCCCAGAGACCCAAAGATAATGCAAACTTTTTAATGCTGAACACAGTATGGAACACATCAAGGAATGCATGTAAAGAGCAAGAGATCCATAATCAGCAAATGGTGCTTGAAGGTATTTCTGGTGTGACTTGGAAAGGACAGTGAGCAGCATTTGAACCTACTTGAGGTGAATGTTACTCCTTTTTAACAGGCATGAGCCTGCATTATTCTCACCTTCTGGCTCCCCCAGTTTGGGCACTGTCATACACTCCCATGGAGCCAGACTCTTGTCATCCACTGGTCCCCTGTGACCAGTGTTGCTTGTCTTTCTGAAGACCTGCTATTTGAAGCCCACTTCTTTTCTGACATGGAGGACATGTCCTCCCTTATGGAGGAGGACAGTTGAACAGACCAGACTCCAGCTTTATGTAAATTATTTTTTAGAAGAGAATGATCTTGGCACATATACAGTATTTTATGAGAAAGAAGCTCATTTATCAGGACAGCAAAAAAACCAGTCTGTTTTTTTTTTTTTTTTTGGTGTGAGAGCTGTGTAGACAAGAAAGGAAGAAGCCTTTATAATCATTTGGACTGCATGCAGTGGGATGGAGTAGCTGGGATGACAAAGTGTTTTTGAACCAAGCCTTAATGGTATGTTGTTTAATGATTGCTGAGGAGAGAAGTGGGAAAAAGTGAATCAGCTGGTCAGTGGGAGATCTACAGTTCACCAAAGCTAGGATTTCATCACAAGTTGATGCAGACAGCAGTGTTGACGAATATCTTAAAAATACTGCAGTATTATGTCATTGTTTAGTTGGGAAGGGAGCGAGTCTGTGCCTTGGGAGTAATTCACTATATCACCTAAACAACCAAATTATTCAAGTTTTTCATGTGTATGCAAGAGGCAGACCCAGATACTTGAAAAGGAAAAACAATCATAATATATTTGAACACTTACTGGAAGATACAAAATCCCTGTATTTTCCTAGGGAATTCTTCATTTTAGCTGCACTGTTTCTGAATCGTAGCTATGGTTTAGTAATTTTCAGCCTGCTACATAACAAATTGCACTGTTAGAGATTTTCCTATTCAAGAGTAGAAAACTGTAAGAAGCAGAGACAGGAAAGCAGTAACGGTTTATAGGCACAATAGTGTAAAATGGTCTTAGTTCTGCAGCAGAGTCACTGATCTGATTGCCCTTCTTTTAACAATTTACCTATTTTCCTAAAATATTATTAATATAATTATTAATTAATTATATTTAATTATTAATTATTATATATTAATAATTACCTATTATTTATAATGATAATTATTAATTATTATTACTTATTATATTTTTAATTATTACGTTATTATAATTAATATAATTAATTTATATTAATATAATTTACATGCATGAAGAAAATAACCCCATGTATGTTTCAGTTAGGTATTTTCTGTCCATATGCTCATGAAGAAACTGGAAAAGTTCAAGACAGGGCACAAACATGTTCACGAAGTCTGACTTCTTCCAAAAGTAAGTAGAAGTGAAACAAAGAGAAGACACATGCCTAGTTAATAAGAATTTGAAACAAACTTTTGCTCACCTACATAATCCTTATTTAGGAGTGCAATGTAAATAACAACACACTTGTTCATGTGCATACAGGTTGCATGAAATACTTCAGAGTGGCTTCCTCAAACAATCCTGTGGACTGCAATTTTTTCTTGAGCAATCCAAACACCCACATTAAACAAACCCAAACAGGATTCAGAAAATGCAGGGCTCCAACACTTTCCCTCAGGATCAGAGGACTGCTGAGCATTCTTTTTCAATTTAAACAAAGTAAATGGCATACCCTCCATTAGTATACCCTCCACTAATGGGCACCCCCACTGGGGACATTGTTCAGGCACCACCACGGACAACTCCCAAGTGCAGCTGGATATGTAAACAAGGACATAATCCGCCTGAAAGAATACTCACTGTTTGGCAGAGCTCGCTGAGTTCTTAATGCATTGTGCCAAAGCAATTACAAAGCCGTCATTTTAAAGTTTTATTTGCAAGATTTTATTAATCAAGAAATTTTCCATAAATCATTTCTGAAGGAAGAACTTTCCAGAAAGTCGCCATTTAGGGGAAGAAGGTTTCCAGATGACATTTTTTTTGTATCTGTAGCCTGTCCCTTAGAATAAATCACAATTTAGTCCAGATACATTTAAGACAGAAAATGCACTGCTGTCGAACCATGTAAGGGAGCTGCTAGGTTTTTATTCTGAATTCTCTCTGTTTCTCATGAGTCCAATAAGCTTTAGGTTACAGTTTTTCATTAGGCTGGTGATAGTCAAGGTGCTGTACCTTGGCTTATTAGCAATGAATTCAAAACATTAGAAGTTATAAACTAAATATAGTCATCCTGTTAATCTTGTTAATGTACAAACCAATGTTTTGAGTTTGGCACTCCAAGGAAAGAAAGTAGCTTGGCAATTTTTTCAGTTTTATTGGTTGATAATCTGGATTTTAAAGTTTTTCTATTGTTTTTGGGAAACAAAAATGTCAGAAAAATGGCAGAATAACATGGCAAGAAAAGATGACATTTTGAAAATCAGATTTCTGTGAGTTTTCAGTCAGATAGAATCCATGGTCTGAGATAAAATTGTACCCAGAACTACTAGCAAGATTTGTTATGGATGTGACTAATCAAAAACAAATACTAAGCCCTTTTCTGTTTTTAATAAAAAAATAAATTCTTAGAAACTAAGGATAAAAGTTTTCTAAATGCATTACATAAGAAAGAAGAGTGCAACAGGGAAAATTTTATCATTGTATACCTTCATTATAATCAATATTTTACAGCACTTACACTGAAAAAGTAGTATTTTTCAATAGTAAGTTAGTGTTAGAATTATTTCTTGTGAGTAGGGTTTTTTAACAATTTTATTTCTTTTAAAATTACACCATATGTTCAGTATGTTTTGGTGGATCGAAAAAAAAGAAAGTGCATATCTTTTATGTGTACTGTGTCCAGCTCCACTTAAAAATCATTGTTAGCCCTCCATTTGTGGGTAAAATTTTGGCCTTTTGCAATGCTGCTAAACTGGACACTGCTAAAAACATTTCTAGATACAGGACCTCTGGATATGCCAGATAAATTATTACTATGCATGCACAGAATGGATGTGTATACACAGATAAAAACTCAATGTGCTCCTGCTGCATGTAGACTGCTGGCCACGATGAACTTACCACTTAGGCTTGGTTCAGATGAGTATGTTTGGCAGGTCCCATGCTCTGCATTGCTATATGTGTGCAGTCCAGATGCAACACTTCAATTTACCACTTTGATACCCATTGAGCTCAACAGGTTTTGTGTTTAAGCTGTTTTTTTTCCAGAAAAATGTAACTGGAAACCCTTATCTGCCACATAAACCAAATCAGAACTAAGAATTAAAAAAAAAAAAAAAAAAAAAAGAAGCCTATTTTGGTCTAGCTTGACCTGAATTCTTTGCTGAATTCCTTTGCAGTTGAGGTCTTGCTAATACTGCTGCATGTTTACCATTCCATTGCTTCTACAGATCTGCTCAGTGGAAAACATTCCTGTACAAGATGTCATTTACCTTAAAAGCCTCTGACACCTCAAACACTGCAGTGACTGACTGTGCTGTTATTTTCAAAGGAAAGTTCATAATTCACAAGAGCCCATGCTTTCAGACCTGATGAGGTAGGGCTTTCAACCTTACAGCCTGTGGTCAGGCAAAGTAAAAGCAGAGCAAAGCCTTTCATTTCTCTGATATGGTACCTTGTTCTTTGTGCTGAGGTGCATCCTGTAGTTGGGAATGGTGAGTCTCTAGTATTGAGATTGACTTGATTTTTACAACTGTCAAACCAGGGATTTGATTGGCCAGCTGACCTATTGTCTTAGTTTGATTTGGGTTTGCCAATTTTATTAAAAAATGTCTTGGTTTGATTTGGGTTTGCCAATTTTAGTATATTAAGTTTTTTCTTGGAGATAGGATTTTGGAGCAAAAACAAGGCAGGCCTAAAACTTAAAAGGGTATAAAGAAGAAATTTCTTAATAACACAGAGAAAATAAGAAATTCGGAACAAGATTTCCAAGCCCACTGGCTTCCATATTTCTTAACAACAACATGCAGAGACACATCAGTCAGTCATTCACTTAAATAATCATTTCAGTTCACTCTAGAGAGAGAAGCTCCTTCACTCCTGGGGTATTATTTTTAAGGGCAAGCTGTTCTAAGGCAAAAAGTTCTCTTCATTTCTTTTTCCATCAAATGTCTCTGTAAATCTTTCCAGTCTCCAGAACACAGACCCCCATTCCCTCAGGGCAAAGGATCTTTTTCTCAAACACTTCAACCCCCTGAAGTAGGCCTTCACAATTTAAAGGCATTTCAGTGTAGTCCAGTCCACCCTACAGCTTACAAAAAAGGCTCCAGCCAACCTATTCATGGCATCTCCTCAATCTCTTCCCATCTGGAAACTTGGCTCCCATTTGACTGACTTTAGTATACTTCCTGCTCTATTCTGCTCGTTCAAGGTAGGTCAGGAGGTCTGCATTTTATCCGAGCATTGGAAGGGTTACAATTGCACCCAGCAGGTGAAGGGAGCTGGGCCAGGCCCTGTTGGAGACGTGCAGGCCATGCAGGCTGCCTGGGGGAGACTCAGCTGGACTCTGTTCCAGCTGCATTTCTCCCAAGCTGCGTGGGCAGCTGGGGGAAAACTAGGATCTTAGCAAAGGTTTCTCTTTGCCCTGGCCACCAGGCTCTCTAGTTGAAAATGGGGAGGGGACCTCAGTGGCTCCCCCACCCCTGCCCGGCCAGGCCGCATGGGGAGGAGGCCGGGCCAGGCCGGGCCAGGCCGGGCCAGCTGTGACCTGCTTCACAGACGGAAGTGAAAAGAGAAAAATCTCACTTTACCGATGAGGTTCATGGAGGTGCAGTAACTTTTTATTTGGTTTCCCAGGCTGTCAATTATTAAATCGACTTTCTGATTGGTCCCTGCAACTCACAGAGGAAGTTCTCGTAGAGGAAACAGCTCCTGTGTGTATCTGTGCTCCCCCTCTCAGGTGACTTTTCATGCAAAACCAACACACCTATTTTCTAGATAAACCCCAAAGGGGAAGGTAAAATAATTCTCTTTTGTCCAGAATGTTCCTTCATTTTTGAGACCTATGGATGGAAAAATACTGTTATCACTGACCATATATATTATATATATAATATACATTATATCACAGCCATTTTCTTTCTGCTGTGTCCGAGAGAGGTTTTTTATAGAATATTTGTGACAAATGTCCTTTATATGATATTCAACTCAAGGAGAAAGCACTGGTTTTAATACAGAATACAGACATCTCTGTCATTTCAGATGTTGCTGGCTTTGATTCCCCAGTATAATGATGATGATAATAATAATAATAGATATTATAATTTTAAATCAAAGAGATTATTATTTTTCACATCCCTGACAGTTTGTGTTCTATTTCTTTGATGATCATGTAACCACCTCCATAGTATCACAATCTCCTAACACAATGCTACAATTATATATCAATTATTTAAATGCTGAGAAATACTTCCATCTTGGTCAAAAAATTGAAAATAATGGCTCAGCTGATAGAAATGTGTCATTTTAGATAAATACCTTCAGAGAAGTTGAGCCATAATTGAAGCACAGCACCAAACTTACTGTATGTAGCTGCCTGCAAGCAGAGGCCAGGATCTCTGAATCCCTGCATTAGTCAAACTGACTGACTCTATTTTGGAGTTGGTAAGAATGATGTCACAAAACTACATAGGGAAGAAAGCAAAAACACCCCCAAAACAACAACAAGAAGAAAAAACCAAAACCAAAACCAAAACCAAAACCAAAACCAAAACAAAAAAAAACCCCTGCCATCCCAAAATCAAAAGCAAACACCAAAAAAGAAAATGTATGTTTAAGAGGTCTATGTTCTAATGCCTTCCACCTGCAAAAGCCAAAAGTAAAGAGAGGGAAATAAAAATGTGCCTTTTTTCCCCCCCTCAGAACACAATTGATGAACTGTTAATCTATAATTTTTATCATGAGGTACTATAGAAAATAGAAAATTAAATATTTTCTACTGATTCTCTTCTGCACCAATGTCAGTTCTTGATGCACTTGATCAGGATTGGGGTCTGACTTGGATCTCTGAAACAGACTACTTGCAGATGCTACGTGTAAGAAGATTGCACTAAGTGAATGTGTACATGTTCTTCCCCCACCTCACCCCCCACTCCAAAACTGCATGGAGGAAACAATGATTTAAAACTTGTCTTTCTGTTTTCTGTAAAAGCTGTGGAAGGGTCACTCATAACCATTAGAAGCACACCAAGTTTCTGAAAAAAAATAATGATTTTTTATTGCTTTATGTTGGTACCCAAGAAGAGAAATAGGTAAAAATTTTGCCTTCTGTTTAAACAATATATAATCTCTTCATTAACATAGCTTTCAAGTATACCATTAGTTGAGGATATAGTGTATCCAGCTGGTTGCTTATATAATCTTGAGGTTTAAATTTATATAGTAGAAGTTTTAGTGTATTTATGATGCACAGTACGAATGTATTTAAAAAGTAACTTGTGCAATATATTACACAGTCTTGCTTAACAAATAACACAGAAACTTAAGAAAGGGTCCAGATTTTTTGTTTGGAACTTCAAAAATAAGTGAAAACACGAGACATTGCCAAGATACCTGATTTCTCGTAGAGATTACTTACATTGTGAAACATTTTAGTTCTATATGCAAAAAAAAAAAACTTTTGGGGGAGTACTTTAGATGAAAAGAGGTAGTACCAGAGATCAACTTGGTTTCTATGGATGAGAACCAAAGGACTGTTAATCTAGGTGCCTGACTAATTGTCTGAGTTGACCTCTTTGACAGCTCAACTCTTTCTCTCCAATTCCCTGGAAAAGCCTTGCATGTGTTTTGGTTTGTTCTCATATAATGATGGCTAATTGTCAAATGACCTATGTTTCCATAAGTATTACTTTAGAGAATTGGATGGTTTTATAGCAGTTGAAATAATTTAAAAACTGTTTTATACTGTAGCTTGTACATACCATTCCTCTGTATGCTCCTAATCCGAAAAAATCTCTAGAGCACTATTTCATCCACAAATAACATTCTCCCAAACACTAAAGACTTCCAAGCCTATAAACAATTACATTTGGGCCGTATATAAAGTTCAAAGATATCTAGCTTCAGAGATGTTTGATTCAGGATGAAACCCCAGGTGAGTGTCTTTACTGAGGTATTGTCTTGTCTGCCTTGTAAAGAGAGGAGAAAAACAGGTAACAAGGATTACCCAGGTGTTAAACTATCTACATGCAGTTTTGAGAATGAACAATCAAATCCTGCCAGGAGAGATGGTTTTGCTCTGCTAATGAGTTATTTACAATTGATCACCCAGGGATTGTAGAAGCATTGAAACCTATCATCCATGGGCTCTTGGTTAGATACATAGAATATACCCAAGGCATGAAGATTGAAGGTTAAGATTTGCCATATTGCCTAGAACTCACAGTACTGGTACCCTGTTTTTGCAAATGGCAAGGCTTCATGGTGTGGTCTAGAATAGCACATGGTCCAAAGAAGAAAACAAAATTCAGCCTTAAATTGTACAGTTTTTTCAGCCAATGGCTTATCTTAGAAATTTCAGTAATGGATTTGAGAAAAAGAGAGAAATGAGCCCTTCACACTTAAATTCAGGATATGAAGATATGGAGCCAGAAAAAATGCTGTTATTAAATTGCTGGTGTATCATAATTGCTGGTGAAAAGAACCTGCTGACATGTCAAGAAATCCTTATGTGTGGTGTACTGAGGTTTATATTACATTTCACTGAAGTCCAGGTTGGATATCTGTCACTTTCTCTTCTGAGCAGAGATATTGGTGAGGGTGTGGAGTGTTAATTTTTGCTGTATGCTGAAGAGCAAGTGAAAGAGCAGAAACAGCAGATCCTTAAGGATCTGTCTATTCAGTGCCCTGAAAACCCCATTCAGCAGCCTCAGTGAAGGCCATGGTTGGAGCAGGGCTTAAAAAAAGCTGTGAAAAATAATCTATGATCCTCTGAAGTAAGTTGTGCAAATTACATTGGTTCCATTTTGGAAACGGTTAAAAGTAGTCAACAATTAGTACAGTGGCACATTATTTTTTCCTAGACTGAAAGGAGAGGAGAATAGAATGGTATGAAAGTTTAGTACTCCTCTAATTTTTTTTGTGAGATGTTTTCCATTATTCATATAGGGCCATTTTAAATACCAAGAACATCATGGCAGAAAGACAAAATGAAGATAAACAGTAGGGATTGAAAAATAGTAATTAACATTTGAACTGTCACTGAGAATGAATACTTCTTGTGAGACAATGATGCAACAGCTTGTGATGAAGGCTGGTTGTTCATTTAATAGAGAGATAGGGATCAAGACAACTGAGACCTTCCTTCCTTCCTTCCTTCCTTCCTTCCTTCCTTCCTTCCTTCCTTCCTTCCTTCCTTCCTTCCTTCCTTCCTTCCTTCCTTCCTTCCTTCCTTCCTTCCTTCCTTCCTTCCTTCCTTCCTTCCTTCCTTCCTTCCTTCCTTCCTTCCTTCCTTCCTTCCTTCCTTCCTTCCTTCCTTCCTTCCTTCCTTCCTTCCTTCCTTCCTTCCTTCCTTCCTTCCTTCCTTCCTTCCTTCCTTCCTTCCCTCCCTCCCTCCCTCCCTCCCTCCCTCCCTCCCTCCCTCCTTAACTATGGGGGTTATTGTACACATTTCCCATTTCTGCATTAAATCACAACTGGAAAGCAAGAGTTTAATGTAAAATAATGAGAAATGCAAATAAAATCTGCAGCCTACCTGCTTCACACTGCAGCAGTTGAATCAGAGTTAGCCAAAGTAGGAGATTTTATGGAGCCTCTCTGGTAAGACAGATATATTTATTTTTGTTTTTTATATGTCCTATTTAATTAAAATTTTTACATGTGTATATTGATTCTACATGGGTATCTAAATGTCAAGGGAACCAAAACATTTGCTGCAAGCCCAAAACCTCGCTGCTGTCTTTCACAGTTGCTTGAGTGCAATATTGTTGAACTTGTAATTTGTTAATTATTGTAAATGAGTTCATAAGCACTAGTTTTTTTATTTTGTTGGCTTTTTTTTTTTTTTTTTTTTTGTTTTGTTTTGTTTTGTTTTGTTTTGTTTTGTTTTGTTTTTCTTTTTTGGTAGGAACTTACTCTATTTTAAAGTCATTGTTGCTGCACATTCACATCTACCTTTGAGGCATTAGCATTATTTTCATATGGAAGGTGATAATGAGGCACATGCCTCCTCTTGCTTTAATATACATTATATATGAAGAAAGTGACAAAGCTTCTCAGCCTCCATTGTCTCTAATTTGAGAAATCTCTATATTTGAGAGATAGCACAACCTCTGAGAGAGTGCACAACAACTTCTCCAAGTACTTTGCCATTCTCCTTTATAGCACACATTTTCAGAAAAATTCCCAAACCAAAACAAAAAGAAGAAAAATCACCAGTTCTGTCTGGCAAAGAAAGACTGTGGTGTCTAATGAGTAGCTATTACACATTACTGCAGGTGTTAATTTCCCATCTTCTTTTAGGACTCACTATTTGTAACCCTGAATAAAAATACTCCATCTGTGAACCTGCACATCTCATAATTATCATCTGATCGATACTCCTGGCTGTTTCCAAAAACATTAGCTCAAAGAATTTTCAGCCTCTGCACCATATCAGCAACACCTTGCCCAATGGATTTAAAAGAAATCTTCAAAGACTTTTCTATTTAAATTGCTTATTAATTTAAGTTCTGTTAAAAGGTAACCCAGGTCTATTCCTGTTGCACTTAATGTCCTCTCTACTTATGATAGATTCCATCTGTATTAGCACACCTGTGTGAGAGAAACAGCATGCAGAGGTTTACAGATGTTAGATAAAGTGTAAAAGGAAATGCTTCAGGTGGGCTTTATCTTGATGATCTTAACAGCTATATTGCTCTCTCTGCTCCATGGCAGTTGAATGCTTCATGGTTGAACACTGTTTCTGTAAGAGGCATTTTCTATAAGACAGGTCAGTTTTTGTTTTATATATATATATACACACACACGGTGTTATTTATTTGACCTTTTGGTTGACATTATGGGGTCACAAGATATTTTTTTTTCAGAAACAATTATTTTCTTTCTTTTTTTTTCTGAGTAAGTGACATGTATTTGGTTTTGCTTCCTATCTCAGGCAGGGAGCAGAACAAAGTCTCAAACTCCCAGTCTTTCTAGGAAATAAGATCCAGAATTGTTGGAAATCACCTGATCAGTACAAGAAAGACTCTTGGTCATGATAACCAAAGTAAATCCTGTTTAGATCAAGGTGTATAGCTCTCAGAGAGGCTAGGCATTCAAATATATGAGTTGTATATGCTCTAGTGGGGTAGTTGTCTATAAAGACCAATAGGTGATTCTCACACTCAGGGTATGAGAGTTGACAAGGATTTAGTTTAATTTAAGAGATTTCTGATGTAGACTTTAATTTGAATTTTGTGTCAAGGCATGCTGTATTTTAACCCTATACTGACCTTGCTATTTTATTTGTTCAGGATCATGTCTGGATAGCCTGTCTTCAAGATTTTGTAAAAGAATTTGCTGGACTGCAGAAGTTTTTCCTTCTAGTAAAGTTCAGGTAGTGGATGCTGTATCTTTCTACTAATTATTATCATTTATTCAGAATTATTGTCAGTTAGCTTAAAAATCTTACAGGTGCAGAAAGACTGCAGTTCTCCCATGGTCATTGTTAAGTCCCTGAAAACGTGAATTTGTAGTATGAATGATATATAATACACTGAATATAATTATTATATTTATTATAAACAGTGTTGGAATAGTGCACTGTCACTGATGACACAAAAAATTGTTTTTGAGAAAGTCTGTTTCTGCCTAGGCTTAGGCAAATGTTCATAGAAATTAGTAAACCTTTGTAAACAAGAAAATAAGAAGTAAAACATGTCAGGAAACAAAAGGAATACTTTTTTTGTTTCCTAGTGAAATTTTTAGAAATAAATGCATATTTGACATGAACCAAAAAAAAAAAAAAAAAAAAAAATTAGTGAAAAACCTAAAAATTTTGTACAAATATTTGGCATTTATGAACTATTGTGCATCTACAAGTAAGACCTGAAAACAGATTTATTGTAAAAATATTTGAATGAACTCATATAATTTCAGAGTTTGAGTTTTCATACATTTTTATTATTTATTGGTCTCAGAATTTAGGTAAAAGTGAATAATTCTAGGAAAAATTGTATTTAGCCTTTCTCTGAGGGCCTTGATATCCAGAAATACAAGATTCTCCAGTGAATATGGACAAAAAGTAACTATATGATCATACTCTCAAGTTGGCTATTAAACCATGAAATTAGAAGTTTTGCAATGGGCATATTCTGCCATATTTTAGCAATTAACTATGCAAATTTTCTCTAAAAGCTTTCCTCTAATGTACTATGTACTGAAAAGAAAATCTAAAATTGTTCTGAGCAAGAAGAGGCACAGGTATTAAAGCACATCAGACAGATGATGTTTCCTCAGAAAGATTATTACTCATTTCCAGTTTCCATGTTTACCATCAGAAAAAGCTAATAATACAAAGCTTAACCTCATTTGCTTCTCTAACATGAAGAGTATATCTTGTATATCTCCTCTTCCTATCTATCTGTCTTATAAATATTGAAGTCTATGGGTGGACATAGATGTTAAGTGAATGTTAACACCTATCTTATGATTAAATTATCTTATTCTTGACAGTTCTGATTCCTGTTACCACATAAAGATGTTTTGATGATTCTGAATTCCCATTACCACGTGAAGTATCACCAAACCAGGACAAGGGCAGATTTTCTCCACCACATTTTCATATAGACAAATTACAGGAAAATGGAGGGAGGAGAAATTTCCTAAATATTTTGTGTGAGACCATTATTTGAATGCTTTACGATGATTAAAATGGCTCTTCACCTTCAGTAAAAACATTTGCTTTTTCAGAGCTGTTGAGTACTCAGTTTTTTAACTAATCTCAGTAGGAGCTGAAACAATCCAGGCCCTTTCAAAGTCAATACCATAAGGGTACAATACCCTCTAGAGGAATGGAAAGCAACATGCATAACTATAGTATTCTTGTGTATTTCATGTCTAGCACCAGTTTTGTTCTGAATACATATTTATTTTTTTTTTTTTTTTTTTTTTTTAATTTCTGAGCTAAAGTGAATGAATACCTTACCTATGCCCCCTTTTCTACTTCATTTGCTAAAAACGGCAAAGATTCTTTTGCAGTGGAAATACCAGATGGCAATTTTCTAAACTACTCATGACTCCTTCTTTACTCTCCTAGCATTTAGTTCATTCTTTTTTGATGGGCTTAATTATTTTGCTGCTACTCAAAGTCTCTATATAATCAGCTTGGACTTCTAAGATTAGTATCCTCCTCTCCTGTGAAAAAAACAACACTTTCAGAATTATAGCCTTTTACCTTGAAACTCCATTGCCTTTTACTCTGATATTTTTCTTAACCTCAAGAGTGGTTTCTCTTGAGACATGTGAAACTGCACAATCACAGCCAACATAAAGCCAGAGGTACACTTTTTCCACGAAAATACTATCTGATTTTTTCAATCTTCTCCATCTTCCCATATGGCCTATTTTTCCTGCCTTGTAATTTTTGGGTTTTACATGTTTTGCAGAGCACTTAAATATCTTCTACACAGCTGAGTCTGAATTCTTCTTGTCCAGCAAGTGTAAGAGAGAAGATTTTCCTACAGATCTATGCTCCTGCACAGATATGAATAGGAATTTCATTGAGGTTTTAAGTCCTTGATGGTTTTCTTCAATACCATTAACTTGTGCTTGACACAGGTTCTGTCCCTGGCAGCAGGAGACTTACTTGTCTAAGGATTACCTCCTCAAGGATGATTTTGAAGTTACAGCACTTAAAAAACAGCTGTTAAAATACATGGGGAGTTCAAACTCAACATTCTGGAGATGCAGCTCTTCTGCATCTCTTCTGTGTCTCCCTCCACAGGCTTATTATCTCTGCAGATATAGCCTAGAATACAGTTTATTCATTTTTTTGTTCAGTGTATACAAATAAAGTCTAATGTTCTCTCATATTCAGCTGGCTAAGGAAGAATTTTTACCAGCTGTATCCCTGCAATACCTATCAACACCTTTAAAGCAAAATGGAGAAAAAGGATTATGTGGATCTGCATTTGATCAGACTAGGCCAGACATTTAAAGAACAGAAAAGTGAAAGTACAAGGATCTGGTGAGGAAGGACACTAATAATAATATTAATTGTATAGGGTTGAATATATCTTAGATAAAGAATATTATGCTAACATGACAGCAGTTGCTCACCTTTATTTTTTTTTTTAAATGGAGAAAGGAAGGATTTCCTTGAAAGACCAGATTCAGAACTAATTTATTTTTCACAGGAAAAAAAAATCACATTTTGTACCTTTATGTTATTTGTCAAACTTCTTTAATCTAAATTGCTAAATGTTGACATGTACCAGGAGAACATTTATTGTATTGGTGACTATGAGTACCATTGACACTCTAAAATAGGTGCTTGTATTTTATTTATTATGATAAACAGCAGCAAAGGAAATATGGCAAGCAATGTTGAGGAGAGAAAAGAACTAATGTCAGGGTGATAGGGTACCTGCAAACCAGTGTTTATTGGCTTGAGGTACTTTGTCCAATTTGCAATTGCATTGAGGTTGTATATTTGGTTATGGAAAAACTTTTGAGCTATTTGCAAGATTTCTTGGCAGTTCAAAGTAATGGAGACACCAGCAGCCTCCTCAGAAGTGAAAAACTGTGTCATCTATAATTAATAGTGCATGATAATACTGTTTTTAATATTTACTCCTAAATTCTGACTGCAAAAAAGTCACATGAATGAACAATTTAAGTTCGTGCATTTCTTAAACTTCAGTAGAATGGAACACATAAGAAAAACATCATTCAGTCTTCTTCTCAAACACAGATTAATATTTTTTGGAAATGCAGCCTGAAATCTCAAATTTGTAGCAAAACCGTAATCAGTTTTGTGCAAGATTTCATTCTTGAAGCCTGCATAGCTTCAGCAAGAGAAAATGGCTGACAGTAATTATTTATGGAAGATGTCTTTCTATATCAGCTGAGGTACAATTAATGTTAGTTCCATTTTCCTTCCTCCTCTTATCAAGAGATAGAAAAGCAGGGACAGCAGCCTGAATCCTCAGTCTTCCTGCAACTGCTCCTACCGCAGTGTTAGAGATATGCTGGAAAAAGTTCAGGCCATTTTTAGTGGTGGTTACAACCACAAAATGAAGCAGGTATTAGAGGTTTTCTGCTCCACCTCAGTGGCCCAGCTGGTAAATCTTTGGTAGAACAGGACCATCACTGGCTACTCACTTATAGCCCGATATGTGAATTTTACTGTCTCTTTTTCAGTGCCTGGGAGTGTTTTTGGATTTCAGGATTATGATGGGTTTAATGAATCTGAGTGAATATCTTTATGAAAGATAGCTGAAAATTAATCTCAGGTGTGTTTGCACAAGGGCTGATCTTTGTTACCTCTCCCATCCCAATGTGCCAGAGGAAAGCTGGTCAAGGCAGTAATTTCAGTCTGGATTTCTTACAATGGCAGTGTGAACATAGCTGGGATTTCTGATAGGATGAGCTTCCTCTTCCAAAGGAGAAGGGCCATGGTGACCATTGGGAAATGCAAGGAAAGAAAATTTCTAGCTAATTCAACCTGTCTCATGGGTGAATTCAGTAAAGTTTAAATTTAAAATATACTCTCCTTATGGTGCCTGTGTTGCAGATGATTGTATGTTCATCCATTTCAGTTTAAAATAGAAGTCACTGTTTCCTAACAACAATTTGAATAAAATTAAAACAGAAGCTAAATATTGATTAATATGTTTCATGGGATATTTTCCATATGATAGAGATTTAAAATTTTTTTGCTTAAATGCTTATAGGAGTTAAACTTGTCACCTAAGTTTTCAGCTCAGTGCATAGAGCAAGTAAATGCTGAAAGTCAGGGCTTGCAATGGCTAACCCAAACTACCTACACCTCTGTAATGTCTTGTGCTGGCTATGCAACTGTAGAAATAGACTTAAAGAAGTAATCTGTCCTTTTAGCTAATAACATCAAAATGAGACCTTTTCTTCACTTTGCCTGGACCTCTAACCTTTAAAGGTGAGTTAGACAGCTGCACAAAACCTGATCTCATTTTCTGCCCCTGGCAAGATTTTTTCAAGTTCATCTTCTTTTTTTCCCCCTTCTCTCAAAATCTGATGAAAAATGAAATGTCATGAAAACAGGCTCTGAGGCTAAAAACCCTCTGTCTGTCTCTGTGACAGATGTCAGTTTGAAAGGTTTCAGGTCACCTGTCAGAACTATGTCAGTATGATCCATACAAACATCTACTCAACCTCTAACACTAACATTGAGTTCTGCTTTTTAAAATACCCCTTGAAAAAGAATCAAATGATTTCAAGTCACTGCCTTTTCCCCTTTCTTTTAACTCTGATTAATGAGCCAAACTCTCAGGCAAGAAAAAAAGAAAAAAAAAAAAAAGAAAAAAAAAGAAAAAATGGGTGGGGAGAAAGGAAAAAAAGAGCCTTTAAAAAAGGACAGTTTGACCTTTTTGTGCCCCTGGCAGTGAACCAATCAGCATTCTCATAATCCAAACACAGATGCCTGGAGCTAAACAGATCCAATACTTGTGAACAAGAATTCAGTTTGCTGTCAAAATATGATGATGAGCAGCAAGGTGCTGCTCTAAGAAAAATATCCTGAAATAAATTAAAATGTTTTTCATTAATAAAAGAAGCAACATGAATAATGTCATATGTCACTAATTGTATAATTTGGGAATAAGTATGTTGAGATATTTATTTAAATATATTTAATATATAGATTTATATATATTGTGTATATTTAAACCACAGTACCTCATCTCTACATGAGACATAATCCCATAATATTTTATGACATCACAACCACTGCTCATCTAATGCTGCAATTCAGTACTTTGTAATGATTAATTAACAGGCTTGCATGTTATTTTGTTCCTTGCTTAGTATCATAGAGTCTGCACCATTTCTCATAGACATGATGTGTCCTTTTAAAGTTTAAGATTATATTTTGTTTAAAAAAAATTGCTGTCTTAAAGAGAAGATCCCAGCTGCACGACAGTTTTCATCAGCAAGTTGTTTTAATAGTCTTTGAAATAGATATGATTAGAGCTTTCTGCCAATTTATATTTTCAAGTATCCCACATAGATTCTATCAAGTAGGTTGTTGATGTTGATGGGCATATTTTTGGATGTTTCTTAAAAATCTGTAATGTTAATTTTAGGTTCCAATATAACAGTTGGGAAAAAAAATGTGGACATTGCACTGACACACCACAGATGCTCCAGATACACATTAAATGTAAGCACAAAGTAATTCAGTGCTGTTACTTTTTCTTCATGGCTAAATATGTGATTTAATTCTTGCATGAAACTGATGAGAAAGAATAGGTGGTCATTTTATGTTGTGGAGGAACACTCTCCTCACATGTGGAATTCTCTTTTTAATATTTTTCTAATAGGCATTTGTGTGTTGTTGCTCCCTACATGTCCATAATCTTTCCTTTTCTGAGGTTTGCCAGTAGGAAACAAACTTATCAGATTTCAATTCCTTTTTTTTTTTTTTTTTTTTTGCTTTTAAATGCTTAATGATGGTACTATGCCACTCACCAGCAGTTAGTTTCATTAATATTGAAACTGAGTCACTTGACAGGAAACCAGTCAAATAATTACAGCTCTTACAAAACAAGTATTAGCTTCATTTTTGGCCATGCTAAAGAGACATGGGAACAATTGGAGACAGAAACATCCACAGAAAACTATCAGTAATTTTTAGATAAAAATAGTCACAATCATCCTGAAATATTTAACTGTACCTAATCTCTTGGTGACTTGCATTTATGTAGTTTCTTTGTTTTAATAGAAATGTCTTTGGTTTTTATTATTTAATCTTTCTGTTGGACATTATTGTTCAGTACAATTGTAGAATGGAAATAAAGAAATTTACATGTCATATTAGACTGTAAGGTGGACAGTGTGATTATTTCAAAGCCCTGACTGGAATGGAGAGTTTGCCTGAAAACCCACCAGCTACACAACTTTTCTGCTCACAGTGGCCACGACTCAGATTGGACCAGGACTGAACACTTTAAATACCCACTGTTGCAGCTCCAAGTTCACCTTGCAAATGACCATAAAGCTCTTAGAAAAGTAATACACTCTGTGTCTGCAGAATTCTAAGCAATAATTACAGATATTTCCTTTTAAGTGCCCTCATAACTTCAAGGTTTGCAAATAAATCTGCAAGATTTAATTTTTTTCTTGTGCCAAAACCCATATTAATTAAATACTAAGTTAAATACTAAGAATGTTTAACAGATGGTATATCATTTAACATAACTTCCTCACCTGTAGTTATTTTCAGCACTTAGTTTTTGACACTCCGTTCCTCTAAATAAAACTGTGAACTAATAGGTATAACAGTCCTATCACACAGTAAGGACTTTTAGAACCTAATAAATTAATTTCATCTGTAAAGGAGTCTTTCACTTGCATCCCTCCTTTAGCACTGTCATCTATGTCTGGCCAGTCAGCCCGATACTGAGAGGCCATTATTGCAGATAAAAATCAGAAATGTTGAAGCAGTTATTGGAGCCACACTGGAATAGTCTATTAGCATCTTTCCCTTGTAAGAATAGTGCTTTGATGTTCAAAGCAAGAGTATTAGGGAATAAGCAAAACAACAACAGCAACAAAATCCAAAAAACCCAACCAAAACTCAACCAACCAACCAAAAAAAAAAAAAAAAAAAAACCCACCAACAAAAAATACCCAAACCAACCAACCAACCAACCAAACAAACAAAAAAGCCAAACCAGACAAGAGTGTGAAAACAACAATGATTGTGAAGGTAGATTTACCAGTTGAAATAAAGAATTTTGAGCAGCACTAAAATTAATTACTCTGTAGTAGCAAGCAGGCAGCAGATTTATGGTAAATGACAGAATGTTTGCAAATTTTCCTGACTACTTGATTAGAAAATGCACCAAGTGCAGGCATCAGTTGAGTATACATTATTTAAGCAGTTGTGTCTGGTGACAGTCTGGAAGCTGGAATCATTGTGGTTGCCTCCAGGAAAATCACACTTTCTGGGAGAAATTCTTTCACCTTTGTGTGCCCACAGCACAGATCTCTCCTCATGGCAGCTTAGGATACACTGGAAGTTTGTGACCTGGAAAATGTGGGACAACAGACACAAGGTGACCCCCTGAATGCTGGGGTAGGCCCAATTAATTTAAAATTTTGCTTGGCCTTGTCTCTTCCAATTTTCTAAATCCTCTGGAAAAATGATTAATGCGTACACTGCCAAAGCGAAAATATTTTTGACCCTATTAAAGTCGACCAAGGGTAAACCAAGTGTAGGCTGGCATTGTATCAAACTAGCTTTATTAAATTTGATTTGAGGTTTGTATGAGGAAGGGACAGACAAGGACATTATTTTGCACAGCAACTCCCTTTTAAATGAAAATACTGTGAGGAATACAAAGTACTGGTGTACTTGGTTTACTTTGGTTCAGAGACTTGTTTAACCTAGCAGAATTTTGCCAAAAAATATTTGTTTTTGAGAAGGCTTAATATTTCCTCAGTGGGAAAGCATACTGTTGGTAAAGTTGATTTATTACTTGATGAGCATTGTTTCTCTTGAAGTGGAGAGATTCAGACCTTGCCTTACTTCTTGCCTTTTCAGATTTTTATTCCCCAGATTATTCTTGTCTTGCCAACTCCAACAGCTGGGAAAAGGGTTTGAGGATATGATGTACAACAGATGTAGGCACCTCAGACATAGAAAGTGCTATTTTCAACACTTTTCCCACTTTCTACAGCACTTATTGTTGTTGTTTTTGTCAGTGAAGTGCTCTAAAGCTCTGCACAAACCAAAAATCACTATATTGCTCAGCATTTATTCTGGTGCATTAATGATCTTTAAATACAAGACCTTATTCTCCCCTCCCAGAAATCTTTATGTCTGCAAAAGGAATAAATGTGATGCCTCACAGCAATTACTGTAGGGAAAAAAAAAAAAAAAAAAAGAAAGAAAAAAAAAAAAAAAGATAAAGAGCAAGAAGTACAGAAGTAAGAGGACACTGATTGTGAAGAATGATAGCTGCTCTAGTTTTCAGCCTCCTGAAATCTAAATGAGGATTTCAGATGCCGTCCTGTCCTTGATTCTTTTTGGTCTGCTTATGTATCCTGTTGGGATGTTTGGCTAGTTTAACACAATTGCTCACAAATTTGTAAGCACCCAGTCCACTCTTGCCTAGTTCCAGCTTGAAAACTGCGACTCCATTAACTTAATTTTTTGTGACTGGTTTGAAGGGAGAGCCTGCTAGCTCTGATGCAGGATCTCCAAACTGACTCTTGCTTGCCCAGTGACTGGGCTGAGGTATGTGCAGGAGCCACTGAGCACCTTGGGCTGCTGGTTATGGGCTACAGATCTAAGGCTAAGATAACACATTAAACAAGATTTTTCTGCTTTGTATCACTGACAGTAAATCAAAACCAAAATCCCTTTAAATATTGTGGTACAGTTAATACAGAGGAGAACATTCAAAGCTTTTAGAGCTTTTAAGCAATATAAGGCTCATAATTGCAAAAAGTGTTATGTACAGAAAACGTGAAATAATTCTTCAGCCACTCAAGAAACTGCACAGCCTAGACAGCCTTACTTAGAGTAAAACTACAACTACTGTGAAAAAATAACCAAATTAAAGTCTTTGAGAAAATGGACAAACTGATGCACATGTATGACAGCCTTATTCTGGTAAAGTGTGAGCTCACTGGAGACAATCAAGGAGTTGTCAGAAGGTAAGCATTGCATGGTTTTGATGAAATGACTGAAATTTTGCTTGTGTTAAGCTTGGTACACTAAATGAAGAATCCCTGAATATTGTTATTGAACTTCCTTCAAATGCAAGTTTGGCATCTTCAGAAAGCATTTCATCACATCTAGATGTAGTGTAAATATGTATGTATGTGTGTGTGCATGTGTGTGTGTTTGTGTGTGTATATATACACACACACATAGAGGTTTCAGTTGGACAAATTGTTTTTGTCTGCATTAGTTTTAAACTACTTATTAGTCTCAGAGAGACTTCTTTTCCTCCATGCCTGTCAGTTCCTCCAGATGTGTCACTAAAAGGTAAATAAAAATCAGGCACAATATGCAAAGCTTGGGTCTGACTATCAAACGTGATTTTTTCCAAAAGTCAGAACTCATACACAGGTCCCATTCATTTATAGCTCAGGAATCAGTGTTAGAAGCAGATCTCTGAATGCCTACTTAGTGGCATAAATTTGAATTGGCTGGAACCAGGGACAGTGTAAGCTTGATGTGAAAGAGCTTAGAATTAGGCATCTGAAAGAGGAACTGTATGGCAGCTCATGCTAATCTAATAAACAAAATGGTTACAAGGATTGTTGAAATGGAAAATACACACATAGAAGTGCCTGCCTGCTATACTTGAATTATTTCATAGTTTTCCTGTGAGTAGACTTGGTAACTTCTCCATTAAGTTAGTTTTCTAGAACATAGTGGCCTGCCTACAGGCTGTTTTTGAGAACAGCATCAGATCCAAGTATTAAAAAAACACTCCTTCATGATTCTGAGCTAATTTTAATACTGAAATTTCAAAGGTGAGTTCACCAAAGGATGAGAGGACTCATAAAGTGAGCAAGAGATGCTAAAGAGATGCAGACAGTTTCCAAAATGGCTAAACAAATCACAATGCTTTATCTATTTATAAGACATCTATCATTTTGTATTTAACAGTGAAGTTTTTTGAATCAAATTCTCATTACATTTCTCCCTTGGTAAATAGAAACACAGAAATATCTCTAAACTGGTTCAACAAAATATTTTACCTTTCTGTAATATAAAATTCTGATTACAGGGCAATGTCTGTGGTCGAAGTTTTGCAAATACTACCCTGTAGATACATCAAAAATATCTTCTGTTAGGTTGTTTGAATTGCTTCTAGGGCTCCCACACCTGTGGCATTTGCCACTACCTTGCTATTTTAGTTTTCCTGTCAGCTTTTTCTGGGGCAGTCAGCTGTTTTGGTGACAATTATCCATAAAAATAAGAATTGTGCTTTTCTGCCAGGATGTTTGGCTGTTGTTGAACTACATGCTTGATGATTTCCTGCCCACTGTCAAAGACTGTGGGATAAATAAGTAATGGAAGGGTCTAATGTCCTTTAAAGGGAATATGTGTAGAGAGCAGATACATTTGAAAGTGCATATACTTTTATTTGAAAGTCACATATTGTTCAACTGACAAAACACCACAGGAACTGCAAACATAATAAGCCAACTGTTTTTGGTGTAAGTGGAAAATGAAGGATCAGGTTTGAGATTTGGTATAGTACTGAAGAGACTCACAGTATTATCCTTAGGGAGAAAATGTGGATATGCCCTGTCAAAGTTATTTTAATATGCAGTTTGTGGGAGGACTGCTTATAATTTATGTGGATCCAAGGGTCAAAAGGTAAGTACATGCTGAGTTTAGCATAGATGTAATTGTGAACAACAACAAAAAGCATGAATGAGATGAATGCATCCAAAATGTGCAGCATCATGAGTTCCTTTGCTCTACATTTCTCCATAACCTTCACTGTAGCTGGTACTCAAGTTGTTTTGGTTTTGAAGGCTTCTTAAACCTTCAGATTAGGTGTTTTCTGTTTTTAGTCTATTCGTAATTTTCTGTTTTCTGCACTAGGCACTTCTAATTCTTGACTGTTTTGGTTTTTTTTGTTTAAACCAAAATCCATGTGATTCTTATTTCCCTTAGGATGAGAGAACCAGGATCCTCTCACTTGTCAAAATAAATTTTATATTGAGACCTAGCCTTGTTGTGACTGTGTTTATCAAAACATCCCTATCAGACTAGATCTGTACCATTAATAGTTCTCTATGTTCCTGCATGTACTGTAATTTCTGGAAGAATTTGATCTGGCTTCACTTTATGGTGTGTTAAGTGCAAACATGAGACTGGCAGTGTTTTGAGGACTATAGACAATAAGGGGAGGAGAGCAGTTGAATATCAGTTTACAGCAAAAATAGAGTAATTTTAATGGAAAAAAGGTAGTAACAGCTAATTTGGGCGCCTGGCTAAATGCAGGGGCTTTAGTTGCTGGATAAGGTATTAGAGATGGGTCTGTGCATGGACAGCTAACCATATTCATTGCCTAAGTGGGAATGCATTTGCTGTTCATGCTAACAGCTGCTCTGGGGCGAGGTGAGATCTACAGCAGAGATAATGAGGAGTAGGTTGACAGGGCCTCTATGTTGAATAGCCTGACAAAGACTAATACAATCTTGAGTTCAGTTCAGCTTAACTCTTTAATTAATTTTCAATGACGATCAGTTTTCCAAGAAAACTGTATCTATAGGGTAGAAAAGTGGAATAACTGCAGATAATTTTCTCTTTTATGGCTAAAGACACTTACATTTCTATATTAAATAGAACAGCAATGCAGTGGCTATAATGGTAGATTTCGTGGTTTTTTCCTGTGCAATGTTGAGAAGTTTTCTAGCTAAGGGTTCTATAGAGGCAAAAACTGTGCAAACTTGTGCCCAATAGCATCATAATTCCTGTATTTCCAAAATTAAGTATAAAGGTTGAAGCGATTAGTAGTTATTTCCTGTACTAGACACAGTAGAAATTAAGCCTTCCATAACATCACAGTTCCTAAGTGATTGAGGATTACTTTTCACACAACATTTACTCCCAGGTCTTACTCTGCTATTGAAGTTGCATGATTCAGTCAAGACAGGAATTAGATTCTCTGCATTCCAGAGATCCAGTTGCAATTACAGCTTCTTTATAAGCCCCATCATGGTAATGTGATTGGTAACATGATTTGTTCTTGCTCTGTACAAATTGCTGAGAGAGATACTATCTGGGATAGAAACTTATTTGGGACAAATGTCTACAGCTTAACTCTGATGGAAGCAATCTGGTTTGAGTTCTTTCCATGTCTATATTTCTCTGTTTCTCTATTTAAGTGTCATGACCATTCCAATTTAGTATTTTGTGTATTGTGTGGCCAAGCAGGTATTCTGATCATTATAAATGTGTACATTTTTTGATGTTTTCAGTTCACCAGAGAAACTGAACTAAATAGCTATTTTACCCTCAATAGCTTTTACCCTCAGCTATTGCTTAAAACCTTTCCCACTACACGTTAATAATTCAAAGATAACTCAAAAGATCAGTAGAGTTTAGTATCTTAAAGCTTTGTATTTATTTTTGAGGTACTGCACCATATCAGCACACTTCTATCACGTCACATTTTGTTACGCAAACTTACAATGAGAAGAAATTTAACAGGAAGTGACATGATTTAAGTGATGCACTGACATATATAATTTAAAGACTGTAATCTTGTTGGAAGCAGACACCTACAATTAATTCAGATATTGGAAATGCAAAATGAAATTTCTTAAAGCCAGAAGGAACTTATGATGCACATTACGCTCACGAACTGGTGAATTTATCTGTTTATCTAGATGAGCAGCACAGTTAGACCTACTAAATCTCTTAACCTCCTTTGTGGAGTACCACTGCTGCTTTAATGAATCTATGAGACACTTAGAAATTATTATTTCTTCAGTTCCTACCCCATCCGTGAAGACAGAGCTTGATTTGAAAGCACTTTTAAAGGGAGATATCTTTGTTTTCCTTTCTCTTAATATTTTCTATTAACTCAATATCCAAATTGGTGATTAAATTAATGAAGGAAATTACAGTTACTATGTGTGGTGCTGTGTTGGTGAGTGCATTGGATACCAAGCAGGGATATGTTTCATGGATATGACCACAAGTCATATTTCTGTATGAGCAATTTTGCAAACATGTGATGTTGCATCTTGCATATACCTCTTCAAAAATGATTTTAATACAGCAAAACATGCAGGCCTTAACCTATGCCTACCTATTTTCTAGATCTCTTTTTTTTTTTTTTTTTTTTTTTTTTTTTTTTTTCTGTAGTAACATAAATGTAATCTCAAATTCAGTATTTTGGTCATCTCTAATAATTAGAAAATATTGCTTTGTTTAGCTGTGGCCTACTATGAAAGACCTAAATGAGCCAGCAGCTTGAATTCTGCATACTAATAATAGCACACTGGGTGAAATGTTGAAGGAATTTTTATTTTCTCTCATTTTCTGTCAAATGATTCAACGCATGGTGGATATAGATATCTTTGCACCTGTTTGCTTAAAAGAAAGTAAGAAAAACTACTGGAACACCTTTGAAACATAGATAATATGAAAAACGTAAAAGAAGGGCCAGCAGCATCAGAATTCATCCCACTATCATGCCAGTAGTTTCCACTAAGTAAGTTTAGATTTACTAATTTTACGGATAATTCATCACTGATTAAATGTTAGCCTTTCTTTATTTATAGTTTGTGCATTATTTGCCTCTGGATTACAGACAATTAATCAAAAGGGTCTATTGACAGACACCTAAATAAGTTAAGCAGAGATTAGGATCTTTTCAAAAATCTAATATTTGTGTGGATGTTAATGCTTAAGGTTCTGTAAAAAGTTTTGGCTTTTTCCTCTAAGTGTAAGCCCTTCTTTTCCTGAGACTATGAATTTTGACAGGAAAAGTAAGAAAAGTAAAGCCTGGAGTGTGCTCTGGCAATAAGAGATTACTATGGCATCAAGTTATCACACGTTGCATTTGTAGATCTACACATGTTGTAGTGTAGGTATACAAAATACTTAGCAAACTCTGAATTATCTCAGGTGGGCTAAATGGGTCAAGAACAGAAATTCAGGTGGATGCACCATTGCCAATATCTGCCCTTCTGAGCTGAAGCAGCCTCATGTACAAAACTGCTGGAAAACATCTCCCTGTCTTTGTCTTTGGAAATATATATCTGTATTATCTGTATTTTTAAAAAGCCCTTCAGCATAGCTGTTTGATGCTCCTCAGTTTGAAAATTATTCATTTTACTTCATTCTCTAATGTCTGGGACTGTTTGGTTAGGCAACTTTTTTTTTTCCCCCTGGTTAGACTACTTCTATCAGCCAATAATGGGGTTTGAATTGTGAGGCTGGCCAACCTACTACAACATACTTGCTTAATTTTCCCTGAAGAGTTTGGCAGTCCTGAAAGACATGCTCAGTGTAAACGAACAACTGAGAATGTAATTAAGAGGCATGTTAAACTATAAAAAAGGGGTAGTAACCACAGTATGCTTTCATCAATTAAAGCACTTTCTAATATCAGCCAATTACATCAACCTCCTCTGGCCCTTATATTTCTTAGGCTTTGTGTAACTGCTCCCTTTATCTCTAATGGGATCCTTATAATGCTGACCATGTGGCTTTAGAAGAACACCAAAATGCTAATCTAATCCCCAGTGTTGCCCAAAGGCATTACATGGGCTCTGACATGGATCCAGGATTGGTGGCACCCTAATTCAAATAAAAGCAAGAATTAGGGTTGATCAGGTGTCTCGATGACAACAGTACAATGAGCGACTGGGGGAAGGTGGGGGCAGGTTGGGGAGAGGGAGATGGCAGCAGCAAACGATCAGGCACATTTCAAAAGTAATTGGTCTCCAGGGAGGGTGTGGGTTGCTTCCTAGACCACTTCTACAGAGCCCTTTGCACCTTGCCAGCTGGAGGGAAAGTGCAGCCACTTCCAGAGAATAGCATAGTGGGGCTAATGGAATCGCACACAGAAAATGAAGGGCTGGCAGCCTGAAACCTAAGGAGACGATTAAAATGGGACTTCCTCCCAGATTTTCCTTTTTCTTCTTCTTTTTTTTTTTTTTTTTTTTTTTTAATTTAAATTTGGTCTTATCATTATGCTGACTTCACACAGAACTAGGTTAAATGCAAAAACTCCAGAAACTCAGGATCCCCAAAATAACAAGTTTAAAATCAGAGAGGTACACTTCCATCCCTGTCTTACTTCATATGTGGCATGAAATAAAATAAATTAAAAGGAAAGATTTCCAGATTTTTTTTTTTTTGGTGTGTTTTCTTTTTTCCTAAACACTGACATTTACATACTTAATTTTTGTTATTAAGCTTCTTTTTATTTCTTTTAACAATACAATTCTTAAGTTATTTCACTTCAACTTTTCCACATTAGAAGACACAATGTTGTATTGTGTTAATTCACCTGGAAAGCTATAGTGTAATGCAGAAAATTTCTAGAAATAAACAGACTGTAGGTTTTATGTGTTCTCACAATCCATCCTCTGCAAAAACAACATACTTGTTGTTAGAGCAGCCCTGTTTTGTGGTCTGGGAACACAAATGACTCTTACCAAAATATTTCAACTTTAGCATCCAATTTACTGAATTGTGTCCCAAAATCATCTTTGTGTCCCATGCTATTCTGATGAAGATTTTAATAAAAAGTTGACTACTCTAATTTTTATCTCCTTGCTGAAAGAAAGCTGGTTTATGACTGCCACCAGGCTGTACCTTTAACCCTGATAATCAGGTTAAATCTGGACAAATTATCACCACCTTATGGTGAGAGGAACAATGGAGACAGGGAGATTTTGGAAGAAAGGAGCAAGTTTATAGTGAGATATCATTCCACAGTGTCTTCCTGCCCTTATGCAAATCAATGGACTGCTCCTTCATGCAGGGCAGAACCTCAGGCTACAACACTGTTGTTTGTTTCAAGCCTTTCTCAGGAAATGGGCTGAGGCACATCTCTTCTTGCATCGACATTTTAAGTGGAGAGTTACTGTGAGCATCCTGCTGTTTTACGTCTGTCCTCTGCTGAAGGCACTTGCCTGTTGTTGGAAATATATTCTCTTAATTCTGGAGAGTGTAACAACTCTGATTATATATTTAACTGCTTTATGGATCACACATAAGACTATAACACGTGTTCTCAAAAAGGCAACTCATTTTCATTTTCAATCAGCTTCTCCACAAGATTTTTCACATAGCCAACCTTCACACCACTAATTTCATTTTAGACCTGCAATCATATCACACATCCCTTTGCCTGCTGTGCTAACATGTTTTCACATGCTTTATTTATCCTTTATTTATTCTGCAAGAGAGGCAAGACTCCTGACAGCTATCACTCTTGTGTTTTGCAAAAGGTTTGAGGCAGGACACTGGTTCTACATTAAAAAAGGTGAAGTGTAAAAGGGTGTGAGGGGAAAAGGAGCAGAGAAGAAAACAGTTCAATTGAGAGTAAATAAAAGCTCTATCCTAGGTGCACCAGAGGCAACTTCAGCAGCACTTGGCTAATGAGAGGAAGCTGGCACTGGAAATCTTCAAAAGACCCTGTGTAAATAGATTTTCAAACAGAGGAAGGTTTTCGTTGATATTCAAGCAACTTCAGTACAGTGCAGGCAAGATTCCCTTTTAGAGTCTGTCAAAATTTTTGTTTGAGCTGTTCTACATGAAAGTATGGAGGCAGATTTTCACATGCCAGATGCAGTATGGTATGCAGGATGGTACTTGCCCTAGCTTGGTGACCACTTTGTTCAGTGAAAATGACTGGGGAAGGGGAAGGGTTATGCAGTCAGGCAGCTTCACAGCAGAAGCTGCTATGGCAGAGATGTAAGATGCAATTGTCACCAGTGGTAAGGGGAATCTGTATTCCCATTTTGTTTTTCCCCCAAAATGGCAAAGCTGAGGCTTTCATGTTTTATGGGAACTGATGGTGCTGTGGTGGTGTCCTAAGTTATCTCTTTACTCTCAGCAGAGTTAGATTTTGCACATGTCTCTGGCTTTCCATTTGTAAGAGTGGAAGAAGCAAATGGAGCATTTGGAGATCAAAGGACCAGCGTGCAGAGCAAGTGCACTGCTCACCAGTGTGGTGCTCCTGGCTCCCACCCCCAGTGCATCATTTCCAGCTTTGCACTCCCCTGCTCTTGGTCTGTCACTCTAACAAGCTATTATTTGCAGAGGCCATCCACTCTAATTATACTTGTGCCAGCAGCAGTGACATCTCTACTGATGGCCACTGTATCTGGTATGTGCCTTGCTAAAATGCCTGTCTTGTTCTTTTGCATGCAAGTGTCTCAGAGCAATTAAAAACAGAGCATAATATAAGTAAGATAAAGATATAAAATGGATTATGGACAGAAAATCAAAAAGAATTGATCAATTGTTTTTCAGGGTCATTGACATCAGCTCCAGTAAATACCCTCTTCTGCTCCTTGTCTTGAACTGGAAGACCTCCTGTGTGTTGCCACCTTTCTTAACTGAAATGAAATTAATCCAGAAAGAAGTGGGAATGACAAGAATTTTCCCCCAAGTGTTACTGTTAATTAAAAAAAATTACCATAAATTTCTAACTACTTTATAGGTACAATTTAGTCTGTACCCACAAATTAGAGAGAAAATACTTGAAACATCTTATTTAGCTGAATTACTCTTCCCCCACATCTATTCACACATCTGCTAAATAGTCTTTCTGAGCAACACCTCTGTGAAATGTTTTTTAAAGTGTTTTGTAGAAGGTGATTTTTTCAAGGTTTTCCATGTTTCTCTGTTAAAGATGCACTACAGTGGCAATATTGGGCTAAGGGGCAGTGCTGGAAAGAACTTTAAATATGCTTATAACAGATGGCTCAAGAAAAGTGGCTGAAAGTTGAGAAAGTTCAGTAGGAAGGAGATAATCACTTCAGAAATTCAGCTGACAGCCTTGTGAGACAAACACCAAACACCATGGATACAGGAAGGAGAAGATGGGTGAAAGCTTGATACAGCCTTTGAGAGGAAGTTAGAGTAAGTTTGTGATCTGAGCTGGAGTGAACAGAAAATCACCCAGGAATTAACTAGATTAAAAAAAAACAGTGAAGGATTGCTGATTTTGGGCAGGAAATATGTAAGCATCAGGATTTTGCCCCTGATGGTGCTGAGTTTTTTAGATAAATACTTGGAATTCCAGGAAATCAGAAGTAAACAGAAAAGCAGTGACCTTATTAGAGGAATTCAGCAAAAAACACCAGAACAAAAGAGAGATTAATTTTCAGTGATTAATATAGAGTTCAGAAAAAATATTATTTTATAAATGTTCTCAAATATTTCAAGGATATGAACAGAGAATGTGTGCCAAAGTAAACTTTAATGTAACCTTAAGAATCTATATTACTATTTAGACATGGATTAAAATAAAAAAGGAAAAAGCACCCCAAAGAAACAAACAGAAGGAAGCTTCCTGACCAAGGTATTTTAGTCTGGAGTGCTTTTCAAAGAGAACAGTCCCATTGATTTAGGTACTGGACTTTAGCTAAAGGGCAAAGCAATAGCTAGTAAGGCATATAGCCACCCTGCTCAGGACTTCTAATGATCTCATATTCTTTCCCAAATGTCAATGGTGTAATTCTTTGTTTCATAGCCTGAAATCCTTGGACTACTCTCAGCTATAATGAAGGCAACTGAAGTGAAATAGAAAAAAGTAAGAAAATTTCACAATGGCATTGGGGGTTGAGGTGGGAGTGGGGGCATTACCATTTTCAACTCAGCATTTTAAGGTCCACTTCATTTTTTTTCAATCTAATTAATTGATCACTTCCTGACATATACAAACTCTATAAACATTAATTAGTTGAGGTAATACTTGATCTTCTTTCCCACTCCCTAGGTGCAAGTGTGGAACCAAGAATTTTCTGCATTTGGAACATGCAACTCAGAGACTTCACATTTTGCATTTTGCTTTTCAAGAAAACTTTCACATTTGAAATACATTTTTAAAAATTTAAATTCTACTTTTTTTTTTTTTAATTATTTTTTATTTTTTTAACATTGGATCAGTTGCTGTTTGATACCAAGACCCTGGCTGAATCTTACTATGAATATTGAACTGCCATTTAGTTATTTCATGTCAGTGCCTATATTTTATATTGTAGCTAAAGCATGGCAATGCCAAGGTGTAACTTCCATTTCACAGTTTATCAGTGAATAGTTTTTAAAAATCAAAACACCAGGGGGAAATAAAAGCTTACTTACCTTGAAATAGCTAGAATTGAAATTTTTCTCACCCTGAATTCTTAGTTACCATGTTGTTCAAGACTCTAAAATATGTGCTATGAATTTGTTCTGAGCATTTAAAACCACTTTTACATTTCCCTGCCCCTCTCCCCGTACAGATTTCTGTATACTTTGGGAGCAGAAGTAGTCTTTGAAGCCTGAAAAGTGAGCTTTGGCATGTAAAGAATATAGTTTGATTACCCCATTTTGCTGTTTGCTTATGAATTTTATTTAACCATTTGTGCTGTGCTTGGCTTTGTATTTACATTCAGCACATGGAAAAAGTTATGCTACTAATGTAAAATACAATAGACAAAACTTTTCCTGAGATGACTGGTTAGTCTTAGAGATTCTGTACAATTTCCCTCTTGAGTGACTAATAAGAACAAAATCACATATGGAATGATATCCTTAGCAAAGCATGTTTTAACTGTTTCCTGTGCACCATCATGTTTTCCAAGATGGCAGTACCATGAAACAATATTAGTTTCTATTCAAAGCAAAGCCGATCACAGCTGGAAGGTAGATTTTATTAAAGAAGAAGTAAATTAAGCCACAAGGGATAAAACTGAACAGGTTGAAGGCTGACTGAACTCTGAGTGTTATCCACCTTCCTATGTAAAATTTGTCTGTCTTGCAACTTTAACTAAGTTGTCCTTGAGAACAGTAAAATGAGACACTGTGTTTATTGTGGAGGACCTTACTTCCAGATTCACCCTTCTGTATTGCACAGAAAGTGTTTAGCTTTTATTTCCATAAGTAGAAATGAACTCCTTGAAGTTTATAGGTCTACCTTGACTGTGTGGTGCCTCAGATTTTTTTTTTCCCCACACTATCAGTCGGCCTAATAAAAGTGTGGCTTTTCCCTTAAAACCTTTATCCTTGCCTTGTATGTAGGGACTGAAGCTGGGTCATTTAAATTTAGTTTAAAGCAGTACTGATGAGAAAGCATTTTCATCTGATAAACAGTGGTCTATGGGTTTTGCTATAAAGAATTACTTATAACCTATGAGATGGAGCTAAGCTTTGATCACATATATATTTTGAGAAAGATCCAATGTCCTTCTGTGACAGTACTGAATGGTGATGCCCCTGGTCATGTCCTCTGCTAATCAGAAACCAGACAAAGGAGATAGGTCAGAAAAAAGCTTTATCTACTGTAGGTTCTGATTAATTTGCTCATACAGACTTCTGCATGCAGCTCTCCTTCTGAGCTACAGTCCTCAGCAAGCTTAGGAAGAAACATTTAAAATTTTGGTGATGCAATATCTGCTGATTTAATGAAAATGAAAAATTTTCATGAAAGTGCATGGACCTAATTGATGTTTTTCAAGGTGCCATATATCCCTTCGGTAAGATCAGTTTTTTTCTTTAATCTTAAAAAAATAAATTTAAAAAAGATTTAATGCATAATCATTTAACATAAAACATAAAACTCTTGTGTTCTCTGCAAGTGAAATTACAATTATTTTTTATGTTTTGCTTGGCCTTGTATGCGGGTACCTAAGAGTACTCTGAGACTTAAAAAGTTTAAAAGCTTGATTTAATTTCAATTCCTGATAAGCAATAGATAAGCACTGAAAGCTGCTCCTTTACAGGTGAAAGAAAAAGCATAATGTTGTAGAAATAAGCATTTTTTTGAAACAACTTTTTTGTTCCTTTTCACATGTTTTTGCACATCTGACTTGAATACAATAGAATTATGGGATGCAAATCTTTCTTCTTGCTTGTTTTAACTTTGTTGTGGCATAATACCAGTTAATTGTAAAACTTAGGGAAAGGTTGCGGAATGCTTGCATCTAAAAAGAAGCATTTGTTAAAATATTTAATAATTTATTTTTAAAGTAAATTCTTGAGGTTCTCATAATGAGGATTATTAAATGATGTCTATTTATGTTTTCCTTTTCTTAAACCTGAAAGGATTTTGTGTGCATTTCATTATTTCCCTGCAGGTAGGAAGGTTGTTTGAAAGATTCATCTTCTGTGCAGGTCTCCCTCAACACAGAAGTGGAAAGAGAAGTATTTATCAAAAAAGAAAAAAATATGTATAAATAAGTGGAAATTGGTGGACAGCTTAAGGGACGTTTCTGAATTTCTTTGCAACATTTAAATTAATCTTTGCAATTAATTGACTGCATTTAAAGTTTTCCCTGTCCCCTTAACTTTCAGGTTTTGTAAGGCTAAAAGTGCTTTTTGCAGAAGCTGACCTATTTTATTCCCTTTTTCATGCATATTTTAGGACAGGAAAGTTGGAGGCATCCTAATATATTATATACTGCAATTATGACGTGATTGTATTTTCAATGCAAATAAACTTTTTTTCATGTTCTACTTGAACCAGTTGCCTTCAATAAGAACTGAAGTGTCCTCTTTCTTTCAGAAACTATTTATTACAGTTGCAATACATATTCTATTTCCATATGCACTGCAACTGGTTATTGAAATATGCTGGCAGCAGGCCGTTTTCTAACATGTTATAAATTCACTGAATCAGCAAAAAAGCTTTCATAAAACTGGATTATGAGGGTGTACATTGACTTAAAGCTATGGAAGAAACCACTGAAGAAGTAATAATGTTCTAGATGTAGTTGTTTGAGACTACAAAGAAATCTAATGAGAAGCATAAGGTAAGAAGAAGTGATATTTTCATTCTTCAACTTATTAAAGTTGGAAGAAACATTTCTGAAAGGCTTCTGGGTACCAAAACATATTCATTCTATCTGCACATTTACCTGACATGTCCAGCTTTCCACATCTAAAAGTTTTACAATATTTTACAAGGGTACGACTTGTCCTGAGAAGAAATATTTTGTCTCTTTCCAAACTTTTCCTTTTCTAGTCTATTTAAAAATTTTAAGAGAGTAAATGTAGAATTATGTAAATTTAGTTGATATAGCAAGTATAAGCCTGAAAAACATCCTATGAGTTTGTTGCCTCAGCTTTTATTTCCTCAGATTCTCAGCTCTTATTTCCACACAACTAACACACCAGCTTCTGCCCAAACCTGCCCATCCTGCCCTGAATCTTGGCTGCAGGCATCATTCTGGAGATGATTATCTAATCTATTTAGATTAGATGTTAGGAAGAAATTCTTCCCTGTGAGGGTGGTTACTGGCACAAGTTACATTGAGCCTCTCTGGATGCCCTATCCCTGAATGTGTTCAAGGCCAGGTTAGATGGGACTCTGAGAAACCTGGTCTAATGAAAGAAGCAAGGGGGGCTGGCACCAGATGATCTTTAAGTTCCCTTTCAACTCAAGTCACTCTATGATCCTGTGTCAGAATTTCTCAGTCTGCATGTCTCTGAAGCACTGGAACCCTTGTCTACACTAAAAAGGCCCACTATTGAGCTAACTTCTGTCAATCTCTGCTCTTTCTGAAAGGCCATTTTCATGTGGCACTAAACAAATACTGGTAGAGGTTCTAGGAAAGCAGGCAAGATAGAAAAAAATTGCTTGATTTGCTGAAGAAAAAAATTTTGTAAAAATATTCTCCTTGTAATACAGGTTTGACAATAGCATTTTTCTTCCCTATACATTCTGCTGCAATCTCATTACACATATGCAACAGTTTGCTGGGGTTTGAAATTGGTTTGGTTAATCTAATTGATGTGAAACTCAAATCATAAGGTTGTGAAAGCTGTGTCTTTCACAGAATTCAGTGCTACTCTTCTAGTATCTGGCTGGTAACTGGGGAGATGTTTCCTCTAAATCTTGCTTAAACATTGCTAAAGTCAAGTTTGCAACAGACAGAGGTGCTAGAAATCTTGGAAGAATTGCATTTTTTTTTCCTCCTTGCATATTTGTCCTATTGCTACTGAAATCTTAGTGCTTCAAGGAAAATTTTGGTTTGAGCTCTGAAAAAACCAAGCAAAAGAAGTTACGTGTTGGCATATTGGATTGCCACTGGCCAGTCAAAGTGTGAAGGGTATACATGTTTTTGTAGGTATTATTTTGCATTTCCTGGATCAGTTTTTTGCAATATTCTCCAAGTTTTTATTTGAGCAGTGGCCACCCCGGGCTGGTCTTTCAATATCTCTTGATTGTAACTTCTTGTTGTTTTCCAAGCTTTATATCTGCACCAGCAGCTTCCCAATTTTGGCTGCTTAGATAAGGAAAACATCCTATGGCAGGATTAGAACTGGTCCAGGTGTAAGGAGAGGAGGAAATTATGTTCTTCTTGCAGAATGACAAACAGTTTCATAGGACTAGTAAGGGCAGTTAACCAGATATTGTAAATTATTTTCCATGAAATTAGAATTGGGAGTGCTTTTGCTTTGGTTAGAAGAATGGGAATATGCTACCCTTATTCTCTTGTTAAGAAATCCTGAGAAAAAACTCTGGTCTAGTTATATAACTACTAGTTACTATTAGTTATAACTATATAGTTATATAACTATTACACAACTCTTCTATCTGCACTGCTTTGGAATAACTTTCAAACATTCTGTTCTGCTAGTCTTTGCAGATATTTCTATCAAATGATGAATGGCCAACCATTTACTGCCTGTACAAATAATACAATAAATTTATTTTGTATATTCTCAGAAACTCAAAAAATGATAAGCAAAAATATTTCTATGGCACTACACTGAATTTACCAGGATTTCAAAAAATTACATGGTTTCAATTTTTTAAATTGGAAATTCTGTTCTAAACAGAATAGAACATAGAAGTGAGTGACTGGAAAGTTATATGATACTGCTAATATTTTGTATAAGCTTAGTCAGCTTTATTTTTCCTCTGAAACCAAAGTTTATAGAAAAATCAGTTCCAAGATTTGTATTTTGTAGCTGATGATATATTACTATCTGGAAGTTGGAGTGTAATAATTATTTTCCCAGTGGGTCTGTCTACTCAAACTATGGCTCTTGCAACCTTGGAATAAAATACCTTCCAAAGTGTTTTTTGACATACAATGTAATGCCTCTATAAAATTATTTGTGTTATTTGCCAGGTGTGCTTTTGGTTGTATATAAGCTTTGAAATTATATGGGTCTCATGTTGCTTTAATAGTTGTAATCCTCTAGCAGAAAGGAGAACTTCCCCAAAAAACTTTGATTTTCTATCTTTGCTCAAAAAGAATGCTCAGCAGGGCAAAAGCAATTGTGAAGGACAATCACTATTGGTGCTTATATCATGGACATGTAGTAGAGTTTGCTGCCATTTGTAAGGATTTTTGGTGCTACTAATTAAATGAAATATTATAAAAGTAGAAAAAAAAATCAATTAAATAGACAGAGGGCTTGAAAAATATTGAGAATTCCAAAAACTGTGAAACAATGCACAATACATGAGGATCAGCTGAAGTAAAAACATTTAATCTCTTCACTGTATTATTACTTTCTTTCCCAGGTCTTTCTGGAGCATGTGTACCTATAAGAAAAGCAATAGTCACAGATAATAATCATGTTGCCAGTAAGTTGAGGTATCGCACTCAGGATTAGCTGGGGCTTAGCAGAAGGACAAGGTCATTGCCAGGGCTCTCCAATTACTGCTGGTATCACTGCCTTTTCTAAAGTGTAAAATGACAGCAAGCTTTTGAAGGTTAAATCCAGCAACAGCAGCTTCTGGATGGGCTGGTGGTAAATGAGTGACACTGAGTCGGAGAGTTTGATGTTTTTTGGTGTGATAAGTTCCCAATGAAGATGACTTTCATTTCCAACCTAAGCTATTTATAACCTATAAACTGAGCTGCAAAATGTCTGACCCTAATGAGAGAGATGCTTTAATAAAGTTAGTGACAATTCCTAGGGATATTTGGGATAAATAATAATTGTTATTATGATATATTTTCATTAGCTTTTGTTTCACTTTTTGGACTCAGCTAAATTTACAGTGTTCCCTTAATTAATGGGGATTTGTGGTGCTATCCTAGCAATAAAATGCAGTGGGCCCCTGTAACCAGAGGGCTCACAAGATGAATGTTATTTTTTTACACTTCAACACAATTTGATTCCTGCTTCTCTGATAAACAGAAAATTACTTGATAACTCACTCTTTTTTGGGGGGCAGTGAAGGTGGAACAGGAAAAAAAGGAGAGTTTGCATGCAGTATGGCAGTTTCAAAAGTAAAGTTTACAGGATTCCCTAGAATTTGGATCAAAACATTTAAGAAGGCTTCAGTGTATTCTCCCAGTAAGCCACAGAGCAATTAATTTCTTCAGGAAATTGTATTTATTTCCTGTTGTTCATTAAACTGCTGGATTACTTGTTCTTACTGCCCTTCATTTTTAGGATTTGGAAAGAGGCTGATGAAATTCAGCCCTTTCTTGGGGTCATTCCTGTACCCTGGTAAAATCTGTGGCAGGGCATGAGTGCCCAGTGCTCCTGTTTGGTGTGACCCATGGCTAGGTGTCATCCCAGGGAACTTGTCATTGGATGGGTGTATTGCTTTGAAGGCAAACCACTGGGAAGAGTTAACTCCACATGAACACATTGCTAGGGATTCCAAGTCAGAATTACAATTTAATAGGAAAAATTGCAATAAAGTCAATAGCACAGAAACACTGGTTTATACTGACTAAATCGGAATATGAGCTGATAGCCTGTTGGTCAGCAGTGTGATTGGAGTGATGGATGCAGTCCTGTTGAAGCAGTGGCCCTTTAGAAAGGTCTGATCTATCTCTGGAGGTCCAGTGGTGGTTATCAAGAGCTCTTCTCCTCTGGGAATTCAGTCATGGTGGAATCATGGTGTTCCAAGCTCCAGATTACATACAAGTAGGAATGTTTGGTTCCTCCACCAGGGCAGGGCATGTCACATAGGACATATAATCCACATATAATCCACATATAATTCTGTGAGTCATTCTGGGAAAACTTGATGGCCCATTAGCAGAGATGCCCCCTCAGGATGGCAGCTGCTTCCCTGGAGGGAGTCATGGAGAAGATAAAGGACAATGCTTCACCCATTTTAACAGCTCATGTAGGTGGTAGTAGAGTACATACATTTGGTTACACCTTCCATTGTAATCCAAGACAACGGGTGAGATATCCCAGGCCATGTGGGATGCTGCTAGGCTGTGGTGATCACTGTGAAGTGCAGTCTTGGAAACTAAAAAATTCACTTTCTGAATGGTATGATCTGAAAATTTTTAAGGAATTTTTCCTTCGTTAAATTTTCTGAAGGAAATGCTAGGGCGCAGCTCTGGGGATTCAGCAGTGTCATGGTTTGGGAATGGCACTCCCCATCTTATTGTTCCCACTGAAACATCCCAGATTATGTGCTGCTTGCTCACTTTCCCCCCCCCTCCCTCCTTGTCAGGATGGAGAGGAGAACTGGAGGCATGTAAAAGTAAAGATTGTGGGTTGAGATAAGAACAGCTTACTGTAAATAGCAATAAAACAAGAAAAACTATCGGTAACATCAATAGTAGTAGCAGAATGGGCAAGATAAGAGAATGATTTACCTGCAGCTGCTCACCATGTGGAACCTGGTGTCACCTGATCCC
This sequence comes from Muscicapa striata striata, assembly GCA_030060385.1. NCBI lineage: Eukaryota > Metazoa > Chordata > Aves > Passeriformes > Muscicapidae > Muscicapa > Muscicapa striata. The sequence continues at coordinate 1,643,700 of JAREIS010000206.1, forward strand.
ACATTGCTAACAGGGAAAATGTCCCTATCACCCTGTGCATGGTGTATAGAATGGTATAGAATGACCCAGCACCTGGCTGAATCCCTCCTGGCTGCTGCAAAAGTTAACTCTGTCCTGGCCAGAACCAGGAGAGGCACCAAATTTGGCAAGGTCTCTCAGTAACTTGCAAATGTTTGAAGAAAAATACACAACAGAAAAAAACCCCAGCATCTGAAGCTGCTCTTTATAAAGCAAACTGAAGCTTATAAAAGCAGTATAACGGATTTATATCTCCCAAAAAATTTAAAATTAGGTCATTTCCTTGCAGTCCTTCAGGGAAACATTTCAGTGCTGATCCCCATTCCTATTCTCAAGCCATTGCCTTTCTGCAGTGAATACAACATAGTGTCATAAACCTCCTTGCATTTAACTGAATGTCAAGCTGCATTTCTTGCAAAGACTTGAACTGAAGGGTTAAACAGCTTTCTCATCCTCTTCTTAGTCTTTTGGTATAAATAGCTTTTGATAATTTGTTACTTTGTTTTTCTTATTTCTCATGTGAATAATTTTCTTACAAAAAGGGTCCTGTATAAGCACAACATTGTAGAAGATGTGTGAATACAAAGAAAAAAGACTGTCTTCAAATCTGCACTGACTTATTTAATAGAATTGGGTGGTTGTGATTTAACTTCAAAAAAAATCTACCCACCTCAACCCACATAAATGCTGATATATTTCCATTCTGTTTCAGAAGTTGATTTTTCAAGTGAGTCTTATGGTGTCCTATAAAAACAAGGGCTTTTGAAGACAAATCTTGATGCTGAAGTTGACAGAAGTTTCATTTTGATATTTCTAATAGTGAGCAAGAGAAAGACCCAATATCCAGCAAGAAATTAACAACATGCCAGTTCTATTAATTATACTGTTATTACTATCTATTAACTTAGACACAGTGATTTAGAAGAAGTAGTGATAGTAGTTTTATTTATGAGGAATCCAGCCTGTCACCAGAAAATTTTCAGGGCAGGAGGTTTGTTCTCATGTGGTACTCAAACATTGCACCTGTAAATGTCTATTGAAGAAGTTGAATGCAGAAAATTGAAATTGTGTTTTGCTATGGTGTTCAATAGCCTTGTTATAGAAAATTCAACTCTTTTGAGATTGGGTTTTCACACAGCTTTTTAGTTGAACAATTTTAGTGAATGACTCAGCATTCAAACTTGGACAAAAACTTGCAGAATAACTTAAAAAAAAAATTTAAAAGAAAAATCCCTGAACCAGAGTTTCAGTCTGAGTTTCTGCTCTCTTGAAAATGATCCTGTGTGAATCAGGTTCCTTTTGCTTTTGGGAACTCACAGTTTTCTCTTTCCAGGAGTTTTCATAGCCATGAACTAGCAAACTAGATAAGAACATCATATATCAATCAGAAAAAATATCAACAGATTCTGAATAATTGTCATTAATATCAGTAGCCTTTAACCTCACCCAACAGTGGTACTGGTATTTACTTAATGTCCCTTCAAGTACTCAGACTAATAATATGCTAGGTAAAAGGAGTTGTAGGTTGACATCTAAGTGGAACTCAACAATGCATATAAATGATTAAAATATTTATATAATTTCACTATGTTTAAGGACATTTTAAAATGTCTTTATAGGATTTATTTGCAGTCTCTCTGCTGTGCAGGTTAGAAAAACATCCATTTCTGACTACAGTATAATCATTAGTCTAACAACTCATTGACCACCACTGCTTCTCTAAAGTCTGAGCTTCCTCCTTCTTACACCAAACCATAAATTCATTCTGCTGTTCAGTCATCATGGTGTAGCTGGATCACCATGATGCAAAACTCAAACTACCTTCTTAGCTGTGTTGCAAGAGTTTTGACCAGGAATGAGCAAGCTCTTGATATTTTTGCTTTGGGTGCAAGCTTAGATTTTAAAGGTCAAATTTAATCCAAAGCCACCTTGAATGAGTTTCTTATGAGTTTTTGCATTTACTTTTCTTTTCAATAACTTGGATATCACACTGCTGGAATTATTGAATGGTGAGGAGGAACTGAATAGCACCAGGAACTGAATAGCAGAGACAGAGAAATTAGATTGCCCTCATTCAAATTGTGCTTTAATGTTGAAAGCATATTTAAAAGTAGTTTGAATTAACCAGATGAAACATGCAGATGACAGATACTTTTCTATTCAAAGTGTGCAACCACCACATTATGAAAAGCCAGGCTAGGATATATACCAGTGCACAACAATGCAAGTGTAATATGCAAACTTTTCTTATTCTGGAGCGTGTTTTTGTTTTCTTTTCTTTGTTTTACTTTTCCTTTAAAGGATTTCAGAGCAGTTAGATACTGTCCGTGTGGAAAGGGCACAATTTTCTCATCTTTTCTCATTTGGGTTGATGTAAGATGACATTTGCCATGCCATTTGTCTCACTCTTAGCTATTTAGAGGTGTTTGCCCAAAGAATCCTTTTGGGAACTGGTTTCTAGACTCAGGGCTGATATTGCTTTCTGGGTGAAACCTTCTAACCTCTTCAAAGAAAAGACAGATTTGACCCCAAAGCCCTTATTTATAACAACCAGTCACAAGGTGACCACCCTGCATGACCTGTGGAATATACTACACACTATTTTTAGACAGAACAGAATGCTCTCAAGGTCAAGCAACACAGGCCATGATTAACAAAGAATTCCTGCAGAATTATTATTCAATATTAAACTGCATTTTAGGTCCCCCAGAAAATAAAAACGAGAGACGGTAGATAAAGGTTTGACCAATATCTGTGCTGTTCTTGGCCATCTTGAGTTAGTGATTTTTTCACTTTAGAAAGAAAAGAAAGCAATAATAATTTAAAGGTTAAATGAAATGTCTTGTTTTTATGGTTATAAACAAGTGTGCATACACATATAAACTTACATATTCGGTTCTGAAATACTGTAATTTTATACAAACATGCTTTGTCAGTCTTTAATTTTCCACAGACAATAGTTATTCATAATCATGAACAAAATATTAACCTGATTTAAGAAAAAAATACATACCACAAATCAGTGGTCTAAATGTAAATCGGACACAAATGTAAAATAAATGGACATTGCAGATAAAGAATTTTTTAAAAAGAAGCTTTTTACTTTGCCACACACAATTTGAGAAGAATCTGTAAATAGCTCATAAGAACACATGTGTAAGAGAAAAAGACTAAGGGATCTGTGAAAATCAAATCACTTAATGAATTTCAAATACCTTGAGAGTTGAATAAGTTGTTGAGCAAGAGTTGTAAAAGAATTTAAGCATTCAAAGTTGTTTAAGAAACTTTTTTTTTACTGAGATTTAAAAAATTGCAATATATATTTAGCTGTTAGGGGTATTGAGAAGTAAATGAGGATCACATGTAGTGCTGCATGGTTATTTCATCCAACAAAGAGAAATTCTAGTCATTAATTTAAATTTTTTTTTATAGTGAATTATTACAGTAGGACTTGACAAATTTGCAGCCTTTTTCATAGTGGTTTATAGTTTATTATACAACTCTCCAGTTGAGCTTTGCTACAGTTGCTAAACTCACTATGCCTTTTTATACTCTTGGGAAACTGGACATTTTTTGGTTTTTTTTAATCTCACGTTTTACCTTCTGTTTAGATTTTGAGAAAATTTGAAATGCTGAGCAGACAGCTAAATATTTCTCTCATGAAGGTTAATAACACTTTGTGTTCATTTGAGAATTTTAATATTTCCATTTTAAACATCAACTTTCAAGAATTTAAAGTTGGTAATAGAGTACATCAATTTTACATTAGATTTAGCATTCTGAACAAAGAATGCTAAATCTTTTTATATAAGGGGATACATATTCAGCCTTTGTACAAATGACACATAATACACACGTAAGGTTATCAGTGAAAACTGTTATTTTTAAGTAGAAAAAACTCTCCAAATAAAAGCACACTGTATGGATCTAACGAAAAGTTTTTAGAGTACTTATTTTCAAATATCTCTCCCCACATACATACTTCCAATTTGTGACTATTATTAGTTATTCTTGCCTTTGCTGTAGAAGTTTTTTATAGACATATTCAGTCATATTGTGCTATGCTTTCAACAGATCTCACCAGCTGAATACAGTCAGCTCTGCTCCTTCAACAGCGAAGGGAAAAATAATGGTGCTGATCCAAATTTCTTCTGAGTCAGTATTAGGACCAGTGGTGTGACACTATTCTCTAAAAAGGAGGTCAAACAAGATCCTGATTGCTTCTGACTTAAGAGAATCTTGATACATTTTATCAATTGAAGACTCCAGATTAAAATTTGTAGATAGCTTTCTGTTGTTTTAAATTTTCCTTATGATATCATTTAGTCCTGATGCTCTGTCCTAAAGCTTTGATAGCACAGTGTTTATGAATGTTGTGATTCAGTCTAAGAGAAATCCTTAAAACTGTTCTTTGGTGCTCTCAACACTAGGGCTTTTTGTGTGTTGTATGTTTGTTTGTTTAGGATTTTCAAAGTTTTCCTTTTTTAAAAATTGTGACATACTGAAAGATAACTAAGCACCACTTTGAAAATGTAAAGGATGTGTCATATTTTTAGAAGCTTTTTTTCCCCCCTGTGGTTTCAACTCTTACAGTTTAATCCCTTTATATGGGTAACCCTCCAGAAAGCAGGTATCTTTGAAAAGCTGGCAGTATCTAGAGAAATTGAGATTAAAAAAATAGTGCTGTTCCATATTCTGTATTTTTTTTACAGTTTCCAAAAACTATTTAATTCTTACTACCACAAACTACTCCATACATTAGTGATGTAATATGATTAGGAGTGTCTTATGTAGTCTCAAAAAGGGGGTAAAAAAAAAAGTGAGAAAACTTTCATGCAGGAGATGAGAAACTTTAGAAGTGTCCAGAAAAACTTAATGAGGGTAAATCTATTTTGAATTATTTGGTTAAAGGGAAAGTAACTTGGGATTTTTTGTTTCTATCTGTCTGCAAGGAAACAAAGCAGCATTTAGTGAAACCAACAGAATTTGAAGCAAACCCCTTAATGGAAGAAAAATCTATGTAAGCATCAAAATTGGCCAAAGTAATGATTAAAAACTTGAAGATGTTTAAAAAATCTGGCATTTTTTACACTTAAGTCAGGGACTAGCATTAAAGGAAATGTTTATCTGTAACTAAGTTCTCGCATCTTCTTCACTTAAATTGTTCATTGAGTGATGTCACTTCGAGGGACAGAGAACAGGGCTAAATAAACCTGGTGTAATCTGGTATGACAACATCTACACTATTTAGTGGGAAAATCTGTGTCATGATAAACACAGCTTTCCAAAATTACATTTTATTCTGATGGTTTACTTGGGGTAGTAGGTGTAAAACAAAGTATTCAAATGCTATTTGAAGCCTGTGCTTTACATGATCAATGCATATAAACTCAATAAAAATTAGTTTTCTGTTATTCTTTCAGTTGCCATTATATATTAGCATTTTTTACCAAAGGTGAAATAACCCATATAATTTCTTAAAAAGTACTAGTGAGACAGAAAATTCTCCACCAGAGCTATAAGAAATATACCCAGAAGTAGTTAAATGATTCTGTTTACATTCAGAAACAGGAGAGGCAGATATTCAATGAAAGAGATTAATTTCTGAAACTTATTTTGTTCAATATTTTTGGAGGGATGAGGAATAAGAAATGAGAGTTTCCTAAGAGATAATTTGAAATGCACAGAGTGAAACAGAAATATCCTTATTTTATGTAAAAGATGCTCTACACTTCTTAGAAAATAGTTGATTCATACAAAAATATGTCCCCTGGAAGAGGGCCAAGGTTTTGGTGCAATGTTCTTCTTGGTAGCACGTAGTGTGAATCTAAGCTGCAAAAGGAAAGTTTTAACTTGTGCTTTTCCTCTATCCAATTTGGGAAGAAGAAATGTCTGCGATGTGCAGAGGGATTGTACTAGGCAGTCATAGTTTAATTCAAAGAGAAATGAAGTCCTACCATAGAACAAATTGTCTGCCTATTTCTGCATAGCACTGAGGTGCTCATTTTTAAATTTCACTGAGTTAATGATACTGGATACCTTACAACTCTCAACTTCTTGAAGGATCAGACTCTGAGTGCTGAAAAACTTTACAGGCACTTCTTACCATATATCTTTGAGTAAAAGTCCTTGAGGTAAAAAAAATAAAATTTAATTTTATTTTCCATATGATTCCAGGGAGCTGCTAATGAGCTACACAGTTTATCTTCAGAGGAAGAAGAAGAAGAAAAAGAAGATGAAGAAGATGAAGAAAATAATAAAATTACGAGGTAACTTTGTTTGCTTCCTCAAAATATTTTAGAAAAATGCAGGCAAAAGTTGAAGGCCTTAAAATTTTTGATATTCACCTTTTATCCCAAGGGGATTTTTCCCAACAGTTTCTTTTTTTTTCTTCTTTTTTTTTTTTTTTTTTTTTTTTTTAACTCGTGTGTCAAACGTACAAGGGAAGAAAAACCCTGTGATGAACTTGAGATATGGCAAAGCCTTAGTAACTGGAGTATGTGCTATTTTTAAAAGAGTTTGCGGACTCAGAGCCCTGTGCTGTTGTTTTCAGCTATAAGCTGGCTGTTACTCTGTGTTTTCTTTAAGTGTGATTTCATCGAGCTCTGTGTTCTGTCTGGGTGATGTATCTCAGTGCAAACAGCTCACTGTTAGCCATTATGTACCTATTAGCACTGATTGCTTTCTGATAGCGTTTCACCAGTTGGTTTCACTCACTTTGACAGGTTTGGTGCTTTGTTTAACCTTTAAACTAGTGGGGCAATAACACTGCTGACAGAATTGGAGAAATAATTAAGGAAAACTTAGTCAAGGCATAAGAAAACAACTGTAACAAGGCAGATCTTTCTGGTGGGTTTGAGTTGTCAGTTAAAAGAGGAAAAGGATGGGGCACACATGTGGTCAGAGCAAAGTACAACACAAGTATTTTCCATTTAATCTGCAAGAATGCAAGAATCCAGAGATTACTACTGCTTTATGAATTTTATTTTTTCTCTCTGTTGGTGCATACTGTTCCAGGCCTGGAAATAATTTTTTCTCTGTTTTTTTTTTTTTTTTTTTTTTTCCTTACAGAATGTGTAACAGCAGTGAGAATACTTTCAATTTAGGGAGCATTGCTGGTTTGATTTATGGGGAAAAAGAAAATCTCAGTATTTTTAAACATTGTCTGCAGGAAAAAAAAAAGTCATAGAATCAAAGAATAAGCTAAATTGGAAGGAATCTACAGGATCACTGATTCCAGTTTCAAGCCCTGCACAGCACCATCCCCAAGAGTCATACCATGTACCAAAGAGAATCATCCAAATGCATCCTGAACTCTGCCAGGCTTGGTGCTGTGACCACTTCCCTGGGGAGCCTGTTCCAGTGCCCAATCATTCTAGGAGAAGAATCTTTTTCTAATATCCAGCCTAAACCTCCCCTGATACAACTTTTCCTCTGGTTCTGTCACTGGTCACCAGAGAGAAGAGATCAGTGCCTGCCCCTCCTCTTCCCCATGTGAAGAAATATGGGTGAGGTGTCTCCTCAATCTCTTTTCTCCAGGCTGTGACCTCAGCTGATCCTCATGCAACTTCCCCTCAAGACCATTCACCATCTTTGTTGACTTCCTCTGATCACTCATTAATTTATATTATGGTTCCCCAAAATGCACACTGTATTCAAGGTGAGGCCGCCCCAGGGCAGAGCAGAGTGGGACAATCCCCTCCCTTGCCCAGCTGGGGATGCTGTCCCTGATCCCCCAGGACACGCTTGGCCCTCCTGGCTGCCAGGGCACTGCTGGCTCATGTTCAACTTGCCATGGACCAGGAGCCCAGGGCCCTTTTCATGGTGCTGCTGTCCAGCATCTCATTGCCCAGACTGTCCATCCATCCAGGGCTGCCCCATCCCAGGGGCAGGATCTGGCACTTTCCCTTGTTGAACCCCATGTGCTTGGTCACTGCCCATCCCTCTGATCTGCTGAGGTCTCTCTGCAGGGCCTCCCTGCCTTTGAGGGAGTCAATAGGTTCTCCAGGTTTTATATCATCTCTGAATTTGCTCAGTATCCTTTCCAGACCTGCATTCAGGCTGTTGATGAAGAAGCTGAAGAGCACAGGGCCAAGAATGGAGCCCTGTAGAGCCCCACTGGTGACAGGTCAGTGGTCTGATGTCACCTCATTCACTGTCACCCCTTGTGCCTGACCTGTGAGCCAGCTGCTCACCCCCCCCCATGATGTGTTTACCCAGCTGTGTGCTGGAAGTTTTGTCCGTAAGGATATTGGGAGAGAGAACATTGAAAGCTGGACTGAAATTCAAAAAGATTACATACACTGGCTTCCCTTGATCAGCTGAGTGGGTTACCTTGTCATAAAAGAGAATCAGGTTTGATAAGCAGAACATTCCACTCATGAAGCTGTGCTGGCTCTGACTGATGGCTGCATTGTCTTTCAGGTGTTTTTCAATACCTCCCTGAATAATCTTCTCCATAACGTTACCAGGCACTGAAGTGAGACTGACAGGCCTGCAGTTCCTGGGGTACTGCTTCTTGCCCTTCTTGAACACTGGGCAATGTTTGCCAGCTTCCAGTCAGCTAGGACATGTCCAGAGTCCCAAGATGTCTCAGAATGCATCTAGAGAGGTTTTCCTATGAAATCAGCTAGCTCTGAGTATCCTTGGATGAATCCTATCAGGTCCCATAGATTTGTAGGGATCCAGGTGGAGCAGCAGATCCCCACTTTCAGGGTCAGCTGGGAGCTGATCACTCTCACAGTCATGGTCCTCCAGCTCAGGGCACTGAGATCTCCTTGGTCCATCATCTGTGTTGAAGACCAAAACAAAAAAGTGCATTAATTACCCATATCCCCATTTGTGAGGTGACCATCCTTATCCTGTAATGAGCCAATGTTGTTTTTATACTGCATTTTGCCATTAGTATTTTTGAAAAAACTCCTTTTATTGTCCCTCATGGTTTCAGCCAGTTTCAACTCCAGTTTTCACTGCACAAATGTTCTCCCTACAGTGACAGCAGCATCTCTGTATTCCTCCTGTGTCATGTGACCTTGCTTCCACTTGCTTTTTGCCTTATTTCCAAGAGAAGATTCCAGTTCAGCCAAGCCAACCTTCTGCCCTGCCTGCTTGAATTCCAACATCTGTGAATTGCTGCTCCTGTGCCCTTTGGAGGTAATGCTTAAAAAATGCAATGATGGACCCCAGCAACTGCAATACAAAATTTTTCCAGGGCATTTTGCTCACTTGTATCATGAGCAGCCTGATGTCTGCTCTCCAAATGTCCAGAGCTGAGATTTTCCTGGCATTTGTCCTGCTCTCAACAGAGATTTTAAACTCAATCACCCTGTGGTCACTGTGGCCAAAGCAGCTGCCAATCTCCACATTGCTCATGAGATTCTCTCTGTAGATGAGCAGTAGTCAAGGGGGACATCTTCCTGAGTCAGGTCCCTTAGGACCTGGTCCATAAGTTGTCATTCAGGTTTCTTAGGAATCTTTTGGCCTGGATTGTACCAGCTGTGTGATGCTCACAGTTAATTTCTGGCAAGTTGAAGTCCCCCATAAGGACAAGTGCAGTTGCCTTGGAAGTGTCCTTCAGTTCTTCAAAGAACAGTCTGTCAGTGTTATTGTCCTGGCTGGGAAGTCTATAGTAGACTCCCATGACAACACCATCATTACTTTTTTGCCCCTTGGTTCTTACCCAGAGGTTCTCAACTGTGCCACTGCCAAGCAAGGGCTCCATACATTCTATTCCCTCCATTTCATACAGTGCTGACCCCTTCTCTTCTGCCCTGCCTATTCCTCCTGCAGAGAGCCTGGAACCATCCAACAGGGCACTGCAGTCACAGGACTCATTCCTAACTCATAGGTTTCACGTATACCAGTAATGTCAAATCTCTGGGATACAACAAAAGCCTTGAGCTCCTTTTGTGTGCTCCTCATGCTCTGTGCATTAGTGTACAAAAATGGTGTGGTGCATAGTAGCCAACACCTCCTAGAGCAGATTGAAGTTAGTGCTCATTTCCTCAAGTTTTGGCACAGCATCCCAATGCTCCTCACTGGTGAGTGTGGTTTTGTCCCTTTCCTCCTGCCATGCTAGTTAAAAGTTCTGTCAACAAGCTCCTGTGCTACAGCTCTTTTCCGCTCTGAGATAGGTGCATCCTGTCATGTGTAAGTAGACCAGATGTGGAGTAGATCATCCCATGGTCAACAAATCCCAGATTTTGACATGGGCACCAACTTTGGAGCCATGCATTGACCTGATAGATCTGCCTCTTCCTTTTGCTATTATTTGTTGTTACTGAAAGATCATCCCTTGTGCTCCTCATCCCTCTATCAATCATCCCAGAGCCCTGATGTCTCTTCTGATTGCACTTTGACTTCTATTTATTATTTTGTTGATGCTAGCCTGAACAACAAAGAGCAGGTAATAATTGGAGGACCTTACTAGCCTGGAGAATTTTCCAGTAATGTCCTTTATCTCACCCCTTGGAGACAGCAGACCTCGCTGTGGGTTGGGTCTGGTCTGCAGAGCAGGCCCTTCATTCCCCCCATATGAGAATTCCCTACATTTCTACATCTATTCTTCTCCTCTTAAAAGAAGAGGTGTTGATGTGGGCCCATGGCACTGTTGAAATCACCCTGGGTTGCTCTTGGAACACTGCCTGTTCTCCTGGTTGGCTCCTGAGGGCTTCCAGGTCCTGTTGAGGCTCAGTGCTGAACTCAGGAGCCATCAGGAGCTCAGTCTTACCCCTGGACCTTCCTTCAGTCATGGCTTCATAAGCCTGCCCAACTGAGTGTCACAAAACTTTCTACCCACTCTGGTTTCCTGTAGAAGCTCAGTAAAAGTGACCAAAACACTGTCAAACATAAACTGAGTATGAATCCCAAGGTATGAATCCCAAGCAGGAATGAATTAAAGTTGAATCAATATTGTTATTAATACTAGTTAATTATATATAACACATAAGATAAATTAGTTTATTGATAGGTTACACATAAGAAGCACTTTCTAAATTTATGAGGCTAGTAGGCTGCTGCAAAATCATAAGCATCCTCACTTTGCATAATTGCAGCAAGCTGCAAGTTGCATCAGCTGCAAAGTTGCATCCTGAACAGATGAAAGAGTTGGAGCTCTTAATCTGATATGCTAACTTTCTAGCAGCTGCTAGGACACCTAGCTTCAGTTCATTGCTGCTTGGGGGACCAACAGTCTCCCATGAAATGATTGTGTCATGGGGGCATGAAAACTCCAGTAGTCCTCTGGCTCTTGAGATATGGCTGGTCAGACCCTCAGTGGATTTTCCCCCCTTGAGCTGCTCCTTGTCAGGTTCTAAGCCTTGTTCACTCTCTCTCTGGCCTTCATAAACAAGCAGGATTACAGTCATGGCTCAAATCTTGGCTTGCTTGAAAAGTAATTTCACTGACCATCTCAGACTTTGCACAAAGTTGGTGTTTTCCTCTCTTAAAATCAGGAGCTTTCTTTTCTTTTCTTTTCTTTTCTTTTCTTTTCTTTTCTTTTCTTTTCTTTTCTTTTCTTTTCTTTTCTTTTCTTTTCTTTTCTTTTCTTTTCTTTTCTTTTCTTTTCTTTTCTTTTCTTTTCTTTTCTTTTCTTTTCTTTTTTCTTTTCTTTTCTTTTTTCTTTTCTTTTTTTTTCTTTTCTTTTCTTTTCTTTTCTTTCTTCTTTTCTTTCTTTTCTTTTTCTTTTCTTTTCTTTTCTTTTTTTCTTTTCTTTCTTTTTCTTTTTTCTTTCCTTTTCTTTTCCTTTCCTTTTCTTTTTTTTCCCTTTTCTTTCCTTTTCCTTTTCTTTTCCTTCCTTCCCTTCCTTCCCTTCCCTTCCCTTCCCTTCCCTTCCCTTCCCTTCCCTTCCTTCCCTTCCCTTCCCTTCCCTTCCTTCCCTTCCCTTCCCTTCCCTTCCCCTTCCCTTCCCTTCCCTTCCCTTCCTTCCCTTCCTTCCCTTCCCTTCCCTTCCTTCCCTTCCCTTCCTTCCCTTCCTTCCCTTCCTTCCTTCCCTTCCTTCCCTTCCCTTCCTTCCCTTCCCTTCCCTTCCCTTCCCTTCCTTCCTTCCCTTCCCTTCCCTTCCCTTCCCTTCCCTTCCCTTCCTTCCTTCCCTTCCTTCCCTTCCCTTCCCTTTCCCTTCCTTCCCTTCCTTCCCTTCCTTCCCTTCCTTCCCTTCCCTTCCCTTCCTTCCCTTCCCTTCCTTCCTTCCTTTCCTTCCCCTTCCTTCCCTTCCTTCCCTTTTCCTTTTTTTTTCTTTTCCTTTTCCTTTTCCTTTTCCTTTTCCTTTTCCTTTTCCTTTTCCTTTTCCTTTTCCTTTTCCTTTTCCTTTTCCTTTTCTTTCTTTTTCTTTTTCTTTTCTTTTTCTTTCTTTCTTGTTTGCTTGTTTGTCTCGTTAGCAGGAGTATTTAGTCCTGCCACAGCAGAGCAAAAAAATTTGAAGGGGATGATATGGCTCTTAACCCACAGGAACAATGAGAGCATTCAGAGCAACTACTGTACACATCCATCTGCTTTAAGGATGGCCATCTACTTTAAATCTAGCCAAATTTTAAAATGAGGTTTCATGCTTCCTCTCTTCTCTTTTACTGAGGGTGACTCAACATTTTTTGGAAGAAACATCGTGCTTCATTTTATGATCAGTACAATCTTCACAAAAGTGAAAAGGCAGAGTGAAGAGACAGACTGTTTGAAAGGCAACCTGGTATTCTGAAACTATTACAGATTTGGAAATACTTTGTTTTTGTAGCTGGCACAAGATAGACAACATCCAGCGAAAGCTTTTCTGGAATTTTTCTTGTGATAATTTTTTTAAACCTTCTTGAATTTAAATAAGTTATGTAAAAATAAAATTCATCATAATCTCTCTGTTGTTCTATAAGTCAGAACTGGCATGCAAATTGTGGGTCTTGGAAAAGATCAGCTTCATTGCTGCACACAGATAATTAAAATCTAAATAATATTTCAATACAGTAGCCACAACAGTCTTTATGATCATCAATAATTGAAGAGTTTGTAAGTCATTAAAATATAATGCATTCATTATTTTCCTCAGGTTGACTAGTGCATTACATGATGTGATGTATTTATAATTCATATCCTTCCTTGCTTGAGTTGTACTTCCTTTGCCTGTGATAATAACAAAAATAAGCTATTAGTCCTTTTTTGTCACATGTAAGATACATCAAGGAAGTACCATAGATGTCCCTTAATTAAGTGTGATAACCAGTTTAATTTAGTGTCCTGTTGTCATTCATTTATCATCACTTTCACTGTTCATAGTAGTATTTCCTTTGCTAATTGCCAGCTATAATGCTCTTAAACTGCATAAATGTGTAAATACTGCCTAGCCAAACAATTCAGGATTTCTTGCAGTTTATTTTAAATATATGTTGATGAGTGCATGGGTAACAAATGTCTAAAAAAATATTAATTTATCTCTAGCCAGGTAAACAGTGCATTTTATGGGTTCTGCCATTTAGTAGCTTCACTAATCAGAAAGGTAAAGAGAAGGCAGATATTAAAGAAAAGTTCCTCACCCCAAAAAGAGAGAAATTCTGAGCTCTTCCCTTATTGTTTTGCCACGTACAAATTTTTTATAGAGTATGTGGAAACAGGATAATCATTTGACACTACATTTTTTCATCCCTGTGCATTAAGGTCTCTTGACAAATACAACATCACATAAAGGAAATGACAGTGATGTTTCCCCTATTAAAGTATGTGAATTGAAAATAATCATATTGTAAAGCATACAACATGCTCAACACCTCGAGAGGGTGTGCTTACAATGAGGGTAGATTTGTGTTAATTAGGGGATTATAGTGCAGTTCTTGTAACAAAAAGGTGGAATATGGGGACACTCTATTAGACTGTTCTAAAGAGAGCCTTATTATTAGAGATGCAGGTGCCATTGCTTGTGGCGAAAATAAAGGTATTTATTTTGAGCAGATCAGCAGTACAGCAGGAATAAATGGAATTGGGTCATTATATGTAAATTGAAATTTAACTGCAAGGGTAGACACTTATACATGAATTCATCAACCCCACACCAAATGAATTGGTTAGAGATCAGCAGCCATATGAATTTCTCACTAAATGTCTCTCACCCCATTGACACTTTTTTCAGTGCTCCATATGCTAGATTGCAAACTACAGATTTAGCCCTTTTGCCCAAAGGCATCTGAACCTGTGAAAAGCCTAGCTGAAGCAGTGTCTATTGTTCATTGACAACTTGTCAATTTACTTCCAGGCAAAATAACTCATAAACATGATAAGTAAGGCAGATAAAACAAGAATTCTTTCACACTTTGTAACTTTACTGCAAAAATGCCTTGTTTTTCATAAATGTGTGAAATCTCCCCTCAGAATTGTGACTGTGCATTGAACTTTAAAACTGTGTGGAAACCATGCATGCATCTCATGCTCTCTGTCTATAATAAGATGAATGTTAAATATTAAAGATGCAATAAAAGTGATAAAATGGAAGATATTCAAAGGCAGAACAACATTCTCATATCAGAAGCTGATAATAATATCACTAGCTGAGTTAATAAAAGTTCATTTTGGGGAAAAAAACACTAAAAGACAAATGTTTGAATATCAGTCTCTAAACTGACATTCGTACATTTCTTTAATGGTTATTATGTAAATCTTCCCAGATCTGGAACCATATAAAACTCCTCTACTTCACAGACAGTGGCAAAGAGCATTAAACAGACATCAATGACATACCAATTTAAAACATGGTCATACAAATAGCTTCTCAGTGCTCAATAACAATGATGATATTTTTCACAAAAGATATTTAAATGATTAATTTTTTATACATTGCCATACAGTCAATTTTGCAATCACATACTCAGGGTTTAGTTGACTGCACATTCACACACAGAAATTATTCACAAGGAAAACTTTGTAACAAGTTGCCAAAAAGCTGCTATAGAAATGATATTATTGCACATGCCATTAGGCTGAGACCACGTTCATAGTGCTAAAAATATTACTTTTTTCCCCCTCCAAGATATCTGGCAGTTGCCTCTTCTCCCCTTCTTAATTTCCTTACTCTTTCTTGACTCGTGCTAAGTTTGTAATTTCATGGGAACACAGATAGTCTTTTCTATGAGCAGGGTCACTTCCCCCAGCACACTCCAGTTTTGACCTCTGATGTGACGTTTCCACAACACGAACAAGAGGTGCCATGAAATAGTGAGACAAAAAACAATGCTTAATCTTATGGTAGATTGCTGTTGGACAATTGGTGCACCCAGCCAGGTGTCTCTTTGCTGAGGAGGCCCAGAGTTCTCAAAAGCTTCTAGAAAGTCATGATGGGTCAAGGCTAGTAGAGAGTTGGTTATCCTCCAGTCACTAGTGACATGGCCCATCTCTACTCCAAAACTCATGGCTGTCCCCATTAATTCGTTAAGCTGAGAAATGGAGCCATTAGGGAATAATTACTTTTCAAATTCAATTGCTCTTAGAAAGATTGGGTGGATCTTTGGAAGAGAGGAAAAAGTCAGGACCTGTTTGCTGGTGAATTACTGCTTTATAAGTAGCCCAAGCCTACGAATAAAAATGTGGTTTTTTTCCTTGTGTTCCAGTTATATTTGCCTGTGACAATGAAGAATGTCAAGACTTAAACTTTTATTTTGAGTAAGGAATTAGAGTTAACAAACATTAAAATTGCAAACAAATATTAGTGAGACATTTTCTCTTAATCCAATCATAAAAAAGATTCTAACTTAGAAAGAAATTGTATTGTTTATATTTTATTAATATTAGATGATTCTTTGCTATGTATAATTAGAAGAAAAAAGGAAGGAGAATTATGAATGCATCATCTGCTATTGATTCAAAACTGAAACTCACTTTCTGTTTACACATCCTTTCAGATTTTTAATACAAATTCATTTTAACCAATTACAAATTATAATTTACACAGCATAGTTACTAATTTTTTTCAATTTTATCTATGGGTCCTATAAATAATTTGTCATGGTTTTTCAATGAATGTCACTACTGTGGGAATAATGGAAGAGAGATATGCTGTACAGATTCATGGCCACCACTACACTAAGGAGAGAAAATTGCTGCCCAAAAATACTTGGGCTTAATTTATCTATGGCATGCTATTAGTTATGCTCCCCAAACAGCACTGTTGTAAACAAACCACAGCAATGAAACAGCTATTTTCTTACTCCATCTTTCCCCAGTACTCTTCTATGCAAATTATTACTGCACTAATTGAACTACTGCATTTTAAGACACTTTGCAGAGTGCAAAGTGCTTAATACATTGAGCATGAGACTTTTTAGTCAGTCTATCAGTTAAAATAGTTTAAATAGACTTATAGCCATGCCTTTACTTATTTAGTTTGGAATTTTGCTCTGTTCCCCTGCTCTATTAATCTTCCTCTCAGTTATGGTAGTTTAGAGAGCCTCTGGTGCTGTATCCTCTATATTCAAACTAAAGGCAGCCTTCATGGGTGCAAAGAAGGGAACCCCTGACTGTGTACCTGGAGCAGAGTGTATTTGCAGAGTCATAAGCTCTTTAGAAATGGTTAAAGAGGAATAGCAGCTGGCATCTACAGTTGCAACAAATCCTTAAATGCAATGACTGGGTTCACAGATGTGATTTTCTAAACACCACACAGGTAGGAAATGGATGGATGATCTGAGCAACTGATGTTTAGCTGATATTCACCAGCTGATGTTATCCTCTGCTGATTCTCATCTTGCAAAGAGCCAGTAGCAAATATGGGGAATGTTTTGCAGGCTCTCCCAGATACCAAAAGCTCCACTTGTCTTATCTCTAGCTGGTGTAAATCCTCCAGACCCTTGGAAGCCAATGCAACTTTGAGACATTACTGAAGTCAAGAGCAACACCTCTCTGATTCTGGCCACTTTAGAGGTCCTATAGTCAAGTGCATGGTGCAGGTGAACATCAGACAGCAGAGACAGCAGTGAAATAACTACTCCATCATTCCAGGTGTTTCGTGGATTTTTTGTACTTCTTTCACTGGCATCCCAGCTGGAACTAATGCAAATAACAAAGCAATTCTGATACAATTTCATGAGTTCTACACGTTACAGGTGGTCTTTCCTGGCATTCAAAACTATCCTATTGTACAGATGTAGTAGAATTAGGAATCTGAAATAAAATCTTCACCAATTGAAGAACTGGGAATTTAGCACTGCTTCTCTCCAGAGCATAAAGCCATAGAGAAAATATGGCCTTCTTCAGTGAACATGAAGTCCATAATTTCTACAGGTAAAACTTGGTGGAGTTAACATAGAACAGCCATTGCCTCAAGGCTGGGATCAAGTCTAATTTCACAATATTTTCTATGTCCTTATTTTCTACTAAATTATATTTTAAAGTTGATTTTAAAAATAAAAATTGTCTCTTAGTGGCCCCTTCTCTTTTATGAAATATTTTTTATAAAGCACATGTCAGATTAAATGGGCTTAGCTGTGTTGATTAACTATCAATGTTTAATCAATAGCTAGATGCAGTCTATCTGTAAAAGACCTTGAAGAAGTCCCACTTGCTTTATTTCCCACCCCCAAATGAGACATCAGTGAATGACTACATGGTCCATGCATATCAGTGCAGAGGGGCTTAGACAAACACAGCACTAATGGAAAATTGTGGGTCACCTTGTCAAAATGTGTTAAATGCCCCTTAAATTTTTTGTTTGTTTTTTTTTTTTTTTTTTTTTTTTTTTTTAAATTAAGGAAAAAAAAATTACAGTAAACTGACCTTGCGATATCATACTGCCTTTCAGAAAGCAAATATTGCTCAGTCTGCAACCTGCTTGTTGGTGCATGGGTCAAAAATCTATTCCAAGTGAATTATAAAATACACATCCTCATGTGTTGATACAACCCATGGTAACCGCCTGACAAAGTGTTAAACAATTGTACTCTTTAGTACAGAACATGTTTGCTGACACTTATTTGGAAAATATATGTGGGGGCCTCTGAGTGATTCATAAGCAAGGGTTGTGGATGCCAGGGTGTGCTGGATGTGAATGCATTGCAAAGTCAGGGAAAGTTCATCTTGTGACCACGGCTCCTGGACTTGCTCCAAGAATATGCCATTTGCAGAGATGGCATTAACTGCAAGAGGGCTGTTGTGGGATTTGGATTCCTGCCCTTGTATTTATCTACTCACAATGTCATTAACACCCACATTGATCCGGGACTGCTGCTGGTGCCAAGGTTGTTTTGTTTGCTGGTGTCACGAGTCACAAACATGAGAAAATGGTTCTGATAAAGACAAGAGCTCTGCAGCTTGGCATTGTTATAAACGAGCCATAGGATCCCTCCATACCTGCTGGTAATGTGCTATAATGGTTTTGCTTAGCTATTATTAGGAACATTATCTTTGCTTTGGCAAAATTAATATTAGAATGACTGCAGTATGATTTGCACTAGGATTGTCACAACACATTTGTCAATCTTTCTGGTCTTGGTATAGTGCTGAAGACAATGCTGTAGGATAAAACTGGGAACAAGGACAAATCACCATTAATTAGCTAAGTATTGCCTTCATAATGAAGCTTTTTCTGAATGGGAAAGAGAACTTCACAGAGTGGTAGGCTATATTCTTTAATTTCTGATGTATATACAGTCAGTTGAATCTCCAGTTTAGTGGCGCTCATTTCACATATATAGCTACATAAATACGTGGATATCTACACATACATAAATGCTGAATTTATTTTTATATTCATGCTCAATCATGGATAAAATATTTACTAACAACCCATTATTCTACAGTCATAATTGCATCAAACACACTAAGAAATTTTGCAAGACTTACTCGCTTTGTGGTTTCACAACCACAGGTTGGAGAATCTAAATACCTAGCAAAAGTATTGCTGCAGCTGCTATAGTAGCTTTGTGGTCTAGGATTGGTGTCACACACACAAAGTGGCTAGAAGAGGACCATGCAGCACATCAGTAGCAGAGAAACAAAATTTCATTTAGCATTCTCTCAATCTAGTGTGCAGTGGTACTAATGAGTAGAAGTGAATGTTCTGCATCAGCTTCATACACTCGTCTATGAAAGTTTTATGAGTAATAATTAAACAGCCAATTGAGTCTCCAAAGGACCTGGGCCACAGGTAATAGTAGCAGACACTAAGAATCCTATTAATGTATGGTGTATTATCCCTTTAAACCATTTTATTTGTAAGAAATTGAGGGAGACCGTGAGCATTTACACCCTGGATGAAAATTCTTAAAGTAATGAAAAATCTTACCTCCATGATAATTTAAAAAGAAGGGTCAAGTATTTGCTTTGGATGGGTCTGAAGTTCAGTGAACCCCAAACCACTAACCTTAAAACATCAAAAAGAATATTACAAGTTCACTTTTCCTCCAAGTCTGATGCTTTCCTATCTCCTTTAATCTTGGAATGTTCTTGCTAGTCCAAAGCATAATTTTGATCTGGATATTGATTCTAGGTTACATTTTTGAAGTGAGAACATGTCTTGATACAATTATGTGTTTTAGACTTACTGAGGCTTAATGGCTGTGAACACTTCTGTTTTCTCAAAAAAAATCAGGGATGTTTTTAACATGTATGAAAGAATAACGCTTTTATCTCAACTTGCTGGCTACACCTGCTGATCTTTCTGGTGTCCTCAGCTGCAAAGCATTTAGCTTTCTCTGAGGAGCTCATGGAAAAATTTCATGAGCTCATCCCATTCAAATGATCAGGGTTTGACTTTGCTGAATGCATGTGGAGTACAAATTGGCTACCAACAGAAGACAAAAATCTGTAAACACTCATGCAAAGAGGACAAGCTTTAATCTCCTCTTGGTGATATCTAGAAGCTGCTGTTTGAAGTGTACTGAAATATACACTCATGTTCTCTCAATGAAGTGCACTTGACACTTTGAGGTTAAATGCCTACTTGCAGATTAAATGGAAGTTTCTCCTGTTCTTCAATTATCTATGCCATCAATAGCAATATTCACAGTGTAGGAAGGTGCTCCCATATTGGAGACCAAGATAATAAAATTTTTCTTGGAAACAATCCAGTTCATGGATATTTGACTGGTAAAAACCATGGAGGAGGATTTCAGTCTTTTCTATATAGGTGGTGTTTCCAAGGAAAAGATAAAGTGTTCCCCTTTCAAATATTGTGATTACATTGAGCTTGTCACCTGCTCCAGACCTAACTGCTTTGCCAGAGGCATATTCATTGTCTGTTTGCAGCTTTGCTGACTTCCTTGCAGACCCTCATGCTGGTCTGACACATAGCAGGAAAGTGTAAAACCCATCACTGATTTATAAAACACTCATACATTTGGAGACTTTTTATTTTGTGGCTTTTATTTGTTTCCCAGTGACTGAGACCCTCCAGGGTACAGAACTTTAATAAAGTATCACACAGAGGTGCAAAAATAGTATTTAAAATATTGTGTGAATTGTAACCATTGTATGTATTGCATTGTTACCCATAGTACTGTTATACACACACAAAAAATATTTGTAGTTGATGCAAGGGAGATCTAGTCACTTTTTTAACTGAAAGAAGACAAGGTGATTGTCTTACTTAATATACATCAGTAAAGCAAAATTGCTTTTTAAATGCCTTTATTGAATGCAAGACAACCATATAAATGGGAAGTTTCTAACAAATATCTTTGATAGGTTATTCACAAACTTTCAGGCCCTAGTTATTCCCATATTCTTCCTGTTTCTTGCTTACAGCACTGAATAAGCAGCTAGAGGATTCATAAAAATTTAAAGACATATAAACATATTCTTACACAGGAGGACACGGAAAAGGCCTTTTGTATTGGGAATTCTGATTCACCACCATTGAAGCAGGACTTTGTTCAAGGTGTGACATATGATAAACTCTGGAGAGCTGATTATATGGAAGTTTTGCTTCACTCAAGTAGACGTGGTACTGGAAAAGCTGTGAAAAACTGTGAAGTTCATCTGTTAGCTGTGCCATGCTTCCATGGCATAATGCTGCCAACATCTTGTGTGATCTCCACCTTAAGCCACCACTGTTCTGCTGAGCAGAAGTTTCCACCTGTGGCTTCTATCTTTCTCAAATGCCTTGAAGAAGTCAGGGAGGGCAAAAAGTGCAAGGTGAGATCTCACCACAGGGCTGGAAGCTGTCTGTGCCAGTTGAATTGAGTGCAACTGAATGAACAAAGAGGGATCACCTGAATTAGTTGGTGATATATTGGTAATTAATTAATTAATATAATTTTACTTATATTAAAAATGCTACCTCTCTGTCTTCCAGAGACATGAGTCTTCTGGTCCACAGGGATTGGTGTATCAACTTTTTAAATGTTGCATAAGTACACAGTGCCTGTGCTTACCTTCCCATGGGATTGTGCATAAAAAGGGAATATACAGCCTATAATAGACTTGGAAAATAACCTTTAAAAATTAAAGCACATCAACAATTCTGTTTATCTGATATTTGTCTGCTTCAAGTCTGCAGTTGCAACTTTGGTGTCCTTGGTGAGACAGTCTTTCAAAAGAGTGCATCAAGTCCTTCTCATGCAAAACGAACTCTGGAGGATTCCAAAGTTTGTATTCAAATTCACACGGTTTTTAATGTGATAAATAGTTCTGGTGGTTTATCATCACACATTGCCCTCACTGTGAGGGGAACATCAGTCATTTCTTGGCAAACACTCCTCAAAATCTAGAGTACCTTGGTATCAGCAGGACACCAATTTGCCTTCCAGATGTGAGCTGCCATTTCAGTGCTGTTCCTGCTACAGCAAAAACTTTGCTCCCTTTGGTAGGATTTACCTGGTTTTTCTTTTGATATTTCAGAAAAAGTGTCCATGAGAACTGGGTTTTCTTCTAATATTTACTCCTCCCTTGTACACCTCTGACATGGATGCAAGAGTTTTTTTGGTATTTGGAACTCTGCTGGTCTCATGTAAATATGAGATTGACATTAAATGATTTTCTAAGGAATTCTGTGTTCAGTTCAAATTTCTTTACTCTTAACAATGTGCCAACAAATGATAACAACTTTGAATATGTATTTCAATTACTCCCCAGGCTTGACTAAGTCACAAGCATGACAGATCCTTTTCTTCTGATATTTTGTCACTTCTAGCATAGTTAAGATGTAGAGAAATATTAGAAAAAATATATGCAGCTTTTAGAATCTCAAAAATTCATGTTATAGCTTTTAATCAGAAACTGTTTGTGAAACCCTTACATGTGAATTCTTAGGAAAAGATACAGAACCTTTTAATTAAATTAAGTAGTTGACATTGGATAGAATCAACACATATCAACAGGTTATTTTGATACAGGGAAGAAGCAAGTATTATAAGTGACAAGAATAGATATTAATAGGTGTGCTCAGAGATGTAATTTTTTTCCCCTCACAATCAGGACAAACCAGTAATGGAGGACATGCCTCAGCAGCAATAGGAAGAAAAAGACAAATCATGGTAACTATCATATCTCCAAAGTACAGCACATGATTATTGAATCACAGATCAACCACAATACATCTCAGAAGAATGTCACATATCACTGGAAAATAAATGTAACTTCTGCAAGCCAAAGAGATTAAAGGCAGAGAAAACTTCACCAGAGTGCACAGGAACATGGATGAAAAGTCTAATTTAGCACTTGTTTTGTAAGCATATTGTGCAAAAAAATTTTGATTTTGTTTTACAGCATGAAAAGCAATACCAGTAGAAGTGATGTCAGTACTATGCACACTGAATACAAGTCAGGTGACAAATGCAAAAAGGTTAAGTGTCCACAAACATAGTAAGGTTAAAGAGAATCTTTAGCTACAATTGCTTTATAGGGTGTGTGATAACACTTATTTGCTATTCTCAAAAGCCATAATGTTGACAAAAGCACCGTTAATTTTGTTGTAGATTATTAACATGCATCAGGGAAGGCTCTTAATTATAAAGTAGGTAGGGAAAATGTGCTTATATGGCAATATTTTAATAATTAATGTATTTAACTATGTACTGTGGGAGTTTTGGTGTTTATATGTTAATCAATGATGGTAGAATTGTATATTGACCCAAAATATGCAAACTGCTATGAGGTAAAATTTTATTTCTTATTTAGGCCAGTGTCTGCCACACAACTAAAATAGTAACTTGCCATGGAAATGACTCCATATGCTGCAGCAAAATGTGTCCTGAACTTCACATAGTAGAAGACAAATTTAAATATTTCTACATTTAGAAAGTTGTCCAGCAGCAAGAGGACTAATTTTCACGTTAATTTCTGTTTTCATGTGAAAGTATACATTAAAAAAAGAAACAAAGTTGCAAAAAAAAAAAAAAAAAAGCATTTTGTTTGACAGGTATTTTTTCACTTATGGTAACTGATTTTTCTGCAAAATATCCCACTCATTAGATAATCCACAAAATGCATGCTTTTTTAAAAAGCTTTAAAGTAACTCCCCCTCCTCCCAAACATCAACAAAAACACCTCATGAGAGAAAAAAAGGAAGAAAGAAACAAAAATAAGCAATGAGCCCAAAAGAAATCAAGTCTTGATTTCCTATGGCACAATTTCATAGACCAGTCGTATGTGATCACTGTTTTCTCTGACACTGTTCTCAAGTATAAGTTATACTGTTTGCAACTGACTGAGATGAAACATTTATTCAGAAAAATAGTTTGGGCCACTGCTGTAAAAAATGAATGCTACATTCTCTGCATGGAAAAAGAGCATGGGATATGATTTCCCCCATAAGGCATGCTCTTCTGCAATATATCAAATCTTTTTTCTCCTGTGTGTGCACATACACCCTCCTTTGTTATATTACAAGAGGGTGCATAAAAAGAGCAGTTCCAAACTCTACTGATTAAAATAAATGTGCCCATAAAGGAGACAGGAGATTAAACTACTGCATCCCCAGAACAGCAGTAACTTACATACCAACAAGTTATTTTCAAGTTTGACAGAGGAAGTAATCAGCTATCAACAAGGGGTAATTGCCTGAGCAAACTAGTCTTTACATCTCATACATGCTGTCACCTTGGTAAGAAAGAAATATGTCACTATCAATTCATAAGAAAAAAAAAATTGAAACATTCCTTTAGAGACTGCTTCTCTCAGCTGTTTGAGAGAACATACACACAGCTTGGAACATATCTAATCTCTACTATTTTCTTATCACTGAAGAGTATCCTAACACACCACAAAATTCATAAGCTAAGCAGCTTCAGGCTATATTAGAAAGGATCCATTTTAGATTGGAACATAAATTTTAATCTGAGATTTACCTGTGGCTGTCACAGGTGAAGTGGGTTATGACAAAATCCTTCGAGAATAAATGAAGGTACTCTTAAGTAAAAGAGACAAAATTATCTGAATTTTATACCAATATGGGCTGCTTAGAGAGCTAGATGAATATGCACAGACACACAACCTCTCTTATATTAACATTACACAAATATTCATTTGACTGCAATTCTCTTGCCCCAGGGGTGACAGGTTTTTGAGTACTTGCATGGATGGTTTTTATTAGAGCAATATGCAATGTGTTAAGTAATTATGTACATTTGTCTATAGATGCACTTTAGCATGTAACACAGACAGAAACAGGTAAGTATTATAGAAAACAAAAATTTTATTTTTTTTCATGAGAAAAAAATCCTTTATTTAAAGTCATGTACTAAAAAGGCATGCTAATTAAGAAAAACCACAAGTGGTGGTAAACTGTTAATATCCTGTAAAGTAATAGAGGGGCTAGTTGTTATGGGTAAACAGTGCTTTTCTGCAAAGTAGAAAAGAACTTGCTTTTTTCTAGAGAGCATTGTCCATTTTTCTGTTATCATTATTTTACCTTCATTTAGGTATTAAACAGAATTTTTTTAACTGAAACAACACATTGCCCTCTCTTTCTGCTCTGCAAAAGAAGCCAATCTTAAATTTCTTCTACTCTGTCTCCTTAACTTCTATTTAAACAAATTAGCTCCCTTATGCTACTTGTAGCACTATCAATTTGAGGCCAAATAGCCAAAGATGATTTAAAAAACCTTCCCCAACTTGATTCATCCTGAATAATGATATAGGATGTTCATATTATGGAACCTGGTAGGATTGCTTGATCAAGACAGTAAATATTGCAAAAATAGAGTCAGAACTTGAATTCTCCTAAATTAAATACTGTAAGACATATGGAAGATTTCTTTTTTCTATCCAACACTTATGATCTCTTCCAACAATGAAAAGTGGAAAGGTCTTAAAAGATTTTTGGCAGCAGTCTGGCAAAAGATATGAACTACTGTCAAGCATAATATGGAAGAAAAACCATCTCAGTTGACAGAAACAATATGTTTTGATTTTCTCTTGGTTATCATTTTGTATTCCACGGGTATTTTGAATTCCAATTTAATTGCTGTGGTTATTAAAGAAAAAGAAACTTCCCTTAACCACAGCAAAATAATGAATTACATCTATCAGCATAGTTGACAATTAGTTTTTTGGTTTACCTGTGTGTCTGCCTGCACAAACTGACTTGTGTTTGGTAAGGTCTGAAGCTTGGTCTGAAGTTTGAAGAGTTCTGACTGTACCCTAGTGTGGTTCTATTTATGAAGCACAGATTTCATCTGGACAGGACCTGGCCATGCAGTCACTAAAAAGTAAAGAAAATTCACAAGATTTAAATTTTTAAAAAAATTGCTTTTATTTAAGGTCAAAGCAGAGTACATGGGATGACATTTTCCATTCAAAAATTTCAGTGCCAGTTCATGTGAGTTTTGTGTATTTTATCAATGGTAATTCCTGACACAGGAATACTACCCCCTATAATTGATTGCTGCATGGAAGAAAGAAATACATCATCAACACCTGTCCCTGGTTGAGTAATAAAATGTTGCAGATTTCAGAGATAAAAACTTCATAATAAAATATGCTCTATATGCAAATAATAAGATTACTTTTTGAATTGAAACAAAAATGGAAATTGTTTTCTGAAGTGGAAAACTGGAAGATTAAAATTAAACCATTGCTTCTATGCCTTGACTGAAATAAGGTATTACAAGTATCATTCAACTTTTATTAGTGCGTGACAGTAAATGAAAAATGGGATTGCTCACCCTAGGAGCAAAACAGGTGAAATTTATTGGAGTGAGCAGTCTCATTTGTTGTACAACAGTCTTGAGACCAAAACAAGAACTGAGCTATCAGGCCATTCTTACCTCGGTTTGAAGAAAAATATCGAATTATATAGACTTTCCCAATGAAATAAAATGTCAGTGGTGAGGTTTTCCTACCTCCTTCTGCCTCTGTCAAATTCATCCTGGGCAATTACAGCTTTTTTCATGCTAATTTTCATCAACCACATCTCTCCCAAGAAGAATATTTTCCCATGCCTAACTTTTTGTCACAGGTCATTAAATAATACAAAAGACATACGCTCTCATAGCACCAGGTTGTTTAAAAAGCAGTCATTTATTGCAGAAGGATTTAAGTTTCACATCTAGTGATAATTTGTGTTCATAAACCTATGTCTAATAACAGATCTAATAACAGAAACTAATAACAGTTTCCATTCGTGTCAGCAGCTTTTGGAAAGCATGATGAGTGACTCCTGGACACAGAATCTAGACAAGACCAACTTCTTGTTGTGGGATCTTTGAATAATCTTTGAATTAATATAATCTGTTGACAGTAGTACCCACAAGCAGCAGTTTTTCTTCTAGTCAGAGAAGATGAGTGTTGGAATTAGTGAGTTGGGGGTCTCTGAATTCTTAAGAGAGATATCAGAGTGCAGGGATTGAATTAAAGCCTATGGATGGATTGAAGTATATTAAGCCACTCACACATAAAGTATAAGTTTAAGTGTAAGTTTTAGTGTAAGTTTAAGGCTTAGGATAAGTAAGTCAGTAAGTTTTAGAATGAGTTCTATTGCTTTTAGTAAGTAAAAGGTTTAGATGCCAAAGTAGAAGTGTGAGTTCTAGTGAAGGCTGAAAATCATATTAATGTTTTCAGTGGAGGCTCCAGGACCACAGTTGTAGACAGTACTTAGACATAATAGAGCTATAGTAAGAATATTGCTTACATTTTTCAGGTAGAACAAGATAGGTTGTTTGTGTAGTCTATACATAACCTGGCGTGCTAAGAAACTAGAATTCTAATAGGTTAAGGAATGGTGATCCTAGTTTGTGTCTTAGCTTGTTGGAAAAATCCTATATAAGAGTATGTATTGGGAAGAGTTGGTGCTTTTGCCATTGCTTTTTGACATTGCCTTTTTTTGCTTTTCTGCCATTGCTTTTGTTGCTTTTGTTGCTTTTGTCAACACCCAAGAAGAAGACAGGAGCTGCCACAGCAACATTGGCCCTACTGGGACCTCCAGGAACAGCTTCTGCTTCTGTTTGGGGCTCTAAACTAAAACTTAGCATGGACTTTGATGTCTGTGACTGTGCTTTTTGAGACCAATGTGGTTCTGCAATAAATAGCCTTTTAGCAACTATTAGCTGCTTTGCTCATTTTAGAATATAACCCAACACAGCTGGTGCCTAGAGCACCAGAGGTTGCAACCTCACAGAGGAGGAAGTGAAGACGTGTGAGAGAAAAAACATGGAAGCATCAAGGTCTGTGGAAAAGAAATGTGGAGGAGGAGGTGCTTCAAGCATTGAACACAAGATTCCTTTGCAGGCTTTGGTGAGGACTGTGGTGACACAAACTGTCCCCCTGTAATGCATGAAGTCCATGGGGGATGCAGAGATCTCCTCACAGCCCACAGGAAAAGTTCTCCTGCCAGAGAGGGTGGATACCAATGGAAGCTGTGATCTGGGAAGACCCGAATACAGAGAGAGGGTCTCTGCTTCCAGACATAGAGAGTGCCCTTGCCTCCAAACTAGAGCATCCTATCCTTAAAAAATTACATCCTCTGGACAAGTGACCCACGCCACAACAATTTTGGGAAGACTGCCCATGGGAGGGACCCCACAACATAGCAGAGTGAAGACTCCTCTCCCTGAATGAATGGAAGATCCTGAGTGATGAGCTGACCAAAAACCCCAAATCCTGTCTCCCTGCACTCAGTGGCAAAGAGGAAGGGGCTGAGGGGAGAAAAGGTGTTTTACGGGCTTATTTTACTTCTCATTATCGTCCTCTGACTCTGTTATTAAGAGATTTATTTTATACCTTTACATTTGAACCTGTTTTAACCTTAGAGTAGTTTTTTTCCCCTCCCAATCCTTATGTTAACTCACAAACCCTTCCTTAAATATTTTCCCCTCTCCTCTGCCCAACTGCAGCAGGAGAGGGTAAACAAATGACTTTCATATGTGCCTGGCATTTTTCCAATGGCAAACCATGACACTTGCAAAAACAGAACAGATACAAGTTATGAACCTTACACTTAAACTTTTCCCCCAGTTTTTTTCACTTTTTGTAACAGTTTCTAGAAAAGTGTGTGAAATGTAATCAAATAATTTTCCAACAGTTGTGGCTTCTTTCGAAAGAGCTAGTCTTTCAAAACATCAGAGTACATGCTAAATATTCCATGGAAGTTAGGATAAGAGCCTTTTCCACAAATGGGGAAGCCAGTGGGATTCACAGAGTTTGTTTCTGTTGCTTGTCTCATGGTTTAAAATATGATGCCTAGCACTTATAAAACATGTGTATGTGTGTGGATATTTTTCTGGGACTCTGTCTTGTATTTCTCAACATCTGTTTTTCCACTTGTTTCACAGCTGAACCTCTCAATTCAGGTGCTCATCTTTTCCACCTCTGGATTCCTCTCTCCTCTGTTTGTAGCTTAACTGAGCTTCCCTTGGCAATAAGATGAATCCTCAAGGACAGAGTCTGTGGAGAGGCTGTAAAGGGCAAGGTCTAGGCTGGCATCATGCTTGCATGAAAGGTACATACTGTTGGGACTGGTATGAGCTGACACCAACAGGAGATATTGCATTCCTCCTCCTTACAGGGCACTGGCCATAGGAGCCTCCCTTCCTCTTGTCTTTGCCACATGCCAGGCTTGGCTTATTGCTCATCCCCTGCTCACCAGAGCTGAGTCACAGCCGTGTTGGCATTCCCATTCTGCTCTACAAAAGCTTCAGAGAGGCACAACTATATGACTCTGTGCTTCTGCCCTTCTCATATATTTTGCCAGTGGGAAAACAGGGACATGGCACAAAAGATAAATGAAGATGTTTCTTTATGATGTCAGTTAATTAGTAATTTATTTTTGAGTAGTGACTTAAAATTTACTGACTAGTCAAAAATGACAGGCTAAAAAGCCCTCTTATACAGTCACACACTAATTTGACTGTCATACTTTGACTGTTTAAGGCCATAGAATTTGGAAGTTCTTGAGCAGTATATACCTAATTTAACTATATGCCTAATTTCAATGTTTATTAAGATTTTACTTAATAATTACAGGAACTATCATGAAGGAACTCAAGAGAGATTGAAATAAACATCTAGTTATAATTCTAATTTTAGTTATAATTCTAATAATTCTCCAAAGGAGAATATGAGTGCACAACACTCCCAGTTTTTGTATTGGTTTTAAGCAAATTTAGTTAGATATAAATTTAAGAAATGGATAAATGTACAACAGTCCTAATTATTTATCTAGCTTCTAGCTCACCTGAAAATATTTTATCCCTAAGCTTGACTTTAGTTAAACTAGTGCAAAGTGAGCTAAAGAAGACTATAAACATGACAAACCTCTATTTATGAATCATAGATTATAAATATCTAATAAAAATATTACCAGTGGGAGGGGGAAACAATTCAATAAAAATAAAAAAGTGTGCATTATAAAAAAGACTGTAATAAGTTGAAACACTTTCAGATAAATGTATCTATAACATACCTCACATATAAAACCTATTAATTCAATTTTGTTACCCCTGCTACCTGTTCCTTGCAGACAGGCTGCTGATAAAATAGTGCTGAACCTTTGTTTCAATGGTGATGAAAAATGCTGTCTTTTGGCAAATGATGCAAATAACAGCTAACTCAAAGAAAATCACACTAAGGTACAGCACATTCAATACTCTAAGCATGTGTTTTGTTGTGTCAGTGATGAGAAGCTGTGTGAACTGTGAGTCAAATCTTAGCTTGTGGAACTGTGAAGCATAATTTTTCCACACTAATTGTGGTCTTTCTCTGGGGCTGAGACTTCAAAGATGCCTTTGGACATCTGCAAAGGAAAGGGTCTGATTCCCAGCTCCATGCTAGAGGACCTGGCCTGACACTTTATACTGCTACTTACTTCAAATTTTCAGAAAATTAATTTGATTTCTTGCAATTTTCAATTTCTTTTAGAAAAAAAATGGAAACAGCTTTTATTAGCTATTTATATTGGCCATAAATTACCACATTTTGGCACTTTTATTTGGTAAATATCTCAAGTTTACAAATATTTTATGGTAGAAGCAAGAAAAATGTGTTTTTAAAACAGGGGACTTCCATTAGCACTTTCATTTATCACAATCCTTTAAAATAGTGAGCATATCTCTTTGAAAATTATATATATAAAAAAAAAAGAAATAAGGCACCCAAAAATTCTACTCTGCTCAAAGCTGCTTTGCATACTAAAGTGAGAGAATGTAAAACTGTGAATGGACAGGCTCTTTATGTGTGAATTTAAATAAAATATAGAGAACATATTAGAATAAAGAGCAATCACAAATTTTATAACCTTTGGGACAGTGACAAGTAAGTAAAAATAAATTCATTCTGAATAAGGATTATAAAGTTCTATGAAGTCACACCATATTCAGTGAAATCTGAAGGCTGTATCACCTTAGCTTTTCACATCATGCTGTTGAGGAAAACCCAGTGTTGTGCTTGGGAAAGTGCTTGGGATGCAGCAGACCCATCACATTACAGGGTTACGTCCCAGTACCAAACTTTTATCCACCTACACACAATCCAATTTCTCACGTGAAAAACTGATTAGGTTGCAAATTCTTTCCTCAATTAACCCTGGCCTAATGCAATAAAACCCTGCATAATCTTCCCTGTTAAGGACTAGATGAAAACCCAACTGAGGAGCACAGCAAACCAGCCAGAAAACCAGACTGAGGGTGGGTTTTAGCTGCATGACAATCTGTGAACAGAACTTGGAGGAAAAGCAAAATCCACTGTAATGTACCGAGCCATTATTGTTAACAGCAGCATAACTCTTCTGTAACAGCAGTAACATTGCTCTCAACTGGGGAAACACGGCAGGAGGTTCATGGAGTGCTCTTCCAGCATGCTGGGGAAATGATCCCTGGTGAACACCCAAATGCATCTTGAAACATCAGAAGTGCTGGTACTCAGCTCATGTGAAGCATGAGTTACAAATTTATTACGAAGATGAATATGCTCAGAGCTGCGGTTATATGAAGCATGTCATCTGTATAGCCCAGAGGAGAAGAATTAAATTGTGCAATCCTAGTTAGGAGCTGAATAGATGCGCTAACACTTGGAGCTGAAAGGGATAAAATGCCATAGCAAGCAGGGGCAAAGGAAACAAGCTTTGGCCTCTCCTGGGCCATAACTATGCCCAGAATAACATTATGAATGGTGATATATAAACCTGATACTACAAGAGAAGCAGGAGCTCCATCTTTCTTTCCACTTTAAAGGATTCTTGTAGCTCTAAAACCTTCATGGCTTGAGCTGACAGAGGCTCCTGGGTGGGTGATGTGCTCTTTCATTCATCCCATGAAATCCCATTCAGGTTCTGCTGTCATATGAATAGCTGATAATTGTCATTTCCTTCCATCACATACATTCCCCAGGAAATTGCAGCAGCACAGCTGCCCCATGATCATCTAGGAGATGCCAGATTACCTGTACAGGGTGTAAACCTCCTTGGGAGTGGGACTAAAAAAGGGCTGATACAAGGTACTTCAATGCCATCGACCAGCTCAGTGGATGCCCACATTTTCTCTTCCTTTCCTTTCAACTGCAGCATTCAGCAGCTGATGACTGCAGCAAAACTTCAGGAGTAACAAAACCCAAGGGCACTTGTTGATATATTAAAGAAAGATTTTTGCAGTAGCAAAGAAAAGTTAGAGAAATTCTGATTCTCGGTGTAGGGATGATCCTAACTGGTGGGGGTTTTTTTTTGTTTGTTTGTTTTTTTTTTTAACAGCTAAAATAATACAACTTTTCCTGATTTTTCTCTTGAAGAAAATACCTTTGTGACAATGTGATCAAAAAGAAATAATTAGAAGCAATATTTAGATGAAAGCTAAGCACTTGGAGCTTAAGCAACATGTTGCTTACTATCATCCATAAAACTTCATAGTCTGTTGTGCCTGTAAGAGGAAAAAAGATAATTGAAATACTTTAGTGTAGAATTAAAAAAAAAAAAATTCCTTTCAGCAGTAAGTAGATACACTGCACCCCCATAAGTCCAAATTAAGTTACATGGGCAGCAAGATGTCTGATGGATCAATTGGATTTGAAGGGCCAGAACTGTGGGGACAATAAAAATTGTCTTTTTGAATACTTTAATTGCAAAAGGCAGTGCAGGATGAGGATGGCCACCTCACAAATGGGGACACAGAAAAGGTGGAGGTGTTTTTAGTGCTTTTTTGCTCTGTCTTCAAAACTGATAATAGGCTAAGGGTGTCTCAGTGCTCTGAGCTGGAGAAACATGGCTGTGAGAATGATAAGCTCACAGTGAAACCCAGAATTGTAAGACATCTTCTGGTCCAGCTGCATTGCTATAAATCTGTAAGATTTGATGGGAATGACTGAGAATCCTCAAGAAACTAGCTGATGTCATTGTGAAGTATCTTTCAGTGATTTTTGAATGGTCTTGGGAATCTGTAGAGCTTTTAGCTGACTGGAAGCTGGCTAACATTCTCCCAGTCTTCAAAATGGGCAGGGAGGATGACCCTGGCCAGTTCAGGCCTGCCAGTCTCACTGTAGTGTCTGTTAGGTTTATGAACAAGGTTATTCTGAGACATGTTAAAAACACCTGAAGGATAGACAACAGAGGTCACATCCAGCACAGCTCCATGAGGGACAAGTCTTATTTCTTTTTATGTCAAAGTAACCCACTGTGATGGTTACAGCTGGAGTAGAGTTAATTTTCATCACAGTGGCTGGAATGGGCTATATTTTGCAATTTTGCTGAGCACAGAGTTGATAATACAGAGATGTTTCTGTTATTGCTGAGCAGGGCTCACACAGAGCCCTTCTACTGTTCATACTGCCACACTGGTGAGGAAGCTGGGGGTGCATTGGGAGCTGGGAGGAGACACAGCCAGGACAGGTAGCCCAAACTGACCAAAGGGATGTTCCAGACCATATGACATCATGGTCAGTATATAAAGTGCAGGGAAGAAAGAGGTGGTTATGTCTGGAGTGATGACTTTTGTTTTCCAAGTAACAGTAACATGTGATGGGGCCCTGCTCTCTTGGAGATGGCTGAACACCTGCCTGCTATTGGATGATATGAATTAATTCCTTGTTTTGGTTTCTTTGTGTATGTGGCATTTGCTTTTGCTATTAAACTGTCTTTGTCTCAACTCACCTGTCTTGTGGCTTTCACCCTTCCAATTCTCTCTGCAGTGCCATAGATGGGGGACGGGAGACTGGGGCTGCATGGGGCTTGGTTGCTGGCTGGGGTGAGCCCATGACACCCACAAGTTGATAAAAGGAAGCCAGTGGATGTTATTCTTTTGGGTTTCAGTAAAGCTTTTGATTATATCTCTCACAGATCTGAATATTCTTCTGGATAATGTGCAGCACACAGCTGGGTAAGCACATCATGGGGTGGGTGAGCAGCTGGCTCACAGGTCAGGCACAAGGGGTGACATGAATGAGGTGACATCAGACCAGTGACCTGTCACCAGTGGGGCTCTACAGGGCTCCATTCCTGGCCCTGTGCTCTTCAGCATCTTCATAAATGACTTGAATGCAGGAGTGGAAGGGATATAAAGTAAACTGGGAGAAGCTTTTGTCTTCTTTGAAGGCAGAGGAACCTCAGCAGATCAGTGACCAAGCACATGGGGTTCAACAAGGGAAAGTGCCAGATCCTGCCCCTGGGATGGGGCAGCCCTGGATGGATGGACAGTCTGGGCAATGAGATGCTGGACAGCAGCACCATGAAAAGGGCCCTGGGCTCCTGGTCCATGGCAAGTTGAACATGAGCCAGCAGTGCCCTGGCAGCCAGGAGGGCCAAGCGTGTCCTGGGGGGATCAGGGACAGCATCCCCAGCTGGGCAAGGGAGGGGATTGTCCCACTCTGCTCTGCCCTGGGGCGGCCTCACCTCGAGTGCTGGGGGCAGCTCTGGGCACTGCAATGTGAGAAAGATATAAAACTATTAGAGAGCACCCAGAGAAGGGAAAGAAAGGTGTTTAAAAGTCCTTGAGGGGAAGCTGTGTGAGTGGCTGAGGTCAGTCTGTCTGTTTAGCCTGGTGAACAGGAATCAGAGGGGAGATCTCAGCACAGTCTGGAACTTCTTTGAGAGGGGAAGAGGAGGGGCAGACATGGATCTTTTCTCTCTGGTGACCAGTGATAGGAGCAGAGGAAATGGCCTGAAGTTGTATCAGGGAAGGTTTAGGTTGGGTATGAGGAAAAGGTTCTTCACCTCAGAGGGTGTTTGGGCACTGGAACAGAATCCCCAGGGAAGAGGTCACAGCACCAAACCTGACAGAGTTTAAGTGTTTGGACAGTACTCTCAGGCACATGGTGTGATTATGGTTGTCCTGTGAAGTGCCAGAAGATGGACTTTGGTGATCCTTTGAGGTCCCTTCCGACTCAGAATGTTTTCAGATTTTGTGATTCTGTGATTTGGTACATCACAGCTTTCAAATGCTTAGCTGACCATGGTCATTTGCAAGACTAACCTAGGGGAATTCGTAATCAGTATGTTTATTTCAACACACCCATATTCAGGCACATATAGATGTAAATAGGATGATCCTAGACAAATCTGCCATGCAAAGCAGTGGAAACAGATAAATCAGTTGACTGGTGCAATTTATAAGGCAGCTTAACATCAATGAACAGTAATGATATAATTTTATTAGAGCATGAGCACTGCATGATGGAAAGATGTACAGAAAGCAGCTGACTCACAAAGGCCTAGTGGTCTAGTTCCTGCTCAGGCAAAATTTTCACTAATGCTTCCAAAACCAGAGGGAGGCATCCACCTATTACTACTTACCAGTAGCACAGCTTTCAGGAGCAGGACTGAGCCATTAGACAGCACTTTTCATCCCATGAAATCCCATGCTGCTTTCCAAATTACATCCATTTACAGGTAGATAGACAAAACTTTATCCATGACAAACCTGGTAACCTATAGGGTAAAATGCAGCAGATACACTGCACAGCAGTTTAGAAGGGCAAGACTTATCCTGGATCAACCTGTCACTGTGTCTGCTGAGGGCTGCAGAGTTTGATAACTAATTTCTACAAAAAATATTAGAGCAGACCTCAAGGGAACATAGGCATCTACAAAAGTAGACTTTCATCTTAAGCCCAGACATGGCATCACCACATGATGTTGTTCACCCATTTCTACTCCAGATCAGCTGTGGGAGGTTGGGTTTCTCTCCAGGTTTTCTCACCCAGGTAGGACAGATATGGTGTTAGTGAGGTCTGGCATGATATCAATCCAAGGTGACTTTGCAGTCACCTGAAAATGCTTGTGAAACAGAGCTCCTATGCAAGCAGTCCAAGTGCACTCAGGGAGAGATCATGATAAACTCTTTCTATTAAAATTTTACACAGGAAAGAGTTTTAATGAAATCAAGAACAAAATCAGTGGCATTAACAAGCTTTTAATATGGGCAAGAATATCACCACTGGGCTTTAACATTTATGTCAGATACAGAGAGTTTAGTGAATGACAAATAGCAAAAAAAAACCTGGGATCATATTCACTGTAAGCTGCAAATATTAGATAAAGTCTTTACAAGCAGGGGTATCTTTCCTGGTTGAGTTTGCTTATGGCACATCTGATGCACTCTTATGAATAAAAGTCCAGTTCTGAGCTGATGCCATATATATATGGTTCTGGGTTACTCAGAAACCTTACACCTGGGTCCACTGTGAAAATGTTGGGAGGCACTTCACCATGGCAGCCTTGGCTGTTCAAACTGAAATGAGAGAAATCACAAAGCATTACATGTTAAATGCTCCTACTGACAAATACAGGTCTACAGTATTTGGATATAGAAATGAATTTTTTAAATTTTCCCATTACCCCTGGAGAATTTTCCGGTGCGACAAGGGTGATTACAGAAGGAATTAAAATAAATAGCATTCAAAACCATGAAAAGAAAGGCTTGATGGCCATTAACTACTAATGAAAAAAGTTCTGCAGGGGACTGATATAGCCAACAACTTGTATTTTAATATACTAATAATGAATCCCAGCATAGCCATTCAAATCAAAGTCAGTATGCTTTCTTTTGTCTCAATGGAGATTTTAATCAATAATACTGGCATTATCCATAGTATTCCTATATGTATATATATGAATATGTATTTCCAAATTAGAAAATACCTTTGCATTATTTTACTCTCATTCCATTCAGTGTTTTAACACAGTGATGCACATCTCTACTTTTCCAATCAATTTATTCTATTAGTATTTTTCATCATTTTAAATCCCTACATTAAGTCAATAATGTTGACTACTTACCATAAGCATTTGAATGCCTATCTAATACAGGTTATTTGCAATTTGGCATCCTCATTTATATGCATTATTCCACTTGGAAAATTGAATGAAGCCCTTGATTCAGAATCTGAAACACTTAGAAGTAATGATCCTGTTTACTGATTTACTGAAGTTGTAGGTTTTAAGCACTATTTAATAGATGAAACAAAAAGCACTGTCAAGCAAAAAGGAAGCATCCAAGTTGGTTTAGGAAGCATTCATATCATAGGAATAATAGGAATTTGTTGTGATTTTTGTTGTTTCAGATCTCTGAGGCAGTTACCTAACACTGTTAACCTTATCATTGCTTCTGTTCTCTTACAGTTCAGATTATGGATCTAATAAACTTTTAATGTAAGAGAAAATGTAGCATTCAAAAACTAAATTATTTTGTCAGAATCCCATTTCAGTATTATTTGCTTATTGGTCTGCAGCTGATAATGGTTATATTTTGATTAGAATTACTAAAATAAATTGGAAATGGAACTGAAATTGCTTGAGTCCTATGTGAACTATAAGCCCAAAGAAATGAAAACTTTCTTTAGCCCTTCACTGGTACTGATACCTTTCATAACAGCACTAGCATAGTGACTGAATGCCATGAGCATCTGAAAGTGAGTTTGACATGATGTCTGTGCTCAAGGCTCTGATAAGAACCACCTTAAAGAGAGGGATCAACTCACAGTGACTGTATGGGATGAAGATAGAACCACTTGGAGGCACTAATTTGGACCATGAATAAGAGGTTTAGCTCTAATTTCAGAGGTAGCACAAAATAGGTATTGCACTGTGTTTTGGGTGACAGTGTGAACACAAGACAGGCTGTCAGCAGCACAGTGTGTTTTGCTGTTACTCAGTAAATGGTAGTGAATAAAACCAAAACAAATGTGTATTTTGGTGGGCAGATGATTTGGTGGTTTTTGTTTGTTTCCCACTTCTACTAGAATTGAATTTGAAGTCTTGGTGAATGTGGTGTCTTTAAATGATGCATCTCTATTCAGAAGATATTATTTCAAATTCAAATTTATAAGAATAAATTAGGGAAAATTCGTTCTCACATATCCACAATGTTTCAAAGACAGCCATTACTACACTGCAGATACTCAGTTTACTTCCTGATCTAAGCCTTTCACTTGAGATTTTAAACATACTATTTATCTCAGAAACATCACGAATTTAGGACTCATTCTTATTAGCATAGATTTAGAATAAATCTGAGGAAAACAATTGAGAGAACTAGAAATATGTTACATACTTTATGCAGTTTAATAAGCAGATGCTGAAAGCTTGTTTGATGCCATATTTTTATTCAGAATTATTTTAGGGATTATCTTAGAGCTGTACTGTGGATTATAGAAAAAGAGTAATTTCAGTTTAATTTAGCCCTATGAACATGTGAAAGTGTTTGAGACAGGTGAAAAATACCAAGGGATGTCTTAAGCTACCACTCCAGGGACTATGAATAAAATAAAAGACAGTTGCCAAGTGGAGTTGGCATTTCACTAAGTCTGGATATAATTGTACTAGAAATCTTGAGGATACTTTGAAGGAGTCTTAAGAGAAGATATTGCCTATTGGAATTCCTTCTTAGTGCAAATTTCACTGCAATTTATTTTAGTTCAAATATTCTTGTGACATAAGATTATAGTCTTGCTCTGGATATGTATATTCATATCACCAAATGAAATTGAAAGCTAAGTATCCTTGCTTCTGTGCCAGCTGACTTACTTTATGGATCATGTCTTGCAATGGGAATATAGTCATGAAAGCCAGACCAAAGTTTTTTAATACATAGGCACTAAGCTGTCTGTCCATTTGAGCTGCCTGACTTCAGCAGTGCTATTCTGTGGTTTCTCTCTAATTTTCTGTACCCAGATTCTAACTCATGCAAAACAGTCAGCCCCAGGACCTGAATTAATGTTTCACAGTACCCAGGAACATATCTATAGGCCCTGAGGAATACAGATGCTGTGAGGTGTTGCCAGAGCATGCAGCTTGTCTCTTCTCTCTTAGTTGTCTTCTCCAAAATAAGGATAAAATGTGGAACATTTATTACTTTCCAGAAAAAAAAAAAAAAACAAAACAAAACAAAAAAAACAAAAAAACAAAAAAACAAAAAACAAAAACAACAAAAAAAAAACCCCAGTGTCTGCTTTCACCCTCTTTCCCCCACCCCCCACCCTAGTCTTTCTATTTCTGATATCTTTCTTTTCTAAGCAGTCAATAGGTAACACTTTATGAAGCTGCAGTCTCTTTTGTCAAGTATCCCTTCCTAATGTTAAAGACTCGGTCACTAAATTATCATCACACTTGAGGAGACTGGTTCTCTTGCTATCACCAACTTCCAAGACACACTATCTGAATCAGTTCTAATGATCCTCTCTTACTGACTGTTGATCTTGTGGCATAAAGCCAGATGCCATCAAGTGACAATGTTTGGTCAGATGCTTAGCAGAGACTATTCAGGTTTAGTGTTTATAAATGAAGTATTTGTTAAGTTATGGTATCCAACCATACACTTCACTTACTCCACATGTCTTAGAGAGATAGACATGGTGAATTATGAAGTCAGATCAAGACAGAAGAAGCCTATAAAGATTAAGTAATTTTATTCTTTTTCAAGCAATTAGTAGCACTGCGCTGCTAAGTGGAGATCAATCATAATTGAGGAACTGAGAGAGGACAATAAACAAATTACTACTGTTTTCTGTGAAGCCTCTTGGTCTACAGACTCACTGTAATCTAATCCAGAAGCTCAGTAGATTGTAAATTATCCATTCAAATTGTCACTGCCCCCTTGAAAAGGATTTACTTTACAATCAAGGTACAAGAAAGGATACCTGACTGGTTGTTTCACATGAAATGGAACATTTGCAGCTGATTCACAATCATCACAGCTGTACTGCCTATGTCCTAATGATGGCCAAGAGGTTCAGAGGTTTTACTTGGCAAACACCAGCATTTAACTTAATCAGTTTAACTGTGTGGTGCCTGGTGTCCTCTCCATGTTTCCTATTGTGAAATTCACTGCAAAAAAGAATGAGAAAAGTGATCAATGGATTGATATAGCCATTCAGCAGAAGGGTGAACTAAGTGGCTAGATACAGTACTAGAAAAATTATTTATTTTCCTTAACCAAACCTGAAGTTTTAGGAATCTCCATAATGAACACTTCAGCATACCTTGGAAGTAACCAGCACTGCCTCACTGTGTGGCCACAGCCCCTATACCAGCCACATTAGATGACATTAACAGAGTTGAAAGGATCTAGAATCCATCTGGCAGAGTTTACTGCAGCCTCTGAAAACAATTTACAAGCATTTTTATTTTACTTCCTTCTTTTCGTGTTCCCCTCCCCTCCTTTTTTTATTGTTGCTTGTTTTATTTTATGTCCTTCACCTATGTTGGGCAGTAATGGACAGAAATACAATTTTTGCAGCAGAACGATTGCCTGTATAAGGTAATCCTTATAGGAAATCTGTATAAATGCAATGAAGTATAACCATGCACAAAAATAGTTATTTAAATGAAAGAGACTTTATTCTTTGCCTATTCACTATCCCAGTACAGTAGCAACAAAGCAGAGGAATTAATGTTTTGGTTCTCTTCTAAATCCCCTCAACTCAATGAGTGAAAAATGTTAGAGAGACTCTGTTTTGCTTTCAGTTCTTTTTATTTCATTTGTATATGGAGGCAGTTTATATATCCCCAAATCATGTCAATGCCAGGGTGTTAGGCACAGACATATAAAGAAGAGGTATACAATTGCTGCCCAGAGGAGCTTAAGGACAAAAATCTGAAGGGCAAGGTAGCAATATCAAAAGTCAAAAAACTTTTGAACTCCCAGAAAATAATGAGAAGCACTATAAACACTGCAATGTTTGAAACAATGTATGTATATTACAGTTTTTGACCTCAAGTTTCCAGAACATCTCCAGCAAACATAATGCCAAACCCTCCATCCCCTTAGAAAACCCCATCTCTCTTTCAATAAATAGTAGAAATCTTGATTGTGGCTTTCCTCTGTGTGTAGCCTTAAAGAAAGCACTAAAAATAAAATAGAACTCCAAATAATAAAAAAAGTTTAGACTCCATAAACACTGCCACAATGCTCAGGAAGAAGTAGAATAGCGGGGAAAAGGAAATATGACACATCAGAGCATATAAAGGAAAAAAATCCCTACAAATACATTTACATGGTTGGTTTCTTTCTGGAATCTGCCCAAATTTCTTCATAGTCAGAACTTATAGAGATCCAGAGTGGCATAGCTACAAAAGGGGCTCCCACAGTAGAGAACTATAGCAATATGTTATCAGCATTTATTTTTCTGCTTTGTCTAAAACTCATAAAAATTACCTTGTCCTAGAAGTCATATGGCTGTTTGGATCATCATCATGAAAATTCTGTATTTTAGTAAGAGTCACAGAGCATAGTCTGTGAAATCACAGAAGATAATGATGGAAAGATATAATGCATTTTTTTAACCAAAACCAGGAAAAAATCCATCCAGTCTGCAGAAGAAAAAAATATATGCCTTTCCTGGATTTGGATTGTACCCATCATTTATAATTTTCCTCCTCAGATGGTAGACCCCATACAGTAATAGATAAGCAAGAGTAAAAAAAAAAAAAAAAAAAAAAAAAAAAATCATTCCAAAGGGTTTATTTTGTCCACTTTTCTAACTGTTTGCTTAATGACAGTCTCAAAAAGGAAGTGGCCAGATTGTGGAGACTTAGTGATGAAAAACTCAATTCTGCCTCTACTCTACTATATCCCCCCTCCAATATAATGATATCTTAATGTTAAATCTAACTATCTATAATAAAAATAAAAAGCCTCATGGCACTGCAATCTTTCTTCAGTACAGTATCAGTAGGTTACAGAGAAAGGAGAGTCCTGAGGCAATATTTTCACATACATTAAAAACATATACGTGGGGTGTGATATCCCATTAACAGACATCATACACCTCCTCTGGAGATGTTAATTCCTAATCTCATCAGGGAAATGCAAGTGTGCACTCTGTGTGTGTGCTTGTTGGTAATGTTTCTTACATTGTCTCTAGATGAGAGGCCATATAGATCTGAAAAGTTTCACTGCTTTTGGTATTAAATGCAACAAAAATTCTGGTTCCAAAATTTAGCATATTTCCATATCATGGTGTAGCAGCAATTTATGAGCAATGAGAAGCAACTTTACTTTTAAAGAGAGCAAGGAAATGCTGGGCTTTGTCTTGACCTCTAATCTAGTGAATCTCAAACTGAAAATAATGAGATTTTTCCAAAGAAGAAATTTAGCACTGTGTCTGTTTACAGCATTGGTGAATATGTTTGATTGAAAAAAGGTATTATTTGAGCATAAAATTTTTATAAGTAAATATAAGAGCAGACCCTATTAAAATGAATGCAAACTAGAAAACACAGTTCTACCTTCAAAAGTTGATGATTATAAAATTTTTCCTCAATGAACACTGTAAGAGGTTTCTACTGTGAGCTTAGCTTCACAGTTACAAATTTCTAAATTATGCAGACAAATATATGTAATTTCTCATGAGGTCTTTTTCTTTCATTGGGTAAGAAAATTAAAACTAACGGGAATTTAAAATGAGTCAGGTAATGTTCAAATAAAAATTATTTCACAGAGGATTTATAACCATTTTTTATGAATGTCTTACAGTGGAATGACTTGCTCTTCACTTCCTTATGATTTACCAAAATAAGAGCACTGGTCTAATACTGATACTCAGCTGTGACAGACAAAAGACTCTCTAACAATTTAAAGTTAGAAAGTGTGTGTTTTTCAGGTAATCCTCTAATACACACTGCAAAATCACAGGTGATCACAGAGTTTATTTATTGACAAAGGATTCAAACAAATACATATTCATAACAACAGCTCCTCCCATCCCCCTCTTCCTATGGTAATTAGCTCGAATAGCCATTAAGCATGAGTGATTGCCTTCTTAAATTAAGTCTGGGCTTATTTTTTGTGGGGAGGAGTCCTAAAAGGAGGAAGGAAGGCAAACCTTCTTCACCCTAAACTCTCAACTTTTTCTATCAATGACAATACAAATGATTTCTGGGGATAGTCCAATTTTTCCAAGAATGGGTTTCTGGTTGCATAGTCTATGTTTCTTTGGATCTCCTCACTAGTTTTGTCTTTTCCCATTATAAACAAAGCTGAGCAAACGTAAAATGACAGACAATCAGTTATTTAAGTTTCAGTTAACTACCTCAAGCCCGGTTTTCCTTCTAACTTCTAACTGTTAATTATTTTTAGCAAGGTCTATCTATCCATTTGCTTTTTAATTAATTCTAGTAAAAACTGACTTTTAACTAAAAGCCTAATTTTTCTAAGATTAGTGTTTACATACAGATTTCTTTTAACTTTTATACATGAGAACTGGGACTTTGATCTGATTTGGAATGTTGTAGTAAATTGCTAAACCTCTTGACAACAAATTTTCCACTATATGTACTCTTCACTGACTTTTTTATTGTAATCAGAGCCACTCAAGAACAGTGAAAATTTGGATCTTTAGGATCTTTCATAACAGAAATAACTGAGTGTAGGTATTTAACAGCTGTGTGAGGAAAAGGACTTTTTTGTGATCTAAGCATTTAAATGCCAGGGTAGAAATTGTTTGCTTTGTATGTTACAGCTGTAAATCCTAAGGTGGGGGAATAGATGTGCAAAGAGTCGAAGCTCTGATGGTTTTATAAAATCCTGAAGAACTACTGAATGCATTTATATATCCACACAAGTGGTCCTGCAAGGTTTGTAAAACAGCAGGAATTCATTCCTATGAGGCTGTAAAACCTCTCAGATGCCTCAGGGTTTGTCAAATCCATGTGCGATCTTGTGGAACTTGTAAACTGTCAGTGAGGTGTTGTAGAGTTTGTAAATTTTGTCTGGACCTTAAACAAAGTCTGGGGTTGCTATGGCAGCTACAAAGCCTACCAGGACTTTTGAATGATTCACAGCATTAATACTTCACCAAGAGAATTGTGATTAACCTCAAAACAGCAAGGTGCTCTCTAACATCACACAGATGTTTGTAGAAGCAGGTTAGGTTATGAAGAATCACCAAATTACAGAGTTATCATATATGCATCAGCCTTCTGAAGATGAAAAACTCTTAAGAATTTAATTATTGAAGTTATTACTGCAGTTCTCCAGAGAAACTTAATTGTAGGCATTGGCAAACAAAGCCTCTACAATTTGACATCAATGGATACTCTGGAAATAAAATGATTTCCTCTCAAGAAGTAGAAGTGAAGATGGTTGAAAATTAGTCAAGGCTGTGGTTTATCTGTAACATAAGCAACTGAGAAAAAAATAGTGGTTTGCATCAGTGCATTGATCAAAAAAGATATTGCATCTTTTGCTTCATGAGGTCCTTTAAAAGTTTCTCAGAAAAATATTTATATCTTCTGTTAATACCCTTAATAAGCTACTCAGTGTTTGTTTCTCTGAACCAAACAAAGTTTAAGCCTTTCCTTGGCCTTCAGTAGAAAATCTATGTATTTCAACCAGCAGACAAAACATGAGGACAGGGAGAAAAAGAGTAATCACACACTGTTGGTACACTACTGAGGGACTTAAAGGGGATGAGTCCTCACACAACAGCTCCTTTCTTCTGTAACTGTTTCTGCTTCTGATATAATCTATTGTATTACCTTCAGAAAATCTCTGGAACTATTAAATTCCATTTTTCACAGTGTGCTGGTTTCAACCCATCACACACAGACTCCAGAAAAAAATATTAGTTATGGTGTAATGTCCCCCATTGAAGGTACCAGCATGTGAAAAATAGAGACCTACAGTTTTGTTATGGAGC
The DNA here is from genome assembly GCA_030060385.1 of Muscicapa striata striata. NCBI lineage: Eukaryota > Metazoa > Chordata > Aves > Passeriformes > Muscicapidae > Muscicapa > Muscicapa striata. Next base: position 1,688,166 of record JAREIS010000206.1, read on the forward strand.
AATTAAATGTTTGAATTTCACTGGCAGGAATGCAAAATATGGGTGTACAGGAAATTTTAGGCACAAATGGAAATTCAATTTGAGTAAACACTTTGCTGTACCTTAGAACATCACTGTAGGGAAAGTAGGATGTTTGAATGCTGTGTGTGGAGAGCAGGGAAGCTCTTTGTAAGCATCTGTCATTTCTTATATGTGAATATATAATACTTCCAAGTACACAAATCACATTTTAGATTTAGATCTCAGTTGCATAATAAATAAGAATGCACAAAATATTCCAGAGGGCAAGCAAACACTTCAAGAATAAAATCAAAATAAATTTTGAGAACTGTTTCCTTGTTGGTTTCTTTAGTGTGTTTTAAACCTAACTTAAGAGATGGTTATTGAAAAAAAAAAAAAAAAAAAAAAAAGACTGTTCTCAGTCTATATGCATGTAAAACTGGAGACTGATGGAAACCAGAAGAAAGAACATGTTAAGATTAAATTCTCAGGCAAGTAGTGACAAAATCCTTGTCCTTGAAGCTTGTATAAATAACTTTCCTGTGTTTTTTTAACCTGTTTCCCCTGCTCTGCAGCCAGCCCAGCAGCGAGGCATGTCACTCTGATGGTTCACATCCATCTCCTTTTATTGATGTCCACTTTGGTATCTGTACAGGTCATCAATATTGCTCCTGTCTGGGAGGGGCAGGGAGCCTTGGGGACTGGGCATGGGGGGAGGCTCAGCCTGCTGCCCAACCCACGGTTCCAGCCAGATGCTGGTACCAGGCTGTCATAAATCTTTTAGGTGACCCAGGTGAACTCTGAGGCTCAAAGCTCACTGAAAACTGATCAGGCCTCTGTTTAGTTTAACAGGCCCTTTTCACTGACAAGTGAAGGGTTCAACAAATGCTCAAACCAGATATATATTAGTTGAAAAACTAATGGCTTTTAAAAGAATGTTTGACAATTGTTTAGGGCTGTCTGTAGATCCATTATACTGATAAATGACCAACTTGGTCTGTGCCAAACTGGAGATGGCAGGGAAAATGCAACTTCAGTTATTATTATTTTTTTTTTCTCCTCTCCTACCTCCCCATGCACTCTCCACATCTTTGGGGGCTTCATAAGAGCCTCATGTGCTGTGGTGGTCAGGAAGACTTAAGGCAGCAAAAGATACCCGTGCAACTTATATTTAACCTTGCAATCAAACTGAAATTAAGCAAGACTGCAGATACCCTCAGTGACCTGCTATTGACCGCCTGAACTTCTAAGTTAGGGTCAGTTGGGGCCCAGAGTAGGAGGTCAAAAGCTGGTCAGTGCTCTTCAGCTTCAGCATGTTGAATAGAGAGACTTTATTGCTGTGATTTATGCAATTTGCACAGACAGGTTAAGGAGATCTTAAAACATGCCACAGTGCTCACTTACACTGGTTACACCATCCACTGGGAAAATAAATTCTGATTGTCCACACGAAATCTCTTGTGGATATGCCTTTACTCCCTGTATTATAAAGATTCATACCCACACTCAACCCCTGAATGAAAAGGTTAGTGTTTCCAGATTTATTTAAACAGTGTGAATGCATCAAATGAAGCACTTAACAAAGCTGATTAATTGCAAAGGCAGAATAACAAACAATAATAATGTTGTTGTTGTTGTTGTTTGTTGTTGTTTTGTTGTTGCTGTGGGAAGAAGTGGGAAGGCACAACTAAACTTAAAATTACAGTGGCAATTTGAACACAGTGTACACTGAGTTTTAACCAGCCTCCAGACAACAATCTTTGGTGTTTCCCTCTCAGTTTTCACATACCTTCTTTTTTTTCTTTTTTTTTTTAACCAGAAATTCTAGTTGGAAATTATCAGATCAACATAAGGAAGAATTAAAAAAAATTAAGAGCTCTTATTACTTTGTAATCAGAAGATTTTTTTTTCCTGCTGAAGTTTAATACAGACTAAATTATTTTTAAATTTCACACCCAAAACAGTTTCAAGGACTGCCCTAGCTGTTACTCATGCTCCAGGTCTTTGTAGAGTAGAAACTGCCAGAGTGATGTGGATTTTCTGACAGACTCATCTCTGACCACCAGACTTGTCTTTGCTGATCAAAGCAAGAAACTGAAACCTAGTCATGGAAGTTGAAAGGATAGGGCATTTAAGCCTTCTAGAACTACCTCTTTTTCACTGTAGAAGTTAATATTTCTTTGGTATCTATTATCCCCAATTTAATATACCTAATTTAACAACATATTAGTCCCTAAAAGGGTATAATTGCATTTGACATAACAAGGGGGAGGAAGAGGCAATGTTTGCCAAACTCTACTGAAAAAAATGGCCTTAGCAGATGTGTAGCTGCTTATTTTCAGAAGCACTTTAAGGATACAGTTTTAAGAAGCATATTCTATGACCTAAGATATATTTACGTGAAGTTCAGGAATGTCTGAGCATGTGCCAGCCATTAGGTAATTGCACCATTATTATTAAATATACTTATAAACAGCTACAGAATAGACCAGTCCAGGTGGTTAAATAAATATTTATTATTAGAAGAATTTATACATATTATTTTAAGTTTTATGCTACTTCATCTTAAGTATAATGAATATTTTCCAGGATGCCATATATGTATTTATTTGAAAGCCTGAAACAGATACAAGAGACACTTTTCAAGTCAATTAGACACACTGCAACTGCCTATAGAAGTATTTTTCACTTGTAATGAAATATAGGAGAAGCTATCAGCTTCTTACTCTGTGAAATCAGAGATTCAGCAGGACAATGCCATGCCCTGATTTACACATAACAGGTTCTGCAAACAAGTAACAGAAGTAGAATATGATCTCTCACCAATCTTCAGAGCCAGTGTTGATAGCTGTGGTCCTGTTTTAGTCTGCTGTGTGCATACATAAATAAAGACAGCCAGTATTCCCAAAGCACAGAAGAGAGGTGTTTTTTTTTACTATAAGGCTCCCCAGATGACTTTAAACTTTTCTCAGAGTGAAGAACAGAAGTTGGCCACTTATATTGTAGTTGAACAACTGGTACTTTTAAGTACACTTTCGTGAATCAACTGATGGTTTCATGCTTTGCTCACTATTTAACAGTGAGTGTCCAGAGAGAGGGATAAAACCAGACAGAGGCTAGTTAATCTACTACCATAAAATAGATTCTGGTAATGTGAAGGTAATGAGTGAGAGACCTAACATCCCATTTCTTGGATTACATAATACAGTAGAAATTTAAAGCACAGCAAATAATAAGTCACACTATTATCTTCTTTGTGAAAAGGAAAATTCCTGATAGACTGACTGTCTGTGCACCCCAAATTCCCACTGTATTTCAAGGCTATTCTTGACATTCTGAAATGGTCAGCTGGAATGGGATCCCATTGCTTATTTCTCATGATCAAAGCTTTACCTGTTGGTTTATTGTTGTGGTTTTCAGGTGATTTTGTTTATATTTATATTCTCCAATTTAGTACTCCCACCAAATTAAAAAAAACCAAAAAAATTAGGAAGAAGAAGAAGACTAAATTACATTGGTCCACTCCCCGCCACTTCCCCACTTCAATTGGAGGCACAAAAGGCAAAGATAATAGTTGAAATAAGAAAATTTTACTGGAAATAAAAATGAGATAAGGAAACAGTAACAGCAGCAATATTAATAACAGCAGTGTAAAAGAGAGAGAGTGATTCACATGCAAAAAGGCTCACTGCAGAGCCCATGACAATAGGCAGTACCAGTCATTTCCCCTCCATCTTTTCTAGACTGGAAGGAGCCTCTTTTCCCTGGAAGAAAGTCCCTTTTCCCTACCCCCAGCAATGACATGAGGTGGTACAAAATAATCTCCAGCTCCTAGCCATGCTTCCTTCAGACTAATGCAAAAATTAACCCTGTCCTGGGTCAGAATCTGGACAGGTGGGAAGTCTACCCCACCTTCTCAAAAAAGTCTGTTATAGAGACCTGAGAAAGGAGAATGTGATTTCCCAAAGATCTACATTTTTTTAGACATTTCTGCAAACTCAATTTCTGCAACAAGGGAGTTTAAACCACAAGTAGAAGAGAAAATGATTTTTGGAGGTTCAGTTCAGGGAAATCTTCAAAGCTAGTTTGAATGCTGTCAGAGTTTAACCTAAAACTTGAGTTGTACTTGTGAAGAGGAACACTGTCTTTCAGTGTTTTCCTAAAGCTTCCCTCCAGATAGAAATGCAAATATTTCAATAAAGCTGGTTGAGCAAATATGATGATGAAAAAATTACAGAATCACAGAATGGGCTAAATTGGAAGGGACCTACAAGGATCATTGAATCCAGTTTCAAGCCTCAGGACCATCCCCAAGGGTCACACCATGTACCTGACAGTAATGTCCAAACACTTAAACTCTGTCAGGTCACCAGAGAGAAAAGATCCATGTCTGCCCCTCCTCTTTCCCTCTCAAAGAAGTTCCAGACTGTGCTGAGATCTCCCCTCTGATTCCTGTTCACCAGGCTAAACAGACAGAGTGACCTCAGCCACTCACACAGCTTCCCCTCAAGGACTTTTAAACACCTTTCTTTCCCTTCTCTGGGTGCTCTCTAATAGTTTTATATCTTTCTCATATTGCAGTGCCCAGAGCTGCCCCCAGCACTCGAGGTGAGGCCGCCCCAGGGCAGAGCAGAGTGGGACAATCCCCTCCCTTGCCCAGCTGGGGATGCTGTCCCTGATCCCCCCAGGACACGCTTGGCCCTCCTGGCTGCCAGGGCACTGCTGGCTCATGTTCAACTTGCCATGGACCAGGAGCCCAGGGCCCTTTTCATGGTGCTGCTGTCCAGCATCTCATTGCCCAGACTGTCCATCCATCCAGGGCTGCCCCATCCCAGGGGCAGGATCTGGCACTTTCCCTTGTTGAACCCCGTGTGCTTGGTCACTGCCCATCCCTCTGATCTGCTGAGGTCTCTCTGCAGGGCCTCCCTGCCTTTGAGGGAGTCAATAGGTTCTCCAGGTTTTATATCATCTCTGAACTTGCTCAGTATCCTTTCCAGACCTGCATTCAGGCTGTTGATGAAGAAGCTGAAGAGCACAGGGCCAAGAATGGAGCCCTGTAGAGCCCCACTGGTGACAGGTCACTGGTCTGATGTCACCTCATTCACTGTCACCCCTTATGCCTGACCCATGAGCCAGCTGCTCACCACACCCAGCTGTGTGCTGCATATTTTGTCCATAAGGATACTGGGAGAGACACCATTAAAAGCTTTTCTGAAATCCAAAGAGAGTGCATCCACTGGCTTCCCTTGATCAAGGGAATCCATAAGGTGGGTCACATTGTAATAAAAGGAAATCAGGTTTAATAAGAAGGGCTTTCCTCTCATGAAGCTCTGCTGGCTCTGACTGATGACTGCATTGTCTTTCTGTGTATTTCAGTACCTCCCATAACAATCTTCTCCATAACTTTAGCAGGCTCTAAAGTGAGACTGACAGGCCTGCAGTTCCTGGAGTCCTTCTTGCCTTTCTTGGAAACTGGGACAATGACCACCAGTTTCAGCTGGGACTTCTGTCCAAGACCACTCATAATCATCTAGAGAGGTTTTGAGATGCCATCCCATCTTTTGGTAGCTCTGAGGACTTTTGGATTAATCTCAACAGCCTCCATAAACTTATATGGATGCAGTTGGAGCAGGATAATTTTAGGGAAAGAATTATCTTGGACGGTGACCAGTTTGTGATCAATATAATTGTCAAGTACCAAAAATATGTATGAGATATGTATGAAAGTGAAAACCTATTCACAGCTTCAGTACAAGAAAGTGGTTTCTAAACAATCAGAAAAATAGAGTCGCAGGTTTATTATTTTCTATTATTTTCTGTACAGACTGAATCATCCCTTCCAGGGTAAGTTCATGGATTTTGATGGTCCTTAACAGAGGCAATGCAAAAGCCTGTTTGTAGACAAAACAGGAAAACCTAAGATAGTCCTAATGTTTATATTAAGAATGATCTGATTTTAACATACTGAGATGAGTTTTGCTGCATCTGAATTCTGAGCTGGTGAAGAGTTAAATGAAACTTTGGAAGAATATGTTATGATGCCTATAATTTGTATACAAAATAGAATAAAAAATTGTTATCAACTGACAGGATTTAGTCCAAATGAAAAATTTCTTCCCAAGAACAAAACCTAAGACTGCATATGCATGAAGTAGATCCAAATTGAAGTTTAATACGGTTTTCAGTAATACAGCAATTAATGCTGTTGTCATAGAAACACAGCACAATTGTCATATTTGTGTGAGGAAAGTGCAAAACCAAAAGATGCTTAATGATCACTCAAGTAAAACATTTAAACTTCAAGTACCTGGTGTCTAACCCTTAAATCCAAAACTGTACATGAAGTGCCTTTGTGGATATATATCTGCACACTCTACAAAGAAATCCCAATCCTGATCTCCTGACATGTTTTCTCACCTTTTACAACAGACCACAAAGACTGACTAAGTATTTTGCTTATACTTTCTTTTACTTTCTTTGAAAAATAAATTCTCAGTCTGCAAATTCCTAAGCAGTTTGGACATCTGGGTGTTCAACACTCTGTATACAATCAGCAAAAATTTCTGTCAGTTTTATGGGACAGCTATCACCCAGCCTGGCATCCAAATAGGGTTACCTTTCCTGTCCTTTACCAGGAAACTGATTTATTCTCCGTTATATTATATAATAGAGACTATTTGTTACTTTTGGTTTCCTATCTTAGTTAAATATTTTGTTACATGCCAAGATTAGAGATCTACTTAGATTGATAAGCACAGAGGAATCCTAAAACACTAGCAGTGTGAACCATGTTCCTGAGTGGCTTCTATAGTGCACTAAGTAACTCATTTGTAACTAGGATTTACATTCTAATGTTAAAGCAGGTAGCTTAGTTTTATCATCTGGAAACACGCTGTGCAACAGCCAAGCAACAATTTCTGGCTTTGTAATTGCAAGGAAAGTCATTGCATGGACTTCATATAAGATGGCCTTATCTTCCCATAAATGAAGAAATCTGTAACATTAGACTTGGGTATTTAAATTATTTCCATGAGGCTAACTAAGTTGCATTCAAAAGAACCTCATGAGAAGTCAGGTTAGAAAGAAAAATAATACCTTCTTTTAAATGGAGCAAGAAACTTTGTTTAAGGTCAAAACTGAGGTCATAAAGAGGCTAATATGAGCTTAGCAAGCAGTGCAGCTGCTGTATGCTGTATTTAGCCTGTGAACAAAAAGGAAGCTTTTGTTTCCATTACTTTAACTCCATGCATGTTCCTAAATAACTTCTTCACTCTGGTACTTAAACTCATCTATCTATCTATCTATCTATCTATCTATCTATCTATCTATCTATCTATCTATCTGTCTGTCTGCCTGTCTGTCTGTCTATCTAATCTATCTGTGTATCTGTGTGTGTGTGTGAGTTAACTTTAACATATATATATTTGGTAGCCAGATATTTACTTAAAAATATACAATTTCAGAAATTAACAGCATGATACAGGTTTAGTAGGGGGAATCTCTTGAAAAATTGTAATTCTAAATTCATGTGCTCTTACCGTAGCAAACCCATTTCTTTTGGGTGGCTAAAATCAGTTTCTTCTGTCACATGCTGTAATAACAATTAATTATTTATAGAGGAGGAATCAAAACCAAACCAAGTTCTGTATTATTTTAAAACAGAGGATCTAAGGAAATATATAGTTTTGCAAGGAGTAAAATTGAGAAGAAATCAAATAAATAAGCCCTCCTCAGTTCCTTTCTGTCTCCACAGTGACCAATCAGAGAAGAAGGCAATCAAGGCTTTTTTGCAATGAACTCCAGGAAAAAGTTGAAAAAGACACATTCTAGAGATGAGTGAAGAGGATTGCCCAGATTAAATCCACCAAACAGAACCATGAAAAAAATCTAATTTCATAATTCATAGGCTACTAAGTGTATTTTACCTTAGGGAAGTGCACTCTACTCATTTTCCATAACTCTGTAGTCCATTTCATCCTTTATGCTTGAAAATTAACAACATTTTAACATTACTATTGCCTGTACATGTGGAACTGTCTGTTTAAAATCAGGCCAATAAATATTGATGGGGATACTTGTTCCTGCACTTGAACTGTAGAAGGATAGAACAGTAAGTACTAATTGTCATTTGCATTTGTGCTTGGTTTGAAAATCCTGAACATCCAGTATTGCCTTCTGCACTGTTCACATTACAAAGTACCACTGATCACAAAGATGTCTTTGAAAAAATGCTACAGCGAAGGTTAAATCAAACAATTCAGCAGAAATATATCACATCTAAATAAATAAATACAATGGCAATGCTTAATAGGATACATGTAATTGTCCTTTAACAATTTTTTGAGTGTTCATCCATCACAATTTCTTATTATTCCAGTGTTAAGTGTCACCTTTTGTCTCCACATAATTTTCAAATTGTCATCTTGAACAGGAAGATTTTGAAAGCCAAGTAGGAGGAGAACTGGCTTTTCATTGCTTTCCATTAATTTTGCATTTAAACTAAAGCAAAAAAACTTCTGTGAATCAAAAAGTTTGTGACTTTTTTTGTGTGTTATATATCACCAGGACAAAATTTTTTGCTCACACCCAGGCTTCTGATTCATTAGCTGAGATAATCTGGCTGATTAGATAAGGAGGACCTTATGCAATGGTCATATAGTCTGCTGCACCATTTTACTCAGGCTTACTCTTTGCAAACTTGATTTGCCCAAGATATATCAAGGTAAAAAGTCAGACAGTTCAGCTCAAGAACACCTTTTAAGTGAAATGTACAGCACACTTTGTGGAAATGCAATCCTCATGGGGCAACATTCAGGGCAGAATAAAGAAAAAAAGGCAATGGACTCTGTGAGCAGCTGTATGCTTGATATTCTCTGTGACTTGTATAGGTGAGTGATGCATAAAACACCCATTCAATTACATAATTTGAATTATCTCCAGCTTGATGAATGACTGCTAAAGATGGTGTACTCCTCTCTGTGGCAACAACACTTACAATGTCTGGAAGTTGAACCAAATTAAAAAACATGCTGCATCTGTTAAATAAGGATCTCCTCCACTGGCTCTGAACATGATGTCCATATATATCAAAGTCTTCTGACAATGCCTGTCACTCAGTCTGGACACAGGGAATATGGGATTCCAAGCAGATGAGAGCTGAAACTGAAGCTCCAAAACCCTTCCTTATGCAAGTGATTAGGTGCAGCTGTTTTGCTTCACATTTTGGAACACTTGAACTCTGCAATCTGCCACATTTTTACTGGACTGCGTGTGCAGAGGGTAAAAAAAGGTATCATGCCCTGGCTAGACAGCAGATGTGGGGATAAAGAAAAGTCTCTATTTTAAGAGAAAAAATAAATGAGAAAAAGATTTGAAAAAAGCACAAATTGAGAGGCAAGAGGAAGAAATCAAAGGGAGCTATCAGAACAAGCAGAACACATTGGTCTGTTTTTCTAAGATATAGGGAGGTAATTCTGCAAAGATTTTCCTCAAATATTACAAAACCAATAAATTTACTCTTTAAAACCATATTTGCACTTCTAAATCTGCCCAAAGGTAAAAAGTTTTTAGAAAGTCAAATTCCACCTCTACATTTTCATATTTTGCATAACAAAACATCTTAATCAACAATATTTCAGGAGGAAAACTCCTTCAGCTCAAATCAACAATACATAAATGCTAGCCTACAGAGGATAAATAATATGAAAAAGCCATGCCTAACATTTTTGTGAACTTAGTGATTTTAGTTTTTCTAGCTCCAGGTCTCTATTTTAAAAGGAGTTTCTTAGAGAAGCCCCTTTTATAAACTGATGAAACCTTTTTATTCTTCATATTTGGTCAACCACTAGCTATTTAAATCCTAATCTTACTGCACAGAAACCTATGGGACATTTTTCATTGGTTCCCACAATATCAGGATCAGGGTTTTCAGTCACAACTTCTTATTGATGCTACATGAGAAATTATGGAAGCATGGCTTTAAAAAAAAAAAATATATATATTAAATGAGAAGGATACTCAATGAAGGAATATAGCAATTCAATGTAGGAGTCTGAAACCTGTACTTGCAAACAACATATGTAAGAGGAATTCATATGAAGGAATTAAAGAAAAGTTTACTGTTTCTACTGTTCACCAGCAGAGAGCTTTAGTCAACAAGAACTCTTTAGGTTCTTTCTGATGCCTTTTTATGACTTCACAATGTTTGAGTAGAGGTGCTTCTCTGATTCACTGTGCAATGCAGAAAAAAAAATCTATTGGTTTTTTTATTGGAGCCTCAGACAGTCCTGGATGCCCAAGAAGCATTTCTGTATGTCCATTTCAAGAAGCAGAAGCCCTTGTCTCCTGGGTTGGCAAACTATTTGAGGAACATTCATTCTTTGACTGGGGTGAATCCCCTCCATCACGAGAGTTGCAGTGCAGCTGGAAATAGAGTTTATTTAAATGAGCTTCCCATTTGAAGAAAAGCTTTACTGGGCATTAAAATCTGAATGCTTTATCTCCACTGCTGCAAAGGTGTGGAACTTTTTCACCCTTTAGAATAGCAGATGCTGTCTGTATCTGTAAGTAAAACAGCAGTCACACTCTTTTTTAACCTAAAGTAAGAATTGTGTGTGGGAGACGATAGATTTCATCTGCTGTGGTTTAGAAGTTGTGATTGCTGAGCCCTCCTTCCACTCACACATTTTGCTACTTGAAAAGAAAGCCCTAAGGGTTTCCTACATCAGAAACTAAAGCTGACCTCTCTTTTACTTCCAAATAAAAAAAATATAGATGTTTTCTTATTCCCCAATTATAACAAGGGTTCAAAACAGGTTAACACCTACTGCTGGCTATGGGAGAAATACAAAAAGGGCAAGGGGCAAGTGTGATACAATTAAAGTTTTTGTCTTGTGAAGAGAAAGAGGGTTTTATCTCTCTTCTCATCATTTTGAAGACTCATTTGGGAGGGAGATGTTCTAATAAAAATTTATCATACTTGATACCCTTCTTGCAACCCTACATATAAGCATATAATTAGAGAAACACATCCTCTTGATGTGATGATCACAGTAGGTTCAAAAATGATCTAAAATCATGATTGAAGAAGACAAAAAGAAAATTGTGGAGATTTTAAAATGTTTTTTTTTTTTTTCCCAAATGATCCCCATGGTTTTAAAAGAAACTTGATTTGAAGGGAAGGGGAGAGGAAAAAAAAACCCAGAGGAAAGAGAAGGGATAGGAAAAGCAAAGAGAAAGGCAAAGAGAAGGGGAAGGGGGAAGGGAAAAGGTAGAGCACAGAGGAAGGAAAAGGGAGAGAGAAGGGGAAGGAAACTAAGTCCACAGGTAGAGCAGAGCAGAGTGGTCTTAGCTGATTGTTGTCCAAAAGAGTAGCAGTATAAAAAGAGGTCCTGTAAAACACAGTCCAGGAATAACTGTATGGAATTTTTCTCTCCATTGAGAAAAAAATTGAGAAAGGGGGTATTCAAATAACCCAAAACTGGCAAGAAAATTTAAATTCAGCGTAAAACATCTTCATTAAAGAAAATGATGCCCTAAATCTGGTAAGCCCTTTCATCAGTTTCATATTGCACTGAAATTTCTTGGACAGGGTAAGGAGAAGAAATTGTGTTCTTTAAGGTACCCAGTAGGAGAGGAAAGAGATGATATACTGATGATACCAAGCCAAATATGGTCTTGGAAGAAGGTAAAAATGGTGAAAACTGATTTGTAGGTAGAGAGGAAAGAAGAAAAAACTAGGAGAAAGATTTCAACATAAAGATGACAACAAAGGGGCTAGAAATTGAAACTGATGGTGACAAAGCAAGTATGGAAAATAGGTGGGTGGCTGCAGGCCTTTTACCATTCAACACTGCAGAAGTCTGAGGTGGCTCCAAGACAAATTTCCAAAGATCCTTGGGGAATGAGAGTTTTTTCCCAGTATTGTATATGGATTTCCTGGAAAAGCACTGCAAATATATGATACATATCTAAAAAAAAAAGTAAGAATAGAATAGAAACATGAAAAAGGCTTATGAAATAATTGCAAGACACAAAAGCATCTGATCTCTGCTGAGGGTAATCTCTCACTTTGTGGAATCAGCTGTTACTTGAACTCTGGATGGGAGAATTTCTTGGACAGAACCCTTTAAATAGAGTAACAGAAGATTGTGAAAGCTGCAAAAGAGCTCTGCTCAACAAGGCAGTAAGGAGGCAGATGAATCATGGGTATGAAATGTTCATCATTATGGTGTAGGATGCTCTAAAATGGTGACTCAGGCCCCAACAGAGCCTTGAAATGAGGTTGTCAGCTCTGTAGAGCTTGTTTAACTTCAGGATTTGCTATAAAATATCACACTGAAGTTTGCTTTACCATGGATGGTCTGCAAAAGTCTCAGTGTTGATTTAGAAAAGGAATTTTAACATTTCTACCTCTTATAATTCAACTGAAAATCGAAGATGCATGAAGACAGACAGAGGAAAAGAGTGCTTAAGTTAGAAACAAATACTCCATTTTTTCCAAAACCTCTCAGATTCATCTTTCTTATACTACAAGATCTTCTGTGCTTTGTCAGTTCTCTGTTCTTAATTTGTTTTTCTGAACTGTTTCTTCCTCCTTTCTAGTGTTTCTTTTTATTTATACTAGCAAATCTCTTTTTTAGACTCCTTTTTAATAAATTTCCCACTGTTTTGTTCTTAGCCCTACATTAGTAGATACTTTTCTACTTTGTTCTTCTCCACTTTCTCTAACTCTCCTTTATCACACATTTTTCTTTTCTTTATCTTCTATTTTCTTCACTTTTTTACTACATTATCCATGCCAGAACTTCAGCAAAAGATCAAAAGAGAAAATCCAGTACATAAATTAGAGATTTGATTGCAGTTCAAGTGTAACTAAATAAAAATGCTTTTGCATTAGCCACAGTTACTAAGAGCATTTAATAGTTGGCAATCTGCAGATTTTACTAGGTGAAAAATTTAGGTAGTCACAACAGATAGCATAGTAAAAATTGCTTTTCTTTATACAACTTGTCCCGAGTAGCACATCTTTTGTAGGCACTTTTTTTTTTATTAATATGAAATGAAGACTTTCAATCTTAACTGTAAAATATGGCTTCAGACACAAGTTAACTGAATTTGTATTATTTTTTCCCAGCCCTAGAATATAGTATCTTTTCACTTTCCATTGTGAAAAGGCAGAAGTGAGGACATTTACTGATTAGGAAATTAATACTATTCCATATAGCTTGTTTTATAGGATGTAATCACCTACATATTGTTGCTGTCAGTAGAACTGTGCTAGTTCACACTCAGGTATGAGATACACCAGAGAGATACACTGTGTCTGCATGTAAGTATTATTCTAACATACCTCAATTGTGTTCAATAATGACATTTTATCTTTTAATTGACTAGTATTTAGTGGTTGGCAATTAAATTGCAGCCAACCATCTGTCTAAGTTAATTATCTGTAGATTGTGCTGGTCACTTTTGGTATTTTTGGTATTTTTTGGTAATTTTTTACTATGTTCAGGACATTCAGGTTTTATGGTTCTTAACTTTTCAATAGGTGCTCCAGGAATAAATGTGTTTCACTTTTTTAAAACTAATATACATAGTTGAAACTAAAGTAGTTAAGACACTTCTATGCATCTTAAGGGGTTTGTTGTGTTATGCAGTTGATTACAATGAAATGTCAAAATTTCACTCATTATTTTCATCCAAAGTTGAAATGTGAGAGTCTATATAAGTACAGCTGTTGAAGCATGGATGTTGAAACAGTTAGTGCAACACAACAACATATCAGTGAAAACAATAGCTGCAGGACTGCTATTTTTTAATTTTTATTTGTGATTTTGAAAAACACCGAGAGAAAGCATGTCTTCACTTTCCTCTCTTGTAGTTGAATCTTGAACTAGATGTAGTCATGTGTGATGTCCTGTCCTATGTTGTTTAGAAAACAGCCTCTCAATCTCTTACACAAGTCTTTTTAAGCTGTCTGTAGGAGCCCATTCACATGCAAGTTCTGCACAGGTATCCAACCAAGCAGGACCAGAGATGATACAGGAACATCAGCTCTACCTGTTGGATGCAGAGGTCCAGAAACAAACTCAGGGTCATATATTAGATGGTCAGATGTAGACCAAATTTTGTCTTCTGTTTTATCTGTATGTATGACAAATTTTGAGACTGAATCTCTCAATAATTAACATACCTTCATCAGTAATATCTGTCTCATCAGCACAGGGAAAACTGGGTCTCACCATGTCTTCTGCTGAGCCACGGTCATTGGACTTGTCAGAGTAAGCTCAGGTGAAGACTTTCCATCATGACAAGCAGAAAAGTGCCTACTTTGGGTAGGTGCAGAAAACTTACTCTGAAAGAAAAGAGAAAGGCAAAGTGTGTAATGTGCCCAGCTTCTCTTGGCTGGAGAATTTCAATTAATTCTATTAAAACAAGGTTAAAGCAGGAACAGGTTTTTGGTGTCAAGAACTATTGCTATTAGTAACTGAGGCATGTATAGAAACAGCTACTTGTAGAGTTGGATTTTGTGTTTAGAAGTGAAGAAAATTGTAGTGACCACAGGCTGGGTCAACCCACTTTAGGAATATAAACATCTCCTCTGTGATTTACTAAAATTTACAAATTTACTAAATTTACAAAAGTAAGCTGTGGCTGTTTGGTCTTCGTTAAAATTTAAAAATGTGTACACAAGGAATTTGTGAAGAAAACATGCCTAAAAATTCATTTTCTAGTAGGATATTTTGGGGGCCTGTGCCAAAAACTACAGGAGTCCAGATCAATGCAATCTGTAGCAATTCCTTTGTCCACTGATACAGTCACTCCATGCAAGACAATAATATGAAATCATAAGCTAATGCTACTTGTGTAAAAGCAACAGAACCACCCAAGAAATGTTAGCTGCATCCATTAGCAAATTTTAAAGGTGAACCTCGTTCCATACACAGTGCTAAAATATTTTTTAATATTTTAGGCAGGGTGGGCATTCATGATTTTTCAATGTTTGCCTTTCAGAGGAACTGCTATGCATGCTGAAGCCCTGCTTCCCAGGAAGTGTCTGAACATCACTGATGATGGAAGTGACTCTTTAGCCCACATGCACTCGGATCTCTGCTCATTTCTTTGTTTTACTGTAATAAAACTGCCTAATCTCACCCTGCTGGTTGCTCTCCATCTTATTCTCTCACCTGTCTCAGTGGAAAGGGTGACTTAATTGGTGCCAGGGTCAACTGCTACACCATCAAATCTAGTCCTCACCATTCTAGAGACAAAGATGTAATACAGGACAGTGTCAAGTGCTTTGCACAAGTCCAGGCAGAGGATATCAGTTGCTCTTCCCTCATCCATCAGTGCTGACTCCTGTTGTAGAATGCATCATATTTATTATACAAATATTACCACATTTAACAATAGAAATTTTAAAATTCTCTAATTTTGACAGTAGTCAAAATATTTAGTCCTTTTTTTGTCGGGACAGTCTCTGACTGGGATTTTATCTTAGTGCTTATCCCACTAGTTTAGGACTAGTTCATGGTTGTTCTTAATGAAAGCCACAAAAATATTTGCAAATGGACATGTAAGACCTTTAAATGCAATGAATGCATTCAAGATATGAGCTGGAAACTAAGAAAAAGGCAAAGGTAAGCATTGGCAAGTCCCACAAACCAAGATCCTGCAGATTCAAGGAGACACATAGTGTCTTCTCCATAGTGTAGGAGAACACACATAGTGAACATCTCCTGAAAACATGGACCGTGGTACTTCATAGAAACTGCTGGGAAGGTAACAGTTTGCATCTGACTGTGTTCAGTGGGTGAAGAAAGGTCAAGATCCTAATAAGAGTGTGACACTTTTTTCTGAGAAAGGATGTGGCTGTGCTGCTTTTCAGCATCATTAGATTTGCAATGGTTGGTTTAGCCTGGTTATCTGTTTCAGTAATGCTGTACTAGTTAATGGTTTCCCAGACAGGTTACCATGGTTTCCCACCCCATCCCACCCCACTACTGAATATATTTACATTTATTGGAAAGGAAGTGTGAGTTGGAATGTGTGCTGCTTCCAACCCTGGGGCTGTGTTATTTCACATACATAAGTCTCTCCAGTCCAGCACATCAACACAGGAAACTTAAGAGAGTCTTTCCTTTCTCATGTCAAATTCATGGAATTATTTCAGTTAATAGTAGGGTTGATTCCAAAATACTTATATTATGGATTTCCTTACATGATGCACAATTGAAATAAGAAGGAAAACTTCAATCTCTTGAAAGCCAATATTTCTTGATGCAATTGTTTCCCATACTCATACTTCAGAGAAAATACATTCCATGCACATACTTCAGAGAAAATACACTGCAAATGCATTTAAGCTATCCTATTATCAGAGCTCCAGATGTATCTGGACAATGCTTTCAGACACATGGTGTGATTTTTGGGGTGTCCTTACCAAGGTCAGCAGTTGGACTTGATGATCCTTTGGGATCCTTTCAACTCATACATTCTATGATTCTAAGTAATGCATTCCAGCTCTCTTGTTTCTTGAGGAGCAAGTGGTGCCCTGAGAGGGCACACAAAGTTAAATATTCAGAAGATACCTGAATTTGTTGTGGTCTTAATTACAAGCCTTGGAGAGAAGTGGCATATATCACCCACAGAACTTTGAGGGTAACTGTTGGTTTATTAATCCTATTATAGTATCAGAATATAAAAATAATTTGAATGATTTGGTAATGTTCTGATTAATGCTTTACAATGAACAGAAGAGACAGATTAACTGTACCATAAATTGTAATTAATTAGTTCCTTACTGCAACTTTAGAAACTAAATCACATGCAGTTTCAATTAGTTCCCGTTTGGTAGTCATTCTTTCCAAAGGAACAACAAACACTACCACAATAATCTGAAAGAAGCTTATAAAAACATGGTTGACAGAACTTCTTTCTAGTAAGAAATATTTGACATTGCAACAGCATTTTTGTTTTAACCATACTAACTTCTGCTTTAACCATACTAACTTCTACTAAAATATCTTGATCGGAATGCCTTAAAACACTTTCAAAGTTTTCATGCTCAACTAATATATTAAATCATTGTTAGTGCAATAAAGTAGTGTTGTTTCGATATAAATACATGAAAAATAATGGGCAGAAGGGATTAACAAGCATTGATGAGAGTGAGCTCTTCTGAATTAAGCAGTGCTTTAAACTGGAGACATCCAGTAGAAGAATGATGCTATAATTAGTGCTGCTTCCAATAATGTCTTGGCTTCACACACAGCTCTTCATTTGGAGATTTCTCAAAAACTTTAAGGAATCTATAAATATAATATTTATATTTAGCAGGTCATGAATGGTGAGACTAAAGCTGAGAAACAAATGGATCAAAGAAAAAAAAAGATTTGGTGTAAGAGTTGGGATTAAAAGTTCCTGTGTTTTCTGTCCATCCCACAAAACCCAGAATCCTTAAATAAATGGAAGTAGTATGATTTTTTCCTTCACTTCGACCATATATATTTTAGTTCAGCTTGGTCTGCTGTTCCATCCATTATACTAAATATGTTAAATATGCAATATTGTCCTCTGCATGCTAACTTATGAGTAGAGTGTCTCAATAACTTGCTCAACTCTTGTGTGTTGCTTGGATGAAAAGCTATGTAAGATCAATAGATGTACTGTGGAGGTTTTACAGTGGAAGATGTGTGTCTCACACACCCTCCTGCCCCTCAAAGCTGTAAGTGGGTAGCTGTCCTTGCGAAGAAACTTCCTCCTACAGTGGGACCATGGCTTGTTGGAAAGGGTAGCCATTTATCACAGCCCCAAATGAAAGCATTCCTTGGACACAAATGTCTTTTTCTTCCTTTGTCTGATTACTGAGGGGAGAAGTGAGAAGGAAATGTCAAAACAGTGAAACAGTGCTGTCTGGAGAGCAGTCACTTTGGAGCTCAACCAGCTTTTGTGAAGGCCTGGATGATTTGTCAAATGATCGTGGCATAAGTCAAGCCCTGAGGTTGAAAGGTCTTGACCTAAGGAGTGTTGAAATCAGGCACTATAAGCAAGAGGGCTGCTAGAAGTTTCAGCTGTAGTGGAGATGAACAATGATGGGTGCTGGACACAACAAAACCTAATCTGCATAATTCAGGTAAGGAATTTTATTGAATCTGACAAGTATGTGACAGGCTGAGAAAGAGAAAAGAACATGCTCTTGCTGGGAACCTTCAAAGCTCTTGTTAAGGTATGTGGAAATAAATGACAGCTAATCTCTTCACTAAAAAAACTGTAAACAATACCATTTTACACAGGGCTCACCCATGACCTTTTCATAGATCAGGCTCTCCACTTTCAGGCCAGGCCACAGAACTTATCACAAACAATGCAGTGAATTCATAAAGCAAGCAGAGCTTTACTTCTCCCAGCTGCTTCACATAAAGTTGCTACTCACTTTGGCAGGTATGGTTCAGCAGAAAGATTATCACTTAAATGTGGTGCATAACCCCTCCTGGCAAATGGAAAAATGATGTGGAGACTTTTCAAAAGAAGTTGTTTGTTTTTGTTTGCTTGTTTGTTTGGTTTTAGATTTTTTTTACAGTTTTGGCTTGTATAGATCATACTGCAGCTACAAATCTCAAGCTAAAATGTCATGAAGGGACAACTGTTCTGTACTGAGACCTGCTGATGTTATTAAAGTGACCAAGACTACTAAAATCCTTCATTAATCTTGGCATGTCAAATTTCCCAGATTTAAAAAAAAATAAAATATTTTAACCATTTGTCTTTCTTTTAAGTCTTTTCTAGGTAGTGTTTAAAGAAAATATATAATTGATGCTGTCAAAATACATTTAAAATCCTGACTGTCAGCTTTAGAGAATAAAATCTTTTTATTCAATTTTATTTCAAAAGCACTAAAGCAAATATAACCTTAATGCACATGCAACCCAGAAGCAATTGTTGAAAATTAATCTAGCCTTTGTGTGATGTTTAACCTCATCAAACAGAATGAAAAATGACCTTTCAGGCAAGCATGAGCTTTCTTTTTGTGAATATCTGTATTCTTGAGAGATTTTTTTTTTTTAATACTGAATTCTCTACAGAAGCTAAAACTTGATATCTATATAACGAGGTTTCTCATCAGATGCAGACCTCTAAGCCTGACAAAAAACCAATTTGTTGTACAGGCTGCTGAATGATTGGAAGGAAAGCTCAAAATCTAGACAAACATAGTGCAAATGTGACTTTCAAGAGCAGAAATTCAACTCTAAAACTCTTCAAATAAGTACAAAAATAAAGATTAGACTGAATTTGTTGAGCATGAGGCACAAAATCCCCAAGCACTTCCCTGGATTACTGGCGCAGCGATTTCTGCAGTGTATAGCACAGATGTGTATGTTTTTTGTGGATCTTTCAATCTAATGGGAAGCAGTTTAGAGTCCTGGCTGGATCAGCCGTGGATCTTGGTTTTATAAGCAGTCAATGCATAATTCACAGGGCTTAATGAAGATTCCAATTCATGACAGCCAACTGGCTCCAAAGGTCACACCTCCCGGTCTCACATAAATAAAGAATGAGATACTGGAAAGTGTACTAGCTGAACCTCACTGAGTGCCAGGACTGTGCATATTAATGAAGCACAATAAAAGATATACATGACTCTCAGGAAGAGCTTCTACTGTTTTCAAGCTTTAGAGACAAAGAGTAAAGGTTTTGTGGTGCACCTTTCAATATACCACACTAAGCACAGTGTGATGCTTCCCCTCAAGGCGAAGGGGCAATCAGACTTTTTGGCAATGGCATTTCATATCTAGCCTTATCAGGTCTATGAAATCCTCTGTCATTCCCACCCCAACAGTGAAATCCATGCTGGAAATATCCCCATTTTCCTCTCCCATGTTCCTCTGCAAGTCTCCATTTGGTAACTAGGAAGTGCTTCAGCAGTGCTGTTCTTTTATTTGCTCTGTTTAGTCCTTGGAACAGGATGAATGGTAGCTTAGATGAATGCATTTGTGCCATTTTACTTGGCCCCAGACGATGTTTCCTCACTGCCATGACATCTGAACAGAAGGAGAAAACATCTCCCTTTTGTGGCAAGCTAATTTAATTTGTACCTTCCACCTAGGGGTAAATATGTTTGTCTGTCTTTTTAAGCTGTCTTTGCCCACTTTCTTTTCTCACGGGAAACCCTGCTGATTCAAAAGCAGGATATTGCTTAGTGCTCTAACTTTATTTTAAAGTAATTTAATTTTAAGCATGCTTACACCCACCCTAAAGTGAAGCAACTGTAGGAGCTTCACTGGGATGACCTTAATGACTTTTGCAGCTTTCTTGTGCTGGAGACATCAAGGGCTGGTTGTTATGGAGGTGTTTGTCTTTTAAAATAAATGCTTTAAAACAAGATGTCTCTTTTGCAGTTTCCTCAAAGATGTGTTTCTTTATTTTCAAAAAATCCCACAGTTTTGCACATTGACCCACCACCTTTAAAAACCAGCATGATGAACATTGACCTTTGTTTCTTTGTTGCTCTGTTGTTATATGCGATTTGACTTCTTTCAGTCTGAAAACATTGTAAAAAGGATTAAAAATAAACAAATGATGTATTTCTTTATTATAATTATGGTGAATTATGATTGAGATGACTCAGAATTTGCATCTCTACCATTGATGCATGACTTCTTTAAATAGGCA
Organism: Muscicapa striata striata; assembly: GCA_030060385.1. Taxonomy (NCBI): domain Eukaryota; kingdom Metazoa; phylum Chordata; class Aves; order Passeriformes; family Muscicapidae; genus Muscicapa; species Muscicapa striata. The sequence goes on from JAREIS010000206.1 coordinate 1,708,839, forward strand.
AACATATTAAGGACATTATTTAGTCCAGTACTGAAAATTTTCCATAATTAAAAAAGCAATGTAAGGTAGACAGTGTAAAAATGAAACTGAAATTATAAAGCATAACTTAAAACCCATTTTGTCTATAGTAACATCACAACTTCCTTTATTTAAACTTTGTTACTTCTTACTAATTTGGCAATGATACATCCAAGAACTCATGAATTAAGAAAATTCTTGCAATTTATTTCCTTAAAAAAATCCTTTTCAATTATTACCAGGTAAATATTATTTATCTTATCAGATAAGAAAATGTATGACACACTGAAAAAGTGTATTTTTAATATATACAGAAAAAATATCATGATACTGACTTTATCTGCAGTTGCTATTTGCAAATATATGTTGTATCAATGTTTTTCCCCAATAATTTTACAACATATGTTCTGATCAGAAATGTGCATTTCTGTCACAAGCAAAACCCAAAGTGTTGAACGCTTAAATCTATAAAGTACATTTCTATAATCTGCAGTCATAAATATCCCAGAAAGTGTGACTTTGCCTGCAGTTACCAGTTACTTGCTCTTTGCATAATATTTTATCATTGCATTTCTGCAATGATTTGCACTCTGTATTCAAGTCAGAATTATGCATTTATTATCAGCAAATCCCAGGGAAAAAAGTTTGGAATCAGTCACAACACTCAGAAAGACCATTATGATGGTATTGCAGTTTTGCTAATAAAACTTTCCTCCATTCTGTTCATATTGTCTTGATGGTTTGTTTTTTAAATAAGCTGCATTTTTTAGGAAAAGGAAATAGCTCTCTTTTACAAACCTATGGTTTGGAGGCTAGATATGCAATGTCATGACAAACAAATAGCAATGGATGCGTGCTCCAGAGAAGAGGGAGAAGGTGCAATCATGTTGCCTGCTCTAATCTACTCAGTGTAAAATATATCCAAGATATGAAACAGACAAAATGGCTTCTTTTGCCTGTGTAGAGGATTGTCCATCCAGAATCCAGCACTTCCATTAGCAAAGTAAGATTTTACATCAACTTTGCGGATGATAAAGTGAGTCATTCCTGGTGTGGGATTTTAGAATGGATTGGTATGGAACTTAAAAGATCATTGGGCTTTCAAGCCCCTCTGCCACAGGCAGTGACATCCCTGGGCAGATATGGATCAGGATGCAAAGCTGAAGGGCAATTGGTGGAAGAGATACCTGTGACAGAGTTTACCACAGGGTGAGTCCTACCTGCATGCCTTACTTTGCTCTGCTTCTCAGCCAGGATTTGACCTCAAAATCATTGCCTGGAAAAGTGTGCACCTCAGATGTTAACCAACACACAGAAGCCATGATTGCCCATGGTAGGGCCATCTGGCCTTTGTACCATGCCAGAAGAAACAGAACCAAGGTGCAAAGAGAGAGAAAAATGCTAAGATAAAAAGGGATTCCATAGTACTTCGAATTTTATCTACTGACCTCTGCAGCTCACAATGTTTCAAACAAGTTGCTTTGAGGTCTGGAACTCTCACTTAAAACTCGAAAGTTGGCTCTGAAGACCTTACCTCTGATAAGGGTGGAAAACTCTGTTGGCAAAAACCCTTAAACATTTGCTTTGTTTTCTTCTTGAGCAGTAAATTTGCCTCTTTAAAGGTTAGGAAGTGCTCGCAAACAGCCTGGTGTTAAGAACACAGTTATCTTTAGGGCTATAAGAAGGTATTTCCAGCCTTATTGCTGAACTGTGTAAATCAAGGCCATCCACCTTTCCATTAGAAGCTAAGCTCTTAAGGCCTGTGTGGACAAAGAGCTTGGTTGTTTAAGCAGCAACAACATCTGCTTACACTCAGCCTTGTTGTCAGGGAGCTGTTGGTTAAAAGTGTAGGATCTCCTTTCTCTCCATTTCATGCTGTATTATGTTTCATGCAGGAATATCTAGTCTCTGAGACTTGACCACTGCTTTTATGTACTGGAGTTTAAAGACTTAGCTGCTTGTAGAGAGAGCCCAGTCATCAACCCCCTAGCAGTCTGGAGAGCATTTCGACGGACACTTGAAAAATTTCTTTTGGTTTCCAGACACTTTTTTGCAAAGTATTAGCTTTCTTGTGCTGCTCTGAAGCTAAAGCTCCTATGTAAATACCTCTCTGGTTCACTTTAAGGTGAAATGGTGCTTGGGTCTGAATTTCTCAAATACTAGATGTTCACAAGGAAAGACTGTTAGTTACACTTAAGCCACGAAGTACCAATACATTTTCCAGACTCTATGATTAGTATTACTATTTAATTAAAAACTTTTCTGAGCTTTGCTTGTTGGCGTAGTTTTTTTCCCATCTGCATCACAGATGCAGCCAAAAAGAGACCATCATGTTGTAGCTGATCAGTTTTTGTGATGAGAAGACACCTGAAGAAGAGAAACTGCCCTGCAAATTAGTAAGATACTATTTTGCTACTCTGTATCTGCTCATCAGCAGGCACTCAGAAAATGCTTAATGTATAAATTTGAATAGTCAGCACTGGTAAATGTTCCTGAGCAGTGGTCAGTGTTGTTTTTCTCCTTAAACTGCAGGGTATTGTGGATTTAGACATTGTTCTGTACAGCCAGAAAATAAACCCAGAATAAACCCAAGACATACCTGCAACTTACATAAGAAAGTCATGGTACAGTTTACAGACATAACTGATTTTCCTGGAAATGGTGTCTTCATGGTATTATACCAGTTAATTTTACCGCAGCACCACAATGCATATTTTAATATTATTATTGAAACCACAGCGTAATGCATTAAAAAGTACCTGATTTGGCACAGGAAAATGGTGCAAAAGGTTGCATTTATTTAGGTACATGTATATATATACATATATAGATGACATGAATGTGCACTCCCATGGCCTAAAACTTTAAGGAAAAAGGAGAATACAGGTGCAAAGGAATCTAATGGTAGGGAGGTGGGGGCAAAATGCAGGAAAAATAAAATAACAGCTCAATGGGCAGGAATCTGAAAAACTGGGAAAAATTCCCCAAGCCAACAACCTTCTAAATGGGAGCAGTGGGTGACATAATGACTTTGAGCCTCCAGGTATTGTCACTGCTTGCATCATGCAATGCCATGTTAAAATTAAACAAGTCATGCCTAATATACCTTTGCTGTTACAGACATTTGTCCTGACTTGAAAGCTTGTAGCTTTGATAATTAGAAACTTTTAATTGTTGCTGTAAAAGTGCTCATGCATGGTGGAAATAACTGTGCTTCTCTTCCAGTATTTTAACTTAAGCAATTTTTCTCTTCCCTGGTATTGACATATGCAGTTATTCTCAAGAAACAATTCTAGCTGTGCTGGGTCCCTTTCACAGGTGAATGCATCACTGAACTGTCCACCTTCCTCAGTCCCCTTTCCTGTCCCATTCATTGCCCTTACTAACTTAATACCCCTTTTCTGCAGTTTGGTTTACTCCTTCTCAGAGATACACTACCAATATATTACAGAGTGCCCTAGGTACTTTCACCAGTGCCCTGGATGGATTTATTCCTCTTTCCTAGCACATCTGATGTTACACTTGCATTTTCAGAGCTATGTCAGTTAGGTCTTCTTCCTTGGTTTCTTCCTACTCTCAGTCTCCTCTGTACACACATAAATTCCTGTAATTTATTTGCCGAGATTTGCATTATATGCTATTAAATTTCAACCCATCTATACTAATTCAGTTCAGAAACCCACAAATATCTTGCCACTAAGCAAAATGAAACACCTGTCTCCTTGGAAGATCATATGCCACTTCCAAGTGATTTGTACCCATGCTTCATGAATCTGGTGCAAGGATTTTACCTTGCTGGTTACACACTGAATTTCTTTCTCCTTTTCCCTTACTATCTATCTTCTATGACTTAATTTTCATCTACCAGAGAATCAAACTAAATCATACTACAATCATATGACTTGTTCAGTACTTGTCCCCTGCAGTAACAGCTTCCATAAGTCTCATTTGCAAGATGGCTGGTACATGTTTTATCAGCTCTACAACCAGGATGTATTTTGAAGATTTAAGAATTTTAAGTGTTTAAAAACTTAGTAGTGATTAAGTTTTGAATCCAATTAAGTGATTCAGCTCTTTCACTTCTGAGGACATGTGTTGCTGATACAAAATCTTGCAAAAATATTTCCCTAATATTTTCTTGCAATACATTCTGGTGAAGGATTGATAGAACATTTTCTCATGTCTTTTAAGAGACACAGACATTTCTTTCTGTCTACATCAGGAATAACTCCTAGAAAAGGAGTCATCTTAAGTCATCCTAAGCTGATGCAATACCAAGATATTCAAGAAAGTTGGTGTTTTTAAACTTCTGCTTTACTTTTCATACAGAGAATTTGCATGTGTTTGATAGAATGAGCAAAGCATTTCAGTGAGTCAAACAGAGTCAAAAAAGGGAATCCTCTGCCTCCACACAGGACATGTACAGTTTGGTACTTGCACCCCTGAAGTTTTACATCATTAATCTACTTGTGTACATGTAGATAAATGTGTATAGTGCTGTGCCATCTGTGGCTAGGAATAAAGTACAGGGGTTCAAGTAGCAAAGGATCCAGTTTAGAGCAGGGATAAAGTATGGAAGTACTTCTGTAGGATGTAAATAAGTTATTTGCATGTGCTAATTCCTTGAATTGGACAGACAGCAGATCTTGATCAGAAATTTCCCCCAGGATAAGGTCTCTGTCCTGAGTAAGACATGATGTTTTGTTTTCTTGAATTCAAATCCAAGGCATTACCACCCAGTAATTTATTTCTCCTGAGGATATTTTCATACCCTCAGCCCTCATTTATGACTTCCATGGATAGCAGCTGTTCTTCCCTATTTTTTTTCCCCCCTTGATCACTTTTAAACATATTTTAATTAAGTGGAAAAGAAAAATAATAAAGATGGATCAGATGGTACAATTGAAATTGTTCCTCACAAACCACCTAGTGTGCCTCCCAGTGTGACCATGCTGTTCATGATGCTGGGTAGATGATGGTAGGGAAAAGCTCTCTCCTCCTACAAGAGGAAGACACAGTCTCTCAGATATTTTGGCTCATAAAGTACTATGGATGACATTCTCATCCTTATCACAACACTCTTGGGACCTTTGTGTATTTGAGGTATTTGAGGTATTAACCTCAAATCTGTAGATTTTTTTAGAGACATTCCAGACTGAACAGCTGCCAGTTCCAGGAGTCCATGTTCGACAGTTAGAGAATAAAAAAAGTTTGAGAATGTTTGAGAATGCCTTTGGTTGTGGCTGGAAATAGGCATGGAGATATTAATTCTGCTTTCCTTTTCTTGTCATAAGTCTCTGGAAAACTTTCTTGAAAATGAAGAGCAGGAACTGGCTCACACTAGTGATTTTCCCCCAGTTTGAAAGCTTCACCCCCAAATTAGAAGCCTCCAGGAATAAATTGCATGGTAGGACCTCACTGAGGTCAGCAGAGAACACACCCTTGTGACACCTGGAGTATACCAGCTTCAATTTGTAGTGCTGCCACACTGTGATGCAAAGATTAATACTATATGTAGACCACATATAAACACACCTTAGTCCAAGCAGTTTGGCCTCTCTACATACACATCACGCTTTCCTCTTGTTGAAGGCAGTCTGTAGGTTCTCTAACTCAACCTTGCTTTCTCAGAAGGAGTACAGGTTATGGCCTATTCATTGGTTCAGACCTGAGAACCCCATGAGAGATCCCAGCAGAAGACTGGGGTTACTGTGAGATTTACTGTGGGGGAGCTTGCACTAGCATCTTTAGACCTAGAGATATTTTTTTATCTGCATCACAACTTGGAGCAATAGTTTGATGTTCGCAATCTGGGAGCATGAAGTGTGAGGACAACACAGGAAAAGGATTAAGACATTTAGGAAGATAAAAATGCCTCTTTGAAATAGCATTATGTTTCACTGGCAGTAGTTTATGTTGCAGAAGTTGCAGAAGAAAATACAATCAATTAATATTTCCTATGACAGATAAAAATTTGGTAACTCTCACTGGTGATATCATTAGCTGTACTCAAGTCCACTGGTTCATAAGGGGAGGAATCTCCAATGCATTAGGATTTGTTACACTGGAATAAATATAATTCACCAATAGCCCTCAAAATATTCCACCTATGCTTTTATTCCCTGAACAATAACTAAAGTAGATAATTTTGTTTGTTTTGTTTTAAGAATGTTTTTTCATGTATACTCTAAAGCATTTGTGAAATATATTTAAGAATATAATATGTACTGTGGGAAATTAAAAAGGTATAAAACTTAATTAAAAAGTATAAAAGAGACAGTGACATCAAAGCTCCTAGAGCTTTAATACCTGAAGCACAGACAGCCCTTGAAAAAGTCACAGAAGCTTTCCAGAAGAGACAAGCACATTGTTGTTCTCCGAAAAAACCTTTCTTTCTTGCAGTTTTAGGAGAAAGAATACAACTTTATGGACTTACCTTTCCATGAGACTCTTCTGAAAATATTTGAAAGGGTTTTTCTTCCTTATAGGTCTCCGAAAACAATTTTTCCCAAATTAGGGCTCATTCTTGGCTTCCAGGATTTCCAGCAGAAGGAAATGCAAGAGCAAACAAACTGACCGTGGCTGTTTCAATCACCTTACCAAACATTTTTGAACAAGCAAAATTGAGTCATGCCTTTTTTTACCAAAACGCACAAGCACTTTTGTGAATGTTCTGTATCTCTACAAGTCAAGCAAAAGTCATAATTAATGCTTGCCCTAGTTGTAAACTTGTGCAGCCTCCTGTCTCTACAGGTGCTGTTAACCCATGGAGTTTGCAAAGACTGCAATTACAGGAAATAGATACTGCTAAATACCCTTCCTTTAGGAAATTTAAAAATATCCATGTGTCAGTGGACACTTTTTCATGCATAATTTTTGACTCTGTCCACACAGGAAAGACAATCAATCATTGTCAACATTTTTTGCAAGCATTTGTTTCACTAGGTATTCCTCAAAAAGTAAAAACAAACAATGGTCCTGCATATACAACCCAAAAATTGACCATATTTTTGAAAAACTAGGGTATTTGCCACACTTCTGGTATTCCTAACTCCCCCACAGGTCAAACCATTTTGAAATAAACCATCATACCCTAAAATACATTCTTGATCAACAGGAGGGAGGAGCAGAGGCAACACCACAGATGAGGTTGAGAAAAACTTTATATATTTTTAATTTTTTTAATAGCTCTTTTGCAGAACCCAATCCACCAATTTTTCAGCATTTTTCAAATAACACACAGGCAAAACTGAAAGAAAATACCCCTGAGAAATCCTGAGACGGGACAAATTGAAGGTCCTTTTTAATTAATAACCTAGGACAAAGAGTTTGCTTGTGTTTCTACAGGTGCAGGTCCAACGTGGGTTCCAGAGAAGAACGTCAAACCATGTCACATGCAAGAGAATGCAGACAATCCTAAGAGCAAAGAAACAAGTGCAGAGACAAGAACAGAAAGACTATGGACCATGACTGACATTCCTTGTTCACCTGTTGAGCCTGCAAACCTTGATTTTTAGGCTAATGAATAAAGTTTGGAAATTGCTGGTTTTATAGAACTTTTTTGGGAAAAGCTTGGTACCCATTGTGTTATTTTAGAACAATGAAACACCCCCACTGAATTTGTAAATTAGAATTACCCTCTTTTTGCTACAATTGGCTACTATCTGAATAAATTTAAGAATTGATATTCATGGAGAAGTCTTTTGCCAAAAAAAATCACTCAAGAAAGGTATAGAGCGAAACCTATTGCTATGCTGGTGCTTGCTAGTCTTGCTTGCTTCATGCAGTGCAGATTTACTTTTACAAAGACAAATGTTTGAGCTGCCTTGGCCAAGGCTGCAGGTTCAGACACTATATGCCTGTCCAATTCCAACTCAGAGAAGCCTTTTTCAACCTGTCTAGTTGGTGTGCCAGCAAGAGATTGGCCAATACCTATACAATATGATCATTTGACCAAAAAACAACTAAATAGTAAACTAGACGAGGTTGCCAACAGGAACAACCCTGTGAGTAACTGGGACATTTGGACCAAAGAACTTCCCAAAGCATTATCTGAACCCCAAGAATGAGAGATCCTTGGTTCTATAACGATGGATTTCTGCGATGCTCCAAAGTACAGTGCTACTTCCCATTACTTTGCATACAGAAATTTGAGGTTTTCGTGTAATTATTCAGACAGCTGGGATGGACTTTCCATGTTTAACAAATATCCACAACAATTACCAAAAGAATATTAGTTCATTTGTGAAGATAGGGCTTGGCAAAGCTTTCCATCACACCTTGATGTTGGTCCATGCAGCATTGGAAGGCTCACTGTGATAGCACCTAGTGCTAAAGCAGTTGTTAAGAAGAAACCTAAGGGAAAAAGATTTGGCCATCAATATGATGAAAATTGTAGGAGTGACTTTAGGCCCTGGAAGGCTGCAGAAAAGTTTCAGCAAGCTTGATATTACCCAACTTGCCTAAGCAATGGCATTGAAACAATTAGATTGGGAGGGATGTTGATTGAGTAAACAAACTAATGCCACATCCATTGCAATCAGTGATATGCTAATAGACATTAGCAGTGTTAGACATGCCACCCTACAAAATAGAGCAACAATTGATTTTCTCTTACTGGCACAAAGACATAGTTGTGAGGAATTTGAAGGATTGTGTTGCATGAACTTGTCTAATCACTCTGAATCTATCCACAAAAATATACAAAAGTTGAAAGATTTAACATCTCAAATCAGAAGACATGATGGATCATGGATAGGTGATTTGTTTGAAACATGGAACTTTGCATGTTAGTTAAGAGAGCTTTGCAGCAATAGTGCCTTGCACACTTCAGTGTGCGCCACAGATGATGGACAAAACCAAGAAAGCTTTTGTTGTTCAAGAAAGAGGTGTAGAAAAGGAAAATACAAAGAGTTCACAGCATGTTATGCAGTTATCTACTGATCTCAAGTTACTGTATGATAGTGTAAAAGATGACAAAGGCTTTGATTTAAGGCCTTGGAACAGAGACTTAACAAATCAAGAGATAGCACTTACTACCAAATTTGACTTATGGCCTTGGAATCAACCAAATCTTTCAAAATCAGAAAGATACTGCGGTTCAAAGCAAGCAAAATGGGTGCCTTAGACAAGCAAAAAGCAATATATTAAGTGAATTTTATTAATATAGCCTATTCAGACAGCTGATAATGCTGCTTTGCTAGTTAAGCAGAAAAGCACTGTAGTAGAGCTATGTAATGTAAGTCAATTAATATATGACAAAGTCATTAAAAAGAGAGGGAATTATGTAAAAGAAAAGATATAAAACTCTTAGAAAGCTGTGTGAAAGCAAATCTTAGGATGGAGAAATGCAAGAATGCTGAAGATGCAAAGACATCAACAATAGGGCTAAGAGGTGTGTAGAGACAGGCCTCAGGAAAATACGTTAAGCAAGACACTAGAAATATGAAATAAAAATATGAAATAGAAATAATGAAGCTTTATCCATTGTTTTAAGCTACTACAATGAAACGTTTAAAGCAAGATGTTTGTGTAGCTTTATTAACTGGCCTTGGCAAATGCTTGTCAGCTTTTAATATTATGCTATTGGCTAAAGTTGTTAAAAGACTTTGTAACAAGAGAATTTCGTTGCTGTTGCTAGTGGCTGAAGTCATTTCCATCTCCCTTGCTTGACTCTGTAAAATGAGACTGATGATAGTGATAGAATAAAGACCTTGAGACAACTGCTCCAGCATTCCCATCCCATTGTTTGTGTACAACAAATATATGTACAAATATATGTACAGATATATGTAAATGTATGACAAAAGGAAAAAGTATCAAAGGAAAACCAACATGTATAAATGAAAATAAATCCTCACTAGAGTAAAACAGGGAACAGCTAAATAAGAAATATTGACCTTTGTCCCTGCATGGAATGAAAAAATAGATACTACGTACACTGCCTTAATTTAGAAAAGGAAAGAAATCAATACCGGCAAAAATTAATGATACATTGATTTGATGCAACTTTCACAGCACAGTGTATTTTCTTTCCTCTCTTCCTGTTTCTTTTGTTTATTGTTTTTTACCTTCATTTTGCTCTCATAATTTCTTTCAGTCATGGCTTATAGAGAAGTAGCCAGTGTGCCTCTGGGATTTTAGCTTGTTTAAGGCCAGAATATTCATCCTGTGATGCTGTCTTTTCCTCCTTCCTGTGATTTGTCTTTTCTTCTTTCCTTTTTCTCTTCCCCTTTCCTCCTTCCTTTTTCCTGCTTTCCCTTTCCTCTTTCTCTGTGCCCTTGCCTTTTCCCTCACCCTTTCCCCTTTTGCCCTTTCATTTCAACAACTAAGGGTATGAAACCTAAGAACAATGTTTGATGTTAGTTTCAGATCAGCAAGTTCTGTGCTGATGCCTGCACCCAACAGGAACTAAGTCCAACCCTATAAAAAATTCTTGCAAAACTTAAGAATGGAGATGACATGAAGCATTGCCAAATTATATTCCAAAAATATTTCCTATTAACATGCTACTTGAATAAACAGAACCTCGCTCCTCTGGTATCTTTCACACATTTTTGTCCCAGCTTATGTGAATTTTGCATGGTCTACTGGGCATAACTTTGTTGCTTATTACAGTCTTGGGCAAGATGTGCTTCTATCACCTGATCCACCAGCAAATGTGTCATCCCTGTCCCCATGCCCTGCCCATGTCTGGTACTCCTCTGGCAGGCAGCTGTGAATAATGACATTGTGAACAGCAAATCATCTGTCAGGATCCTGGAAACATTTAGTTCAGTTCCTCACTGGAGCCCTTGGAAAAGGTAACAGCAAAGCCAGGAAAGTTAAAGCCTCTGCCTGTTGTATGATCTCCAGCATCTTTGCAGAACAGACTCAAAGGCTTCTCACAGGTTTTATTTTACATAGGTGTAAACAAATATTAAAAATGCATGCAATTATTCAACTAGAATCAAAATATTATCTTTTTGGTTTGTATAGGCATTTAAAGTATGATCTGGGACTCTTTCTATTTCTACGATGCATGAAAAAAAAAAAATAGCATCAACCACTGCCACACACCAAAATAGATGCCACTCTGCAATTAAGAATTCGTAATAAAGTGCCCCAATCTGGTCTACCAAAGATGAAATTCAGCCATGACTCATCTAACCCTCCCATCTTTCAAAACTGCTAAGATATTTCAGTAGTACTGTCTGACTTTCCAGAGTGTACAGCACTGAATTTCCAAGATTTGATTCTAAGTATTCATAGACTTTGTGGCTCCAAATGAGCTTGCAGCATGGGATTTGTAGCCAGGAGCAGTTAAACATAAGGTAGCCTGTGTACTCCATCCTTTGTACAGATCAGGTTTGGGAAGAAACTTCTCCATGGCCAGGGCTCTGAATAGAGGGCCCAGATATGCATCATTATGTTTCATGTCCTAAATATTTTTGAGCCTAAATATGAAATAGTTCCATCTTTGCCGGTGTGGAAGGGCTTATGTATAAATGAATATACACTTTCATTAAAAATAGATGTGCTTCCTAATCTTCCAGCTTACAGAAAATATGCTCAGAGGCAGTCACCACTTCGGGAACAAGCCATCATAAAAATCTGGCATATATTTCAGCATCAACATGCAGATATTCACATCCGTTCTGAATTGTATGACAGCATTGTTTGTTTGTGCAAGGCAAATATCTTATATAGCACAAATCACCATGAAATTACTGAGTAGTTACTTGATCATTTAATTAATGTGCAGTTACATAATAACTCCATGACTATTAAAGCCCTTCAGATTGCATTAATTATACTCAGAGTAATTATTCCCATCTGCTGACATGAATCTATGTCATATAGTTTTCGAGACAAGATAAATTTTTCAGAAACTCATGACTGCAGAGAAGATTTTAAAATCAAACTGGTCAGCACAGTCTTAATTACAACACTTGGCAGTGTGAATTTGTTTTATCTAATGTTACATAATGCAATTATGATATATCAACAGAAAAGGATATGAATTGTACTTTGTAACTGATGAATCTCAAAGAACAAGACACAAATATATAAATAACAATTAAACTAAAACTTTGCACACCAAAATATTTTTGTCCTTTGAACTACAGTGACATGGACCCAAGATCACCAAAATTATTTATACAGCAGTTGTGAGTATTTTTATTCTCTCAGAAGTGCCTGTAGCTCATCTGAGAACCTCTGCTTCCTCTGCATGCTATACCTGATCTATTTCTGAACGTCTACAAAGTGCAAGGAATTGATGGGGAATAGCTATGCATGCTTTTCCTACCCTCAGACAAGAATGGAGGGTAACTCTGAACTTACTAATGGGAGAGAAGCTGAATGTCTCTTCTCCAGCAAAGTGATAAGCAGCTAGCGCCCCACTGTCCATTATAACCTGAATTTTTCCTGAAATTATTCCAGTGAAACAGGTAATGTTGCTTCCACTTAAGTTTCCTTCATTAGGATTTGGAGTGCACATTAGCTCTTGCTAAACAGAACAATTTCCACATGACAAAAAGAGGGCATCTCTTTTTAGCCCTGGATCTCTTTGCTGGTCCCCAACTTCCTGTAGCTCATGCACAGACCCACTCTGTGCCATGACCTCACAGTGGAGATAGGCTCTCCAAAACAGCTTCCCAGCAGCTGCTTTCCATTCTGCATCCATACTTGTAGTGTTGTGGGCAGGACTGCTTCTTAATGAAAACCAGCAATTAAAAAAATAATTATTTATTTTTTCTTTCCCTTTTTTTTTTTCCTTTCCCAAAGCTTAAAAATCTAAATAGCTTCTATCTGAAGTCAGGCTGAAGAACTCCTAAAACCAGTGGTGTTTCAGTGTTAGTATGATGACAAATTAGATGCCTTGAGAAACAGTACCCTGATTCATTAGTGAAATTTTGAAAAAAGGGATCAGTATAACTGCATGCATTTAAATCAGCCCATTCTCTGAAAGTGCTGTATCAAACACTTTATTTTCCACAGTTTCAGCTTTTAAGTATAGTGATAAAATGTCAAGATCTGACTGAGTGAAAGGAAACAATTTTAGGGGTATTCTAGAGGCTGCATGAAAAATAAAGGTCAGTATTTGTAAGATTGCAGGTAAGGCATTTGCATTAGGGTGGCTGATACATTGCTTCAGTACATTTTGCCTAAGAATTGCCCTCATGATTATGCATGTCTGTCACAGTCATTTAGGAAGTTTATGATGTTTTACCATTACCTTTGTTGAGAAGTGGTGTCCTGGAACAGAACACTCAATAGGTCTTTCCCAAAAAGTCAAAGAAACCAAACAAATCAACTTAAAATTTGTTCTCTGTCTCTCCTTGCCAGATTCTCCTTGAATAAAAGTGCTTAGGATGGAAGGTGTTGAGAATTGGTATCAAGGTACATAGCTTTAGTGAATGTCTTCACTGCATGGGTATCTATGGGGCCTTGAAAAAGCTCCCAAACTATTGTGCCAGTATGCTTTGGGCTCATTTTTATAATGTACAGGGGGTTTTTCTCTCTCAAGGGCAATCTTCTCTGCTGCTCTGGAGTCTAAAATCATGCATCTTGACTATATACTTTAAGACTCCCAACTAGAGTGTTTTGGTCTAGTTTGCTAAGAGATTTTCATGACTTTCCTCCTTGTCCTCATCACTGATGGATACCATTAACAGAAAGCTTCAAATTGTCATGAGACATGAAGCATAATGAATAGACTCTGCTCTTTCAACTGGCATTAAGTTAGCAGTGTGTGTTGTCTACACTTATAAACATTCTCTCAGAATATTGGTGACTTGAAACACCTTGTCCTTACAACATGGGAAAATTCATATGTCTGTATTATTTGATATATCTTACTCTGATTGGCTTTTGAGATAAAATAAACATACGGGTATAAAAGTCAGTTCATTTGCATATATTATGCTTTGGAAAAAAACTTGACACTGCTTAAGGCAACAATAACAAAAGGCATTTTACTGTTAATGACAAACAATTTAAAATAGTATTTAAATATAATATATATTCTTTGTAAATTGACTTTTAAAAGCAGGTTGCAAAAATACTAATTTTGCTTCTTATTAATTTGTGCTGTGTTTCTAATATCAGTTGTGAAAACAAGAAAACATTGCAATTTATTATATTTTAGCAAAAACTGACAGCTTTACTTAAGATATTTGAAAATAAGTGACATCAAGGACAGCAAGATCCCATTGATTTTAGGAAACAGAATCCCCTTAAATGGTGAAATAATTGGTATGTTAACATTTGGAAACTTAGATGGTGTCTTGATAACCCTGTGACTGCAACCTCTTTTTTGCATCTACATGCAAGCCAAAAATGTTCTGTTTTCTGTGGTGACTTTATAACTGAGGGACAAAGCTTGTTTATTAATATTGCAAATGTATGTAAGCAAATTTAAAAAACCTTTCTAACCATTTGCAAATGAGCCATCCTCTAATTTGGGAACTACTGAGTTAAGTAGTGTTGCAGGTACAAAAGGTTTTTATAAAACCCCTGTTGTTTTACTCTCAGGCATATGAAAAATGGTCAGGTTTCTTTCAAGAAAAACATAGATTCACTTCAGAAATCAAGAAGTAAATGTTGCTGATTTCTTGGCAGTGCTGTGGGTACAGTACTGCCAAATCACTTACTGTACAGTGAGAGGCTGTACCAAGCAGCATAAAGGAGAACTCACTGTGCTAGTCACATGCATCAATTAGCTATGGTAACAGAATTGTTTTTAAACCAGGATTTGGACTTCATTTAAATCAAACTTGCCTCTAATTTACATGTTACAAATCACTCTGCCTGGAAAGGAAGTGTGATGAGACTCTGTAAGTAGATTTTAATTTCAGGCAAACAGGCAGGGACGGATTTGGGGGTAAAATACACTCCTTGCTTGTATAACACATATTAATTCTTTAGATAAATAAAGATTCAAGCTTCCCACTCCTGCCAGAGAATTATTTCACCATTTTTAAAAAAGCTATATTGTTAAATAGTTCTCTTCAGTCTTAAGCAGAAAACCAATATACCTTGATTAAGATGAGATTAATATTACTTGGTGAGAAGCTAAGCTGTCATATAATAGTCTGGAGGATCCTCAAAAAGTCAAAAAGATATTACAACACAGCATGAGCTACTCTCTGATCTTCTAAATATCTGGACTGTATTTGCTTCTACAATTTCTGTCTTATCTATCCTTCTTTATGTTCACCTGTAAGTTTCTATTAAAACCCCAATAAGTAGTATGGCTTCTAACACTGAGGATTTAGTACTGTACAGAAATTAACCACCTCAAGTACATGCATCTGCACTTTAAAATCCTTCCTGCCACTGCAGTGCATTTCCAAGATAGGAAAGTCTGGACAAAACTATCATTGCAAGCATGTATATATTAGAGCATGGAAACACAGACATACATATGTGTATATCTATTTTGCTTTATTTTTAAATCCAAATATCACAATGCACTGAAGTCTATTAATGTGAAGAATAAAAACATCAGAAATTATACTAAGGAGCTATATTGAAGTAGGGTGATAACTGATTGTTTTTACACATATTTACATCAGGTGTGGTAGGAATGTCCTTAGCATCCAGTGCAGAATATCTTTACAAAACAGACCTTTTTGCAAGTGCAAGTTCCCTCTGGAGAAAAATACAGTAATTCAATTCAGCTCCTAAAAACTGGCAAAACCAGCACGAACACTGTATGTCTGTAAAATCCCAGACACACATGTGGCTGTTGAAGATCCCTGTGTAAGGTGCTTGCTTGCTGCCCATGGGGCAGACCTGAAGTGGAAATGGCAGAGGGAGAAAGAAGCTTCCTCAGCTGTAGGATGTATAGAAAATCAGTGGCTGAGTCAGAAGGAGACCCCCTCTTCCAGCTCCCATTTGGCCATGCCACTCTTGATGAGAAAGAAAATTAAATGTCAGACTAATTCTTTGCAGGAATTCTCCTAATTTGCAGCAGTGCTGGCTGGGCAATCTTGAGACACATCACGCTTATTATCATATGCTCAAACTGTCACCAGCTCTTGTGCAAAAGCAGAGGAAGAGGGTGTAATGTGTGGAGGTGGCCCAGGTGTGTGAGTCAAGAAGAGATCTTATTCTTTGAGAAACCAGAGGGCAGGTTATGCCCTCTATTCTGCAGCCCCCTAACCTGCTTTTGTTTCTGGGAGCAGGTATTGAGATGCATGTCCTGAGGTCAGTGACTTGAGGGGCACACTGGCTACTTGCTACTCAGTGAGATTTGAACTGGTTTATTTAAAAATAGGAATAAACCCCTCATTTGCTGAAATAAAACATCCCTCCACTGAGCTGCTGCAGCCCTTTGGTGAGATACAAGCTCTGAGCTGGCCAAATGAAGTACAGGCTCTTCTGCTGAATCTGCCTGAAACATTTTTCTTACATCCCAGCTGTTACAGCACCCAGTCAACGGAGCTGTGAGATGAGGAACATATGCCTGTAACACTTCATTTCAACAGGCTCACTTAGTGTCTCTTACTTTGATCTTTCACTGTGTACTTCCTGTAGCTGGAGTTAGTTACAGGCTGAAACAAAGCCCAGAGCTACCAGAGGGTTTTTCCCCCCCCTAAATACTCCTTTTGTACCAGATTCTGTTACCAAGTGTGTCAAATGAACCAGCTGGAAGACAGCGTCTCTGTAAAAATGCTGCCAAGTTTTGAGCTGTTTCTAGCTATCTTTGTGGCCATTGGTATTGCACCATTACTCTGAACCAGCTACAATTTTTCAGACCTGGTAATGTCCTTTGCATTCTCCCTTGGCTAGAAACAGCCCAAGCTCAAGCACTAAAAAGCTGCACAGAAGTTCTCTGTTTGAATCAAGGAGTGCCTTGCCACTACACCTGTATTTTTCTGATGTGGTGCTTGAGTCAAGGCCAGCTCCTGGAACCACGCCGAGAGCGGGCTGTTCCCAAAGGCAATTAGGGATACATCCTAGAGAAAATGCTCTATGGCACACACGTGCAATATACCTTTGTGTTAGTTTGTAAATTAATGTAGAACGAATAACGTTTGTATGAATAAAATAATAAAAAAATCGGAAACCAAAAACCGCGGACGGAGGGACAGAGATTGATTCATCGCAGCATTGTGACCGCCAACAAAAGCTGAGGAGCTCGGATTAACAAATAAATGGACATAGCCCCAAGGGAGATGGCTCTCTGGAAACTGTCCAGGAAACACCCAAGGGATGAGCCCCCGACAAGTACCAATGATTAAGATAACCAGAGCCATCAGGAACGGTACATCTCAATGGCTGCCCCTAAACCAAGATCTGCACTCATCAGAATTCATCGATACATCTCAATGCCGGCTGCCCCTAAACCAAGATCTGCACTCATCAGAATTCATTGATACATCTCAATGCTTCCCCTAAACCAAGATCTGCACTCATCAGAATTCATCCCTTCCCAGACATGGTTTTGTCCAGCCCAAAGCAGAGAAGGAAACTACATGAATACGCGGAACAACGAAAAGAAAGGAAGACCTCTGTTCCAGGCTGGGAAAAACTGTATAAAAACTAGAGTGACCAAGGCAGCTTTGTGAACACTGGGGGAGCTGGAGTGATAGAGTTCGGATCAGAGCGCGTTCACCTGCCGCCGATCCCGGGCTTGGCGTTGTCCTTTGCGGTTGTGGCTGGCGTGGACCATATTCTGGGAAATAAATTATCGCTTATTTTGATTATATTTAGTTTGGCTGAATCTCTTTATTATCTATAACACGCAAGGCACAAGGATGAGGGAGAAGTCTTCCGTATGGTTTCCAAGGACACCTTACTCCAGGGAAACCTCAGGCACAAAATAGAGACAAATTGGGTGTGTGGGGACTTTTATATGGGGGAGGTTCTAGGGGAAAGTACAAATCTTTAGCCAGTCAGGGATGTTCTGAGGAGGATCAAAAAGCAGGGTTTACATAAGCAAGAACCAATGAGGGAAACATGGGGAGGAGAATTGGCGCATGGGCCAATGGGGCATCCAGGTTTAGGGGATTTCCAAAGAGGATGTCCAAACAGGGGGTTGGCACAAGGGAGGATTGACAGGGAACTTGCTGGAACAAGGGGAGGTACCAGGGTGGATTGACAACAGGGGTAGGTGGAGCAAAGAACATTCTACAAGGGTAGGAGGGTACAATTTGGGTTAAACCATTAACATAGCGGACGATGGAACAAACCATTAACAGAACGTTTTCTCATTCTTCATAAAACCCAGTGAATTTTCAATCCTAAGCTTAGGCTGTTATATTTACAATTAGCTATTCAAATGGGGCTAAATGATTTCTTGAAATAGAAGCTCCCATATGAAGCAATAATATTCTCTTTGCACAACTATGGGGAGAGAATAAGCCCCATTAAACTTATTGCAATCTTCTCCAAAAGAAGAGGTCAAAATGCCATAAACAAGTTTTGGCTGTACAATGGAGACAAAGTATTGCTAAAAATATATCAGTGAGCACAGAAGGCTGGAGAACAGAGTATCTGGAAACATTTTGTTTTCACAATCATGTCTACATTTCTTTTTTTCCTGTTTTGATCCTTGTAGCATAGTAATCAGAGGAAAACAAACCACTGGCACTGACCTATAATAAGATTAATTTCTAAGAGTACCACTTGGGGCTGTGTACACAGAATATCTTTCACTGTCAGGTCCAGTTCTGACATTTCAATGATCCTTGTTAAAGGAGAAACAAGTTTTACATATACGTGAGAGCAACACAGAGGAATAAATCTTTGCAAGGATTCTGTGGGTTTTAAAAATTAAGTATGTAAATGTTGCATTGCATAAGCATGAGGTACATTTCAAATATATGGGGAATAGAAATTTAACTGGATTTCAATTATTCTGGATTTTCACTCCCATGCTCATTTCATTACAACATGGAATTGCAGAGGGAGTCTTGTCATCCTCAGATCTCAAAGCTTCTCAGACTTTCTAATATACACATCTGGTTGCATGTTTTTTACTGTTCTTATATGTCAAGGTGACTGCTTCATAGTTTACCACAGCAGTAGAGATCTTTCTGATAAACTTCATGGGAAAAAGAAAGTTCTATTACATTTCCCAAAATTCTAAACTTGTTTGTTTTTCTGTTGAAGAGCCTTAATTGAAGTCACTGAGTTTCCCAGCACATACTGTAAAGTGAACTTGAAGAATTCCCTTTTGAATGTGAAAAAAAAAAAAAAAAAAAGAAATATACACATCTGAGAGTTAAGGAAGAAGTTTTCTTCTGTGTCCTCTACCTTACAAGGTCAATCAAAGCTGAGTAATTTAAATATTGAGCATTATGTGAGTGTTCTTTGAGGAGCTTTTGCATGCTCACCATTCTCCATATTTAACAGTTAATGTTTGCAGAGATGGAACTGCATTCCAGGTGCCCAGATTTTTTTAGCTATGTTAGCTATCTAAAAATGTGAACAGCAGCTAGAGGCTCTTCAAACCTGATTTTTTGTGGAAGTAACCCATAGAGAGGGTCTCTGTACTCCTAGGACCTTAAAAATATCATATATGGTCTTACCTGGATTGAACACAATCAAAATGCAGAAAGAAATACATAACACGGAATCTGAATATATTCAATAAGAAGTTACAGTACAAGCTCTTCTGGGAGAAAACCCAAACCTGTAATATCAAACCTGGGAGAATATAATCTCTAAATTTTATTTTAGCAAGTGATATTAAGGGAGGAATATATTGAGAAGAAAAAGACTCCGTAATAGAGACTGGGAGAATTTTTAATAATGTTAATGAATAATAAAGCTAATATTTATATCTATATCTCTATATCTCTGTATCTATATATTTTTATATCTATATATTTATATCTATCTAATCTATATATATATCTATATATCCATATATCTATATATAATCTATCTATATATCTATATATAATCTATCTATATATCTATATACAATCTATCTATCTATATATCTCAAAATAAAGTTGTAATCCAGAAACGACCACCAGTTTGAATGATAGCATCTGGGAAAGGATGTGGTCCCAGAAAGAGTTTATTCTGTGAAAAAGGGTTGTGGGGGTAAAGGACTTGAAAAAGAAACAAATGTATTTGACATGTGGTTTGTTTGCATGTCTAGCTACTAATTAGATAGCTTTGAAAATGTAACTTATGAATTTTACATCTAAAGCACTGCTGACCCTCTAGTGTGTTGAAAGTGTCCATCAGGTCTACCCTGAAGTCTATGGCAGACAGTGTTGGCTTCAAGCATGTTTTGCTTGCTTCAGCTGAAATTGTATACCAGATTTAAATAGAATATTGTCAGGGTATTCTAATGTAGGAGAATAGACACCCTTATTGATTTGTTGGTGAATAACATTAACCAGAGTCAGTTGTAATATAGTGATTAAATCAGTGATTCCTTAGGTTTTGTCCAAGAGGAGCCAGCACCATCTGCTTGGCTGGAGAATTACAGCCTCATCTCAGGCTGAGCCCAGAGGAGGCAGCTTATCAGGATTTCTGTTTCTGTTTGTAGACTGCTATTTCTACTCTGTTCTCTCCATTAAAAGCTGGTGTTTTGCAGATGTATTTGATGAAAAAACATCAGAAAACCATCTCCGTCAATGGCTGGAGACCTACAAAGAGAACAAAAAGACTGATTCTACATTGGAGTGACTGGGGAAAAAGTCATAATCACCCAAAAGAAAGAAGACTTCTCAAAGAAATGCTAATATATCTTCTGACTGTGTGGTCTATCATGTTGATGGACCAAAATCTGATAGGTCAAAAAATTTGGTCAGAATGAGAAAAATCACAAAGTATGGAGACAAAATGAACTGAGAAGAAAGGAATACAAGAGGCAGTGCAAACCATGGCATCTAACATAGGTACCATTAAGGTCTCTGTACTGTCTGATATTTGAGGACAAGACAATAGAACTCCTTTTTTTCCTTTCCCCTCTGCAGATGAGAAAAGAGGGATGATTTCTAGAAAACTCAGGCTAATTCAGGAGTCTTGTGGTTACAGAAAGTTTGTGATTCTGAAAAATAGTATAATTATGCTGAATTATGTAAAATAGAGTTATGCAAAATATAAAACACCTTTTAAAAAGTGCTGTTCAACAATGAAGTGTTTCTGTCCTTTTCAGACTGCTTGGCCTGAAATCATGCCAACAATACCCTTTTGTAGCTGTTTTTATTGGTTCAATTTCCTTTCTGTTATCCATTTATTTGTTCTGTGCTTGTTAGCATTTGGTTGCTAGTTCTAATTTCCTCTCCCTATCTAATCTACGTAGTTGACTCAGTTCAGATGTCAGATTCCTCTTTTTTTCCATATCAAGGGTCACATATTGTTTTAACCCCTCTTATGAAAAGCCATCTATCTCTGTGTTAAATACTGACAATATAAGCTATATTTGCTAGGAAAACAAGGCTGAGCTTTTGTTTTCCTATGAAAGTGTGAAGAGCCTTTGGGTTTGCAGTGCCCACTAGCAGTAATGGGAACTGTACAAAATCAATCTGTCTTACCTGTAGCTCCCATTGATTCATTTAGTCCCTAACATACAAGCAAAATACTCAGACAAAACTTCCAGTGTCTAGATTTTAGTAAAGAATTTAGATCATTCTATCTCAATTTTATATTATACTTCGGGGTCAAAATATTTGACATTTAAAGCTCATCAATGTGTACTTAAAGATTTTCTCACATTTTTGCTCCACTGTTAACTCAGGCGAAACTGGAACACAGTTCAGTAAGAGTTCAGCCTGAACTGAGTTGCATAAATGTGGTTTTAAAATCCAAGATTTGTCAAAACATTTTTAAAATATTTGAAAATTACAAAAAATTCCATTGATTCATCCTGAGTCATTCTGATTCATTCATCCTAGTTTTCTCAGACAAGAGGGAAGAGGACACAAGGTGTTAAATATACAGAAGTGACATAAGTACTCACAACTTTGGTTACCACCCCACAGTCCATTTTGACCAACATCCTTAGCTCTATTCAGAAGAGCTTGATCCAGAACTCACAGGAGTCAATGCCAATGACCCAATCCAGAGAAGTGAGTTCTGGAGCCACCACCAGAGGAGATGAACTAAAGTTTGTTTTTAAAAACCATGAGAGGGCCTGGTAAAACTGAAGGTTTTGGAGATGAAAGTTCTTTGGTGGCAGAACAGTCTCAGCCCTTTTTTTTACAGCACAACCTTTTGCAAAGGTGAAGACTGTTGATGGTAAAACAGGCTTCAGCAATTTAAAGGAAGAAAAACCAGTGCATGACACTTGCAATGAAACTGGTTAAATTTCTTTTTTGCGTATTTTAGCATGACAAACAGATGAGATAAACTTAGTGACCCCCTGCACTTGAATTATGAAAGGACATATGAATCAAAAATGTTCATATTTTTATTTATGTAAGAAGACAAGCTTTACAGAACTCTACCTGAAACTGAAATCTTAACATTATTTATGAGTTAAAAGCAGATCTTCTTCAGCAGCAAACCCCATAAAATTTTTCTGTTTCACAATGAGCAAAAAGTCATGATGGGTAACAGCACTTTTTTAGTGATGGCACTGAAGTTTGTTTTCAAGTGAGATTCAAATCCCCAGATAAAGGTTTTTTTTCTTAAATCAATGAACACCCCTTAAACTTACTAAGTGTCTAGAGAGAATAGGCACTGCATATACCAGACCCAAATGAAAATGATGGGTGAAAGCTCTGAGTAGTACAGAATCAAGGAAAATGACTGAAAGTCAGTCTGGGACAGTGGGTTTGCAACCCTGGAAGCTGCTACACTAAAAAGGCTGTCCATGAGCTTAGTTGAGAACAGGACCCTCAGAGTGAGCCCAAAGATGCATCTTGCTGGGCACAGATCTGACTGCAGCATGAGTGTGGCAGCTCTGTGGTGGGAAAGTCCCCTTTGATGCTCATTACAAGGGTGGAACACACACAGACATGCTTTGTAAATAAGCAGGATTACACTAAATATTATACCTGGCTCAGAACATCCACTTCTAATGGTTTATTTTAATGACTTATTTACATGGTAATTTCCTGCATTATTCTGTGTTTACTTTGCAGGTGGTGAGTCAGACCAGCAAAATGAAATGCATGATCTCAAGGCTCTCTCAGTCGTGATCCAAAAGTGACATTTTGCTGCTTTCTGAAGGGAGCAAGCATGCACTCAATACTCACATCATCATTTTGAAAAGCCAAATTAAATTGGTGGCAAAGAAAAGGAAATGAAATGTGGCATTAGGATCCAGGCTTGGGTAAGCTTTTGCCAAAATGATTGCCTACAGTTCAGCTCACAATAAAATATGCAGGAACTGGTAAAATTGCTGGACATACTATCAAGCAGCTAGGTCAAAAGTGTGATAGGCAGCTGATGTCAGCTTACCACTGAAATGGTGTGCAATGTTCTGTACTGCCTTCTCACTGTTTGTGGGAGAGCATGAGAACATATGGCTTCTCTGGAGCAGCCTATGTGATGAATTAACAGTGTATAATCTTGGAGAGATATATGCTGATTTGGTCTATTTTGGCTCTGGATGCTGAGATTGACTGACCTCCACATGACCAGGATACCTTATACTTCCTATGGTCCCTGAAAGTTTTTTTTCTTCCTTTTCTGTGTTTTTAAATGATTTTTTTCTTGAAGAGGGCAGAGTTCTATGGCTTATGACACAGCAGACTCAGAAGCAGGGATGTCTGTTCTTTGGGTAGCTAAACCAGGCTGAAATCTTTTGCAGGCACTGTAAGGTTCTTTGCCAGTAATCTTTCACATGTCATCAATCTTCTTAAAATGGGAAGTCTTGACAGAGCTTGTTTCAAGGAAAATCTCCCCAGGTGTGGAAAGTGGCAAAAGAGTGCAAGACACAAGTCATTTATTGAACATGCACTGAGAGGAGTTATATTTCAGTGAGCCCTAAGATTAAACAATGAAAATATCTGAATGTTCTGGTCCTAACAGAATTTTGTATTTGTGAGTATTGTGAGACTTTGTGAGTATTATGATTATTTGTGAGATTTTATATTCTGGGTGGTGGATCATTATTAAGATCCATGCTGCATGTTACCTCTTCTGTTATACAGAGAACTATCTCTTATCTTTAAGGTGAACCACAGGTCAAAGAAAATGAGTTTAAAAATTATGACATCATTTCAAATGCATGCATTTTCTGTACTCAAAATGGATGTTTTCAAATATTTGTGAAACTTTGAGCAGACTGTTGTCATCGGTCTTGACTGCACACATAAAGGCATGAACTATTCCACCATCCTCTTGTGGCTGACTAACTTTTCCAGGCCCACCAAAATCTGAGTGATGATCTCATTGGAGTAGTTAAGATATCTCAGGAGTTTTTGAGTATGTGTCTCAAATGGAGCAATGAATACACTCCCCAAAGATTGTATTGTTTCACCTGCTCTCTGTCTTCTTAACACTCAGCATGGAGAAATATTTAGTCTACAGGCTTGTGGAGCTTCAGCAGTTTGATTCAAATGGAAATATGTCCAGGAGTCTTTATCCCACTACCTGAGAATACTTCACTGAGAGGTTTATCACTTGAATCAGTAAACTTGCCTGTGGCACTCGTTTTGGCATTTTTCATCAGATGAAATTTTTTCAGGCACAGTGAATACAAAGGTCTGAGCACCTTTCTTAGCCAAATTAAAAAGGATCCCTCTGTTTTCTTAGTCTGTAGAAGAGCCTTGGGAATAGTAGATCTCAGTTAATTTTATCTCATCCAAGATTTGAAACTGTTTTATTTATTTGCTTGCCTGACAGATTAACATCAGGCTTCAAAGTAATTTTCCATTCAAGAGTGTTTATGCTATGCCCAGGGTCAATCTCTTTTTGCATTCTAATTGTCTGCAAGAAGTTTTTCAAGGAAGCAAGGGAAAGGGAGAGAACTTCAGGTGAGCCAGGACAGACCTGTGGATAGCTCTAAAAGCAGATGTGGCAGAAGTTATTGCAACTCATACTCCAGTGTGAATGAAGCAGACACCCTTACAGGGCCTCCCTGGAAAATCATCCCTTAGATAAGAAATTGCTTCCTTAGAATGACTAATACTAGAAATATCTCACCCCCTCTGCAGACCCTCACGTTATCTCTTTGCACTTTAATTAGTCTTTTTCAATTCTTTAGGTAATTGGTCACTTCTTACCTAAAACCTTTAAGTAATTGGGCAGTTTTCAATCCTTGATATCATTGGTTCATTTTCTAAGGCACCCTAACCCTATAAAAACCCCTTTAATACTTGATGTACTCAGATTGCTGTCAGACCCCTTCGTGGACAGAAATAAAGTTGCCTGTGGAAGCAGCTTTCTCAGATCTCTTTTCTCTTAGCTGGCTAAGAAGGTGCTGTAAGGGGAAATGAATCTCACAAAAGGGCTGATAGCTTAAGCTTTAGGCATTGCTTGCATCTAAGCACCTTTTGGCTAAAGTCTGCCTGAAGCAGCCAGGAAAATCTGTTCCACATGGAATGTTTTATCTGGGCTTGTTGTGGCAGCCTAGGGCAAAACCCAAGCCCCAGCAGCTACACTCCAGTGCTGATTGGTGTCATTTATTTAAATATTAGGAACACTTTGCCTACTGAGGGTAACATACTGCAGAGACTGGTTGAGATTAGACAAAGAAACATACAGCTGGGGTAAATGCTGAGTATGAGTTTCTCGTGTGCAAACTGGAATGCATTATTGTTGAGCAGTGGAGTAGTTATCCTCTTACTTGTGCAACTTACTTCTGATGAATCTTTACTTACCTGTATGTAATAACATTCCATATAGGTGTGGTGAACAGTATAAAAGACAGAGTGTATTAAAGAAAAAAAATCTAAACAATTTAAGTAATTTATGTGTAAAATCCAAGAGGTAGGAAGAGGTGAGACTATGTAATTTTCACTAATATGCAGTGTCATGTGAATATCGTGAAAAAATAAATTAAATGTAGCATGAAATTTTCTTATCACATAAAAATAAGAACTGTATTTTCAATCAAGAACAGAATATATTTTTTTTTTTTTGTTTTGAATTTTACCTGTAGAAAAAACTGGACTGACAAAACAAGACATACTACTGCAAACCTTTCAATTTCTCAACAAAAAATGAGTATTTCTATTCCTTATAATGCAAGTGCTAATAAATTATGAAGTTTTGGTAAAAATTATCTAACATATCTATCTAAGGCAACCCATTATAAATGTAAATAATAGTACAACTCAACAGTTACAAAGTTCTTGATTTTTCTTCCTGTGGAATTTATTATATCGACATCACTAGAACCATCTATTATTTATCATATCTTAAATTTTGCTGAATATAGATATGTTAAAAATTGAAATATAGAAAATATGTCTTTATTGTGTTGATGAATCTGACCTGCGAATTCAAATCCACAAGTGCATATGTGCTGGCTGGTCTATGCCATAAACTATTTTTCTTCTAAATAAGTTGAAGAACTAATTCTTCACAGTCAGAAAAGGGATGTACTGAAAAAAATATGTGTTCCAGAGTCAAGACTGTGAAATATGTTATTTGTGAGTAGAAAAGTAGTTTAAAAAATGAACTAATTTGAACCTTTGCCTAAAATTCTATGCAAAATGAATTAACATTGTGCAAAATAAAGTGAAACATTTTATCTGTATATTTCTGTGTAGTTCTGTATCTCATTGCTTATGTGGATAGATTGAGTCAGTGAAAAATTAGGTGTGAAAAAGCCAAACACCTCATATCTCTTATGTGGTCAAAGATGTGATTTTTCAGACTATATGCTCTCCTAAGATTGGATGGTAGATTTCAAGAGCAAAACAAGTCAAGTAATCTTTGGAAGTTTGATTTTCAAACCTAATTTTGACAGAATGTTGTGAGGACATTTTGTATGAATGAAGTATATTTGGCTGATCAAAGCAGAATTTCAAGACAAATTTAAACTCTAGTCTTCCAATAAGACTTTTTAAAATATGTTAAGAGAGAAGCTAATTTTAAAAATCAGGCTGAATTATTTATCCCATGTACCTGGTGACTGGATAGGTTAGTTTTTTTAAATAAATATATCTGTGCAGTCTAGCAACTTTGTATAGTGTCAGACCACAGGAGAGACAGGAACCATAGGAAGCTACAGGAAGCTCAAATTGCTGCACCTGAGAGTAAAGAAACAGATAATTGTAGAAGAATGAAAATTACTCTAGCATGGAAGTGCTGAAAGATACAAGGCAAAGTACAATTGCAGTTCTTGCCAGGAAACTCTCCATCAGGGAACTACTAAAGAGGTTTAATTTTGGGGAGCTTGACAATGGGACCTGATGATATGCCAAAACAAGTGTCTTAAATTTAGGACAAAAAATAAAGGCTCAGAAACTCTAATAGTTTTCCTCAGTGGAAGTTCAAGAACAAGACTGTGCTCCAAGGAGAGGGAGTTATCCTTCTTTCCCTTGGCAGAGGATACAGGAAGAACAGAAGGATACAGCACATATGTACTAATCAATGTAAAAGCAGATCAGAGCAGCATTAACCCTGAACCACTGTCTATGAAAAGGTTGTCACTGGGATGCTAAAAGAAGTAGAGTCACCTCTCCAAATGTAATGAAATGTCATCCACATTTTGGTGTTTTTGTGATTACACTAATGAGCTCCTGAGCTCATAACATAGAGGTGCCCTCAGATCCACGGCTCAAAATCTTGGGCTGTGCCTGGGTTGCCAGGTGGTTGCCTTCTGTGGTTTGATCTGGTCTTCCAGCCCAAATCATCCACTACAGCTTCCTTCTGCTCTGTGCATGCAGGTTTCCTGCAGAATCCTGGGAGTGTGTGTGTGAGAGCTGTGAGGGCCAGCGTGGATCCCACCACGTGTGAGCTGACGTGGCCATGTGCTACCAGACCTGGCAGGCACTCCTTTCTCCTCTTGTGTAAACTTATCTCTTCTCAGGTCTCAGAACCACAAAATTTTCCAACTTTGCCAGTGTGCTAAGATACATCCACAAGCACTTGTAAGTCCCGCATGTGCTACAGTAATAGGTCTTAAAAACAGACAAATGGCAGATTTATAAGCTGCTCATCCAAGAAAGTGTCATGTATTTTTCATCTTCTCTAAATTATTTTACTTTTCCTTGTACAATAATAATTTTTAGCAGTACTGATTGGAAAAAAGACTTACCCAGTTGTGATTTTTGCTGATTTGTTTGACTCTGGAATGGGCTGTATTACCTATGAATAATTGGATATCCACTTCATATTCAGTACAGTGAAGTAATTCACAAGATGACATAAGTAGTCTAGGACAAATTCAAATTTGCTCAGAGATCCCTCTATGCTCTTTACACTCCTACATTTTCAGAGCACCTGTCTATTTGCTTAGAAATAGTGTATTACAGCTCTTTTAGTGCACAAGAGTACAGATTCTGATTTTGGCACATCAGCCTCTGTGCTTATCTTTTCTAAAAAGGTAGGTGACTGTCTACTATAATTATCATTATAAATTTAGAATAATGGTGGCATATAGCTTTGGTCTCCATCCAAATGCAGCATGTTTTAATATCAAGACTCTATAATTAAAAGGATATTCAATGACAAGCAAACTAACAGCACTTCACATTAATCTGTATTATATAACCCAAATACTATTGTATTTCTGCCTGTCCCAGTAACTATTATTGCATCCACATTCTGACACGCTCTTGCTCTTGTCACAAATGCATTGTGGCATGTAAGTCTGCAACACACCCCCATTTCACTAAGCTGGAAAGAAAAGGATAGTATGTGAAGGAAATACTGGCTGCAAATGCCAGGTAAATATTGCTGAGTAAAACACCACTGTGCAAGAACACACATGCAAACACCACTCAGGCAGCCTGCAAGGTGAGCTCTGAACACAGGAGTCTGCTCATGGCTCTCAACCAACTTCACACTTCCACATGAAAATTTGCAGCCTTGTCCTCATTCTATAAGTCTTTTGGTCAAATCCTTTGCCTTCTGGTTTGCCCCTCCTTTTTCTCCTGCACTGTGCCCCTCAACTCCCAGCCGTCCTCTGGCTGCTACCATGGGTGATATCCAAAATCTGGCTACCAATATTCTGCCTCTCAGGGGGAATGCAATTGTCCTGGTGTTCTGTCTTGGCAGGGGAAATTGCCTGCAGTACCATCTTACCACCTACAAGACCATGGACGACCTATTCTCTCAGAAATTTCTATGAGAGATGCCCACATACCTGGAGTGGTCTCCAGACCTCCTTCCAGCCTTTGCAGCTGGCTGCTGTTTTCTGCTTGTTCTTTCACTTTATTTTTGGCTCTTTTCCTTAAATGGCTTTGTTTCTTTTAAACAACATCAGTTGTTGGATAGTTAATGATAGTTTTAGCAGCTGAAGAGGAAATTGAAAGACTGAAGGGCAGAAGAAACATTGACAGCATAGCCCTGGAAAATTACTATTAAGTAGTGTTTGGGTTTGGCCTGCAGATCAGGTGTACAAAGAACTTTTCCTTAGAGAAAGGAACAATAGCTACTCACCAAAATTCCATCAATGGTTTCTTATGTTGGGTGTAAAAGCAGTGATGCAAAGAAAGAGCACTTATTTTTTACTCAGAATAGTCCAGAAAAGAAATGGCAGCTAGCAAGAATACCTCTTCAGTTTTTACTGCTAGCTGGATCAGCCTCATAAATGCCTAAACTCATATATAAAAATGTTAATGTTTTCCAATTGCTACTCTGAATTTATATTTATGGCAATACAATGTATCCATTAGCTCATCTATCACCGGTAAATTTGTTACTGCTTCAAATATATAGTACATAACTTTGCAGCAATTTCATTTTACAAGCTAATAATGTACTGTAATGTAGCTTACAATATCATGTAGATGTATTTGATTAGGGAGGTTCAGTAGTCAGTCAGGTTGAATAGTGGATTACATGAGAATCAAATTTTTAACTTATTTACTGTGCAAATGAATAGCTTTGTTGTACATTAAACATGTTAATTTAACAGGTGTGTCATTTTATTCCCTCAAATATTCATTGAAGAGGAACAAATGGTATTTTGACTCAAACTGAAACATAGTAGACCTAGAATGGTTTTTTTGATGTTTGACATGTTTATTCTTTAAAGAGAGTAATAATTGTATTTAAATTGCATCTAAATTTATTGTGTGTATATTTATGTATTTATATATTGTATAATGGATTATAGTGTCTGCATTTGCTTCCCAGAAGCAAGAGGGATGGCTAAAACGTTTTCCTGAATTGTTATTAAAATAGATTTAATTATTAAAATAATTAAAATGTTATTAAAATGCCCCCATGTCCTTTGGGGCAGGGCAGCTCTCCATCTGTTCATCCCCAGCCTGCCCTGAGGGTGCAGCACTTTGCCCTTGGTCTTGTTACATCTCATGAGATTCCCAGGGCCCATTCTTGAGCCTGTCCTGGTGCCCCTGGATGGCATCCCATCCCTCAGGAGTGCCAGCTACACCCCTCAGCTTGGTGTCTACTGCAAATTTGCTAAGGGTGCACCTGATCCCTTTCCCTGTGCCATTAATGAAGGCAGTAAGTAACACTGGTCCCAAACCAGAACCCAGAGGGACACCACTGGTCACTGCTGTCCATCAGGACTCTGAGCCATTGATACAGCCCTCTGGGTGTGACCATCCAGCCACTTTGTTATCAATCAATAACAGCCCATTCAAACCCAACATTAAATCCATCTCTCCAGTTTAGAGAGAAGGATGTTTTTGGGGGCTGTGCCAAGGGCTTTAGAGAATTTCAGATAAATGACATCTGTAGACCTTCCCTTGTCACTGTGAGTCACCCCACCATAGAAACCCAGGCAGGACTTGCCCTTGGTGAAGCTGTGCTGGCTCTCTCCAGTCTCCTCCCTGTCCTCCATGTGCCTTAGCACAGCTCCTGGGAGGATCTGTTCCATGACCTTCCCAGGCAGAGAGGTGAGGATGACTGGTCTTCCCTTCTACCCTTCACTTTTTAAAGACAGCTAGAGTGATTCTCTTCTTCCAGTCACCTGGGAGTTCCTGTGGCTGCCATGAATTTTCAAATATTGTGGAAAGTGACTTGGCAACTTCACTGGCCAATGTCCTGTGCATCAGATAGATCAGGGATTACTGTAGGCTCCTGGTTGTTCCCACCCAGGTCAGAACAGACAGCATCACACAGAACAATAATGCAGATGACTGCAAGAACCAGAGACTGATTTGTTGTGAGTGAGAAGGCAATGCCTGTTTTTCCTACTAACTCATACCAGTAACATGTTTATCTTTTGCATGCATTCAGATAAAGCATGGAAAACACATTCATAAGAATATATTTGCAGAACTGCAGAGAGGCAATGTTTTTTTAAGATCAAAGACATTGTTTTTGTTATACATATTTATGTTGTGTTTCTACCGCTAGGGGAACTACATTCAATTAAAAAGTGAGACTTTATGAAGCTAAATTAATCATGGGCAAAATGCCATACTCTGTGTTATATTTGTACATCCATGAAGAAGATAAAGATTTGTTTAACTCCCTGATATACTCCTGCTCCTTTCAGCACGTTCCAGCTGAGAAATGGGACACAACAGGAAATAGTTTATAATTTTTTTGTGTGAAAGGTGACTATAACTGACACTTCTATTTATCTTATAGTTTCCTGAGTTTTGCCAGCCTTTTAGTCCATTCAGATAGCATAGCTTTTAATTTACCTGTCATCATTCATGCACTACCCACACGAGCATTGCAGCAGGGAAAAATTATGTGAATTTCTGGAAATGCTGACTTCCAAAGAACTATTTTGAGAAGTAATATCACACTGTATTTGCAGTCATCTTTGGTATAAAGAATGAGTGGAGAGCTAGGGGAAAGGGTTTGAAACATACAGCAGTTACTGGAAAAGGAAGCTAACTTATACAATGTTAATGAAGGGAAGTATTTTTCCTTTGTAATAAATTGAAGTGACATGCAAGGGTGGCCCTTAAAAATCCTCCATTTACTCCCCTAGGGCAAAATCTCTTAATGGGCTGGGTCCAACTTCACTAAACATGATAGAGATTCTTAACTGGCTTCAATAGGTCTTGGATCAAGGCCACAGGAGTCATATAGATCAAAATGTTTTCTAGCTGGACAGCAAGAAATTACTGTGATGATAATATTTGTATGAGCAGCTTATGCTTTTACTTTGCTGTTTCACTGTGGGGAAAAACACATTTGTTGTTTATTTCTTTGTCCAATACACATCTATAGCTTTCTAATGTCATGCAGAAAACACTAATGCAATATATTATGCATGCTATCTATGTTCTGTTATGTCATTGGCTTTCACCTCACCTCATTTTTGTATTGAGTCTGGAAGGTGGTTGAGGGGTGATGAGAAGGGAAATACCCTAAATCTGTCAGAATTATTTAGACATGTTGATGTGTTTTGAGAAAATGAGTACTCATTGCTGTGCATTGTTTTTCCAAAGTAAATTTCTGAACTGGCACAAGCGAGATTCTTTATATGTGCACAATTGCCTTGATCAGCTCTGCTTTATTATTTTCCCATGTATGATATCATTTATTAAAGATGGACTCTAACAGTCACAGGGAAAAAAATATTGTGTCTAAAAAAAAAAAAATTGTGAAAAAAATTTTTCTGATTTTTGTTAACATATTTATTTTATATTCCATCTTTCCTCTTTGTGCTTTATTAATTTACTTTAATTATGGGGTAACACAAATACAGTAGAAGTACACCACACAAGTCTCTGTAATGAAAGAGCACACTCTGTCCTGGAATCCAGTCCACTGTGGTATTTTTAGCACCCACATGGTAAATGCACATGAACATAAAATATACACATAATTCCAAATTAAGACAAGACTTTAAATAAAAACACACAGTCTATTATGGATTTTATTTAAGCAATTTACTGAATGATATTCTAGTGAGTTTTCCTGTCCTGGTTTACTCCTTTTTATGGGAAAACTAATGGGAAGGGATTTACCTGAAAAAAAAATTTACTGTTTCAATTTAAGTTAGAAAGAAAGTGAGCTGCTGGCTATTACCATAAACAATTAATACCCTGTACAATTTAAATGACAGAAGCAACATTTTCTGAAATCCTGGGGTGCTTAAAAGTCTTGGACCTTTCCTATACAATGGTTTTAACTACAGTTCAGAACATGAACTAACATAACACAGCTTCCATCTTACCATTTCACCTCAGTGCACAGAACATCTGTACTTGTGTGTAAAGAAAAAGACATTTTCATACAGCATTTTTGAAATGTTTCCATTTATTTATTCATGAGACCCCTAAAACTGCTCATGAAATTCCTAAAACTGTTCAGGTTTGCTAATCAAAGAAAAATAGTGTCACTACTGAAATAAACACCTTTTGAACATTCTGTTATAATTTCAGGAAATAAAATGAATAGTAAATTCAGAGCTATCTTGGCTAATTTGAAATGTGAAGATGTCACTAGACACTGAATTTTCAAATTACTTGTTTTCAGCAACTCTTTATAGGCTTGGGCAGCATGTGATATAGACACTGTTTTTCTTGCTTTCAAAGTCTTAGTTAAATACATAAAACAGTATAAAACTTCCTTTTGTCAGTAAAACACAAACCAAAAATAAGTTTTCCAAATGTTCTATATACTGTGGTCTGAAATAAGAGGCAGATAAAACAATGTAATTAGGACTTGGAATAAAATCTGAAAAATATCCTCTAAGAACTAGTCCAAAGGATAAAGCAGAGAAAAACAAAGACAATACAGACAACATTTTTTCTTCCCCTCTATGTGCATCATTTTGTTTTCTTTTTATGTAAAAGCAAATTATGTACTCTAGCCTGTTTTTTTTTTTTTTTCATTTTTTCCTGAGACTCCATCATATCCTCTGCTTCTTTTGAAATGAACTGATGGCACAAATAGTACTAATCAAAACCAACCATACTACTTCTTTGGAGAGGGACTGAGAAACTGAAACAAACCAATGGATAGTTAAAAGAAATATGGAAAAAAACCATAACAGAATGGGTAGTGCATCTGATTGAAGAAGCTCTTTCTTTCCCCAGTTGTATCTCTTACACATACACACACATCTACACACTTGATTTATTTGTGAAACAGTGTCTTCTAAACATAGATTTTTTGCAAAGTGGAAAGGCAATTAAACAGAACAGCTTGAAGCTGCCAATCACTCCCACTACCAACAAAAAGCATCTACTATCAAAGGAAATAATGTAATGTAAAAAAACCCCACATTCTACCAAAGCAAACAATGTAAACATGTAAGTAAAAAATAAGCTTGTTTATCACCTGTCATAGCATAGCATACATTTTTTTAACTCTTCCCCCTAAGGATATGTGTTTTTTTTTATCCCATTATGTTAATTTGGCCATGCATGTGACATGGAAGTTAAGGAACAATAGGAGAAGTTAGTTTTTCTGTATGCTTTCCTGTTGGGGAAGCACACTACTGCTGTTGCAGGTTGGGGTGTTGTTTTTTTAAAATTTTTTTGGCTTCTGGTGTACAAATAAATTGACAATCACAGCTTATCATCACTTGAAGATGCATGTGCATGCTGGAGTTTACTGAAACATGATTGGCTGCTACATAAATCAATCTGATAGAGATCAGTCCCATGAAGAAAAAAGATAAAGCATTAACCTCTTCTTTTGGAATGTAATTCATTTTAGATAGTGGTTATTGATGATTTCATTCCACTGGTACATGTACATGTCTAGACCATGTTTTTGTATAAAATATTTAAACAGTACAATGTGTTCATTTCAAGAAAGACCATGAAGAAAAAATGATTAAAAATTTGTTTTTGCAACATTCCAGATGTAACATTTTCAGGCAGAAAACTTGATGGAAACTTGAAATGAAATTTGTCTTTTCCAGCAATTATATTTTATTTCTCTACCTTGCATGCAACATTTACTTGTTTATTACTGTAAGATTTTTCTCCACCAGATTTTTTTGTTCACAGTTTCTGTGAAGCCTTTCAAATCAGATTTTGCTGATGTGCAGTATGTGAGACTAAGCCATTCACTCAAACATACTCAAATTGTCCTAGTTAACTCATCCTGACTTTGGATTAACCCTTGTTACCAAGGGGAGGTTCTTTGCTTTTGATTTCATATTAATTACCAGCTAAACATTTTCTGTGATCCATTTTCTTTCTATTTTCTTTGATCCATGAATCATGATGGTGTTAAAAAAATGGACTTTGAAAAAATCCTATGTAGATACCAATGGTTCCTCACAGCACTGTGATAAAGGAGGTGAGAACCTTAATGCACAGATAACAGTAGCGATTTGTCAAAAACTCATAGCAAATCACTGGTAGAAAGGTGTTTCTGAAACATTACCCTGATCTTCTCCTTCCTTTCAACAGGTTTTAAATACTCATACACAATCACATACAAGTTCTTGAAAGCTGAAATTCAGCCTCTCAGCAAGGAAAATTATATATTCTTAATATTGTCTCTGAAATATTTACTTGGGGTTAGCTTCCTTTCTCTATCCTCCACCTCTTTTCAAATTGAGCAAAGCATTCCTTCCAGAAAGCAATGTCTTTTAAAATAAGCCAGTTTTGACATTATCTAAGCCAGAAAATCAAGCAGCCTGGGAAAAAAAAAAAAAATCTTAAAATATGATAAACATTTTATTATGTGCGTGGCTAGTTGACAGTCAGACAAACAGAATCTTAACAAACTTTCCAGAAGAATTTACCTTTAGACTGAGAACAAGCATGGAAAATTCAGGGCACTTCTTTGAATGTTTACTTTTTCTAATCTTGCCTCCCTGTCGAAAGCACAGAGGGGCAAATGGGAGATAGATGAGCACTGTGCTCTTGCAGTGAAGGACACCTCTGTCTCCTGAGGAACATTCTCAGTGGAGGAACTAAGTAGTACTCAGTTGGGTAATACTACTAAGTTCACTGTAAAAATATGTCAGAAACTATTTTCTCCAGAGACCAGGGATTTGGAAGTCTGTACCTTATCTATAGACAGGTTTTGGAAGATTTTCTGAGCTTGTATGTATGTCTGTCTCTGTCCATCCCTCCCTCTCTTTTTCTAGCAGAAACCATTTGCATCCTGGTGACCTGATGGCAGCTAGCAGGTTTCTCTGCTCTGTCTCTGGAAGTGGCATACAGGAGGCCTAAGAAACAAACTCTCAAATTGCAGCATTTTTCACTCACTCATAGAAATCCTCTGGTTTTGCTGCAGATGTTTTTCTGTCATTCTTTGCATCCCCACTTTCTGCTTATACTGCAGAGCATCATTCTCATTGGTTTTCAGTGAATAGAGAGCTGAAGGAAAGAGAAGAGGAAGGGAAAGGAAACGAAAAAGGAAATTACAGAAGGAAAATCTGCTATTGTCTGCAATTCCCAACAGGCGATAACAGCAGTGTCCTTTTTAATGTGGTCTTGGGGAAAACTTATGTTTAAGCAATTACCTTCTTCTTGAAAATCTTCTGAGGTTGTTTAAATTAGCTTGTTTTAAATTAATTTTAATTTAACATCACTTACAAAGAGTCTGGTATTAGCCCAAGGACACACTGTTTTTGTATCATTAGTTCTGTCGTGTTCTGACTTTCTGAAGATTACAGGATTGTTTGCTATTTTGACAGAAAGCTGACACAACAATCATTTATTTCCAATAAAATCCCCCAAAGGAATAAATGCAGCTCTGTTACAGTTTTGTAAAAATAAGGTTATCCTAGGAACTAATTGATCATACAGTATGTCTAATTTCATTATATTTGACAATGATGCAAAAGATTATGCTAACTACTAGTGGGTTGCTAGTGTGTTTAGACTGAAATACTTATCAATATTCTTGGAAAATGTATTTGTGTAGGCAAGTTTTGCAGGGAGGAGGAAAATCAATCTTAATTGTCCTGAATTTTGCAAGAAGAATTAACAGTTACTCTATGCTGAGCACTAGGTTTATGGAAGTCATTGAATGCTACAAACTTTTTCCAAGTGATGTTTTATAGAACTGCTTTTAAAAATCCCAGAGGGTAAATAGTATTCTCAGAATAAACAGAAAAATGCTGACCTTGTCAGATTTAGCTGCTGAAAGCCAAGCTGTTTTAAAACTTGGAGGATCAAGGGTCATGGTTATAAACAACACAGATAAAAAGAAAGAAAGGAAGGAAGGAAGGGAAAAAAAAAGAAAACTAGAAACAAAAAAAAACTACACAGTGAATATAAGTAATAAATACGTTGACCTCAACAAGAAGAATATGAGATATTTATGCAAAAGCCAGGCAGGGGTGAAGAGATTGCAAAGAGGGAAAGAAGAGAAAGTGCACAAATTGTAAAAGTTTCTTAGCGCTTGTTTTGAAGCCGGAAATGAGTCACTTTATCTTCATGTGTTTTTGGTTTTGAAAGGGGAAAAAGGTCAAAGCTTCTTTGTTTTAAATAAACTGGTCACTACTTCTGAAGTGTAACATGATAAGGTTCAAGAATCCTAATGAAAGTGGTATTTTCCTGATATTTCCCTGGGCTGCAGCACCTCAGCAGTTGTATGGTCATGTGTTGTAAGCCCAGGGAGCTTTATAAACAAAGGCAAGACAGAGCCTGACTTTGCTCATGACCTTCATACCCTGGTGCTCCTGTGTCAGCCATATGGGCAGTGTGATGGCTAAATTTGCCACCACTTATATACTTTCCTAAATTGCAGCTGCACACATGGCCCTCCACCATTATGCTCAGAAACCTGAACTGGAGTTATTACCCTGGGCCCTGTATGACACCTATTTCCAAAATGATTCTGATGGACTTAAGTTTCATAGAAAACAAAGTGCTAGAGACACTCCAAGTGACACCAGAAATTAAAAATGCCATTGCAAAAAAAGGCAGCGTGAATGCTGCAGCCAAAAACATCCCAAATCAAAAAGAGCAGTGCAGTTCTTAACAAGGCTTTTGGTACAAGTGGGTTTGCTGAGATCCAGGGTTTACTGGAACCCTCACAACCATGTCTACTGGGAGTTTGTTGTGTTTACCAGATTCTACACCTAAGGTTCTCTGCTTCACCCAATTCTACCTGAACGCCAAGAGACACTTGCAGAGGGAATAAGATAATAACAAATAAACTATATAGCTGAATTTCAGAGGCTGCAGCACTGCCTTGCAGTGGAAGGCCTGATGGTAAAGGAGTGTCTTTAGGTGTGCAAACTGAAAAGGAAATAAGGTGTCCTGTATAAGATTAGAAGTCAAAAGAACCTCCTACAAGTAGGACAAGAGAGGAAAAACTCCACTGAAAGGAGATGGAACAATCTTCTGTTTTCCTATTGTTCAAATTATGCTTATAGAGTCATAGAATGGTTTGGGTTTGAAAGGACCTTCAAGATCATGTAGTTCCAACCCACCAGCCATGGGCAGGGACAACTTCCCAACCAAGTGCAGGTTGCTCAAAGCCCCATTCTGACCTGGCCTTGAACCCTTTTAGAGATGGGGCAGCCACAACATATCTGGGCTACCTGTGCCAGTGCATCACCACCCTCGCTGTAAAGAATTCCTTCCTATTTTCAAATCTAAACCTTCCCTCTTTCAGTTTAAAACCATTATCGTTTGTTCTATCATTACATAGCCTAGTAATAAGAATGTGTGTAGTTCTATCATACATGTCTTCACGTCAGGCTTGTGTGGACAGCAATCTCTTACTAGTTAAACTACCATGTCCTGTTATTCTGCACAAATACAAGATTTTTATTTTTGTCTCAACTCA
The DNA here is from genome assembly GCA_030060385.1 of Muscicapa striata striata. Classification (NCBI taxonomy): domain Eukaryota; kingdom Metazoa; phylum Chordata; class Aves; order Passeriformes; family Muscicapidae; genus Muscicapa; species Muscicapa striata. Next base: position 1,747,527 of record JAREIS010000206.1, read on the forward strand.
TAGCACCTCTCCGTTCTTCCCAAGATCCTTTACTGACATGCTCTTGGCAACATCTCCCTTCCAGACTGAGAATTCCTCTCAATTTTGTTTGCTGATTCATGCTGCCACTTGTGCTTAAATGTGAGATCTCAAGCTGTATCTGTTATACATTGCTCCTTTTCTTTTCCTTGACCACATTCCAAGCTTTACCCATTAGATAATATCCTAAAGCCTACATAGAATCATTTCCATCTAAAAGTTCTTTCCTACATAGCTTCTGTAATTACTTCAGTATTAGACTAAATGTTCTTTAGGAGACTCATTTCTTCTGGTGTTCATAATATATCTGCTGTAAAAGGCCATCTGTTCCCAGACCACTAGAAACAACAATGTAAGAGCACGCTTACACAATTACGTGGGGATATGTATCACTGGCCACAAAATTGAAAGGCAATTATGGTAATGAAAATTGTGAACTTTCAAAATGACCAGCTTCATTATTCTTCATGGCATCAATTTCCAAACTGGGACAATTACTCAGTTTACAATAAAACTAAATAAAAGTTGACTGATTCATTGGACACTAGCTGTTTCAGAGCTAGTGTCATGCTTGCTGTTTGAAGTAGCACTTGAAATGACAATTATTCAGAAGCACCCCTAGAGCCTGGATTTCCTACTTTGGCTTTACTTCAACATTCTGCTTTCTATTGTGCCCACTCCTTTCTCCCTAACCTTTAATCAGTCTGTCATTCATTCAAAATGGACCAATAATTGGAGGTAACAATTCCTTTCCAGTTCATTTCACTTTCCCCTTTACCTTTCTATCTACCCATGCCTGCCCTACAGTTTTGTGCCTGAGAGAATCTGCCCTGTTTTGGCTCTTATGATACTGAGACATCTGAATTTCTGAGGATGCACTGACCACAAGTCATAAAAGTGAAGTCATTTAACAGAGCAGAATTGGGGTTCTCAAACTGAACCCTATAAACAAAGACTATGCCTATAGCTTGGCAGAAGCCAGGAGAACTAAACAAAAAACCAAAACAGAAAAAACATGATAATTTCAATCTCCTTCTTGAGTGTGGCACAGGCAAATTAAACCTCTAGCAGTTCATGGTTTGTTTTAGTTTTCTATCGCACCATAGAAATTATTGATCAGAAACCATCCATCAGAAAATACTGTTTTGTGTTGGAGGTACATGGGAAGGTATTGGTCTTTATTGTGCTCAGCAAAACAGATTGAACTATAGCTTGCTTATCTTGAAACACTTTATGATTTTCTTCAAATAAATTGATGTTCACAAAGCATCACTAAGTCATGTTATCCTGCTTATCCACCTGTTGGAAAGAAAAATGAACAAAATGAGAAAATATTCAGACTTATGACAAACTTTTCCAAAAGTTGCATTAATCTGCAGTACTTCTCTTTTTTTTTGTATCTCTGCAGAGGGAGAGAGATTTATTGTAAAATAATATTTTGCTTTTCCCCTCAATCAGGAAAACAATGTAATTATAACAGGTTCAGTAGAGCTTCAGATATGTCATTGATCCACGCAAATTTCTAAACCTCAAGAAAGTTTCTTTCTTATTGAAAAGGCATCAGATTAAGACCTAAATTGTAGAAGGATGTTCCCGTGAGTTAAAGTGTTGGACTGGAAATCAGAGACTCACTCACTCCTAGAACTGCTGTGGACTTATTTTGTGATTTTACTTGTATTCCAGCAATGCACTTAAATCAGTGTTTAATTTAAAGCCCTGGAGTGGTCCCATGGAAGTTAAGCACAGAGTTAAGTCTTTATTAAACAGCAGAGTTAGTCTGTCTGAACTCATTTTTCTAGCTATAAGATGTGTTAGTACTTATATTCTCCCACAGTTTATTTTTACAGAAAGCCTTCTGGTGCAAAAAAATGTATCTTCTGATCTGTGCAACACCAAGACCAACTGATGTCAGCTGGAGCCTGTAAAAATCATTCTGCTGCAAAGAAGTGATAGTCAATGAATTATCTTCTCATCCTTTGGAAGCGAGTTTCTGCTACAAAAACACTATTTCCATGGGGGCTTAATGGAGAGGGGGCAAGGGACATTTTCCAGCTTCACATCACTCACATCCTCCTGGTTTAAGGGTCCCTCTCTGTCTGGCTGCAGTCCCACCTTCTCCTGCTGCTGGCTGGGAGAAGAGTCAAGCTGCTCCTCCAGCAGCCAGCAGTAATTGCTGTGAAACAAGTAAGCAGCCAGACTAATGTACCTGCACTAGAGCCTGCAGTTTGGGAATGAAATTGAATGAATCTGCAATGTTTTGTCTTATTTGTCAATATTTTACAATTTCTTTTGATGAATCTCTTTTCTCTATTATGCTGTAAGGGAGCTCCCAAAGCTCCCTATTTCTTTGATGAGGTCTATGCATTCTTTCCACAATGGATTGAGAAGTTTCTGTACTTGGGTGATTAATTTCTACAGCAGTGCTGAGAATATGTAAGCAATACAAATCACCAATATTTTACTTTAAAGCTAAACTGAATCCTTACAGATCCTTTGAATACATTCTGGCTACATACATGAAATGGCTACATATTACATCACATGAGGGATAATATAAGTATCTTTTTCTCCTTAGAATTCTTTACTTGTTCAAAACCACAGAGGGAAATCTATTTTGTGCTTCTGTGTCAGACAGCCTACCTCAAATTTCTGAGACAGGCCTGAGGTCTCTAAGACCCATAACCTCTCTCTTGCTGTGCTCATTCATCAAAGAGCCCATGATCTAGCTTCTGCATTTGGATGACAAGCAGGAGATTGCCAATTGTCTTGGAAATGTAAAATAAACACTTTTTCTACATATGTTAATGCCATTGTTTATTGACTACTTACTCAAGTTGGATGTAATTGGGGCCACTTGGGAAACATAAACAGTTCAGTGCCTGTCAATATCTGACCTTTAAAATATTCAGTACAATCAGTGTTACATGATGTTTAACAAGCTGGCCTTTTCATGTGGATGCAGCTGTTGTTGCCATGCAAGAAGGAATGAAAATCCTGTTCTTCCTTACAAACTTTATTTAATGATTTTTTATTTCATCTGTGGCATTGAAGTAACTCAGAACAAAATAAATCCTACCACTGAAAATTTAGTTTGGAGTCACAGTCTTTGGAAAAACTGAAAACCAGTTTCATGTGAAAGGCAGGGGATAAAAAACAGCTTCGAAGCAGCAAAGTGAAAAAGGGCCAGGATGACAAACAGTATAACTAAGAGTATCTTCATGTATTATGACATATGGCAAATGTAAATTAAGCCACCTTCAGGATGTCACAAGCAAAATTTTTAACAGTGGTTCTGATGACTGAGAGGCTCTTGAAGAATCTCTCATCAGCAGACCATAAAGACTAAAGCACAAGCTATCACTAACGTGCAGATGTTATCAGGATGTGACTTCAGCATAGATATGGATCCCTATGGGGAGGCAAAACTGCAGATGTTTAATGGATTATCATGGAAACTAATTGCAAAGTATTCTATTTTAATTATTTAAATTTTTCACAAAAGAGATATCCTATGTCTTCAGCCTCTCTTGCCAGTGGGTAAGTTAACAGTTCCTGTAAATAAAAGCAAACAACTTTTTCACTGAGCTAATTAAAGCTGTTAATATTTCTGAGCAGACTGATAGAGAAATGTTTCCATTTCAAATTACTCTTTGAAAAAAGCAAACAAATAAACAAAAAAGAAAAGTCCAGACATACTGTCTTCAAAGAATGAAATACATAACATTATTTCATTTTAACTGAAGATAACAAGAAATCAGAACCTATTCATACAATGGTGACCTTTTTACCATCAAAAAAAGGAAATAAATAAAGGTAAACAAAGTAGAAACACAAAGTGACAAAATGAGTTTAGAAGATAAAAGGCTAGTAATTTTAAGGTAATATTTCTTGTAAAGTACAAAAGACAGTAAGAAACCAATTGTACAAACTTTAGTCCTTGAAACCATTTTTCTCTACTGAGTATGATTTCTGTGGGTGGCTCTTTCCGTGGTTTTCACGAGCCTCAGAAAGTTTTGGGAATGGGGGAGTAAGGAAAATCATTGAGGAAGAATTGTTAGCACCAGGCAATATTATGAGACCTCAAGTTCTCTACAGCAAATCCAAATAACTACATTCTTTTGGTGACTTTTCACTTCCACAGGTTGTAACTTGCCATAATATAAAGAGCTGAAAGTCAAATGCTTTAATAACATTCTTTGAAGCTAGGGCCACTTTTTTTAAAAAAAACTAAAAAAAAAAAAGATAGTTTTTTTAAAAACTGGAAAAACACCCCAAACAAACCTAAATTAAATTTAAATTAACCAAGTAAAATAATTTAAATAAAATTAAACAATAAGTTAAAATGTCTTTGGTGTTACTCCCTCACCAAGTGGGTTTCAATATTCAATCAATCGGTTTTTTTGTTTTTGTTTTTTTTTTTCTGTTCAGAGTGCAAAGATTTGTGGTTGAAATAGGTCAGTTTACTAGTGCCCTCTTCTGCTTTACACTGGTCTCTGCTGCCCTCTCCTAACCTCTGCTCTGCCTCCAGCAGTTTCTGTTCTTCCACTCACTGATCCAGCAGGACCTTGGCCCCCTCAGGTCCCTCATGTCAAACAAGCAGGCATCTACTACATTACATGGCCTGAAGGTGACTGCACAGGGAGAGAGGGGGAGAGAAGGGGCGGGGGTGTGGGGGAGAGAGAGCAGGAGAGAGAGTCCTTGGAAAGGCAGGATGGCATCCCTGAGCAAAAATACATCAATCACACCAGCCCGGCTATCTCAATTAACCCTTAGTTAAGCTGGGACCTCCTGGAGAAACTGAAAAGAATTTGAGGGAATAAGAGATGCTATCTGCCACAAGGATTACCATTCTACATGTGGATCAAAGACAATTCCACATTTTACCCTAGTGATTAGCTGTAATTAAATAAAGTAAGTCTGTTTAAACTTCATTAGCAGCAAGACATTTGCTACAGCAGAGTGGGCACAAATCATCCATTCTTAATTAAAAGATAATCCACAGGATGGCCATAATCTTGTTCTAAAAGTACACTTTCCCCCTGAAAGATTTCTTCATCAAATAAGGATAAATAACAGTTTCTCTCTCTTTAAGCTATGAAGGAATGGATGCTCCTTCCCATTTGCTTGAATGAGTGCTGAATGTGCCTGATAACATCACTTTGGCATGCTGTTATCTAAAATGGTAGAATACCTCACTTCAGCAAAGTCTGACATAAATCTTTGAAAACAAAGAAATTGCATATGTATGAGCTGAAATAGATATGACAGTGTTGGCACATTAATATTCCTGTCACTGGGGGGTTTCAAACTTTTAAGGAGATGATATCAGTGAATTCAAGCTGTAGCTGGTGGAAGAGGACAATGTACTGCAGGACAATTATTAATTACATACACCAAAACATATTAAAAAACCCCCATACAATACAGCCTAAAATATATCATGGTACAGACCAGTGCTCAAGACCCCTCTGAATCCTACTGCATCTTCATTGTGGGAGGATCAGTCCTAATCAGCAGGAAAAGGACATTCTACAATAGTGGTCGTGGTGCATGGGCAACATATGCTTTCAATTATCACATAAAAACCCTCATTAACAGTAACTGCAGTGAACACATCTGAACTGAACACTTCTCTGCCCAGTTGCATATGGTCTGAAATTGATCATTATATATGATATGAGTATAATATGAGGATATTCAGTTGGGATCTTTTATTGTTTGATGCTAGAGCACGTAGAACTAGGTGTTAAGAGAAAAAGCAACATACAGGTCTTTTCTGAGCAGCAACAAAGCTGAAAATTTCCTATTCTATTCTGAGAAGGAAAGAAAAAAAACCTGCAAAATCTTTTTTTTTTATGGTCTTTTGGGTTAGTATATACACTGCTTCCTCAGCTCTGCCCCTTGTGATAGGAATACCTGGACAAACTGCAGGAATTAGAGATCACAGACATGAAGATTACATTGTAAGATCGGTGGGGCAGAGACTGTTACCTCAATGAGGTACCTTGATGTCTTTTGATCCTTAAAAGTAAGTGAGGAACATGAAAGCCACTTAATCAGCAGAAGAAAATTCATGCTAGCATCAAACCCAGGATCAAAACTCATGATTGAATCTGCATATAATTCTACAAGTAGCTTTTTAAATTTTTCATTTAAATTTTTTACGGAAAGACTAGTACTAGTCCAGTGACATGCTGACCTTCAGGAATAGGATAGAAGGGCTGCTTAAGAGCTTTTACAGCTTTTACTTTTTAACATGCTAGCTGTTTCTATTTCTTTTCTTTCTTTTCTCCTTCCTTCTCTCCCTCCAGCTCTGCCCTGTTTTGCATCAATGACAGGCTGTTTTGCACCCTGACACCTGACATTCAGTAACCTCTCAGCAGTTGTGAACAAAGGCCTAAGAAAATTCCTCTTTCACAAACAGGCATGAAACTCCATATAGCTCCATATAAAAGCATCTCAAACACACTTGATGACAAGTCACCTCTTTTAGGCTACTACAAGAGAGCACTAGTCATCTCCAAATATTTTTAAATGTTACTAATAAAATCCTGGAGAGGTGCTTAGGTCAGTGCTTTCAAACAACAAGAAATATGTCTGTGCTTTGGTTTTGATTTAACTCTTTTATTACACTGTTGCTATTTGTCCTGTCTTGCATGTGTCAGCACTGCATCTGAATCCCAAAAACATCACAGATACAACATGCAAAAAGGGGTGAATTTTGTACCCTGCCATGATAAGTAACATCCCTTTGAAAAGAGAAGAAAAAATTACACATTGATAGATTATCTGGCAACTGCAAAGTATTGCACTTGCCATGGTCTTACACCAGTGCAGTGGAAGCTGATGGCAGCCTCAGTATTCTCAAATCCCACCCATACCTCCAGTTAGTGCCAAATTCCTTTGCACCTCTAGAATCTGGTTTTGAAATCAGGGTAATTTAATGTTTGAAACTGTGGAGTGGCTTCAATGTGTTCCAATGGACCAGTTCAGTTTTTGCCTCTCTCTTTTACCTGAAGCAGCATTTTATGTCCCCAAGCAACAAGGCACTTAAGCAAGAAATAATTTTAAGTGCATTTATAAACCCATCAAAGTCAGCAGGACTAGCATTGGGGCTTAGCCTCATGTATGCCTTACATGTATGCCTTGCCAAACCAGGGCTTTAGATATTAATTCATAGATATTAAAGCAGAGGGGACACATTGTAACTTTGAGCATTAAAGTGTCTTGGGAGTAAGGTATTTTTCCTAATTACTTTTGTGCTCCTCTCTGGAGGAATTACAGTAACAGCAAATTCTGGTGAAACTTTAGGAGTTATTCACAAACCCAAAGGATTTTAAAACAGGACAGCTGAAACTCACTGCTGTTTACCACCATAAAAAGACAGATTAGAAGAAAAATTTTCAAAGCCAGATTTTTCTTTTTGGCCAAAAATCAAGCCGTTGCTTATCAAAGAATTAATTCTACACTAACTAGACAAAACATCCTTGGGATGGACCAATTGATATTTGGCGAGCAAAGAGAAGAAAGTCACTGGACTCTTTAAAATGTAGTCTCTTATGTCACCTCATTGCAAAAAAAAAAAAAAAAAAAAAAATTAACTATTGTAACATCTTCATCTTTCCAGTACATTTTTAGGATAGTTTACATGACTCTAAAATTCCTGAAATTTTGGTGGCTACTGTAGAATATCCTTGTAAGAAAATAAAAAGACATTTCAACAGTTACTTTCACAATTTCATTGAATGGATTTTATAGTATTATTAAGAACCAAGAGAAATGCAGATTCTGTTTAAAGAAACAGCAATATGTTAGCAAACATTTACATGATGCAAAAGTTACCTGGTCAATATCTAATGAGATGGAGAGAAAATTAATCCATAGATATAACTTTTAGTACAGTATGAAGATTTTGTAAATCCTCTGATAAAAGATAAGTAACAATTTTGGCTTGTAAAGTGAACTACAGAAAAGGTTACATCTACTTTTATCACAGACATTACATCTGAAGGCTTGCAGCTATAGAAGTGACATTCATATATCCTATTTAAATAGAGATATGTGTAGCACAGACCTTAGGTTCATATATATACTTTGGATTTCATTCTAATAAGTAAGTAATACTTTTTCCACTTTTGATTTGTGGCACAGGATTTATCATGTTTTGAGAAATAGAGATTGTGAGAGGATAAAAATTACAGAAATTCTAATGGCTGGAATTCCCCTCCATTGGTGTTCATGTATTTTTGTGTCTGCAAAATATACAATTTCTTCTATTCCAAGTACATTTTAAGATATAGTACTGACAATAACTTAAAATTAATTTGAAATTGTTGTAGTAGTAGCTGCTGGTTTCTGCTTTAATTTTCATAAACTTATGTTATTATGTTGTTTATTTTAATTGATCAGTAAGGTCTAGATATTAATGGGTAAATAAACTTTCTAGGCCTCTGCAAAATGTAATTGAAATCAATTGCATATGTGAAGAACCTTATCTGTGCTAATCACACTGTGAAACCTGGCAAAACATGAACAGTTTTCTCAATCTGATATTATTAAACAAATAAAAAACACACAAACATGAATAAACTTTTATAAATTTCACAGATTATGTTTTTATCTTGTAAATAGCTGATTAATCCTAAACGCTTGAAAAAGCATCTATGTAGGCAAGGGACACACAAAAAGATATGACAGCACATGGACATTTACTTAATGGCTGGACTCAGGGACTCTTGTGGGTCCCTTCCAACTCAGAATATTCAATGATTCTGTGATTCTGCAAGGAATTAAAGCTAATAATGATAACATTTTAAGGAGACGTTGAATGTGTTCACATAAATAGAATCTGTCTGTACCTCAAGACAGTTTCTTTAAGAAAAATTTCTGTCTGGCTTAAAATAGCCTTGAAAGATAGCTTGACTGGATGAACCTTTCCTGACAATGTTAAATTCTGATTTGAAATGCAATTTTTCTCTTTTTGAAATTGTTATATTGCGAGGTTTTCTTGCTTTTAGTACACAGTTCAGAGTGTTTCAGCTACCACTGAGGTTATGGTGATTCCTTATTGTAAAAATACTGTATATATAAAAATGTAATATGTCATGAAGAGTCACAAGTAAACATCCAGGCAAAAGGAGTTTTTCATTTTAGGATATGGATTATATTTATCAGCTTACTAAATGCAGTCAAATTATCTTAGATAATAACAAGTCTTCTGCTAATTTAAGTTGATTCCATTTCCCATATAGAATCAACAGCAAGAGAGATCTGGGTGTGTATGCTTCTTCATGCTTGCAATTCTATTTATTTACAATTCAAAGATCCTTAATAGCAGGTTTTCCCATTCCTGTAGTCTGGAAAGTAAAAACTGAGGCCTTTTCTAGAGACAACAACTGACAGAACTTCAGGTAAACTGCTTCCCTGCCTCCAATTTTGGGCTTTATAATGATAAGGCTAGGAAATAAAATTTACTCTGAGCCTCTATAATGTGATCTGTACATCATAAATATTAACCCTTTTTTCATTCAAAGATACTCTAATCTATGTATCTCTATCTGATCCTTGAGAAATAACTATGAGGTGAGCTTTGAAGAGCTGCAGGTTCTACAGATCTAAATAATCTGGAGAGACACAACACTTGTTTGATTTTTCCCATCTTTACTGATTAGCCAGTACTGATTCTCTTGGGAAAAGTGGGCCTTGTGGGCTTGCCAGGGTGGATCACAAAAACACATTCCTAAAAGCCAAGCCATACCACTGTCAACTCCAAATCAGGAGTAACATCAGGTGTCACAGATCTACAGAAACTGAGCATGGCTGAGGTGTCAGTGTATGGGAGCAGCCTGCCTACCAAGTCATTTAATAATTCAGATGCACACCAACTCAGGGTGACCACACAGCCTCTCACAAAGCTGTCAACGTGTGCTGGGTTTAGTGTTGGCAAAGTTGTTAGTGTACTTATTAGAATTATTTCCTTGTTTTCTGTTGTGAGATAAGATTATTAGAAAAGTAAAATAGGCTTAAAATTTGAAGGGTATAAAGAGAAACTTTGTTATCAGAAATATAAGAAAAAATAATAAGAATCACAATAGAACTTTTAGAACAGCTTTTTCCCCCCCGACAACTTTTTTTTTTTTTTTTTTTTTTACATTGATAACATATATAAATAAATTAGTTAGTTTATTATTTCTAAAAATAGTATTTTCCTAATTTATGTAGGGAGAGGAGACTACTTTTTAGTTTATGGAGACTTCTGTATAAGAGATAACCTTTAGGGGCCTTAATTTTTATGAATAGTAGGGTTTTTTTTGAAATTTGTAATTGTGAAATTTATCTTATTTTTTAGCCTTCCCACAGCTGAATTTATGGGTTATGTTAATGTATGGGGCACATAAGTTTAAGGATTAGTAGTTTGAGTAAAAGTTTTTGTTATTTTTTGAAAATAGACTTTGAAAGAGGACATTGGCTGACTTTGTCCAGTGTCAGGCATGGGATGTGACAAGGTGGGAAGATGGATGGGGCAGGCAGGGACTGCACCTAGGACTGGCTTTCTTGATCCAGAACCTGCCTCTGGACACCACTGCTGGCAGCAGAGTGTGGCATGACCACCTTCAAGCTTTACTGCATGAATCATTCTGCTTGCAGCAGAGACACAAAGGTGTGCTGACATCCTATCCCAGTGCCTTCTGTTATGACTTGTGGTTTCAAAAATGAGTCCTGGAGTACTAGGATGGGTGAGCTCTCCTCAGCACCAGCCCTGTAAGCACGCCTGTAGCACACACCTGTGGGCACAGCCCAGTCACTGGGGTGTCCTGTGGGAAGATGGTTTGTAAGGTTAGTGCAGAAGGCAATCTTTCCCAACTAAATACTGCTGTACTGATTGCAGAGAAGTGGAGACAGCCTTGCCTGCCCAGTGAGGATGGGTGTTATAAAAGAGTGTGTCAGGTAGGCTGCAATTTGAGAAGTCTGCTGGCTGTGCAGAGGTAAGGGACAGACAGCTTGGAGTTAGACAGTCATGAGTGTTATAAATTACTCACCAAAGTCAGTTAGGTCACTCAATAAAGCAATTTATTAGTGCATTGATAAGGAGCAGGTAAAGCAGTGCTGGGGGCATGGGTGATCTGTGCTCTGCCAACACATCTGTCTCACCTTTGGTCACTGCCCCTTTTACAGGCAGTTTCTTGGTGGCTGTGACATCTCACTGTGCTGGGTACAGCTCTGAGCAAGCCTGAACATGTTGGCTAGCACTCAGGTGGCCACAAGCCCCCACCAGCTCTGGCCAAGGCTTGAACATGTTCTCAGGTGACACTCCTAGCAAGCAGGGACAAGCCTGCTCATGTCCAAACAAACTCACATTTTCCTTATACATAAAGCTGGATACATCTCATGATTATAGTGAAAAATAATAAAAACACATAAAAAAAAAAACAACAATTTACAGCAAAGTGATTTAAACAAATGTAATGAAATTAGATTTTCTTGTGCCTCATGTCTATGCTTTACCTTGGATTCAGTATCTTTGTTTATATCGATTATAATGACACAAATCACTATGTAACATCTCCACATGAGGAAGGAAACTTGTAGAGAGGTGAGGAGGAGTCAGTGCTGTGTAGAGTTGCCTGTGAGAGGGCATGAAAAGCTTTTAATAGAAGACTGGTGTTGGTGCCAGTCATGTCTGCTTCGACATAATTACTACAGTGTGCTAGTGGCATGTGGAATCAGCCACCAAACATCAGGACTTTAGGAGTGTGATGATTAACAGTGAAGGCAAGGGTAATACAGGTTCTTGTTTACAAGTTTTTTGTTTCTAACTCCTTTCTAAGAGAATAAATTTGCTTCTCTGCCTCCTGCACAGCTGATTGAAATAGATTAATTTCCCTTTCCATCCAAACTACTTCATTTTCAGCTGCTAAGTGTGAGTGTTCCTTTTCTAGTTGTTCCTGCAATACTTTCATTGAATCTTTTAAAGATCTTATAATTTCAGTCTCAGATTTCTGAGTAGCCAGTGGCTCCTTTTGTTCTCCTTTAAGGGCAGCAACTAAAGTGGCACACAATTGCCTTTCCTTTGCCAGGTTTCAATTTATGGTCTTTTGCAAGAATTGTAGTTTGATCTGCCACTGCTTGTTATGAGCCAATGGCAATAGTTATGAGCCCACATTACACTAGGAGGAAAAGAGTTATCATTATAGCTGGTCACTTTTATCAGGAGAGGACAATCCCCAGTTGACTTACCCTTGGTGGTAATACCTTTCAGTAACCAAAAATAAATTCTCCTTAGTTGACCACACTGAATGTTATCCCCATAAAAAAACTTCCTCACTGCTTCTCAGAGTAATCCTGCCTGTGATACCAAAATTAATGTTACAACCCACCCCTGAAGGCAAGGCTCTTGTTAACAGATCCTTAGGGTGGACTAGAGTGAATTGACACTCTGTATATATATACACAAATATGATTTATCTTACAACAATTTAGTTGCAAAGGAAAGGAGCTAGGTAGCTGTTTTGACTATTATTATAGAGAAGCAGCATTATAAAACAAAACACTTGAGAAAATATATAATGGAAAGGTAAGGAAGAAAAAGATGCTCAGAGTAGAAAGGTATCACTACCTGTGGACCCAGTAACAAGACTGGATTGTTGCAGTTTTGATGTCCATGGATGAATATCATGGCCACAGTGGTGGTCACAGTCTTGATCCATTATGAATGGGAAAAGCCTGTGAAACACAAAATTCAGTGGGTTAATATATGCCTAGGCTGACTGGGAATGCTCAGGCACCTCCCCTGGGTGGGGAGTTTTACATTGTCTGATGGAACACTGTGGATCCTCAGGCTTGTGGAAGGCCTCAGAAATGTCTGGGGGTGCTCTGGGTATCTTTGATGGTTTATGGTCCCTTCTAAGACATGGCAGCTGCCCCTCATGCCAGTGCAGTGAGCCAATTATACTCCATCAGAAGGGATGAAAGCCTTCAGACCTACGTGTGGGTGTGCTGGCAGCTCTCTGGTGGGGATTTTCACACCTGAGCCAGGTATGCCCCATCAGAAGGGATGAACAATGTCAGTGTCCCAAACCAGGGTGGGGCTGGGTTGGCAACTGAGTCAGCTTTGTAAGGGAGGACATTGGCATGATAAAAAGCATTATCCCAGACCCTTTGTAGGGTCTGATTCTTTATTGGCCTCTTCCCTTGTCTCTGTCTCAGGGGTCTCCTGAGCTTGAGATCCCCTCAAGGGGACATACAGGTGGTTTGGAATTCAGGTTTTCCCAGCTGGCTGCTGAAGAAGATTCAGGAGGCTGTTCTCTGAGGTTTCCAAGGTTGTTGTTTCTTATCTAAGAAATTCTTTCTCTAGCTAACAGTGGTCTGTTCAGCTGGAGATCCAGGACAGACTGTCCTGCCCTTGGGCAGGACTTATCTACTATGCTGTAAATTACGTACCTAATATTTACAATTGCTCTCCAATACATGATAATTTTATTACACTGTCCAACTCTGCCTCAGTCAATCCAAAAATGCCAGCTTGGCATTCAACATGGATGGTATGAAGAAGAAGAAGGAAAAGACATACCACACCCAAAATCCTCTATGTTAGCTACGAACCCCCTAATATAAACATTCCTAGAAATCCACTTTTCTACCTTCTAACTATCTAATTTATACTCTACTTATTTTTCTTGACTTGTAATTCTTCCTGCAATGTTGGCAGATTTCTCCAGGGACTTAAGTCCAGTCTCCAGGACCCCTGGGTACCATGCCAGGGTCTCTGAGACCCCTGCCAGGGGGGTCTAGAGGCATCCAGGGAAGCCAGGGGAACACCCTGGACTCCCACATTCCCTGATCTGGCTCAAAACCCAGCCTGAAGCCTCTGGTGGTGGTTGCTCACATGTGTGTGACTTGCACTCACCAGCAAAACACTCTGTTGCTTTTGTAAATGGCTGATTGTTTGAGTCAATAGCCATTACTGTCCCTGTCTCTCACAAAGAGCCATCCCAAGAAACAAACACACTGAGACCAAGGAGAGGGACAGAGCATGGAGAAGACTATTTCTCCTTCTTGTCAACCTGTACAAGCCATATGAAAGGCAAAAACACAGGAGCTGAACATGCAGCCTGCTGGAAAGTATCATGAGAAAAGAGGAAGGAAGGAAGGGAACTTGTTTGAACTCTAGAGGTCATGAAAGGCAGTAGAACCTGATAGACCATAGGGACATAGATGTAAAAGTCATATCCTTAGGGCCTGTTGTGCTGGGGAAATATTGACCCTTGAAAATCAGAAAAAAAGCTTTTTAATAATTGAAAAATAAAACTGGAACAAGAAGGAAACTGGAGACAAAAATGCACCTTGAAGGAGAGAAACGACAGAAGAAATCCATTCAAGATTGCATGTGTGGGGTGCAAGGTACAGTCATAATGACTTCTTAGGATGCTTTTCTTTATGGAGAATTTATGTTTGCTGTTTGGGCATTTAATATTTTAAAACTAGTCATATGAAGAATGGGGCACTGAACTTAAGCTAGCAATAGAATCTATTTCTGGTTGTTCAAATGTATTTAATCTACATACCTACTTATCTAGCTATAGATAGATAGAATATAGATATAAATAGATACTTATACAAATATATACATATATGTACACATATGCACATTAACAATACATGGGGATATATTTGGATATGACTTCTCTTTCGATATATTAGTTACAGAATATTTTTACACAACATACTGTTCAATGTTTAGAATCATCACTTACACCCCTCAAGCACTCAGCCAATCTCTCCCTAAATAATCAGATTTTGGAGGTATTATAGAAAGCATGAGACTCAAGCAAGGGTTTTTGAGGAGGATAGGTCTGCATAGGATACTTTTTATGAAGGTGTGGTTATGGCAGAAAGGCATTGACTGGAAGAATGGAAGATGAAACACTCAGAGGTGACACTACATAGGTAAATAGGGACAGAGGCATGTCAGTTTTGAAAAGAGGATTGGATATGGATGCCATAGAAAAGCATTTGGAAGTGAAGGAGACTGAGAAACACAGACTGAAATGGGGATGGGAATCTATGTTCTGCCACATATGTCTGTCTTTCAAACATCTCAATTACTTATGAGGAAAAGATGAATCTTCTGTTTCCACAGCTAACCTTTTCTCCTTTTTCATTAAATGGCAAATCTCACTGTTCAGAGAGCAGGGTCCACAACTAAACAGTCTTTAGGAAAATACAGTACAAGTGTATTAACTAGCACATATTCCTAATAGTATATTGAATTTTCTCTCTTCTCTGGTTCTCAAAGTTGAAAAGTATAGTGACAAGTTCCAGTCATCAATATAGGCTGCAAAAGTCTTTCCTCCCCTCCTTCCCCCTCCCCCAAATACTGAGCTTTTAGTCTAATTACTTATTTGTAGTCTCAGCAAGCCAGAGAGGAGAATTTTATCCACTTTGGCTTGTTTCTGCATACTAACTAGCCAGGCCAGTCAAGGCTCTCTAAAGAGTGAAAGTGCATGAGAGACACACTGCATTTGACACAGTCAGGAGGCAAAAGAAAGAGCAAAACAAAAGTCTATTCAGGGCTGAATCCTCTGATATACTTGCCCATCCCCCACCTACTTTAAAAACAAAGAGAATGGGGAAAACTCATGAATCCATGGCTGAATGCCTGAGGTTGTCAGAATAAAGGACAATGAGTGACAGCTGACTGTCAGCACAATTCTCAGAGTCTGAGTTATCACTTTTTGGCATTGTTCAAATAGGAAAAAAGCAAGTGTGCTTAGCAAGAAAGTACTGCAGAAGTGCTTTGTGAGGGGCTGTGCTCACACCAGCTGCAAACAACCGAGGTAGCTGTAGTTCTACATGAATTTTTTTCCATGCTCTGTGAAATCTTCCCTACTGACCTCATTAGAAACTCTTCTAAGCATGTGGGCACTAAATGATGCCTTAGGACAACAGGAGTTGTAAAACTTTTCTTTTAAGCTTAAGTTTTGGCTCACCCAAAACTGAGCAACTTATATGTTCAAAGCAGTTATGTACCTGTTGGTTATTTAAATAAAAATCCACGGTGGTGAAGGCCAATCTTTAAATATTTCCTACATGTTCTACTTGTTTAGGATCTCCTTGCAAGCTTATATTTTTTCTCTGCAGATTTGACTACACTTTCATCTTCACTGACTCCCTTAATCCTCCAGTCTTTGCTGTTCCAGTGCACGATCAGCTTGTTTTTAAGTCACATCTACCCACATTTGTTAGTGCTGAAACATTACTTTAGGCATTTATATCTCCATAAATCCATACAAATGATGCACAGGTTTTCCTGAGAAAGGTCGAAAAAGCTAAAGCAGAGAAGATTTTAAGGTTATTTAAATAATGCATTTTAAGTTGGCAGATATTTAACTGCATGGTTTATGTATTAAAAAGAACTACCTGAGCAGAGCAACAGCTCATGACAGAGAGACCCTGGAATGACAGGGTTTTTTAGTAATTAAAAGAGATCTGGCCTGTGTTCAAAGCATTAACTCACTTAAGCCTGTTCACCATCTGTAATAGGGAGACATTGATTTTATTCTCAGCTCCAGGGTCTGTCAAGGTCCATAACAACTGTAAATAGGACCAAGTGTCCAGGTCTTGCCACCTAGACAGGAGGGCTGCTCTGGATGTGGTCCTCCCTGAGAGGGAGGATGTGGCAGGGAAGCATTTAGGGATGTTGGTCCATGTGTTGGGTTGATGTGGCCAGAAATGTGTATTCATTCAGAAATGTGTATTCATTCAGAAATGTGTATTCTATCACCGTCTGTTAAACTGGGTGGGGCAGTGATTCCTTTTCTCCTGGCACACAGTATCTGCTAATGGGCCACCTTTAAGACAAGATGGGGCAATCACCTTTACCTTTTCTACAACCCACCCTCCCTCCAGGAAGACACCATCTGCTGATAGCCCATTAAGCCCCACTGTATAACTGATAAAATTACATCATCCCATGGGAGATGCTCCAGGCAGAGGGAGGAGCCAAGCCTTTCCTACCTAGATAAAAAGTGAGATTTTGGACACCAAGGTACCTTCTTTCCACTGGATTCAAGAGGAGAAGCCAAACTTTTCTACATCATCCCTGGATATTCTGAGGAAAACTGCACCTTCTACAGGAGGACTGCTCCAGCTGAACCACATCTGCCACTGCAGGAGGATGCAGCCACCATTTAATGGGACTGCTACCAACACCCTGACTGGTGGGGTGTCAGGTTGTATTCTGACTCTGTCAGGGTTGGGATTGTTTTTTTGTAATACTGCATTTCTATTTTAATTTTCCCAGTAAAGAATTGTTATTCCTAATTCTTATATCTTTGCCTGAGAGCCCCTTAATTTCAAATTTATAATAATTTGGGGGGAGGGGGTTTACATTCTCCATTTCAAAGAGAAGTTTCTGCCTTTATTGACAGATACCTGACCTTAAAACCAGGACAGTCCATATCACTATTCCTGCGCCTCTGTGGGAGAGCTTAAACTGGTGCCACCACTCCAGCAGCACACTTAGTTACTCCAGTTACTGTGCATTATGAATCTTTAGAGAGAAACAAAGAAAGGAGAGTTGGAGTAAGTGAAATAAGGGATGGTTAATTCACAGACTTTTTTTTTTTCTTTTTTCTTTTTTTTTTTTCCCCCAGCTAAGAGAAAGAGATTTCTGTAGCTGGCAGATATGATACTTAAAAGTTCCAGACTTTGCATAAAACTAGTAAAATAAACACCTACAGACAGAGGAAGTTTTAGATAGGTTTTAAAAAAACTTGTCTGTTTTCAAAATCTAAGATCTGGAATAAAGGCTGGTTTTTCAGGAAAGGGAGCAGGAGTTATGCAAAACTCTTGCCACTTTACTCAGAACATGAACTTTGAACTGAACTTGAACTGAACTTTGCAGCTTTGCTTCGGTGTCTATGCTGATATCCCCATTTGCTGGTCTCTGTATGCATAAATATTGAGTAGAAATGCTCCTTTACTAGAAAGAATCCCATATTTTAAAATAAGCCCCCCTGCAACTACAAAAATTAAGCTTATTTTTAAAGGTAGTGCCTAATCTTCCTTGATTTGCAAACATTTTTTGATGCCTTTATTTTGTGAAGTGACTTTCCCAGCCTCATAATATTATCAGAATTTCTCACAAACCTTCTGTCAGTTCATGTGGACCATTAGTTATAACTATAAAATGTACTCTCCAGATGTCAATAAGATGTTTATGGAAAATGGACAATAAAATGGACCAAGATTTCCAATGCAAAACCAAGCACCTTAGTTCTGGGCTTTAGGAACTTTCAATTCTCATTAAAACAAGAACAACTACTTTCTTCCTGGCCCTTTAATAATGACATGGCACTTTACAAGAGCTGTTGCTGTAGTCTTCCATTTTCAGTTGCTTTCTCCCTTTCTTATTTATTTTGGAACAATGGTATGCCTACTAAAAGTAGAAATCATTGTGTATTGCAGGAGAAAGAGAGATATCAGAAATTAATACACAAAGAAATAGAAATGTGAACTGGAAGAATAACCACATGGAAAAGGATAAAATTAATCATCCCTCCAGAATCCATGATTTTGAAATTAACTTACAATTTCATTATTAGGTTTTGCATGTCAATTTGTCATCCACTGGAGCAGACTAAGAGCATCAAGCTAATTTTCTGTGAAACATGAGGCTAGATGTGAAAGAGCTGTATCTTATCAATGATTTGGAAGATCCATGCCTGCAGTTGTGCTCCCCATCAGGTGCATTTTAAGAAATATATTTTCCAGTATCATATTTTGGGAAGGATCATTGTAAAAGCCAACCATTATTTTTTTTCATGAGAAAAAGTCCAGTTATATTTTGTCAGGTCTCTGATGTGGGAGTGGCATGCCAGTAACTGTCCTGTCTCACCACCACTAGAAATTACTGCCTTGAATTCTCTTTAGATAACATGTAGTATTTCTCAGGAAGTGGCCAAATAATTCATTACATATTTATCATTTTGAAGGGTCTGTTTTAACCAATACTTTGCATTCAGTGTCAAAGGTTAAGTAAAGATGTATAGGTTTTTGTGAACTCCATGAGTCTTACTTCATGCTTCTATGTAAACCATCATAACAATATACTACTTTGTAGTGTGTTCAATCCTGGAAGAATTATGACACTTCAACCTGCCATCCTTCTACTATTGCACATATACATGCAATATATGCACCCTTAGTTTTGTGGTACTGTATATGTATATATAAAAAATATTTGGAAAAAGTTATTACCCTGAATGTGGAAAATAAGCTGCAGAAGATAAAAACTAAATTCATAACAGTGGGAATGAAAAAGTTAAATAGATATTTACCTCTACATTC
This sequence comes from Muscicapa striata striata, assembly GCA_030060385.1. Lineage (NCBI taxonomy): Eukaryota > Metazoa > Chordata > Aves > Passeriformes > Muscicapidae > Muscicapa > Muscicapa striata. Next base: position 1,766,895 of record JAREIS010000206.1, read on the forward strand.
TTTTCCTTCCAATTTAAAATCAATGTGCACACAGCAAAACCTATGCCAGCTGGGGTGCTCAGTAAGTCATATGAACTGTTGCTCTGCTTCCCTGCTGGTTTATGATCCTAGCTTTTCAATGCAGAGCTGCTATTCAGAGTTCAGTGCTTGTCTTGTGTTGTCTTCGGGTGTTTAATACTTATAACAAGGCACTTTCACAATGGGCAGCCCAGTTTTAAACATTCTGTCCATTTATCTGAGCCCCCTGTAAATGTCTGAAGGAGACCAGCTGAGTGTTCAAACTGAGTCACCTAGATAACATTTCTTAATTTTCTTCTGCTTCTCATCATCTTCAGACTTTGTAAACAACATTGCTTCAACAAAACCTTGAAAGGGTATGTGTTTAGCAAAGCCTGTGTTACCGAAATATTTCAAAGATTTATTTTATCCCCTGTTCAAAGCGGAATACATACAGTTCCTTAAAATATTGTCTCTATTTAATTTGCTGTGAAAATGTAAAAGTATTCATTATTAATCAGCACAAACTTTTTTATTCCTGAAAAAACATATGGCCCATTTCAGAAGTGTTCTCTAGATTGTTTGAATTTAAAAATCCTTTATTATATACTAGGAGTCCAAATCATATAAATTCCCAGCCTCTCCTATTTCTAGAACCTCCCACTCAAGGAATCAGTTTTCTTCACTCTTAGCATTTTCCCTAAGAAAGATCATATGAAGAATGTCTGTTTTCATTCTTCAGAAGGATATGAATAACAAGAAATTGTTCTGAGTACCTTCAGCAACTCTACTATTGAAAAATGGATATTCTCCAAAATATGCATATTTTACAAGCTGAAGTATGTGTTTGTTTGAAAGATTTACTTTATCATTGCTCACTCATTGAATAACTCATTATCTGTATGACCACACACAACGATACAGACTAAGCATTGAAAGGATGAGTATGCTTTGGATAATCTAATGCTTGACTATGAATGATGCATATGAATAGTAAGAAATACTTGTTTAGAGCCAGTGACAGCACTAATGCAAAACATAAAAGAACAGTATAAAATCTAAGAAGGTTTACACTTGATGAAATCTCTGTTGGGAAACCAAGGCCTTTTTTCATGTACACAAATGCCATGGGGAAAAAAAGTAACTAGTTATCCTGTAGAATAAATGAATATATCTTTTTTTTTTTCTCTCTGATTTCTGACTAGTTTTGAAGCAACAAAAGATCATCTTCCTTCTAAGGTTTTTATTCTTCGAATTTCTGTCTTTACTCAGAACGTAGCAACATAGCATAAAAAAAACTAAGAACAATAAGCTGCACCATAAAATAGACATTTTGGAACTTTTAAAAAGTTAAGATTAGTTTCTGCAAATGTAAGGGGAAATTGCAAGTCGTTTTTCTCTACTTGTTCACACAATTCTTTAATTGAACTAATACAAATTAGGTAGCAAAGGAGCTCAGTTTGCCTGTGCTACCTGGCTCCCAGTTTTCTGGACTCTATAATTCTGCTCTGGATGGGAAAGGGGAGGATGGCACCCCAAATGGACAGTGTCTCCACTCTTTAAAAAAAACTAGAACATTACTTAATACTGAGCTTTCCTCTAGCTGTGAGGCTCAAACATTTTTTTTTAATTGTATGTGGTGCAGGAATTGTTAGACATCCAGTTTTACATCTTCCTCAGCACTACTGCCTCCTTTACAAAATGCTCTGGTCGCGATTGAGTGGGGATTATTGTCAGAAATATGGAATTTATTACAACAAATTGTAAAAATGGAGATGAATGATGCAGATGCAGAAGGTCAATATACGGAAAATTGACCTCAAGTATTCATAGGTATGCAAAGAGAGCAAGTAATATGTAATTTTCCAATTTTCCCTGAACTTCTATAATTCCATTAGGGCATGGAGCTCTTTTCTCATTCACAAAAGGAGTGCAGGTGGCAGTACCACTGTCATCCTTTCCTCTAGCTATTGGCTCTGAGAGGTCATTTTATGTATAGCCAGAATTCCTACCAAGCTTCTTGAGACTCTGTGTGGTTGCTAAATGACACATTCTGAGTTTAGACAGCAGAAATTGACTTCATTACCCACTTAGCTCTAGCCATGAAGTTGTGAACACAAAATACGGGATAACGTTGTATTTGTATAAAAATAAAATAATAATACTAATAATACTAATAATATAATAATATAATAATACTAATAATAATAATTGCAACAGACCTTGTTGCAGCCTTTGTTTATTTTTGTTTTAGGTGCCTACTGGATAGACTACTTAGCTGTAGTCATCCCTGCTACCACCTGTCACTGCAACTGAAAGAGAAAAAGGCTTTTTGTCCACAGTGGGTTCTTCATCAGCTCTCTGTCACAAGGTGGATGGAGAGGTGCAGTGGGCATCTCATCATCAGAGACTAATCTGGTCACTACTCTGGTATTCCCCACATATATTGAATTAGGCAGCAAATATCAAAAAGAGGGTCTGCAGAGAGAGGTGTAATGTACATCACCCCTCAAACTGAGTAATAATGATTTTCTGTTGAATGTGTACACACAACATATAGGCATGATGATCCATGTTAGGTAATTATAGATACAAGATAAAATATACACATCTGTAATCCAGGAACCAATAGTTGATCCAAATGGGGGAAGATGGATGAATTAAGATTAGTACTTTTGTAGGCCATCTGTGGCCTACAGAAAAAATCTGTGATTTTTTGATGGAAGTCAATATCGTAAAACACTTTGAGCATGATTTTTTATGCATTTTAGTTTTCTGTTGCATTAGACAATTAATAATACAATAAGAGAGTTTTTCCTTGAGATTGCATGCTAATAGATATTTTGAATAACATATTTTTTCTCAGGTAAAAAATAAAACTAAAATAATTCAAAAACTTGAAATAACAAAGCAGAATCTCTGGGCTGAAAGGAAGATAAAATAACAATACAACTTCAGACATTTTCAACAAAAAGTTGAAATAATGGGCAGTTTCCAGATTCAGGGTCCAGGTCACACCCCACATGAATGTGGATTGAGACCTTCAATCTCCTGCATGAAGTCCCAACATATCAGGCTATGGTATATGGGCAGGTGAAGGAGAGTTGGAATATCTCATACCTTCCTAGTTTTGTGTTTGGTAGGTAAGGCTTTTTGAGAATGTAGTTGGTCTGACCAAAACCTTTAGTTTTGGAACTGCCAGTATAAATAATGTTATCATTTCCATGAAACTATTGCTTTTCTCCTAAAAAGCTGGTTTACAAATTTTAGTCAAGTTAATTACAAATAAAAGATGTTTCAAAATTCTGTCTAACTGCAGAAAGTCAGCCCTTGCATGAGAATATTTTTTATTTTCTTCAGGCAAGACCAATACTTTCCTTATGCCCAGATAGCTAGTGCCAAATATAAAAGCTCTAGCTTCCTCAAAATTTTTGAAAGTTAGTTTCTTCCCATTTTCTGAAAACTTTATCTACAAAGGTACATATTTTTTATTAATTTAATTTTTTTCTTGTGTGAACATTTCTCGACAAGCTTGGGAAATTCTTATCTTCTTTTTCTCTTGCTTCCTAGCAGAGTATGTATCAGCGAATTTCTACCAGATATATGAATACAGTTAATATAAATGTAATATTTTATTCATGGAACTGTAAAGAGAAATCCCAAACCAGCACAATAAAAGTACACAGTCACTATTAATCACTCACCCATCTCAAAATGATCTCTGTTATCTTCCATGCATCAGGATTGTATTCTTTCAACCTTAAAGAAATGCCTATGACATCCAATTGTCTCTGAATCTCTAGCTTCATCCCTTGGTGCTTGGGCTCCACACCTCTGGGTTACCCAGCTGATCTTCTATCTCCCTTTTAGCATGCAGTTTTAATCAGGATCTCTCATGTAATCTGTGCTGGTATTCTTCATGCTGATTTAACATCCTGCATGTTAGAACAGATCATACTTGTGCTTTGAGGAGGATACCTTTGAAGACTAACAGGCCTTCTAGGTGCCAGAATGCTGCCAGGAAGATTCCTGAATATCTTCTCTCTTGAAGTCTGAGATTGTCATTTTCTTCTTTATCCTACTCATTTATAATTTATCTTACAGTCTTATGGTCATTATGGCCAAGGTTGCACATGTTCTTCACATTATGAATTAATTCTTACTCGTTTCTGTATTGTGGATCTAGCAGTGAATCTGCCTTAATTGGCTCAATCCTGTCTTATATCAGGTAATTTTCATCATCACACTCCAGCAATCTCTTGTATTTCCCATACCTCCTATATTCTAGTTCCAGAAAATAACAAGGTGATTAAAATTCCTCTTGGTTTTGAAGTTCTGCAATTGTCTCTACAGCTGTGTGAAGAAGGTAACATATTTTCTTGGTTTGTATCTATCCATTGCTATTTTCCAGTTACAAGAGCTATCCCCCCATGTCTCTGTAATACCAATGAAAAAAGCTCTGCAGTTGTACGTGGACTTTAAACACTTCTGTTTTCCACTATGGTAGGTGAACTCATGTACATCATGCAGGATCTACCCCCAAGTCTGGCTGGTTTTGTGACTGAAATGCAAGAGCTTCCAGCATCCCCTGGACACTTCCTTACTGCTCCATGTCAGTTCACTTTTCTTCAGGTTTCTCTTAAACTCCTCTGACACATTTAGCTTACCTTCATGTCATTTTAGGAGAGTACCTGAATCATAGCAAAAACTCAAACTGTGCATGTCTGAACTTTGTGAACTGATCTAGCATGCTGGAGAAAATCTTTAATATTTTTTCTTAAAGCTTTGTGTGGATTTCAGCTCAAAATAAGTCAGCATAATTTAGCAGAGGATTGCCATAAAATGCACTTGACTCCTGTTTAAAATTGAACCCGAAATAAATATAAATGCCTGAGGAGTGCAGCTCACATCAATGTGACAATTAACAAGATAATAAATCATGTATGATTTAAGTATCAAACCTGTGATGGTGGTCTGTAACATCTTCCTCTTGTGCAGTCTCCTTTGTAGGACCAGTGGGAGGGGACATTTGGAACTTATCCCATTGTAAAGTGACAGAGCTCTATATTTGGCTTTTTTTGTGTGTATATGTGTGTGGGGAAATGGAAGTTAAAATTCTGATTGAAGTTGACACTATTGCTAGTGGAAATACTTGTTTGAAACCAGTATAAAACAGAACAACATAGAAAATACAGCTTTGTCTAAGACAACACAGAATGAAAATCAGTGCAGAATTGTACTGCTTCTGTGGAGTAAACCACTATGGAACAATTGTATTTGTATTTTGACCCTGGTCCTTGCTCTTTCAAAAAAAGTTAAATTGAAGATTTTATTATATGTCACTCTGCTCGCTTTGTGTGGCATGATGGACCAAGCTACTTAAAATAATAATTCACACTTAATCTATCATAGAATTATAGAAAAATACATCTGTAAAGGGCTTTCAAAAGGTTAACAACATATGTCAGAGGGGTAAAAAAACCAAGTTTGAATCAACACACAAATTAAGTCAGAAAGCACGCAAAACAATTCTTGTTTTTCTACTGGTGTAAAAAGATCTGCAGACAATCAAGAAATCCAGTCACAGGTCTCCTCAACAGTAGAATTTATCCTCAAAGGTTTAGTATTTATAATCCTATTATTTTCTAATCCTATTATTGTAATGTTTGGATGAACTGAATGTATTTCCTCTTTAATCTCTGTGTGATCACACATATTTTCCTTCAATGATGACTTCTGGCTGACCCTACAAATACTTTGTTCTTCAATACTTAAAAATAAATTACCAGAATAGTTAGGAACATTGTATTTTCTGCAGTTGCACCTTGCTGTTAGATAATGTCTCTTGATAAAGCTAATACTTATAGAATACTGTAGAGATGTTTGATCCCCACCTGATTTTCATTCAGATCATGTATTTTTAGTTTTTGCTAGCTCAGTAAGAGACCACTGTTACACAATGTTTTAAAAATTTTATAATTATATTTGTGTCTGTGCCTGGAATACAGGACTATTTATGGAGATATTGCATACAGCACATGGAAAAAAAAGGCTGCCCAACTTAGAATTGTATGGATTTAATGCTATTTAAAGGCTTAAAAGTGACACGAAAAATCACAAGAAAGTATGAATTAATTTATGTCCCGACATAAGCCTAAGATAACATTATGGCCTGGATTTTGAAAGTTGATTATTTTTGCATTTCCTTTGCAATTTCATCTTAATTTACTCTGCAGTCCTCTAACTTGCTTTCCTGTTTTGCTTTTTTGTCCTTTTTTCCCATTATGTCTCGTTTTTACTTTCTTGTTATGTTTCAGAATGTCCTACTTGAATAAGAATACAGAGCTTCCCTATAAAACGTTCAGTTTTTGTCATCTTTAAATAGTATGTATCAGAGAGAACCTTGGATGTTAAGGGCATTAAAAAAGAAGAAAAAGGGCCCTTATGACCTGAGTACCCTTGAGATTCACGAAAAGAATGTAAATATAATGAAATATTTATGTTACAATTCAAACACAAATGATGACATTTGCTTGTACTTGACAGCACTGTATTTAAGCCTACAACCAACATACTATAATAGAAATATTTTCTCTTGTGGTACTTACTCAAACTCAGTTTAGGATCTCCTACAAACATTTTAGTCTTCAATTCCTCTGTAAAGTACATACTAATAGAAAATAAGCTTACTTTTTTTGGATGTTCATTTACCCATAAGAACAAAAAGGACAGGAGCATGTGAATTAGACTGTTAAGGCAGAGAGATCTTGCATGTATTTAGCTGATCAAACTTTTCCTTTTTTTTTTTTTTTTTTTTTTTTTTTTGTTTTAGCAACAGCACATATTTGCTAACAGAATTCTACAAAATCGAGCATTTTGTATCAACAATTTACAAAATATTTTCTTGTACAAGGCTATTTAAGAAAATTATAAATGCTTCCAGTGAATTAAGTCTTCTCAAAAGGGTTAACCAGGATAAAAAGCAATGTATAAAAATTTAAACACTTGATGGTCCATCTGAAAGAAGGAATCACTAATTTATTGGGGTGGTGGTACTCATTCCCTAGGCTAGCTTGCCCAGAGAGGTTGTGGAGTGTCTATAATTTGACATATTCAAAACCTGGCTGCAGAAGATCCTGGGCAATTGGTAGGTATCCACATTTGAGCAGAGTGGGTTGGACCAGATGATCCCTCCTTATTTCAACCACTCTGTGCTTCTGTATTTATAAATAAGGCTGTCTTACAGAGACTCAGGAAATATAGCTTATTGTAATTTGGTTTGTAGACAGTTGGCTCATAGTTTAATGGAGCAGAATTTTTCCTTTTTTGCTCAAAGTCTGCTTCTATAAATTACAGCAAAAATCGGCTACTTCAGTTATAGACATCTGGGTTTTCCCCCCCTAGCTTACTATGCCTGCAACAAGGAGTTTGTTCCACAAATTCTCAATAATAAAACTAAACTGTTACAAATTAATTACAAGTCTTTTTAATCTTTGTTTCAAGTCACATATTCCAGTTCAATTCAATTTCTACACTGGCAGTTTCTAACCAGTAGTGAAGAAATGTATTAATACTATCTCTCTTGCAAGAAAGTCAACTATGATTCAGTCTGGACATCTATATTGGTATAGAGAATATACTGATATCTTAGAGAAGCAGGGATATGAGCTCTGGAGCTTCTCAGAAAGTATTGAACTCTTAGGTGACGTTTGACATCACCAGGAAGCTTTGTCAGAGGTGCACCTACAAAAGAGGAAAGCTAGGTTTCCCTAAACTGCTAGCTGACAAACTGCGGATTTTGAACCAACTTCCCACTCATATAACATTGTAAGGTAGATGCTAATTTCTGCTGCTTCCAATAGAAAATAAATGCCCACATATTCTCATACAGGATTAGAAAATAATCTCAGCTGAAAAAAACGATCTCATTTGAAAGAAGTCAGAGAGAGAGCAGGAGTGTTCATGGGATGCTGCAGAAATTCTCTTGCAGAAGGAAGAACATGAAAAGGCTCAAAGACTCAAGTCTTTTATGTTTAAAGATAGTGAGGAAAGTTTATTTAAATAACAAATTCAGAAAGAATATCTAGAAAAAGATTATATTTTCACCATATGTGGAAAGAAAATTATTCCACTGAAAAAGAGGAATGAGAACTTAAAGATCTTCAAGATGAGGGACACTCCACTGAAAGTGATGGACTTGTTAAATACCACTGGCATAGAGAAAGTGTATGTCCTCATGGTTTCTCAATTTTCTTTCCCTCTGCATGTTGACTGATATTTCTCTCATCTGGAGTTTCCTACAAAGAGATATGTTTGGAATGATATTATTAATTAACAATAAAATGAAACCTGATAAGACAGTTTTCAATAAGAAAAATAGCAAGACAATACCAAACAATACCAAAAATTAGAGGAATATTTTCCTGTACAAGTTATAAGAGATTATGTTAATTAATACCCTCAAAAATACACACCTGGACTTTGCATTGTCTATAGAGAAGATGACCACTGCCTGTTCCTTTATCAGGAACTTGCAAGTTCAAGGAGGATTTCACAGGAAGCTTGCTCAAAATGAATTGTGAAATGGTTCTATACATGTGTTAAATTTACTTGTTTACTGTTAAAGACCTAATTAATATTGATTATGAAACACCTAAAGAATTATCAGAGACTCTGCAGAGAAATCCAATGCCAGCAGTAGAAAAGTCCAAATACTCTATCTTACAAAGCACTTGACTGAATTGACAAGTATAAACATGCCACATGTTTGCACTCAAAACACCACGAGATTAAAAGCTGGGCTTCAAAGAGCTCATTTGTAAACACAACATAGTGGTCTTGATTTTTCCTTAATCAAGAACAAATTTGGTATTCTAATTGTCTTCTGACATTCCTTATTCTGTGCCCCATGTGGACAAAAGTCTTCTGTACTGTCCTCACAAAGACTGTCTGAATCCCACTTCTACAGTTTGCAAACAATGTATATATTTTTACGTTTAGTGACCACTTAGGACAGATCAAAAATTAGTACAGATTCACAGGCTGGTAGTCTTTATCTGAAAACAAGCCTAAGAAATAGTTTTCCAGAAAATGTTTATATTTCAGTGCTTTCCAAAGTGTACATAGACTGAAAGGTTGTTAGAGGTGTGCTGTTATGTTGGTTGGGGGTTTTCTTGTGGCTGCTTGGTTTTGCTTGTTTGTTTTGTTTTGCTAGCATCAAGTTAAATGGTGACTTCACATTTGACTGCAGTTTTCATGTGAATCCATCAATACTAAATAGCAAAACTCAGTGACATCCTTTCACTATGCTAATCTCCACCCCAAATATCCTTGTGTACAGATAGTATGGAGATTCAGTCTTGTATTGATCTCCCTCTTCTTTCTTTCAGTAACATTGCATGGAATTAATTCCTCAGGGAAATGGTGTAGGAGAAACATGAAAACAGAAATGCTGTGTGAAAAGTGCTTTCCAGCTTCCAAACTAATGTTTCTGCCAGGTTGCTATTTTTAGCACTTCTGAAACGTAATGAAGCCAAAATGCAGAAGAAAATGTTTTATCTAAAGGCCACAGGAGGAGCAACTTTCAGAACAGGGGCTGCAACTCTGGAAGTGATGGTCCCTGAGAATTGCACTTCATCTGGACTCCCTGCCAGAGAATGAGAGGACACCCTAAATAGCAAATATCCACTTGTTATATAACTGTGGGGCTGGAAGTCTCCTCATCTGAGAGCAGGTCAGTTTTTCTCTTCCTGCATGGCTACCACAATCATGTCAATGAGCTTAGTGATTCAACTGAGAAGGTGTCAGGGCAGGAGTGATTTGGATTATTAGGTAAGAAATATGGGGTCTTAACACAACAGTTCATTTTGAGCTTTCTCTCCATATCCCCCACTCCCCAAACTTTTTCTCACAGTTTATCATCCACAAGTGCTGCATCACCTTTGCAATGTTCTAGATGTTGCACTCAAAGCCTCAGGAATACAGTGCAAGTTTGGATCTTTCACATCCCAGACAAAAATATACAGTATTTACTATTTATGGAAGTAGCTGTGGCATTTAGCTGCTTAAATATTATTATTATTATTATTATTATTATTATTATTATTATTATTATTATTATTAATTACAATCCTCCAAACTCTATTAAATATCCCAAGTTAAACCAGTGCCAGTGCTTATTAAACATCAGGTCTTGATGTATGTGGAGTCAACAACTGAACAGAAGACACATCACAATCTGAGCAATAATGACCTTGGAACTATGTATATTTATCATGTGCTGGATTTCCTGGCATACTGTAGCCTAGGGGGAAAAACTGCTGAACAAGTCCAGCTCTGAGGTTAATACTTAAACTAAATCACTGGATTTAAAAACATTTAAACCTGTGACTCTAAGTTGCAGAGCATTCCACAACTTTCCAGTGAGGAATGTTAATAAGTCCTAGGTAGCTGCTGCAAACTGGAAGATGCTTCTCTGCAAGAATTCTTATCCATATATTCATAGAGGCACAGGGAAGGAGCTGCTGCATGTGGAAAATATATGTTTAAGAAAAACTTAGGAATAAGAAGCTGAGAAAAGGGACAATTCACCCATCAGCAGGATGCCTTTATGATTGCAGTCTTGCTGTCCTGCATCTTGGTAGTCCCAGAATTAGCTGGGATAGACACTTCATAAGGGAATAGGAGCTGTTTCAGGTGATAAGCACTTTGTAAACCAGTTGGTAAAATGGCACGTGGATGTAATGAGCTTTTTGAGGAAATCCCATCAGCTTGAACCTGGAAAACTTCTATCTCTTTTCTAAGCTTGTTTTAAAATGCAGTCCTGAAAAACATACTGTGAAATGTGTGAGTGCTCATAGGAAGAACAGCAGTGGCTCATACAGTGGGCAGCTCTTTTAGGGAGAGTGGTGCAGTCTACCAGGTCATGTGCCTGTGTCCTGGTTTGAAGGACAGGTGTCTGCCAATAAAGGCAGAAGCTTCTCTTTGAAATGGAGAATGTAAACCCTCTCCCTCCAAAGTATTGTAATTCTGAAATTAAGGGGCTCTCAGGCAAAGATATGGGAATTAGGAGTAACAGTTCTTTACCAGGAAAATTAAAATAGAAATACAGTATCACAAAGAACAACCACAAAACCCTGACAGAGTCAGAATCCAACCTGACACCCTGTCAGTCATTCAGGGTGTTGGCACAGTCCCATTCCATGGTGGCTGCATCCTCCTGCAGTGACAGATGTGGTTCAGCTGCAGCAGTGCTCCTGTAGAAGGTGCAGTTTTCCTCTGAAGGTCCAGGGATGATGTGGAAAGGTCTGGCTTTCCTCTGGAATCCAGTGGAAAGAAGGTACCTTGGTGTCCAAAATCTCAGTTTTTATCTAGGTAGGAAAGGCTTGGCTCCTCCCCCTGGCTGGAGCATCTCCCATGGGATGATGGAATTTTATCAGTTATACAGTGGGACTCAATGGCCCATCAGGACATGATATCTTCCCTAGGGAGGATGGATTGTGGAAAAGATAAAGGTGATTGCCCCAGCTGGTTTTAAAGCTGGCCCATTAGCAGATAATGTGTGTCATTGAGATAAGGGTCACTGCCCCACCCAACTTCAGCAGATGGTGATAGAATACACATTGCTGGCCACATCCTATATTGCAAAAAGAAAGATTTGTCTTTTTCCCTCAGTCAGATGAGGAACTGCTCTTTCTTCCCCTTTTCTCTTTCATACCCTCACATCAGTTTCATGACTTTGCAGTTCAAGATTCAGGCCACGGTATTGGCAAAACCCGGGGACAGTCTGTGAAAAACACCACAGTGATGTTTCTCTCTATCTGAACTGTCCATTTTTTTTTTTTTTTACTCTCTCTGGGATTTTGGGTTTGTGAGGTTAATTTCTCTTTTCTGAGTCCTGCACCTTGTGCCTGACAAAGAAAATAAGCACTTCCATCAAAGGGGTGTGCTGAGCTCTTGACTCAGGTGAGAACCACTATAATAAATCCTTGATACCTCTGCAGAACAGCCCAATCTATGATTGTCTTTTTTTTCCTGTTATAGTGTATGTATTTCATGGATATGATGGGAGGGGTTTGAAATATATTGATTTTCTACTCATTAGCACACGTTCCCAAGGAACGCAGAGTTTGGTGTCTCTATCATGCAGCTGATGAATGCTTCCATATTTAGTTATCAGATTGAGACAGTTGCATGGCTTGACTTTCCATTGTTAACTAAGAAAGAGGTTTGGGAGGATGTTGAACTGCAGGGTAGAGCATCATCTTGTCCCTGTCTACCAACTACTGAAAGCATTTGCCTTGAGAAGGGAGGTTATCCTGAGTCCAAGCTGAGATACACTGCATGTGTCTGGTCTCAGGAGGAGAACATGAAAGGAAGGTGGGCTACTTCATTCACCAGTTAAAGAGAAGAGCAGATTTCTAAATGGTTGATTAGATTTGAAGCAGATCATCTTCTTTGGCATTTTGTGAGTTAAGGAAATACTGTGTCCAGTCTACTAGGGACACAGAAGAGCTGTATCTGCAGCAGACTGGGTGTTAGTACATGTAATCAAGGACAAAGTTATTTATTTGTCTGATGGGCTGCAGGAGGGATGAATAAATAAATCTGCAGCTTTATAGCTGCAATTTCCTTTCCTGCCCCCTTCAGCTGCTTCAGGGCTTTGCACAGCAATAACTTGGCCCTGCTGACTGCAGCTCACAGAACCTCTCTGGATCCTGGAGCCTCCATCTGTCTGGGACACAAGTTCTGCCCTGAGCCTTGCAGGAGACTGCTGATCTTGCCCTGCCCGCCTGCATCACTCTATCAATATTTCCCTCTCACTTACATAAGCAGAACTGTTTCTGCTCAAAAAAGATGTGCAGAGCATTCCTCTTATGCCTTTGGTAGGTGGGCTCATGCTGGGTGACCAGAACAACTGTTGGCTGAGGTCAGCCAGCCAGGAAAACAATAATGTCTCCAGCCTCCAGGGGCTGAAACTCTAACATCAGGATTAAGGCTGCTGCACTGTACTCAGGACATTACATCTCTTGCAGCTGACCTCAATCAGTGCCATGTAGACCACCTGGGGGAGAGGGAGTGGAAGGGGTACAAAAGGTTTTATTAAACCCAAAAGAGCAAAAGGAAGACAGCCTTGAACCCTCCAACAAAAGCAGGAAAGTTCTTGTAGGGCAAAAAGCCAGGTGATAGTCTTTTAAATAGCTTTTTTTCCCTCCTTTGTACTTCAGCTGCTAAAACCTGTCTCATATCTGCAACTGCATGGGGGAGATCCTCCAACCTAACTCTCCTGACTTAAAAAAAAAAAAAGAGTATTACTCTTGTAGCTGCTAATAGAGACCAGAAGGAGAGAAAGAGAGAGAAGGAGAGAGACAGTTTTTTTTTTTTAAACTAAGCAGTACAGGATGTAGTAGGAATTAAGTTGAGCTCTCTCTTGCTCATATGCACTCATATTTCCATGAATCTGGCAAGACCATCATTGTGAGAGGCTCCAGCAATGACTAGGTGGTATGCATTAGTGGCAGGATGTGTTATGTTTTAGTTGTGGTGCTGTTTGGCCATGGTGGTGGTATTTGTGTCTCAGCATTACCAGGAACATGGTAAATGTGAAAAAGTGGATGCTTTTTCAGTGGGGAGGGTTTTCTGATCTGGGAAAGCTGTGCAATGGAGGAGATTTGAGTACATAGGCATTTAGTATAAACTTCTGGGTTCTTCAAAACTCTTTTCAGCTGTTAGTAACATCATTTCTAAGAGGCTTCATGAGATGAGCCTCCTTCAAACCCTTGGACAGTTTTGACTCCTGATTAGACACAAAATGCACCATTAAAGCTTTTTCAAATCCTAGTGACTCAGCTTTTTTGAGAAAAGACAGTCTTATGTTAGCTAAGTCTGCCATTGATACTGCTATTGATAATAACTGACAGCACAATGATGACTAAAATTTATGTTGCATCCATGCCTGGTGCTACATATTCACAGAGGAGAAGTACAATTTAAACTTGTTTTACAGAAGAAAGTTGAGGCAAAGAAATGTGAGTTCATCTTAGCTAATTTTAGGCATGTAGGAGATGCATTTAATTAGAATTGCAATTATTCTTTTCTTTCCAGCTAATCAATGGAGAACAACACACATGTCAAAGGACAAATAAACCTGTATTTAAAAACTGAATTGTGTCCTAGATGTCCCTCTCTCACTAGTCACGAGTAAGAGAACCTAAAGCACTTCTGATTTTAATCAGATGCCTCTGTTGTATCCCTCAAATTTGGCTGGGTTAAATAGGAGAAAGAAACTAAATGTCTAATGTACATAAGTCAAAGCATGTGGCTGGTATTTGAACCCTAATTCATTGTTTGATTTCAAATAATATTATTTCATATATATACTTTTAAAGTCTGTTACTGAATTACACAGGCTACACTCACAGGAGCCTCAGGAAATATTTGGTTAAACTAACACTAAAGTAATTTTTAACATTTTTTTAAAGGCTTTTATCTTTTTCAGAAACTTCAGAAACTTCAGTCTAGAGGACCTGTGAATTTTCTAATGATGACAGGCATCAATAAAAAGAAATAGAAAGAAAATCAATCAAATAACTATAAGAATAAACGCACTATAAGCTAATGATTATAAAATTAATGATAAGGAATAACCTCTATTGGGTTTTTACCTTGCTCATTAGTATGATAGGAAAATAAAAAACCTACTTTTAAAATGATAGTATTGATGTAATTAATAACTTTGAACTGACCAGAAAAATCTCTCATACAAGGTTCATATCTTGCAGCATAGCACCCAATAACAAAAGAAACTGTTATTTTTTTTTCTTGTGAAAGCTGTTGGATGAATCAAAATAGGATGTACCTGTATTTATCTGTTGCCTGAACCCCCCAGCAAAAAGATCTTTGAAAACTTTAAACTAGTGGAATACCTTTTCCAGAGTCTGATAAAACTGCCTGTTTTCCTTATCTCTTAATGGAACCTGCTATAAAAAGACAAGATTGCAATGTTCAATGAGTACTTTTCTTTGAAAATGGAGTTGAGCTGGTTGAATTTAGCATGAGCAGCTATCCACTTTAGCTGGGGAAGACTTAATAGCAAACTGAAAAGGGAATAAAAAAACTCCCATGTGATATCCTCCCCTTATTTTGTCAAACAGAAGAACTAGGGGGACCCAAAAAAGCATTTGGATAATCTTTGTGGATGATGCATTGAATATGGTAGGTGTAAACTAGTCACTAAAGGGCTACTTCACAAATTATATAATCATATAGAACAGTGGAAAAGAGAAAACATGAGTTGGGAGTGCTTTGGTAGAGCTCTGAAGGCCAAGACTGGCATTCCTAGGCTGACTATGGGCTAATTATTCACTATCTCTTCTAATGTGGAAAAGTAGTAAAATAAGTAAAAGTCAAATCATAAGTCATGGCTGGAAAAAGGCTTCTTTTTACCAGAGAACACCAGAGAATCTCTAACTATAGGTGGGCTCAGCTTACACTGAAGAATTTCATAGAACAGGAATGTACTGAGGATTATGCAGAATTTATATAACATTCACATCAAAAATCCATTCAAATTTGTGAATTCTCTGAGTTGAAAGTAGATGAAGACCAGGAGAGTACTAAAGCAACTAACACAAAAATTTTCTCTCTTCTTTCTCATCCCTGGACATCACTTCTGGCTGCTCCTAAACAGGCAATGATCAGACACAGTCTGGTCACGAAACTTCTGCTACTACAGAATATTTGTCTGTGAGGATGCTGATAATGAGAAGTACTTTAGAAGTTTGTGGCTACTCACATGAGCATCTATTTAATGACAAAGTTTAGGGTTTGGGTGCGTGTGTCAAAATTTATTGAGTAGTCCTTTTTTTCCTGTTTTTTCAAACAATTCTCAGGAGGACATTATCTTAAAACAGCACACATGGAATCTACCTAGGCCACAACAGAATCAACTAAAAACAGTTGCAAGTAAAACAGATCCTCTGAATTTTATAATCCCCTATTTTTAGATCAGGTATCTGTGAATAATTTTATAATTTGTAAAAATTTTTCAGCACTAATTATAAAAAATTAAGGAGAAGAATAATCATCATTATTTCACCAGTTCTGCTGCACAGAAAGCATTATGAACACCACACAGAAATTGAAATCAGAGTATTCATTTTCCAAAAAAAACTTGCAAGACCCTTGTAAAAGCAGCACAATTTCCTTAATTGTTCAGAAATCCAGTTTTGAAACATAGTATTGCATAAAATATAAAAAAGATAAGTGAAGTTGTGTGCATTTACTAATTTTCTAATCCTTCAAATGAGTGCACTTTCCCTTTATGTGTACACAAGTCCAGAAATCTGCTGAGCTACCTGTGTACAAGCCCTTTCTCAAGGGCTGGTACAAAACTATGGAACCAAATCCTACAAAATTAGTGTGAGGGTCTTTGCAAATGTCACCAGCCTTTAATTCCAGGGCATAATCTTGATTTTCCAACATATATATTACACTGTGTATTAAAAAAACAACAGCAATCCAAAGAATATGAGAAACCTACTCTGAATGCTTGTTCCAGAAGGAGGATGGGAAGAAAGGGGATCACTGACGCTGCTTAAATTCTTTTTTTTTTTCAGCTCAGACTGGAGTTGCTGAGATGTCCTACAGCTGTGAATAGAAAAGAATCTGAAGAAAATAGAAAGCAAACAAGTAGACATATATTCAAAATATGGGAAAGTTTCATGAAATTAAATCTGGCGGGAACAACAAGATTTTGGAATACTGGTTTCTGATTTTTTGTAATAATTATTATTCTCCTACAGATGTCTGGATACATGTGTGTGTAGTAGTCAAACATTTATACACAACATATTACATGATGATGACATTTTTTCATTTTGCCATAATTCCTCTGTAAAAATTCACATATTATATTAATGTATGTTATAGCTAAACAATGTATAAAAAAAAAAAATCTTTTTAAGTTAAGCTAGCAGGGGTTTTGGCTTACTGTTTATTTAAAACCAAGCTTCCTAGCCAAATCTGTGCTTGCCCTCATGTCCTGCTATTTTTTGAAAAAGAACAAAAGTAGCAGATTGCAGATGATTCCTACCCAACATGTTGCAATCTTCATTCCTTTAATCTTGTGTCACAGCTGAAGGTTTTGTTGACTCATGTGATTCTCAACAAAACAAATGGTGGTGAAGGAAAAAGCTAAGGAAATTCCTGTGATAAACCTTGTTTAACTCTATTTTGGGGAAAACAATCATCTCTCTCAGTTGGATGGTGGCGGAAAACTGCAAAAGCTTATAAAAATATAGAGTTCTGTATCATTTTGCCTTAATAAAAGTAATTCACATGCAAGGTAGTGAACACAGGGAAAGTTATGGAAAACATTTCTCACCCAAGGATGGAGTACCAGATGTGTTAAGACTTATGGGAGCAATCAAAGGTGGCCAAGACTCTGCTGTGGGGCCTTATTAAGTTAGACTGTGATCTAGCACCTTCAACTTATAAAGCTGTCGGGAGTTTCAGTGATTAAAACCAAATAAAGGTCACTTGCAGACCTTCAGCATTTCCCTGGACTGGTATTTTCTTTTAGGCCTTGGACCCTAATGAAGGCACTTCACTCGGTACGTGGATTTTTTTAAATTGGTCTTTTGAGCTGGATTTCTCCATAGCTTGAGAAAATCTTCAATAGATTTTGCTTCCTCAGAACTCTGCATACAGTTATCAAAAATCCCAACCAATAGCAAGAGATGAGGCCTTATAAGATGGCTTTGCATATCATCACTGCAGAGATCAAAGGAACAGGTTAATGAGGATCTGGAGTAGTTTAATTATGTCCTAGGTAAGAAGTGGGGGTTAGTGGCTGTAGGTGGGACTGTTATAAATAAGCTTTCAAAGCTCTGATAGATGGAGTCTAATGTTTGTAAAAGGTATGATAAAACTAGTATTTCTTATGGATTTAAGGTTACCATAATCAACCCTCTAGTCCTAAAAAGTCATGCAGCAGGAACAGACATAAAATGTTCCAGGTACAAGTAGTGTCAATTCTATTTTCTGACCCCTTTTCAGGGGTGGGGTAAACATTGTTTCATCTACAGGATCATATACATCACTGCTTACAAAACCCTAATTTTAATGCTACTGTAGGGTGTGGTTTAACTCGACTTTTTCATGTTTGGATATCTGATCTGGTTTAAAAGTTAAAGTTCCCTTGATTACCTTTTCTTTTTTTTTTTTTTTTTTCCTTTATTTAATATTTTCTCTATTGGTTATAATGGCATATTTAGGGTGTACTAAATATGTACTAAGTACTTCTGCTCCTTCAATACCATATATCTTGTTGTTGTAATGATACATTCTGGAAGCCTGGCACATTGTGCTTTTATATTAAATTCAGTCTAGCTGGTCCCATATTATTATACAAGAAGGAAGCTTTATACTTTTTAGAATCTAACAAACCAAAAATACTGTCCCATTACAAAGCAGAATGTGGTTGTGCTTTTCTGTTAAGATTTATCCCCCTTTAGTATACTCTTTAATTTCCTTTTAAAAAATTGTTGAGTAGTAAGTGTTCCAAGATCGTTGGGACTATCACTGTAGTAATTGTTAATATGTTTTTTTAATACAGATACAGCAGTATTCATTATTGTTGCAGGGAGGATATATATGAAACTTGAAAGGACTTTACATGATCAGTTTTACCACTAAGGATGAAAAAATTAGAAGTATTTAATCCTATTATTTAAAATAAAATGTGACCACATGAGACCACTCAAGTTCACACAGGAATCCTGCCTAAGTGGAGCTGGGTGGAAGAAAGGAGTAGCAGTTCTGTTTGTTGTGGAATGCCACATCAGGTGGATGCTCCTGCCAAAGTATTTTTGGAGTGGCACCTCCCACACTGGGGTGATGACACAAAGAGCATTTCCCTTTTATCATGTGAGGCAGTACTCAAAGGAATGAGGATTTGCAATTTCTGCAACTCTGGGGCTGAAATATAATCTATAACACCCAGTTGTATCTTCCTTCTATTCCATTGTTTACTGACTTTAGACAAATATTTCTGTTGTTTTAAAGCTGAGTTTCAGTTTTAATTTATAGTGCAGGTATCTATGAAAACTGGTGCATCCTGCAGTGCACGCTGTGACTCAGAAGAATGAAAGCCTTTGCCTCCACAAAGCTGGTGAGGAAAATGTGCCATTTTGCCCAGTGTTTGGCCAAAAATTTCCTGACTTTTTCTGGAACTACAGGGCACTCTGCCATATTTGGCTAATAACTCAAAGGTTTACATTAGATTAAAGAACATGGCTACTGAAATGTGGACAGCTTCCTGTATCTTGGTTCACACCACTATCAGTCTGATAGATTGGTGTCACCCTTTCAGGCCTGCTTGGCTTGACAAATGGAATGCATTATAAAATAATGGACAAATAAATACCTATAATGCCTAAAAGTATGCCTAAATGTTCAATAGGTTTTTTCAAAACTGACTATGCTGTTTATTAAATATTTTTTTATTGTTTTAAGAATACCCTGGGTCTCTTATTATAAGATTTTTTTTTCAGGCAAATAAATGGTAATCAAAAATATTCCTACTTTTAAAATTGTGAGCTTCTTGTGAAAACTAATCTTTAAAAAACAAACAAACAAACAAACAACAGCTCCCCACTATTGTAGCTGAAGATCTGAAGCTTCTGAAACAAATACATAGACATAAGAAAGTCAACATGAAGTTTATGTTCCATTTCAGTCAGCTTTCTTACTTTTTAATATGGCAGGAACCAGTTATTGATAGTTCTTACTTGCCAGAAAATCCTACCAAGATCTTTTGCGATAAGTAAATGGAGTTGAAATTAAATGCCATGGCAAGGGCTTGAGGAACAACTGAAGAAAGCTACCACTGAGGTATATAATAAAGAAGAAAGGAGAAAACAACTCCCAGATTGGTGAGCCTCTTCTTGTGTAATTGTGCAGGACTTGGAGGGAGCAGACTAAAGGGTAAACAGGGAAAGGATGAAAGGTCTCTGCATATTTGCATCTAGGGAAAATGCTTTGCCCTGGCTGATCTGAAGCAGTTTTTTTCAGATGCTATCACTTCATTGGTGATTTAGGATACAATTGCAAATATGGTGACACATGCAGAAAACACTCATTTTTCTCAACTGGTTGCAAAATACAATATTAATGGAGGTTTGCTTTGTGGAGCAGGTTGTCTGCAGTGTACAAGGCCTCTTGGAAGAGGATGACCAAATTTTAAAGGGGTGGTAACCTACATCTACTTTTCCACCTCATTATAAAGGAATGCCAAAACATGTAATGAAACTGTATGGACTATGTTTGTTTTTTTTTTTTTTTTTTTCCTGTAGTGGGGGGAATGCAGCAAAAAAATGTTTCTGACATTGAGCTCTTTCCTAACTGAATACCTTCCTTGAGACCCAAACATTTCAAATGTTAGAGGAAATATAAAAATGAATATTCTTTTAGCTTTTAGCTTTGAGACAAGATCAAGCAGCCTTATATCAAAGAACAGCTTGTAATACAAGCTTATGAGGGAGTTAGAATAGATATCATTCATAATTGAATTAACATCCAGCTGTGAGTACATACAGGATATTTCCTTTATAGGTACAGCTGTCCACTGAATTCCTTGGCCAATCAATTCTGTTAACCACCAGATATGGTGGCATTTAAGGCAGCTATTTTCCTTTTCTTTTAAAACTCATGTTTAATGAGGTGTTTAGTAGCCATATGAGAGACTGGTGACACAAGCTACAGATTGCTGTTGGGCTGGGATGGGGCTTTGTGTATTTATTGCATTTAGTGTTATAATAGATGCCTTAATTACTTGGGTTTGTCTTTTGATACTCTACATAACCAAAGAATGGGGAAATAATTTGGGGTGCCTCAGATAGGAAAACATTCCTCTAATCAACTGAAAATTGCTGCCTTCCTTTAAAATGGTACTACTTTTTAAAGAGAAATCACCATGAATTACCTGCTGCTGACAGATATATTTCCTATTTCCTACATGTCTATGTAGGAAACTTGCTTTAGCACTAGGAAGTAATTTCTAAACAGTTTATAAACATGTCTAATTAATGGGTAAACATATCTGATTTCTCTCAACATCTTGATTAAAACCTGTCAGGTAGGTTAAATGTCTCATCATATGAGTTTTCAGAAATCTCTACTGACCTGTGGGGACACAGCTTTTCTCTGATATGTCAACAGGCCTTCACAATTAATAATATGTTCATTTTATTTCAGAGAAAACATTTTAGGTCTTCTTCAAACAGTTTTTGAAAAAGTATTTTTTGCCATTACCATTTGCAGCCATAGGACTATGATTTTACACATGGAAAAATTATTTTCAATTGAGCAGCTTCAAGGAATTCAACGCAAATTGAAACTTCCTTTACTCAGATATTGCTTTTGAGATGGATCAAATTGTCTGTTCCTTTTAAAGGCTGTTTACCACTTTTAGATCAAGGCAGAGCTCTCACACATTTCATTGTGTCAAGTTCATTTTTGCCATACCAAAGCAGAGCTTTGAGAGTTTTGGGAGACTGTGGGGCTCTGTTTCAATGGGATGAGAATTTTGCAAACACCCCTCCTTTATTTGGAGCCATTGTATTTTCTAAGCCCACTGCTGGCAGGCTGCTCTAAGATGTGAAATTTGGAATTTGTGTTTGAAAGGCTCTATGCCCACACCACTGATGAAGGTTTCAGGTCCAAAATATTGCTTTATGAAAGGACTCCCATATGACACAAATTCTGTGTTGAGCTTTATAACAGAACTGCTACTAAGCTTCAACAGGAATTCTCTGTAATGTGTACACAAGGATCAAAGACCTTATTGTGGCCAAGAGCCTGTGGTAGCTCACATGGAAGGTCTGCTGAGATGCTGTGTGTCATGACCAAAGTTGGGCAGCTGACACCCAGCTTTACACTCGCCTCTTTACTTCTGCTCACGGGAATGTTCTGTTTAGGCTGCCCTAAAGGAAGAAATAAACCCCTTCATTTCCAATTCTGCATTTCCAAAAGACATTTGCTGACAATCAGGTGCAGGTAGAGGGTGCTTTTGTTAGTGCTGAATTTTATAGTTAATTTAGAGTGAGACAAGTGCAGCATTTCCTGTGCATTCACAGTTTACATCAAGGGAGCTCCCAGCAGCGCAATTAGATATTCCATTTATCACCATGGCAAATAGCTTGTATCAAAAAATATTTTTAAAAAGATGCAATTTCTCTTGGACAGAAGGCTGATCTGCCTTATATTTTTGCTTAACTCTGTTTAGTATGCAGGCTGGGCACAATGCCATGCTGACTTTTAACCCCAGTGGAGGGTCAGCACAAAAGTTGACTGTGGGCCTCAAGGGAGCACAGAGCTCTAATGGCAATTTGAGTGTGAAATGTGGTCTCTGGAAGAAAGGTCACCACATCTGCACAACCCCTTAGTGTCAGGCTTGGAGCACTGTCTGCCTTCAACTAAAGAGACATTTTGCTGTATCTTGAGGTTGCTTTAGTTGAAGGCATAGAAAGTGCATAACAGAATCAGGGTAGCTGAGTGATGTTTGTGCATGTTTGTCTGCACTCTGCATCCTAAGAGAAGACTTTTGAGAAGTCAAATCAATACAACAACCATGCCCTGTGCAGCTGCTGCGTTGTTTTGGTCTGTTACAATAATGAATTGAAGTCTCACAACAGGAGCCATAGAAAGTGCTACTCAGCCCATGGTATTCTATCTTTAACTGGTTGAACTGGTTGTATCTATCTATACCTCACTGTCAACCAGAATTATACAGAAACCTACTACAGACCTTTTGTGGCCATCAGCTCAAAAATGCAGAAGCAGAATGCTTTTCAATGCCATAGGGTCTATGATGTCCTTCTTCAGGCCAAATAATTACCCCATTTTTCTTAAAACCTTAGCATAAAGCTTTCAGAAACTGAAAATGAGTATTCTCCAGCAAGAGGGTATTTTATTCTAATATCAGCCTCTTGTGTCTGGCCATTGTCTTGTTTTCACACTTTTTTCCATGCACTTTGGATTTCATGCATTATGATTCTCAGAGAGGGGGAGAGGCATTAGAACATTTTGATGATGGCTGTGAAGGATATAGGCTACCTACTTTGACATTTTAAATTTGAATTCTAATGGCCAGACTTTTAAGTTTGGAGAGGCTTCCATGGCAAAGCTGGTGACACTGTGAAAATAGGTGTGAATGGAGGTGAGTTATCAATTCTGCAGCACAGCTATCTCCTTGGTACTGATGCTTTGGGTGTTGTAGCCCTCAAGCTAGGCAGCCATGGGCAAAAAAAAGGAAAGCATTGAGTGTGGAAAATGTGGACAGCACAGAAGAAAGCAGAAGGCTTGAGAAAATGTGCCAGGTCTGAAAATTCATGGGGAGGAGATTCAAGGCTGTGGATTGCCTTACCTTTAAGGCAGAGTGATAGGAGGAAATACTAATGGGCTTTCCCCACTTATTTTAGCCTAAACTTGACTGGAGAAAAATTCTGGATGAAAGTTTTGGTCCTCGCAACACACAGTTGAATTTTGAGGCTTTGGTAACATTTTAGCATCAGTCCCTACAGGGGAGTTTCTTCCTGTAGTAGTTGTCTGGGTTTGCACAGCAGAAAGCTGAAAAATATTGCAAAAAAAGAGAAAGTTTTGCTGTTTTAGAGAGGTGAAACTGAAGTAGAAGTTTGTGCAGCCACTTGTAAAATGATGCAATAATTAGCAAAGCAAAATAGGAGCAATACTGCATTAATTTTGTATCTTTGTCAAATTCACACAATAATTTTTAACTCTTATTTTCCATTGTTCAAATAATCAAAGTTTGCACTGCCCTCATTGGCCTGCTAGAGAATTGACACTATGACATTGAGAACTTTAGAGCTTTAATTTCATTTTAGAACCACAAGGTTAAGTATAAAAGAAAAAGGTGGAAACAAGAAAGATATTTTCCTGGCTAAAACATTCTGTTATGTCAAGGGTGGCAAAACCAAAGTTAGCTTTTATAATTAATGTCCAACTTCCCTTCCTACTTCTAAATTCTGAAGTGTTTTGAAGTAGCAGAGAGCTGCAGTGCAATACAATCTGCAGAATATCAGCACTATTTTCAAACATGTGGTAGTGTTTTTCCACACACATAAAAGTGACCCAACTCTAACAGCAAATGAGACTGTTTCAAAAATAACATTAACTTTGACAACTCTATAGCCATTTGGTTTTATGTTAAACTCAAGGGGACTGACTCTTCCTGAGACTTGAAAAGAGCTCTGTCCTTACCCTCGTTCAACTGATATGATTAAATGGTTTTCACTACAGCCAGCAACCAACAGGAAAAATTTGGGTTTTGAGCCACATGCCCAAACCCCCTATATTCCTATGAATTAATGCCTAGAAAAAGCTTTGGATGGATACAAATCCTTTTTTTATGATACATTATTTAGAATGCTTTAGTCCTTCTACTGTGGCTTATTACAGGCAGATATATGAGCCCCATTCCACCCTGATCAACATAACATCACTGGCAAATTCCAATTGATTTTGCTCAGAAACAGGATTTGGCCTTTCATTGTCAAAGATTTCTTTTGAGAGATGACATTTACATGGAATCCCTCTTCCTTGTAAAGTTATTTATTACAAATTACAGTGATTATCTCTAAACAGCATAG
The DNA here is from genome assembly GCA_030060385.1 of Muscicapa striata striata. Taxonomy (NCBI): domain Eukaryota; kingdom Metazoa; phylum Chordata; class Aves; order Passeriformes; family Muscicapidae; genus Muscicapa; species Muscicapa striata. The sequence continues at coordinate 1,791,560 of JAREIS010000206.1, forward strand.
GTATCTTTTAAAAACTGACTTTTTCTTTTTTTTTTGGTGTCAATTTATTATACATGAAAACTAATAACATTCATGGGAGGTAAGTAGGACAAAACTGGAGAGTTGGATAACTACTACCTGGTGTCAGTTCTCAAATTAAGTTTTTTTTCCTGTTACTAACCAAAGAAAAACTACATTCTTTTTGATTAATTAATGATAGGAAGTGCAAGGAAACCATGCAAAAATTTAAACTGTGCTTTGAAATGACAAATATTTGTCTTTTGATATTTCTCACTGCAAGTATGAAATAGAATTTATTGAAGTTCAGCAACTGTATAAAAATGTTCTATAGCGAGAACACAGAAATTATTTAATATGTTCTATGAAAAGTCAATTTGCATGACATCAGCACCTAGCCTATAATGGGTGGTAATGGATTGTTGGCTTGATTTTATACCACTTGACATCAGATTACAATACAATGAATAAATGTTAACCTATAATCCCTTTAGTAAAAGCTGGCATTGTTTGTCTTCTCTTGTAGAGACCACATTGATTTTCTTTTATTGGATGCTCAAGTGCTGTGCCTCAGATTGATTACTTTGAATTAAATGTGCAGAGAACATTTTTATTATTCTAAACCTGGAGTCTTAACATTAAAGGGATGCCCCACCCCCTGCTACACTGCTAAAAGTGTGCTCTACCATTTAATTTGGATTTCTTTCATTTTCTCATTTCTTTTCAGGGCTGCTGAGATGCTGACCCCTGCTCTGCCCCTATGCCCCTTGACCCTGACACATCTGACCAGTGATGACTCTGAGGGTGGCAAATTAATAGCAGCATTGCTTGTTAATTGCATAAGAGAAAAGCCAAAAATTTATCACCTCAGTCACGGCCATTGCTTCCCTTTGACCCCCTTCTCCCACAAGGCTTTAGCTGATGGTCACATCTGTGGTTTTTCTGTATCCTACATATTTGCCATACAATTATTCAGCATCAAACCTTATTAATCAAATCGATGCTCTGTTTTAAATGGAAATTGCTGGATTAATACCAGCATTCATTTCATCCTGAAAATCTTGATGACTTTAGCACACAGAATACAAGCAGAATATGAAAGAAGGGATGTAGAGACCTGATTGAATTAGGAGAGGCATGCTGCACATTAAATTACATATGCCAGCAGGGGTCCTTGCTTTTATAGTGAAATACTTCTGTAGAGTATATACATGTAAACCTCCTGTGATTTCTTTAGACTAGTCAGTGCTCTTGCATCAAATAGGTTTATAGTAGCCATTTATATTTCTAAATACATATTTTTTTAATGTGATCCGGTATTTGATAAGTGTTTTATTTAACTATTTCTTCAAACAAAACATTAACAAAACAGCTATTGAGTTGTTGCTGCTTCTTACTGGTTGAAGAGATCTTGTCCTTTTCTCTATAAAATTCAGTTATGCAGGAATAAAGAGTTATCAGTTAAAAAAAAGAAAAATCAAAAGTAAGTAATGAGGAGATTTTTTTTCAAGATGTAAACATTCTAAACACTCTAAGCAAATTGCAAATTACCTGCTTGGGTAATTTTTAGCCTCTATTCCCAACCTGTGTAAGTTTTCAGTTTTCTGCCAGCGAACCCGTTGTGTAAAGGGCAGGGGTAGGAAGCTAAAAAGTGATAAACTGTAAAGTTAAGAAAAAACACAGGCAGAGCACTGATATTTCAAATAGGTTTGATGAGCAGCTTGCAGTACTTTTTTGGACATGACTTGCATGCTTGTGCAAGCTCTCTGTAGACAAGTGTTCCCATTGACATCTCTACTTGGTAAGTAAGGCTTTCCTGCAGAGAGGGACTGATTTTGATTGTTTGATAAGAGGAAGTGGAGAGGAAAAAGAAGATGTGCAAGATTTTAAAGTCAAGACCAGATGACATGGAAAGAAGAATGGGAGAATGGAAAAATGAACTTCAGTAGATTTTCTCCCCTGCAAATGCTGAAGTACACCAAATCATTTCAGAGACCATTGACAGCCATCATTATTTTGAGATCTGAACACCAAGATTTGCATACTTATCTCTGGGTAATATATTTTTAAATGTGGACCTCTCTGCCAAATTCTGTGTCTTGCCATGTGTTCCTGCAATTAGATAAAACCCAACCTCAAAAGCAAAGGACAGCAATGCATTTTTTGTGCTCATGAAATGCTGCTCATGTTGTTGTAACTTGGCTGTATAATGAGTTATCCTCTACCCACAGGCGTTCTTTAGGAAATCAAAGTTTTCTCAAATCACAAACTGGAACACAAGCACAGTTCAGAGTAGAAAACTAGAGCAGGCCCCACTCTCTTCTAGCTCAGCTTGAGCTCTACCATATATCAGCTTCACAGCACAGTGCAAAAGCAAGGATGACATGCTCTCTGAATGGGAGTCATCAGTAAAGATTTCTGTATGTCCCTATTTTCAAAGTGGCATGATAATTCAGAAGAGATTTATACTTAAAATCCTCAGAAAATGCATTCTATAACTAATAAAATTATGTGCTATCATGCAAATCCAGTCTTAATACAAGATTGAAATTGCTCAAAAGATGTTTACACCAATGTAGTGATGGAACTGCATTTGGCAATCACAAAAACAAGTTACTATGGTTTATTTTATGACATAAATTATTTCACTTTAATATCTCTCCTGTCAAATTAGATGAATTTACTTACCAAACTTTATACATAGTACATGATTAGTTGTAAAAGAAGATTAGTTGTAAAATAAGTCAGCTTAACATCCAGACATAGGATTTTAATAACAACTTGATATACAAAGACTGTCAGGTGCTGTCTGCTAGTGAGAAATAAATAATACCCTAGATCCTTCACTATAATTACCATCATTCACTGTATGCACAGGTTCTGCAGTGCAGCTCAGGCTGACATAGAGTCAGAAGTGCTTAACATCCCTCACCTGGTTCCCAGAGAAATCTATATAGAGGAGAGAAATATTGGTGGATGATGGAAAGATGCTCACTGGACTGAGACTCACAGATGACTTTGCACACTGGTTCATATAATGCAAGCAAATAAATGAAAGCTTTTTTTCATTTAATTTTTTTTTTTTTAATTTAATGTTTCAGGTCACTTAAAACTGCATTGTGCAAAGAGATATCCCTTTTCTTTCCTGGATTAAGAAGCCTCAATCCATGTGCCTGTGGTGCTTCCTGGACACCAAGAAAGTCACATATTTGGTGAAGAGACCCAGTGATTTCTTTCTCCAAAACTATATGCAATGTGTATTTTCTGCAGTTTGATTTTCTCTTACCAGAAGAGGGAGAAAGTATATTCATCTTTTCACACATATGGGCCTCAGAAATGTAACATTGATATCCCAGACATGCTACCAACACCACTTGCCAGTCACCCAGGTGACTTTAAATAAAGCAGTGGAAGGAAGTGCTTAAGCTTACTACAAACATATTTTAGCAGATTTGTTAAACTATAAATCTTTGAATTGAAACCTGAATGCTACACTATGGTTTCTCTTCTCTATGTAGCATGCACTAGGTATTTTTTCCAAGCATAAATCCTTCTAATTGATTGAACAAAAAAAACCCCTTCCCCCTTTCTGGAGGTCCCTTGACACAAAGAAATGAAATTTTTGTGATGAATAAATTTTGTGAGGGTTAGGGACAATAGCAGAACAAATACTTTCTATAGTAGTCTACAAATTACACGATGTATTGTAAGAGAATCCAGCTGAATAAATAACATTCAAAGGATGAGCTCTCCATTGTCCTCACAGCACAGTAAAATATAACAAAAAGCATGTCCTAAGTATATAGCCATACACATAATAAGCTATAAAACATGCAATGATCAACTCAGATCACTGAAACACATAACTGGTACAGCTAAACACTTTTCAAAGAAAATGTTTTCAAAGTGATCATGTTTTGTGTTTTGCTATTTACAGCAGAAAGGCAAAAACAAAAACAATGAACACAACAAAACAGCAACACCTCTAAATGACAGGTTTGTGCAGCTGCTTACTCCTCAGAACCTGACAGACTGCATCACATAGGGATGGGCAGAGCTTGGGCATAGACCCTTGCCTTCATGTAGAAGGAATGACTAAGGAATTTATAAACCTGAGCTATTCTCCTTGTGCAGCACATGCATCTGTTTCACAAGATTTCTAACCCACTGACATGGTGAGGGATATAATCACAGGCTAATTTTTTACAAGCTGACCATTTAAGCACAGGTTGCTCTTTTGGAAAATGCCAGCGTTTTAAATTCATGTATTACTTGATTTTAGCAACAGAAAAATGCAGCAGGCTGAAGATTTAGATCAACCCAGTATCCTTCCTCACACCAGCTCCTCAAATAGTCCAGAACATCTCAACAAACACTTGAAATGCTACCAAGCCCCAGCCGCCACTTCACATGATTTATGATGTCATTAATGTCAAGCTATCAGTGGACAAGAGTAAAAGAGACAACAGCAAAGCTGACTAAAAACAAATAGTTTTGATTAAACTCAAGGACGTTTGGTACAGCTTTCAGCAAAAAGGCATTAATCATTTCCAAAGCTGACCTTGTTTTTTTTCATCCCAAATGCAAAAATAATATGTGCAGGGATTCCAGCAAAATCTTTGAAGTCTACTGTCTATGTAGCTGGATTTGCTTGTTAAGGCAAAAGTAATTAACAACAATACCATTGCATTTTCTTCTCTGGGGTAATTTTTGTTGATAATTGCCTCAGCACCCTAAAATTGCACCCTGTTTTTGACTTTATTAAGGTATGAAGAGTATTCTTTAGGTCTGAGGCATTTATCATCCCAGTAAAAGATTCCTATAGTATATTAAAGGAGATAATTACCCACAGATACACATCACCCTTAAAAAACACCCCATAGCAGACAGACAATGCAGACAATGACAAACAGAATTATTAAAAAAAAAAAAAAAAAAAAAAAAAGGGGGAAGAGGAAGAAGGAAGAAAAAGGAAGTATATCAAGAGGAATAAATTATTTTCATGGACAACCTCTATCTGTATAAAAGTAGAACTTCTCTTGAGGTCTTTAGCTTACATTTATACAACTAGAAAGGTGAATAGTAGACTGCATTATTACCAAACACAGAAAAATACTTAGTTGTCACTTTTAATACTGATTTTCCCTTTTTGTAAGGCAATAAATTTATATATCAATGTAATGTGTGCACAAGTTCACCCTATGTACATATGTGTGCATTAACAGGGAGAGAACAGAAAGTGTAATGGATTGTTTTGATGGTTATTTAGGCAATCTCAAACTGGATCAAGTCACCACAGGAAACACATTCCAGGCCTGTGAGAGATCTACTATAAGTATTTAAAACACAGATGGAAAATAATACTTCAAGCTTTAAAAACATTACTAAACCCCCTTTTTTCATAATGGTATTATTTTTGGAGCTAATGAGGATTTAAAAAAAAATAACTTCCCTAGGAGAGAAAGCTTCCCTAGAAGCTGCTTCCCTCTAAATCTTGAAATCTTTGCAAAAAAATCTCAGTCTTCTGCTCTCTCTGATTCTAATAATCAGCTTATAGTATTATTATTTCATAGTCTATAGAGGGAAGGTTAAAGAGGTTCTTTCAGCAAACATGCATTTATAACTTAGCATGCAATTACAGAATCATAGAATATTCTGAGTTGGAAGAGACCCACAAGGAGCACCAAGCCCAACACCAATAAACTGCCCACAGAAGGATCAAATCCACAACCTAGGTGTTTATTAGCACCATGCTCTAACAAACTGAACAAATCTCAGTCAATTAGATTACTAATGCAAAATTAGAGGAGAGCTGTTACGGCTTCAGGATAAAATAATTAAAGGACTTTATGTAAATTGTATTTTTTATACAAGTAGCTACAACTTCCAAATATTTTATATCATTTTATTATAATATGTAATCCAAACACTATCTCACACTCCTCTGGTATATACCATGAAAAGGAGTGATACTCGCTACTTCCAGCAAACTTTTCCTCAAAAGGGATTTGAAACAAAAATTTTTGTTTCTAAAACTAGTGTTTACTCTGATTAGCAAAAACTTTCTTCTTAGCAGTTTTATGGGAAAAAGACAGGCTGTATCAATTGTGCATGAGAACATTTGTAATATCACCCTCAGAGAATAATAAACAGATACTAGATGTTGAAATTCTGACATAGTTTACAGAACAATAATCCAAACATCTGTTATAATGACAAGGGATTTGAACAGAATAGAGAGTACATGGGAAAGCTATGCTACTTTTAGTACAGTTATAACGTTAAATCAAAGCACTGCAGCTCAAGGCAGCTTTCTGCTAATATAAACAATTTTCTACATATTCCTGGGCCACAAGCCAGAACTCAAGATTCAGTTACAAGCGCAAGGTCAAGAGGGAATCAACAGTATGAAATTTACTGTGTATGAATCAAAAGAATAAATTGGTAATTAAGGATGAAAACAAATTAGAAGGTATACTCTCACTTAACTCATCAAATAAATTTGCTGAGTAACTTCAGGCTCTGAATATATTGTAGGATCTGTAGAGGTTTTAATGCATTTATTGCTTAAATCTAGAGCATCAGCTTTTTTGAAGCAGGCTTAGCAAATCACCTTTTTATATTTACTCCTTTCTATAGTCAACATCTGACTACAATTATGAAAGTAAACATTTAATCATGTAATTTGCTCAAGAGAAATGTAAATAAGATTTCTTTGCCTTTGCCGTTCTTGCCTTCATATTATACCCATGAAAACCAAACTTTTATCTCACTTCTGGTCTCACATTACCTTCCACACCCAAATGATGTCTTTTAACGCTGCAGTGAATTTATAGTAGCTGTTGATGAAGAGGGCTTCCTGTAAAATATTTTCAAAACAGTCTTTATAAGCATGGAAAGGTATTCCATATGCTTTTTAAAGACCACATTTTTTATTTTTTGCCCTCACAAGCAGAGATGCAGCAATCATAAGCCACTTGGTGGATGAATGTTCTGAGATGCATGGCTACAGTAAGTAATGTTTCTGACAGACTAGGAAAAAGAAAGCATTTTTGGAAAATGAAGCAAGAAAAGGTGTTTCTGTGTTTCTTGCCCTACTAGAGACAATAGCCCAGTGCATTTAGGGAGCTCATCCTACATAACTGTCTTAAATTCATAATTTCTATGGGGATGATTATGTTCATATGAGCAACTCAGTCTCCTGTTTAACTGCTGGAGAAGGCTGGATAATCAACTAAGACATGGTGCCTTATATGTGTAAAGTTGTAGTTGGGTAATGGAAATCCCTCAGAGACATATTGCTTTTCATCTCTGTCAGCTAGGTTCAGCATTTCTCACAAAATACAGCCTGAAACACCGTCAGAGCAAATTGACAGTCTCTTTCCATATGTTGGAAACTCTCCATGCATTGCATCCTGAAAACTTATCACTAATGGCTCAATCTCTGCACAGGTTTAAGTCACAGTCTCTATTAAAATGCCTGCAGTTACTGCTGTTACTAATTGCTTTACTAGCAATGTTATGAAGTGATGAACTACTTTTGTGTTAGGAACAGAGCATTATTTAATAACTTATTGCTACTGACTCACATGGAGTTATGACCATTGCTCTTGAAATTAAATGTTCTTTTATGGGTTTCGTAACTTGAATATCTTGACAAAATAACTCATCATATTTTAATAAATGTGAGGTTATCAATCCATTTCATTAAAAAATACATGGGTTTGCTTATTTCTTTGTGGAACACATTGTTGATTTTGTTCCTTTGAAGGATGATTTATAGGCTACCTTCTTTCCAGAGGGCTGCTAATATCAGATGCCACAATCACTTTAACCATCAGTATTTCTTCTTGCTATCTAGAAGATGATTAGAGATGTCATGTTAGATCTCATAAGTTGCTGAGATAAGTCAGTTTGAAGATCAGGTGCTAGAACTGAAATCTGCATCAGGAAGGCCTGAAGCCTTGAAGCCACAGAACTAAGACTGCTGTTAAGAATATTTTTGAATGCTGCCAGGATTTAATAGTGATGGAAGACTGATGACCAGTACCAAGATGGAATAAATTTCAATTTATCCAGTCATAGGGCAAATAAATTTTAGCTCTTCCATCTTTGGAGGAAATATCCCTCCTCTTACCATTGCTTGAATATTAATAACCATTAGAAGTATCCCACTTTATGAGTACTACTACATTTACTCTCTGAATTAATTAGGGATGTATATTGAATAAGACTAGTATCCAAAAAAAATAAAAAAAAAAAAAAAAAAAAAGAAAACCCATGAAAAGTCTGCTCTGTTTTTGTGCCATGTGTGACCAACTATGAGATTTGTTCCTGGCTGTGTCATTATTGTATCCTAGTACATCACAATTGTTTCACCCACAGAGCCTCTGCTCTCTCTGAAAGCCAGATAAGGGTTAAGCCTTGAAGTCAGGTCAGCATTATGTAGCCCATGCTGATCTGCTGGAAGAAGACACAACAACAAAGTAAGTTTTCATCTCCCAGCTTCTCCCTTAGGCACTTAGACAATTATTCTATGTGCAACCATTTGTTCTAGTCATTTTCTTGATACCATGCTAATATTTCCAGAAATGAACTAATTAAGGGAAGACTTCAGCAGGAGAAATAAATTAATGATTAACAAGAAAAGGCAAAATAAAACCCCTTTCCAATGGTGTTTTTATGGTAGAATATCATATGGATAATCAGTTGATTATCCTGTGTCTAGAGGTCTTCCCTATCTAAAGTCATGTATGCAGATAATCTTACATATTTCATGGGCACATTGGCCAAAAGGGGAAAGCTCCAGATAATGTTTAAACAAAAATATGTCTCTGAAATAAAGATTTTCAGGAATGCTGCTGACAGATGTCAGTGTCACAATTCCTTAAAAGGGGAAAGTGGATAATTGTCCACAAATGGACACCTTTTTCTGACATATTTGTTCAATAACATAAAAACTCTTATAGGCTATAATACAGCCACTAATTTTTCAAACCATTTTCTCCCATAGCTTGATAAATACAGTATCTTACATAGTGTGTTTTCTGAATGAAAATCAGCAGTACTTGACAGAAACGTTTTTAGAAAAAAAGGCTGTAGGTTTATTTTTAAATTTGAGGAATTTTAATATTTAATATTTAATACTGTGCATTTCTTTTTTAATCTAAAATGTTATACAGCAATTTTATCCTCCCTCACAAAGTCTAGAATGCAAAATTATCAGTCTGCTTGTCAGTGTTGGACAATTTTTTTAAAAATGCATTTATCTTTCTAGTTTTAAATTAGTTCACAAGCTAACTCACAAAAGCTACAGAGACATGTCAGAAGGAAGACAGCAACAGTATAAATGAACCAACAAAAATATTTCTTCAAAAGAATTTTACATCAATTTTGGATCATAGGGAAACATCCTGTCCTACAACTATCAAATTTTATATAGATACAGATCTAGGTATTGAAGGAAAACTTGCTGAATTTTTTTTTCTGTTTTGTTTTGCTTATTTTTTTCTAATATCTTCTTTTATACTCGTTGCACTTCATGAATGATAACAAAAATATCTTGAAGAAAAGGTATTTCAGGGCACTAAAGTAACAACTGAATTTTTCTGGAAATACCCATATATTTAGTTCTTCCTTATTCTAGTAACTGAGCTCTCCACTTGGAACAGAAGGGGGCTGAAAATAACTGGCACAAGACAACACTGAAAATATATTTTAAGTTATAATAATTAATATATATTAATATATAATAATATAATGATATATTAATAATATATTATATATATTAATAATAAAATATTATTTAAGTTGATATAGCAGGGTTGAATACTCAGTCCTGGACAACAGTAGGATTCAGACTTCAATAGTCAGAGGAGGGGACAGTAATGCAGAGAGGTAAAAATGCATGGTTTGGTTTTTCTACACTGTTTTCTAGTCCAATGTAGCCATCCCTGTATGTGTCTCATCATAAAGGAATGCTTCACTATTCCTAGGTCAGCATTAAGTAAGGAAAGGAAACAAATGCGTAGCAACACTTTTAGTCAACACAAATGCAGTCTTTTCTTCACAAAACAGAAGATACAGAGGAAATAGGGTTGAGTGAATGGATTCCCAGTCACTTGAAAAAGGATTTTTTGTTCACTTCAGTAACTGTGCCAGTGCCAGGGGCTGTAAATTGAAAAAGTCTGTATATGTCCGTGAATAAAAATGTTTCCAGGGTAGACTGTGAGGTGGGGCTGCCCAAACATCCCCTCTTGTTTAAGACTGTGAAAAAAATGGCAAGATAGCCTTTAATTTGATTATAGTGTGTTTTGCCATCTAGATCCAAAACAGTGAAGGAATGAGGCACAGGTACAGTCCTATGGGAGTCAATATACCTACACTTATAATTAAGCATAAGTTCAAGAATTTTTCTGGATAAAGTTGCCTCTTTAAAATTACTGATTTATTAAATTATTCACCACCCTCAGTGACAGAACTTCAAAGCTTTTCTTGGGCTTGTCCATAAAGGATGGGAAAATATTAGAGTTTCTGGTACATATTCATGCTGAAGCCTTTTAGGTGATAATCTCATTCCATTGAGCAGTTAAATATTACTGTGCATGTAAAAAAAATAAATTGTAATCTTGTGAATGGATATCATATAAAAATGCCACCTTAAAGGAAGAATGCAGTGATTACCTCTAATACTTTTTGCTTGGTTGATATATGTGTGCTTAGAAAAAACAAAATGTAGCAAAAAAAGTAGTAACTGTCCTACAAAAAGATGCAAGCAATTACATACTGCTCAGTTTATATCTCAGGTCCTTCAGGTTTTTAATTTAGGAATCTGTTTATGAATTTGTAAATAAGGTATATAATCCTATGTTTTAGAAGTTTGTGTGGAAGTTCTCATTCAGCAGTGCTTCACAAATCTCATGAATTTTACTGCTGAGATTCAACAACAATTCTTACCGAGAGTTTGCACTGGAAAAATTATCCCTTTTAATTTTTTTTTTTTTCCCCCAGAGACCTTACTTTTTTTATAGAGGGCAATAGCAAGTAAATATTCTTGCACCATCTTGGGATATTAAGTCATTTTAATGTACAAAAGGACCCTGGAAAATAATACATGAGTCACACATTATTTTCTGCAGCATTTGAAAAGACCTTATCAATGTTTTGTTACCCATGCATGTGTGGCCACAGCTCATGCAAGAGAACTTCTGAAGTCTTGTGGATTCCTAACCTGGGATGTTTTAGTGGTCAGAGCTACTAAAATCCATAATGCCTCATCTCTCTTTTTTTTTTTTTTTTTTTTTTCCAAAAAGCCAATGTATTTTTGTAATTGCAAACAGGAAATGGATAATGTTATTCAATGAAGTCAGGAGCTTTTTGCAGAGGAGTAAAAACTGTTGAGATGTTAATTTTGAATGGGGATAGTTATAATTGCACCTATTTTGCAAAATACAAGTTCACTGTTTTATCTCCACAGTGGTGGTGACATTATCTTGTTATGGTGAGCCCTGCTTTTGGGCTGTGTGCTAATTTAGCAGTAGTAAGGAGCTGGGGTTGAAATGCCCATGTTTTGGATAGCTGATAAAATAGCTCTTTCCTGAAGCTAAACCTCCTAACTCTTCAAAAATCCAAATTGACTGTTTGCCTCACAACTTGTTGAACAGCAAAGAGCCCCTTGGTGGTGGTATTTTAAAACAGTTCTATTTATTGTTAGCAAGTTATATATAAATATAATAGGGATTGCACAAATATTTAAACTGCTATGGCTATAGCCTATGTAAACCTTAACTCAAAATCCCATTATTGCTTTATGAGAATGGACAAGTGATACAGAAAAGTGGTACAGCTAGAGGAAGAACTTATGCTGTTCATAAATTTCACATAAGGGAACTTCACCTGAGATGAAAATTGGGATCCTCTTTAATCCACCTTAAGCAAAACATCTAGCATGTAACAGGGTTAGATTTTTACATCTCATAAACCTGGCACATAAATGCAAATATGACTGTGAACAACACTGATTTAATTTTGAATATTGCTCCCAGTGTCTAAATAATTTCTAGTTTATTCATCCTCACTACAACTGCTATTGTCCACTCTGCCCATAGAAAATGAGTTCAAAATGTGAACAATTATAAACCCAAGATTTTTAGGGTTATATTTGCAGCAGCAAGTTTCCATCTTCACCTCTACTGGGTAGACAACACCCAAAGCTTTCTGAAAGCTTACAGATCTTTTCACAGCAAAGAAGGTAGTTAGCAGTGGGATTAAAAATTATTGGGATAGTATCAAGTTTATTTGAATTTTCATTTTCCCCTTTAATCTACACCACATTTACACCACATTTACACCACATTTTTGGGTTGTTTGTTTTCTTTAAAAGAGCCGAGCAGCTATTAGTTGCCATAAAGTTGTTTATTGTAAAGGCACATCAGTCTTGAAAGGCAAAGGGTCAAAAGCTTTAAAGTCCATGCTAAAAGTTTTTGGCAAAGAGTCCTAAACAGAAGTAAAGTCCCAGTTAGAAGTGGAAGCTGCTCCTGTTGAGGCCCTGGGAGTGCTGATGTTGCTGTTGCAGCTCCTATCTTCTTCGGGTGATGATGATGGTGGTGAGAAGAAAAGCAAGAGAGCACGAGAGTCTCTTCCCAGTGCATAGATTCTTATACACAAATTACCCCAAAAACTAAAAACATGAACCCCACAAATTACCCAATAAGCTAAAAATATGGACCCAAACCATTTCTTCTTAACCTATTAGAATTCTAGTTTCTAGGCACACCAGGTTACACATGAACTACCTTATTCTATATAAAAAATGTAAACAATATTCTTACTATAGTTTTATTATGTCTAAAACTAGGTTTCTGCACCCTCCATGGAAACTTGTCTTCAACACTAGTATCTAGGACTATGTTTTTCAGCCTTCTCTAGAACTTCTACACTGGTACCTAAGACCTTCACTCTCTAAAGCACTTAAAACATATTCTTAGTTACTTAAATTTACTTAGTTACTTACTTATTCTAAAACTTAAACTTACATGTCTGCTTTATGTGTGAATGGCTTAATATACTTCAATCCATCCCAAGGTTTTAATTCAATCCCTGCACCCTGATTTCTCTCTGAAGAATTCAGAGAGACCTTTGATTTACAGACTCCAACAGCACATATCATATTTACATAAAACAAGCATACATTCTTTTTCTTTCTACATGGTTTGAATCAAACACAGACTCATTGCAAATTTCAGTGCCTATAAATAACTAACACATTTGCAGTAGCTAGAAGAAAGTAAGTATTGTATGTCAACAGGCTAAAACAAAGTACATCAATCCAGGGTTGTAGCATATTTTACTATGATATTGTGGATCTTTAGATGTGACAGGTGACAAAATGGATAGTGATACTCATATAATCATGAGAACTGTTTTCAAAAGTATATTATAACTGGTATTCTCACACATATCAAAACGTAGATTTCTAGAACTGAACTATATGCAAGATATATTGCTATGAGACATGAGGAAAAGGCAGTATTTTCTTTGTCCCAATGACCTATAAAAAGCTTCTCTGCACATGCTGCCTGAATCAATATTTTATACCTTGAAATAAATGCATACTGTAGCTTATAAATATAAGACAACAGAATAAATGCACTGATATGTGCTGAAGCCTTTAGCATTATTCTTTGCTGCTGGTGCATCCTGCAGAGACACGTGTATTTGTGTAAACACACACAGATTTTCACACATACAGCTGGTACACACATGATAATTCATTTCAACGCAGTTGTGACAAATATAAAGAAATATTACTGTACTTCATAAGAAAGTTGATTTTTTAGAAATAATTGTTAATTTGGTGATTCTTGAAAGAGCATGAATGTTGTAAGGAAAGATAACTGTGAAGAGCTTTTCACTTATTTGTATTGGGGGCTGGTTTTTCCTTTCTTCTTTGCTTGTGGAATTTTTTCCTGTTGAGACGGGGTGGGGTGGGTGGGTGGATAGGGCAACCTCTCTGGTTTTTTTGGGAGTTTCTCTTGGACCAGAGGGAGGGGACACTGTGAGATTAGAAGCAGATAAAAGGAGGGGGAGGGCAGTTGCTTGCTCTCCTTCTCCTCTTGGCTCCAGAGGAGAAGGTCGCTGCTCCCACTGCATCCCAAAGCCAGGAGCTGCCTCTTCTCCTGCTGTTGCACCCAGCACCCCTGCTAGGACATCCTCCCTCTTTCAGCTTGCTTTTTCCAAGTGTCCTGCCTCTCCTCCTCCCTTCCCATCTGGGACACAGCCACCAGCACCCCAGCACCCCTGCAAATGTGCAGGGATCATTGCACCTGCCCTGCCCACAGGGAACCTGCCAGTGCTCACTGCCAGCTGGAATGGGAACTGCACCACAGGGAAAAAGTGCCCTCAACCAAAAGACCTGTTACTGGGTTCCTGTTCTGTTTGTTGTTAATGTCATAGCTGTTGTTTGGCTTGCCTTGTTATATATATGTGTATATATATATGTGTGTGTGTGTGTGTGTATACATATATATATATATATGTATATGTGTGTGTATATATATATATATGTGTGTGTGTGTATATATACATATATATATATATGTATATGTATGTGTGTGTGTGTATATATATATATATATATATATATGCACACACTACTAGAGAACTGTTATTCCTATCCCCATATCTTTGCCTGAGACCCCCCGTAATTTCAAAAATTATACTAATTTGGAGGAAGAGTGTTTATTTTCTCCATTTCAAGGGAGGGCCCTTCTTTCCCTAGCAGTCACCTGTCTTTCAAACCAGGACAATGTGCTACAATACTTTTTGAGAGAAGACAAGTAAGTTTTATAGAGTGCAGTTATGTAGACTAAAATGGTATTTTGTGGTGGACCAAGAAGTTAGAATAATATTTTATGCACAGCATCTGTTTACCAAGTGAAAAGGCATCCTTGCTTCTGCCATTGAAGTTACTTCCTTTTGCGTAACAGTTTCTGCAAATTTTTCAGCAAGTCTGTAGAACAGTCCAAGAACACTTAATTATCAGCACTTAATGATTGTCTTCATTGCTGGCAACAAGAGCAGAGTCAGTGCAAGGGTTTTGCTCTCCTACTCTACCCTTGCTACTTTTCATACTAGTATAACCTACCTTCATACTGCCTACCCAACCATTGCATTAAGTCTTCCTCCTGGGCAGTGGCTGATTCTCACAGAACATGAAATTATCCCTACTTTCATTGTCTCAGCTTCCCTTCTTTTCCAGGTACTGACACGGTCACTCTTGTATTCAGATCAGCTTTCTCGTTTGAATCAGATGTGGAAACAAACACTCAGTTAGACTGTTTCAGGAATTAATTATTAAAATTTTTTATGAAGAATGATGCACTACAGAACACAATGGTCTGTAATACAGAATATCAGTTATTGTTTTACAAGCATCACAAGTGTAAATACATTTTAAATATTGATTGATATCAGAAGGAAATTTAAAAAGTTGTGCAGCTTCTAATTGTATCAAATCTATTTATGATTTCCAAGAGACTTCTGCTTTTGAAAAGAGGAAACTGACAAGAATTTGCCTTGCCTGTGTGTGACTAATTTAATATGATGGCTTCGTCATTAGGCAAAATGATCTCTATGCCATAACAAGATCCTAATGCATCTGAATTAAGAGTGGACTTCTGGAGTTCAAATACCACATTAAATATTAATGAAAAGTTAAGGATTGGCCTTTTGGAGCTTCTTTAACCCTTCAGATATTTCCAGTTGTGTCTTCTAGACAAATTTCACAATGCAGTTTAGCTGTTGCTTCCTTTGAATATGTTTATCTTTTAATAGAATTTGTCTGCTTAAAATGAAACATGTCTCCTTTTTAAATCATAGGTGAATAAGAAAAGAACCATGAATGGTTCTCCATTTCTTCACTTTTCCAAATTATCTTCCCTTTACAATAAGCAGCCAGAGCAACTGAACAAGAATGTAATTGTAACTTGAAACAAATTGTGCAAAATTTAGCTCTCTCAGATTTCACTTCCATTAGAGTCAGTGAGAATTTATGTCCATTTCTGCAAGGTTCAAAGAGTAATACTGTGGGCATATAATTGCTTGAGAATGAGAACAAATGAGGGTGTTTCTTATAGTACTATTACATGCAGCTCTAACAAGTATTAGAACCCCAAGCCCTGATAGAATCACAAGCTTGTTTGTCAATGAAATGGATGGTAAAGATATTTTTGTTTATACAGTTCTGAAGAAAAGGATTTATTTACACAAGCCATGGGTACTATATCCTCTAAAACTGCATCCTAGCTACAAATATGCACATCTACTCAGTATTTTGCCATAGAGGCCAAAATTACATTAAAAGGAATGAAAGAATGCTAAACTTGCAAATTCAAATATTTAAAATTTATTTCATGCCAGAATTTAATTCAGATTGCCCAGGTAATCTTGTTTCTGATAACTTGTGATGATAGATTTAATCACAGTGTTATGTCCACAGGTGACCCCTCCTGTGGTTTCTCAGGAATCTTTGTTTCTGAAGATGCAAGAATTCAATTTTTGTTTCCAGAGGTGCAAGAACCCTCTGCCTTCTGCTTGGGGAGAGTTTCTTCAGTCAAGGATTAGATTCAGTCAAGGCACCTGGACCAGGGTGCCATACACACTCAGGGACATCCCATCACAGCTAGTCCATATAGTCCTCATGCCCATCTTCATCCTCCCTCTCAGTCTCTTGTTGTTTGTATGTTTTGCTGTTTTATTGTATGCTCTATGTGGGGTGGTTTGGTATTAAAAAAATTTTAGTTATCCATCTTCTCATTTTTTGAACAGAGCAATATGCAGATCCTTCTTTTTAGAATCACTTCATCTGTGGACACCTGACAGAGTCACTTCTTCCTCCTTGCCCACGCACTGTTTTCCTGGGACATTGGGCATTGTGCCTTTACATGTTCTGGGTTATTTCAGTCTCCCTTCTTCTCTCAGCTAAGCACCTTCTTGTGAAGGTACTTGGGGAGTCCAGCATGCTGAGACCCTTAGGTGGTTTGGAGAGGCAGAAGAGAGCCTCTGCATTGCATGCCCCCTACCTAATCCAGGAATCATCTAATGAACAAAACCTTCTCTGTGTGCATTAGTAACAACTGTTTTGTGAGGAAGTACTTTTCATACACTTCTTAAAGGAAACTCCAGCTCATTCAAGTTTACCTGTCTAATCTTCTCCAAACTTTTTGCCTCACTGAATTAATGAAATGGATGGTACTCAATGGATGGGTGACTAGTCCATTTTTTTTTTTTAGTTTTTCTCATACCATTATTTGTCTTAGCCCTTGTTTATTCTGAGGGATAGATAACCTGTGCTAACTACTACAAAGTTACTAATTTGTTAATGTTGTCTCAAGCATTTTTTTGAGTAGTTTCTGAGTAAATCTGAATGATAGCAAGAAATGCATTTTTGTAATATACACTAAAATGAAACTCATTAAGATTATATGTGCCATACAAAAATTAACTTCCTCTATAATTTCTAGGTAACTGTAGTCAGACTCTTTGTAGAGTAGCTGGATGCACATCCTCATCAGAATAAAATATTCATCTATAATAGAGCATATTGTTGCAGATAAAGCATTCAAAGAATTTAGCTGTCAACTTGCCAGACCTGTACTGAACTCATACTATATATAATTTTTATCATTTCTATTATTCTAAAAATATTTTTAAAGTTCTCTTAATTAAAAAAAAAACAAAAACATATATAGGCATTCATCAGCCTATATGCTCATACCTGATATCTGCCAAAATTCAAGTCACCCTTCTTGCAAAGGTTTGTGCATATGCTTTAACATTGCATGATTAAACCCATAAATATTTTGAGTCTGCATTCTTAGCAACAACCAAGTCATTTAAAAAATCCAGTTAAAATAAATTGAATTAATCAAAATTTAAACGCATCTTTAGTGTTTGCCAGAATGAACAATGGACAAGTATCTTTCCTGGGCTTTCTTGCATGAGCCAGAAAAATTGGTGCTCTGTCCAGAGGACTAAATAAATCTTATACTTCATTTGTTTAACAAAGTACATGCCATTAGCAATTTTATATGTGTATTACTTAATCTTTTTATGATTCCGTGAGCAAATAGCTTGCTAAGTAAGAGGGAAAGCACACAGAATCAGGTACCAGGTAGCTCTTGTCAAATATTGACTTTTTAATTATGAAAACTAAATCTTTACATTCTCTCAGGAGAGCAAACAGGGAGGCTAAATCCCAGTTTAAGGAACAGTAAGGGATGAACTAATTTAATGGAATTTTTCCCTAGAGTATGTTATTTCTATGCTTTGGCCAGACACATCATTCATAAAGATCTGACTCCAAAATTGCTCAGCCTTTGCTGAGGGTACAAGCAGACACTTCTCACGTGGCATTTGAGAGGACAAGTACAAACTCTGGTCTGGAGACCACAAGTACTCCAAAATCTACAGAATGGGAGATATTTCCATCAGTGCCTTCAAAAGGAGCACATCTTCTACCTTTAGGCTGTCCTCTACTGCACATCTGTGGGATGCTTCCCCTGCCTTCCCACTCTGTCCCTGGGGGATTACATATTACTTGTTGGGCTGTAAATAAAGGTACTGGAGTTATTTTGGGGGGAAATAGATGTACTAACTGCAGTGCTTCCAAATGAAGGAAACAATGAGGACAAAGCAAATTTGTTCAGAAACTGTGTGACTTCTCTGCTTACAGAATTAAGTTTCATTTATTACATGTAAGTAATTCAAGATCTATGAACTTTCCACTCTGTTCCTTTTGTGTTTTTCTCATCTTCAAATCTCATAATTTAATACATGATTCTTTTCATTACACAGACCACATTCTGCAAGAAAAAAAGTTTTCATGTACAAACATCATTTTTATTCAAGTCAGTTGCTTGTGATAATCTATGGGCAATATTCATCAGATGGTGATTTCATCCATTATCTATTTCTGTCTATGGCAGGCACTGAAACACATGAAAAGTATGCAAAATTTGTTTTGAATGATTGACTCTAAAAGGGGGAGTGTGTGTGGGAATTGCTAAGAACAGACATGATTTTAGTCATGGCTTTCACTGAAATGTATCTGTTCAAATTCTCTAGGCCTGATCTGTTCCTAGTTGTTAGTGATTTTTTTTCGCTATTGACTTGAATTCAACAGAGATAATTTCATTAAGACGTTTTGATTTTTCCTTGAATTATTTAAATATTCTTGATGTGAGAACATGCTGAAAATAAAACCCAGAAAAAAAGAATCAAAACCCCAACAAATTGTGAGAAATTAAAAAATCATAAAAGAGAAGTTTTAAATTGTTCTTTTAAAGAATAATTGTTCTATTTTTAAATTTGTACTCATGTTCCTTCAAAACATACACAACTTCATCTGCTGGCTTTTCAAAAAAGTCCTTCTATACCTTGCCTTTTTTTGGATAGCATCGATCAGCCTTTTCCATGGATCATTCCTCAAACTCTGAGGAATGTAAACAGAGTTAATAAAATCCATACCTTATGTCATTTAATGTGATGCTTAGGTCTGAAAGGTCTGTTCTTCTACCAGAGCTACAACACTATCTTTGGCCTATTTTGTAACTTTTTAGTCTTCCCCCAGGACAGATATTCCTACCACCAGCAGTCTCCAGTGTGTAAGTGTCACCATTGACAGAAAAGTCTCTTGCCAGGACTTCTAGTTCTTGGAAGTGGCTGGCATGTCACTAGCTGTGTGTTGGCCACCACTTTGGAGCTGCTGATATGTGGCTGCAAACAGTGTGATGACAGGCTATGAGTTTTCTAGGCATGGCAACACAAGTGCTAAACCTTAATTAAGCCATATAGGGGTTAATATTGGACTGCTTTCATGTAACCAAAGCATCGTGTACTTCACTGTATGTAGGATTTTTATATAGTGCAGCACTGCCCACAGCTCTTTGAGTCATGTTAGCTCTAAAATCTGTTGCAAATTCAAATGAATTAAGCTTTCTAAGATTTTCATTAACTGAGAAGGGACAATGAGTGAAAGAATTAAGCAATCAAAATCAGTAAGGATACAAAAGAGGAGTTGCAAAGGGTGAAGACTCAGAAGTGTCATAGCAGAGTGGTGAAAAGCTGAACAGTCTTTTATCTAAAAAGAGGTAAAAAATGTTTGGGATTTGAAACTGAAATGACTGATGCCTTCAGTTCCAGCATAAAGCCACGCTATCTATCCAGCCATCTTTCAGTGGCTGCTTAGGAGTACAAAACCTAACATTAGAACATTAGAACAAACCTAACATTTTGGGACATTATTTTCTCACTTTGTCTGCAATCACCTTCTTTCATGTCTTGCATGTATCATATGCTTGTAAAAAACACCATTCTATTACTGGTGTCTCAAGACATTAGAGTCATGGTATAAACATAGAGATTTGTTGATATTAGGGAACACAATAGTAGATGGAATCTCCTCAATCACCAGTCCCAGTTCCCTCTTGTCATAAGTAAACAAACCATATAATCACTTTCATCAATTGATCTAGCTACAGCAGGCACTAATTAAATTTTCAGTTCTTATTAAATTCAGCATGAGTGGAGAAGAATGTAGTTAAATACTTCAGATAAAATTGTTAATCTTGACATTTAAATATTCATCATTAAGTTACAGAGTTAGCAGCCTATTCATAGAAGGGAACTCAGGTTCTCTCTACACAGCTGTTGGTGGTGAAGGTAATTTCTTCTCTTTACTTTCTATTTGGGTTTGAAAGGATCTTCTTTTAGTCATAAATCCTGGAAACACAGATGTTTAAAAATGAAATTTTAATTCTTTATCATTGTTGGCAGGTGAGTGATTTAAATAACCAGTGCATGGTACACATGCTTCATTTATAATTCAGTAAAACAACCTGTGCCTGTAGAATTTTAGTCATGAGGCAAAATAACTGTTTAGAAATTTGCACATGGAGTATGAAAGTAAGAAAGGAAGGAAGAAATTTTCCTCAGTGATTAAAAACTATTGCTTTATTGCTTGTTCTTTTTAGTGACAGACTAATCTTGGTCATTATTAGCACATTCTTTTCCTTGATGTGTATATGAGATTTTCTGCACTTGTTTTTACATTTGAACTAGAATTATTAGTTATTTGAATTCTTGATGTTTAATGGTAAATATATTTAAAATAAGGGTTCAATTAAGGTCACTGTATGTAATCTGAATAAATAACCTCCAGTTATAGCTTAAATGGTTTACAGACTGTGAAGTCCATTGCTGTGTGGGGGTATATATTAATATACTGTAGCTCTAGGGACACCTTCACACTTCAGATGGAAGTGTCTGCAGCATAATCTAGAGATTACCAAATTTTCAAGTTACTGTGAGGTAATACTAGAGGTCTAATTGCAGCAATACTGTGCAAGCTAACCTACCTTTCTTTCCCTTGGCTGTAGTACACATTTGCTGGGAGAAAACTTTGGCTTCTTTTTTGTCCAGCAATGTGGAGAAGTGAATTAAATAACCAGATATATACTGGTTATATATATACTTATAATGATTAAGAAAAAAATTTGTAGGCCTACTGAAAATTAATTTGTTTCACCCCATGAGCACTCCAGGGTATTGCTGAATTACTCCTCACCGGTTCCAGATCTCAGGACTTAGTTGACAAGGTGACATATGTCACATTAACTAGCCTGTAAGATGCCTTGCTTCAAGGATTAATGAACAATGCAAATCAGTTTTCTATAGGGATGTCCATCATTAAAATCCAGAATTCTGGAATAAAATACCACATTAAAATGCAATATTGTTACAGTTCTGGCCCCATATTATAAACTTGAAAGTAGGTGTCATCTCCCTATGGATTCTACAAGTGACAGAATCCTATAAAATACTTACTGAAAATTAAATGAATGATTGCTGTAGAGGCTTTAGTAGCATAAATGAAATTGTTATATCATTAGCTTTTTATCAGCTCTTTTCTAAAATTTAATAAAACTTGTCTTATTTGTCTATACATGGCTTATTTAACATGAAACTAATTTAATTTCATATCCTATGTGTAACTGTAGCTGCTCTAAAACCAGTAGAGAATGTCCCTATGGTTATTTGAAAAAGTCCAGTCAACAAGAGCTCAGCATATTTTAATAGGGCTGTCAGATAAATCTCTCTATGGAAGTTGCCATGCTCAAGAAATTCAATAGAGCACAGCTTGGTAGCATACACCACATGGAGTCTTCCCAAGGATTAAGGCCATGTTTAGTTAGAATGCAAAGTTAGTTTTAAAAAATATGCAAAAAGTGATTATTTGAAAAACCTAGTACAAGATCAAGAAGAATCGAACTATATTGTTCTACAAGTAGATTTGGTTTCTTTCAAGTAAGTGTCTTGTATTGCTTATACATGAACATGGGATCATGAGAAAGATTAAAATAAATCAGTATTTTGTGAGCATCGTTGCATTTATTTTAATGCTTTTAAATGTGCATTTTAATATGGAGCTGAAACACTGCTGTTTTAGATTTTGTTTTTAAACACAAAGGTGTGCCTTAACATTGGACTCACACACTGCATATAGAGGGGAAGCTAGTGCAATTGCAAAATAAGACAACTCTGTATGCAAGTAGATCACAAACAATCCCAAAATTTACACCCTCATGCAAAACCTTGCCTATTTGGCAGATATGCCCTTGTGACACAAGGAATTTATTTCTGCTGTTTGTACAAGCAGATGTTTAGCCACATGTAGATCTGTCCCAGCCACATAGAATTGATAGTGTTGGCTTGTTCTGAGGATAGGAATCTATGAGAACACACTCATTTCTAAATGCCATAATGTACACTGTACCTGCTGCTGTGGAGAGTACTGACAGGCAATGTACACTATAAAAAAGTGCACATCATTTGCAGTGCAACAACCATGCCTTTGAAGAACGGGGTTTTTAAAATTTAAATTATCTGTAGCAGTAGTACCACTTTGGAGAATGATGTGTCAACAATACAGAACTGGGCTTAAAGGGACCAGATTGCTGATTAATTACCTTGTCTACAACATTCATAGGCATACATTCTACATAGTTCTGGTTTACTGACCACAGAGTTGAAAAAATGCTAATTTTATTGATTGCAGTTGTACTGAGATTGCTACAAATGCAACTAAACTAATAGTTTTGGATAATATGATAATTTCAGCCCAGGCTACAGCAGTATTTGGGTATTTTTTTTTCTGAGTTTGTGTAGTCTAACACTTGAAATCTCCCAATTTCTGTGAGTCCCTTGTTGGTCAACAAGAACTGGGAATTTTGTGTGGGCTATGGTTTGTTGTCCAGGCCAGAGAACATTTGCTGAGAAGAATCCTGGTCCCAGGCATCCTGGTGCAGGGATGGTTATTGTACATTTATAGGTCTCACTGGTGTTACAGGAGAAGAACTAGTCTGGTTTGCATTTTTCTATCACACAGAATAAAATAAAAATCATGGTAAACTTATGGCTTTTAAATATGGAATTACAAGGGACACTGCTAGATCTCTGTCACTTGATATTTACTTTTTCAGAAATGAAAGCTCAGTTGGTAGGAAACTGGAAGTTTTTCCTGTGTTCATCCAGTACTTTTTGCTTTTTCCTAGGAAAAATGCATCTGTTCCTCCAGATTATAAATGCAATAATGATATTTTTATGTACTAGATTTCCTATCAAAATAATACTGTAACACCTACTCTGGTGTACAGTTATCTGTACTGTGGATATAGAGAGTGGAAAGGATTCTTTATATTCATGAATATATAGCCACACATAATTAGAGAGATACATATAAATAAGTATGTAAAATGTATATACACTTACTCATGTTTTCATGAAGGCAAAAGTCACTGAAAAAAAGACTGCACAATAATAGAGACTAGACTCTAAGCTGTTATGAAACCTACAAACTGGCAGATTAAATGAGAGCTCTTGAAGTTACTCACACAGGATCTAATTCTGAAATTCAATTCTGTACATTCAGATATGGAGAAGAGGAGGGGAGAGGCTGCAGTATTTGTTTATTGAGACCATCCATTTTGTCATCTCTGCCTGCAGCCCATGGTAGAGTAGTTTCAACTCTCTGCTTCTGAAACACAGACCAAACACTGCTGGCAGCATTCATCCTTTCCCTTTCAAAAATTTCACAGGTTCAGAGTCACAGTAGGATTTATTACTTCAGCAAAATTATGGTGCTGTTAGTGCCTTGGAGTGGCTACCTAGAACAGAAGCTAGACAAGATTAAAAGAATAAAATCAGGTATTTATTAAAGGCCTTCAATAGGTACAGCTTGGGCAGTCAAAAGCCTCAGAGAGGGGCTACACCCAAAAAAGGACGGTGACCACAAGTTTTTCAGACAATTATAAGCTTGGTCTATTTACATATCAGGGGTTAATCCTCCAATTACAGCTTCAGGTAATGAAGTCATATACCCCCAGTTTGCTCTTGCCTTCTGGCTCACTTTTGCTTCTACTTTTTGGTGCCTGAGACACTAAGGTGTTCTTGAGTTTCAGGCCCAGAGAGGAATTGTTTAATATGAATAAAATGGGAAAACAGTAACTAACAGGCTATGGGGCTCTAGGCTTATACACTAAAGAAGTACAGGATCTGAAAAATATCAAAGCTAAAATCCTAAGACATCACTGTTACTTTTTCCTTCCAAGTTTGTTTGCAACTATTAAGCCAAGAGGTCTACAGACTCAAAAGATGTAAATAAATGTGTAAAATACATTTGCTCAACTAGTTTCTCAATAGTAAATGAGTGAGTCAGCAATGAAGAGAGAAAAACAGAGAAAAACTGTTATTTTAGTGGATGAAAGTTAAACAAAGCCTGTTTTGATAATCTTTTACTTACAATCAGAATTCAAAACACCTTTTTTTTTTTTTCATCCCAGTTATCTCTGAACCATAAAGAAACCAACCAACCACACCAATCTTCTAGGCTTAGTGGTTTCATATCTTGATTTCAAGTTAATTTTTGCTACCAAGGGCAAGGCTTGGTGTGATGACTTCAAAATTTCTGAGGACCTCCTAGTAATCCACACACCTTCTAGAAACTCAACAAATAAGAAAGTGGGGCTCAGAAGCATTGTTCCTTTTCAGGCATTTCACTCTTGAATGGAGGGCTACATAGCCCCAAAAAATATTTGAATAAATTAGAGCTTTTCTGCCAAAGTTCCCCACATCCAAAACCCCCTTACTGAAATTGGCCTCCTTTATTACACAGACTCTATTCTGAGTAGTTGTGCATGACAAGGAAATTTTCCACTGAGTATTTAAATACTGGTGTCTGAGATCAGGAACTCAGCTGGGCACCAAGACCTCAGCTCTGCCTGAGAAATGCAGTTTGACAATATACAATCTTCCTCCAGGTAGATGTTTGCTAGGATCCCAAACCCCAGTCTCTGGTACTCATGGGTGGCTGTAACAGAGAGTATCTTCTCAGAAGACTAAAATAATAAACATTTTTCAAGTAAGCATGGGGGAAATTAGAAAAGTAATTCTTGCCTACTTGTGTCCAACTCTACCCAACAGTTTCTGTAAAGAGTCAGAGGACTAAAAATTTGTAAAATATATTTTTATGGCAGAATAAATATGTTTTGTGGATTGGAATTTTCTGTCTCT
This sequence comes from Muscicapa striata striata, assembly GCA_030060385.1. Taxonomy (NCBI): domain Eukaryota; kingdom Metazoa; phylum Chordata; class Aves; order Passeriformes; family Muscicapidae; genus Muscicapa; species Muscicapa striata. The sequence continues at coordinate 1,817,186 of JAREIS010000206.1, forward strand.
GGTGGGATGGGAACCTTGTGCTATTCTTCCTTAACATGGTCAGAATGTTTCCTGTTTTTGCAGATCATCCAAAGATTTTCTGTGTCACACTTAACATGTTTTCCAAGTCAAGTTGGCAAAAGGGTATTTTAAGCAAAGTGCAAAGCCACAGTAGGATGTACTATATAGTGCCATCTGCTGAAAAGTGAACATAAGAATAGAACTTCGTGCATTTTATATTAATGCAGAAAAGAATCTAGAGTTGGTATGTGGATATATCCCATTCATCCTCATTTAGATCCACTATCTCAATTTACATGATGAACGTGAACAGGCAATTCTGGAGATGATGGCATTGTGAATGATAGTGTGAATGATTCCCAAGGAAGATACTTGAACACATATGGAACATATTTGCATCACCAAGACTCTACACAAACTGTTTAAGGGATTTTTGCTCCCATCCTAGAGAGCAATCCTCATTTCAGACCCAGATATGATGTGAAAAGGACATAGGTAAATATAATTTCCTGTTTAATATTTTTCCTCCACAAAAGCCATTGTGTAACCATCACATCAAATCTGTTTCTAGTTTTCTATTTCAATCTAAGACTCAAGACCCTTGAGATAGGGACTTTGAGGGCTGTTTTTGTCATTCATTTTTCATTTTTCTTACTTTGTTTTTAGAAAATCACTGGAAGATTTCAATGCTATCTGCTTTGCTGTGTTAATTGACTAAAATGTTGTCCTAATAACTCTGAAATGGTATATAAAACAGAAAACCTGGAATAATAATTTGCCTTACTACACTGACTTTGTTATTAAGGAAAAGGCTGTATTTTATTGAATAGGACAAAAGTTTAAATTTAAAACTTTTTCAGAAAAGTCTTGCCTGCACAGGAAAGTGCTCTCAAGTAAGAATTTAAGCAAATACATATGGAATATAAACCCATGTTTAGACTCTTAGTTTGGTGAAAAATTTGCTCTTGAAGGTTTTGGTTTGTGTTCTCTGAGATGGCTTAAGCTACATCATACAATCAGTTCATAAGCAAGTGAGTCTCTCCTTGTGCAGACAAACTATTAGGAATGTGAAGCATGTCTAAAATTTTTTATTATCCTTATTTTCATTATCCTCAATTTTAATTTTCCTGCATTAGAGTTAATTCAATAATTTTCCAAATACAGATTTGTGAATCTATTGGATGAAACTATTCAAAGATTAATATATCTGACATCATATATCACACAGAACTAGGTATCTGGAAATAACTATTGCATTGTTTTTTTTGAAGTTATCCCAGATAAGTTATCTAAAAGTCATAGATCTGAGACAGTATAGGCAACTGGCAAGCAGATGCCTCAGTTCACTTTAAGTTTATATCTTGCAGTGTATTTAGAATATTTGTAATATTTGTGCCTATTATATATTCCATCCATTTGATTTTCTGTTTGCTTAATACTGGCTTGTAGATAATTCCAAGAGGGGCAGCACAGCCCAATGGTGGACTAGAAACTGAGCAATAACTTAATATAACAACAACTAAGTATAGCTTCATTCACTAAGGTCTAATGGAGCAATTCCAGTGCTACTTCTCTCCAGTTTATTGCTCATCCCATAGGGTGCTACTGTGTGGACTGCCTTCAGAGGGATGTGGTTACAATTTGTATCCTTGAGTGGACCACAGGAATGCTGAAACAAAAGAATTTTAAGTGGATGAAAACCACTTTTCTTATTAGGGAGAGACTCAAAGACTATGGTGATAGGTGCCTAAACAGGAGAAAGCCAGACCTCTCCAGTCCTTGTGCATGGACTATCCGCCCTACTTAAAATTATTTCTTGTTGTGTACTCTGCTTCCCCTTAAACACTGTGTGAATCAGCACACAGTGTATGACTATGGGCAATGAAAAAAACACAGCTGAAGTCCAAAGAATAAATTTATCTCATCACCTTGCTGACTGGAGGATCCTGAAACAGCACTGGGCTGCAGAGAGACACAAAACAAGGACATAGGCACCATCAGGCTCAGTCCAATCCTAGACAGGGCTCAAGGCCTGTTGTTGGCACCTGTTTATCAAAGTTTACCATCACATTGTGATTTTCCTCTGTGCTTTTCTGATCTTTGCTTTGATCTCTATTTAAAGCAGGAAGCTCAAGCCTGTCTGTAAGAATGCCACCAAGTCTCTGTGAACACCTATATTACCTGTACATAGGAATTCTACTTCTCAAAGCAGACAGAGGATAAACAGCAGTAGGCATAATATATGATTTCCCACACTATTATTCTCCAGGCCTTGGTATTCTCAGCTGCAAGGTTGCTTGAGCATTCCTAACACCCTCCTTGCCATTCTTCCACTTTTAACTCTTTACTCCTAACAAACATACTCAGTATTTGGTTTTGGAAAACCTGTTTTTAGTGACTGCATGTAGAGACTGGTCCAACTGGTAATAGGTCTTGCAAGTTATTTGCATCAAGTTAGAACTGGACTGGACTTTTTTCACCATTCGCTGAAAAAAAAAAAAAAAAAAGTATTCTGGGTTAAGGACAGTTTGGGTCAGAACCTATTGCTCCACAAAAAGTTGTAGAGTCTGGACAAACTCTACAGAAAAATAGAGGAAGGAAATATCCATTTTGTTTGACTTTTTTTTTTTTTTTTTTTTTTTTTAACATAGTGAGTAATTATTTTCCATCTTGCTATTTTGTTTCTCTACTCTGATTTCAGTTTTGCATCTAATTATTTCTAAGTTTTGCGACACTTCACTGTGCTAGGTCTAAAACTGAATTTCTGCGTCATATTATATATTGCTTAAAATGACCCAGACAAAAGCCCAAAGTCATAATCTCAAATTTCTTCATAAATGTCATCCCCTGAATCTTCCTTGTTGCTGGGAAAAAACTGGACAAAACAGTTGTGCACAGTACCTCTGAAAGTGAAAAGAGATTGGGTAAATTATTGCTGCCTTTTCCCTGTAAGGATGAAGGACATACAAAAAACACGTGTAGGAAGATGCATTGAGAGAGAGGAGGACATTTTTTTTACACATCAAACATTTTCATACATCCTAGGTGAAAAAAACCAGCCACACTAGAAACCTGGTTGAAAATACCCCACAAAACCACTTGTGAGGTATTGTTCCCTCTGCTCTGAAAAAAACGTCAGGGAGTATTTTTTCCTTCTCTCTTTCAGACTGACCATTCTTTCTTCACTTATAAAAAGAAGAAACCAGAAAATATTTTCAATTCAATATTTTATTTTTGTTTTAAAATTTAACCTCAACAGTATCTATAACATTTTGGTTTGGAGGAAAAATAAAAGGAGGAAACCTGCTTTGGAAAAGCTTTGATTTTTTCTTTTTAAAGTGACTACGTTTTCAAGGGGACTGTTTCTGAACAAGTAGATGGGATTCTTTGGTACATTACTCAGTATTTTAAACAGATATTATTATTGTAAAGGGAATTAATAGAATTATTAAGTTTGCAAAAGGCCTCAAATATTGTCAATCCTTCCCTCTGGCCCCTCTGGGCCCCATCATGGCCCATTCTGGCTATTGCACAAATTAACCCTGTTTGTTTGCACAGGACACAAAGTTCTATGCAAAGATGTATCACATAAACTGTTTGCCTGTATTTTCATTATTCATTCTAGCTGCAAACTCGTTCTTTGGCACCAGCAAGTGTTTCTCCTCACTAAAATACGTAGCAGTTGGACAAAAGTCTAGTTGGTGGGACTCATAAATATGGACAAACCTAGTGAAGACTTTTCATGCAAATTCATGACCCACATTTGGGCTGAGATCAAACTACTAAGGGGCAATGCATGACCTTGATCAGAATGTACTTTCCCAGGAGTATACTAAGGCCACAAAACTCAGATTTGTGGCTAGCCTGTAGGTTCTGAACCCTGACATGAACTCAGTGACTCAGACCTAGGCTCACTCAGGGTGGAGCAATGGTGAGCTGATAGATTAGAAAGCCTCTTCTGCAAACTCATTATATCCAGATGTACTAAACACAAATACAGTACAGCCGATGATCCAGCCTCTTGTGATTAAAGTAATATCCATCAGATTGAAGTGGAAGGCAAAACTAATGAGGAGAAAACAAAAGAGATTATGGAAAACAAAAGCAATGTGGTTTTAATTTACTTGTATACATTCCAAATTACGTGCTGCTTTCTCTGTGAAGTCAGTGTCTGACAGCTCAGAGCACTGCTGCAGTTTTGCAAAAAAACTCTGCTGTTCTCTCAAATGCAGGGCACCTTAAAACAGTATTTATTTTGTATTAGCAAAAGGTATGCCTACAAGTTTGTTGCAGTTCACTTTAGTTAGTTTTCCTATTTCTCAAGCTCCAGTACTTGGTAAATTTTTCTCAGATTCCTGCACAAAACCTGTTGCCATGCTTTGAAGTAACTTTTCTATGTTCTATGGTTAAATGTAGTCTCAACTACTTGAAGACTGCATTTCTGTAGGCAGTTTTGTAATCTTCAGGATATAACTGCCATGGGATCTGACCAAATTCATCCATGCTGTGATGAATGCAATGACCATCAAGCCTGAACCAGATAACTAAAAAATTATTTTTCTTTTTTGATTTGTAATTCACTCAAAGAAATAAAGGAAATTTTCCAACATTATGAATTCTCACAGTTTTCCTGCTACCAGGTGGTATTACAAATTCAACTGCAGAACAATCAAGTGAAAAGCAAAAAAAAAAAAGAAGTTTCAAAACAATACTCAAAACAATTCTCTAAACTTTTGATTCAGAAATCATGGAATTCATGTGAGTAAATAAATATTTAAAATTCTTAAATCCCCTTGAAGGTTTTTCTTTTATGTTTTGCTATCTCTTTTCAGGCTGTAAAACATAAAATGATATTTTAACATATATTTTAATGCTTCTCTTTAAATTTTAGGAGGAAAAAAGGTAGTTACAGAAATAAGAAGAAGGGAGAAAAATATGTTATGAAATTGAACTGTTTTGTTTAGTGGGAATATTTTTTCAGTTTTCTATTAAAATTCCTTAACTAACCAAGAGAAAACATTATTTCTTCAAGTTTACTTATAATATTATCACATTTAATGGATCCATACATTATATAGCAAAAACCAAAAAACCAACCAACGAACAACAACAACAAAACAAAATCAAACCAAACCAAAAAACCCCAAAACAACAAAAACCAACAAAACCAACCCTGAAAAAAATTAGCAAAAATAATGTCTCCTAGTATCACAAGGGTAAGAATTCTGCTGGATGCAGAGTGGTAGACCTAACAAAGGAAAAAATTAGGCCTCCTTTAAGCAGTTTCTGAATTAAATATCTGCTTTATATAAACATATTTTTATATAAACTATTTTTAATTTTCAGTTTTTCTCTTAATACTAATTTCAATTTAGCTGCTTTTTAAAGTTTAATGCTGCTTTTCTATGGCTTAAGTTTTGTGTCACTTTCACTCTGAGCTATTGTTTTGCATAAGCACAGGAAATGAGAAGTTAACAATTCCTTGTGGATGAACAGAGCTTGTTCCTGTTGCTTGGAATACTGAAATTCTTGTGTGTTGTTTGTTTCACACAGGATGAAATTTGGGAGACTCTGTATGATATCAAATCTTACACAAATCTTTACTTTAAGCCATCTTTTCTCCTTATCTAGATCACTCTTGTAATATGCATCAGTCCAGCTGTTTTCAGTATGTGGTTTTATGTTGGCCATGCCTGATAAGTCCAGATGAGGATCTGTATCTTGCAAGTAACTGATTGTGCATGCACATTCCCCTAATGCCTGCAGAGGAGTTTTTGGAGAAGGCCAACTGCAACTGGTTTTTCTGGAGTATCTTTTTATGTGCATGTCCTATTACGTGAGGAGAAGAGAATATATTGCAGAAGTGAGTCTTGTTTCTCTCTGAAAAGCTTTATCAGTGAAAAAGCTCCAGGCAGAAGAAACAAGATAACCTGTGATTGATTTTTGAGAAGAACTTTACACCATTTCCAGAATGCCATCTCAATCTTCGATGGAGGAAATTTTCCTTGGGCAGAAGATGTATAGTAGTTTTTGGAAGAGACAATAAATATCCTCTGTTACTAATGCATTCCATTTTATTAGCTAGATCAATATTGCTGTAATTTCTAGCCATTAGCATCTCATTGCTGTGTAGTACATAAAAATATTTACATTAACACTGATCAAAATTGCTACAGCATATATTAAAATATGAATGACATATAATCAGAATTTTCTGTTTCTACTGCCTCCAGTTATTTGTGACCCCAGATATGAAGTTCAAGTTTACACCTAATAGCACAATTATGTAAATCTGTAATTCTAACACTGAATTACAGCTAGTAATGGTCAATAATTATATTTATGTATGATGTGAAGTTAATACTGCCACCATAGATTAATGTAAACAACAAAATTATTTCTACAGTCAAGAGCTAACAAATCATCGTAAACAAAGAGAACTAAAACAATCTCTTCAGAGCTTTAATTCCCCCAGCATTGTAAACAGATTTTTATTTCTGATGAATGTAAAAGCACTGATTAAAGACAACACATGTCTACAAAAATTGCACAATGCCTGTATCTGTTAGCATAGTTTGATTTTTTTCGTTTTTTTAAGAATCTCTGAAAATTGTTTGACACAAATAAAGATCTCTCCAAAGAAATGTGGATAATAATTTTCTTGGAAAAGTTCTGGGGGAAAATAAACCCTAAGGAAGAAAGCAGATTAAAAAGAAAACCATGAGGAACAATCAAACACAGTAGTTCATAACTTTGGAGCTCTTCAATGTTCTCTCACCTATAATATTGTTCTTTGCTCAATAGGGCAACAGGGAACTGCATAATGGAGCACAGCAGTCCTTGGAGTAGCTGAGTCAGCTTGAGTAGGTGATACCAATGAAGTTCTGGTGTGGTTTGTTCACTATTCTTTCAAGAACATAAAACCATAGGTACAGTAAGAACTTTTTTTTGCCTTTTAAAGTTCCATTTCAACATTTGTCAGCCTAGCCTTATACTTGTTAATGTGCAATGTGTGTGAATTGGGACCTTCTCTCAAACTGTCTTGTCCTGCAAAATGCAGTTGCAAAGTTGCCCAGAGCTTTATGATTTTGTCAGTGCTCCAAACTGGCTTTAACACCTACAGAAATCAGGCTGTTTAGTTAGAAAGATAGTCACACTGACACCATGATGACTTCCTTGCAGGATTGGTTCAAAATTTACCTTATTGAAATGGTAAAACCCAGGGAAAGAGGTGGGCGGTTGTAAAATAAAATAAACTGTATTTACCTTTCAGGGAAGAAGCTTATATATCCATCAACATATGAAATGGCACCAGTGCAGAAAGTCACTCAGTGTTTGCAGAAATGTTGCTGTCTTGAGGAGAAACAGTGTCAGGCCTGAACTCCAGTTCCTATTTCTTCATAAACAGCATATTTTCAAAACAGCATCATGAAACACAGAGGGCATTACCTCGAAGTACAGAGAAAAAGGAAAAAATAGGATTAAAAACTCAGAGCAAAGGAAAGAATTATCTGTCTATACAAAATGCTAGGAAAGATGGGCTTGAATCAAAAGCAGAGCTTTCTTTGCAGTTCCAATAGGGTGATCCAAATAAGACCAAAGTACTGATTCCACTGAACTTTGTCTCATACCTTAGCTCTGCTTTTACTCTGATACATACAATTAAATTTTAAAAGAAATTTTTGCTGTTCTGGGTTTTCTGTGTACAATGAATGAGGCTTATGCTTCCATTAAATATTTCTCTCTCTGCAGAAGTAGTAGATTTTAGGCAAACTCACTTATTTACAGGCTTGGAATAACTGCAAGGCCATGAGTTCAATAGCAAGTCTGTGCTGCAGTGTTGAAGGAATATCAGTTGAATGGCAAGGTTGTGTACTGCTTACTAGTATTTTTAATTTTATTAAACGTGGAGAAACAACAAAGGAAACATAAAAATATGCTAATTCTTTAAAGAAATAATTGCTAATTAATTAAAAATTAAGTAAAATATGGTTTTGCAGTACCCTCTTTTTGGTGCTTGAATGATGGAAGAAAACTGCCAAGTTTATTACTATTTTTTGATTGCTCTCAGACAGTGCTATAAGTGGGTGGAGGGTTGGCTTACAATTTTCAATTTCTTTAATTTCACAATTTCTGCCAGATTTTGGGAAAATGAGAATATTAGAATTGAATATTGAGGTGGGGACTAAACACCTCTTGCAGAGAAAATTGTTTGAACAAAATTGGAAGAGTTGGGATAATTTTGGTATTACATTTTTAAAAAAAGGTTGGTCTTCCCTTTCACACTTCTTTTTACTTTACTTCCCTTCCAGCTGCAATTCCTTTGCAATTCCTTGTAAATTATCTTTCTTACTAGGAGAACTCCAGATAAATAAATAGCAAAATGTTAAAAAACATTTAACTGCACAACAGTGTGGGGCATTTGAAGAAACAGCAAAAAAAAATGACAACAGACACTTTTAAAACAAAGTCAAATGTTTAAACATCATTAAACCTAATCCAGGGACTTCAGAATAAATTTAAAGCAGACTTAAAGTTTATAAAGAGGGCAAACCAGAGCATAAATAATAAAAAAGGGAAGAAAAAAAATCCTGAGAAGTCTTTGTGAGGCTCGAGGGTACTTATTTCAAAAATTACTGAGATGACCCTATTTCCAGTCATGTTTTTTAATTCACCTAGCATCTGCAAGAAAACCAGGGAAACACTGTGTTATAGCACTATTTTATAAAATACAGAGTGACCACCATTGAGAAGTATTCAGCAGAAAATTTTGCAGAAAATTCTTTTGTTGTATGTTCATAGTAATTTCAATGGAGAAAAGAGGTGCATGGCATACTAAAACAACAAAGAAGACTGAGTAATTATGCTCAAAACTGAAATAACAATCAGACTTCCTCAAAGGATGATTTTTTATGGATTTAGTACAAGATACTTAGCCAGTTTATTTCAGAGTAATGACTCACTTTAAAACCTTCTCCCAGTCTGCACTCAACTTGGAAACTAAAGGAGTCTGGGAAAGTATTTCTTTAGGGAGATTTTCTTCCTATAAAATCTTCATAAACATTTTTATCCTGTCAATATAATCCATATCTGTAGCAAATCTTGTTAATTTAAAGTATCAATAATGTTTGACAAAATAATTATATGAAAGACCATCCAAACAGTTAAGGTGGAATTTAAAGGAACTCATCTACAATAGAGTTTAAAGTAAAAGACCTGAAGACACTTTTCTTTTACCTGGGTCATCATAAACCAGATTTCTTTCTATACCCTGTAATATACCCTGAATACATCTCTGGATGTTCCTCTTCCTGTGGAAATTATTCATTTTCTGGGATGGAACAAGTAGTTTGCATTTAGTGCTCTGCATGTGGTGAAACAAAGAAGACTGTGTTAGAAAATATGTATGTTTCAGCATGAAAGCTTTTATCAGAGCATCTGAAGCAAATAATTTAAAACACTTCCATTGCTGAGTACAGAACTTTAGAAAACATTCCTCAAAATATGTGACTAGACCAACCATTAAAAACAAACATGCATATTAGGACAATGGAAATACCATTTTAATTTAAGCCACATGCTGAAACATGGCAGTAAAACTGCTTGTCATATTTACCATGGTAGAGACTAACGTGGATCATGATACAGAGTGTAAGTGCACATTGCAGATTTTTTTTTTTTTTTTTTCATTTTTCTAGCAAATTTGGAAAGTGAAATAGGAACCCTGCAAAGATGAAGAACTAGTAGTCAAAAGTAACATACTTGAGGGCTAGCCAGAGGCAAAGAGAAAAGAGATAGCTTTGGACTGTTTTGATACTTCTAGCCTTGTGGAGGATTTTGCACATTGCTTCTGTGTAAAAATGTCACATTCTCTAAAGATACGTTGCTATCACATAAATCAAAGTAAAGAACCAGAAATATCCTTCCAATGCCTTATGTAAAGACAGGTATTGCCAGTGTGATTTCAAAACAGTGGTTGTGCTGCAAGTTCTGACCCCTGAAGTGCAATACAAGTGCACACTGGAAACTCTTTGGCAGAATATAGCAACCCTCTTAAAATTATCCTTGTGAACAAAAAAGATTTCGGATGAGCTCTAAAACGAAATTCAAAGCACTGGAAATCCATTTATACAAGAGATGGTTCAAATTTTGTCTATATGACAGATGGCTCAGGCTACTCTTTGTCATAAAGAGCAGCACAGTGAAGAGGGAAGGATATTCAAGATAATAAGGCAGAAGGATTATTGCATTTCACTACAGTTGAGTACAGCAAGATGTTGTGGGGGAAAAGTCACCTAGACTATTGCTTGTAGGTAAAACAAACAACAAGACTTCAGTGAAAATTAGTCTGTTTAACTCCAGCAGAAATGGTTTAATTAAGAGGACAACAGTTCATAAACTGATGCAAGACATGTATCATGGCAGGGCAGCAAGGTTGTCCTCCTCTCTCCAAACCTAGTGAGGAAGTAGAAGCATAGCAAAGAGACAATCAGAAATCTGATCAGATCTTGATCAAGGAAATTGCTTCAAAACATGCACAGATGTGTGTTCAGGAGGTGTTAGAAGCCATCCTTGAGATCTATTTTAGAATCAGCAAACCAAGCCAAATTAACCTGATAGTGACAGAAAAAACCCCAACCAACCAATCTGTGAACCAGCCAACCAAAAAAAGCCCAAAAAAAAACCCTAAACCGAGAAAACCACTCTAAGGAGGAGGGAAAGCTGCTGGGAAAGGTGCAGAAAGTTGAGAAACCTCTACTCTGTAGAGAAACCAAATCCCTGCCATACACAGGATGACTCAGTGGGAGGAAAAAGAGAATACAACCTCTCTCCAATCCAGCCCTCCATTTACTTGAAAATCTGTGCTGAGACCACTACCTGGGACAAGAGTTGGTGTGCACTTCCCATGCCTTCCATGAGTGGAACAAGGCCAGGAAAGGGCTGGCCAATCTCTGCATGTTGTTTGCCTAGTAGGAGTCACTGCTGGCTGCGACTTTAGGTTTTCTGCAGTCCCTCTGAAAAATGACTTCACATTCTTCAGAGCTGTGATGATGTCTTCACTAATTAATTTTGCACAGAGGAGCCAAACACAGCAGCTTTATTTTTGGGAATTTCTTGGGAATAGTGCTTACTCCATGCTTGCATTAAACCAACCATACTTTTCTTCCTATGATCAGTACTACCTCCTGCAGCTTCCCAAAGTTATGTAGTCTTCTCTTAGGTGATCACCTACAAAGTTGTTACAAATCATTGAAACTCTTCATTAAGGCTCTGCATTGCATTAACTCATTATATTTTTGTTAGAAGATTTCACCTTTAAGAGGCATGTTTTCAATGTGGAGTTAAAATTTACCCCTTATCCCACTACAGCAGTGTCTTTTACCTCTTAGTTCAACACTTCATGTCTTACCTTTGGCAAACATCACTCATGTTTGTGTTGAAAACAGAAAATGCATTGAGGGGCTGGGACTAAGGTGTTGGTAGGAATATATAGGATAAGATTTGAAGAGATATCATTAAAAAATATAAATTCAGCTGTATTCACCATCTGAATGAAACTGCCTTTCAAGTATGGGCCATGGCTTGCTTACATTTCTATAATATACTCCAGAAAATATACAGATGATTCACTCAAAACTGTTTTGATATCAGTCTTAGAAATCCACACTTAATATTTATTATCACTTGTAAAGCATCAATTACTAGCGCTGTTATAATCCTATTTTTAGATTTGGTTGCAGTTGTAAAACCGCAGAAGATACCTATGAGATAATTTTAAAATAAAATTTTAAATCCTAAGTAATTTTTCCCAAAACATACATCCTCTGTCCAATCCACATCAATTTCTATAACTGCATCACTTAAAAACTGTCAAACAATCAAAGAATGACAGGAAATGAAGAAATCAATAGGATAAATTATATATTTTCTTCATCTGTGTGGAAGACCCACTAAGAAAAAAAATATATTTTTGAGAAACCACACAGTGATTACTTTGTTTTGTTTCCTTCAGTTTCCTTAGGCATATCACCTAATCTTGCAATTTCCCAGCACTTTAAAAATCTGGCATTTCTGATGTTTTTTGTATAGGGAACTGTCAACACTTTATAAGTGAGCTCAGGCTTTAGAAGGGGGGCCTTCAGGGAGGTTGTTTATTTTCCATTTGTTCTAATTCTCCCACACTGAAAACCTAGAAACCAAGATTTTTCACAGACAGACTCTGCAAAACAGACTTTTTTTCTTTTATTCCTAGCAATGCCAGAGACTTTTCCTATCCCATGTGACAAGGAGACAGTGTTGTTGGTCAAAACCAAAGCATCAATAAAGTCTGCAACTGTTATTACAATATAGTAACTTAATTTAAATATAAACAAGCAACACTCTCCTTAACTGGTCTATTTACCTTTCTGCTTTTAGGACATGTAATGGCATTTCCTAAATGACCATTGCTTCCAGTGTAAACCTACCAGACATGTATTTTTTTCTTACCCTTCTGTAAATTATCATGCAAAAAGAAGCAAATAATGCTTAATTTCAAACTCACTTTGAACAGCCCATAGTCAATTCAAATTATAAATCTGTAATTTTACATAGTTAATTAACTTGCAAATTCCTATCTATTCTATCTAGCATGCTTCTTCCTTGTTCAGCAAGAAAGCTGAATGAAATGCCTTGCTGTGCAAGCTGCTACTGTTGCTTGACCCCTTCCATGCGATAAAAAACAGAGGTTGATCATCTTATCTTGATCACCAAGAAAAAAACTGCTGAACTCTGAGACCAGATGTGATTATTATGATCTATCAGGTCGAATTGATGATCCAATTTATGATCAAAGTGATGTTCTGAAGGAATTCTTTGCACTGAGATCCTTCACCTCTTATCCAAGTATTGGAGGTTAGGAATTATTTTTTTTTTAAATTTGTTCTCGCTCAGGGAATTTTCTGCTATTTGTTGCCTAAGAATGATGGTACTTAAGAGAGACAAAAGATGTAGTCAAGGAGGTGGGGGAAGGGGGTAGTTTGCTACCATCTCTCACAGGGGGGCTTTCTTTTTGGGAAGGCCATTACCGTGTGAGGGAGACATGGCTGAGCCCATGCCACTGATTTACCAAAATAAGAGTATTGGTCTAAGACAGACACTCAACTGTGATGGACAAAAGACTCTCTAACAAATTAAAGTTAGAAAGTGTGTGTTTATTCAGCGCTGAGCAGCAGTGTGAGGTAATCCTCTAATATGCACTGCAAAATTTCAAGTGATCACAGAGTCTATTTATTGACAAAGGATTCAAACAAATACATATTCATTATAATAGTCCCTCCCATCCCCTGCATCCTGTGGTAATTAGCTTAAATAGCTATTAAGTATGCATGATTGACTTATTAAATTAAGTCTGGGGTTGTTTTCATGGGGAGGGGTCTTAAAAGGAGGAAGTAAGGTGAGTCTTCCTCACCCTAAACTCTTGACATTTTCTATCAATGACAGTACAAATGATTTCTGGGGATAGTCCAATTTTTCAAAGAATGAGTATCTGTTTACATTGTCAATGTTACTTTGGATCTGCTCACTAGTTTCGTCTTTTCCCATTGTAAGTGCAGCTGAGCAAACATGAAATGACAGACAATCAATTATTTAAGTTTTAGATGACTACTCCCTTCTAACTTCTAATTATTTTCAGCAAGGTAACTAAAACCTTAGTTTTCTAAGATTAGTGTTTCACCACAGCGCCCCCTGCAGGCGTGGAGGAATCACCACACCCGCCCTGCCCGGCCGGCAGCCAGCAGCGCCCCTGCTGGCCGTGCCCGGAACTGCACCATGGGGAAAGTGCCTACACCCAAGAGAAAGCTGTCATTGGGCTCTGTTTTTTGTTGCTGCAGTTAGTATTATTTTCTTGCCTTGTCACACACACTTGTAAAGAACTGTTGTATCTTTGCCTAAAAGCCCTCTAATTTCAAAGTTATAATTCGGAGGGAAGTGGAGGAGGAGAGGTCACATTTTTCATTCCACCTTCTTTGGCAGACACTCATCCTTTAAAACAGGACACCAAGCCTATTCTTCCCATTATTTATCATCAACTCAACGTTCTTGTCAAATTGAATTGATTTTTCTTATATTTAGACCAACACCAGGAATTGCATAAATATTAGGAGGACCAAAGAAAACAGTATGGGAAATGGATTTTGAAGACCACTTGTATGTATGAACTGCTAGAAGAAAGGAGTACTTAAAATACTATGGGCAGAAAGTACATTTCTATTCACAATTGACTAAAATATTATATTTTATTCTATTTAACACCTCTCTGCTCCTTGAAAGCCCTATATTTGGGTATCTAGTTTATATTACAACCCATTATATACAGAAACAAAATTATTTACTCTAAAAATTGAAAAGTACAAGCTGCTGCAGACCATCTGCTTATCAGTTCAACATAAATGAAATGTCCTAGAAATACACCTTTTGCAATGAATCTTGATTTAAAGGAGTTTTCATTCAAGGGTTTTATAAAGTTATGGAAAGACTACTCATCCATGACATTTGGAATCCATAGGAATGCCATGAATGCCATAATTAAAATACAAGCATAAGTCTAATAATGAGAACAGTTTGTAAATCACCTACAGTTCATTTCACCTTTACAAACTGGTGCAAAAAAAAAAAAAGGTTACAAGAAAGGATAGAAAGGAGTGAAATAAAAATATCTAATGTATGCAGATGTGTGTGCTCAATGTGTAAATAAAGCCAAACAATTCTCATTTTCTCTTATATACAGAAGAGCTATGACACTAGGGGTGGGAAACACTGTTTTAACTAGTATAAGAAATAACAGAATATAATGGTAGGGAATAAAAGATAAGATATTAAGTTGAAACAAGGATTTAAGGTATTTAATTACAGCCTCTTTTTAAAGCAGGTTTTCCTCTACTCTGAAGAAGACAACCACATCACAGAAAATCTTTGACAATATTTTTCTACACTTCTAATGCAGCAATATGCATAATTACCCATACGACACAAGAACATGATACTATGTATGACCACACAACAATCTAAAGGGTTCTATTAACTTGCAACAAGGACAAATTTTATTTGTGATCCTATCTTCCTTTCAAGGATTAGGCTTGTGAGACCACTACCGTGTCAAGCAAAAGAATGAGGTGTGGCACAAGAAGAGAGAATTTTTTATTCCAAAATATCCACCTTTGATAACAGTGGAGTTGTCAGAAAAACATTAGCAAGTAAATTAACTTTTTGAACATACTCTGGAAGACTGGGAGTTGGCTTTCCCCACTGAAATCATGTCTATGAAGTCTGCAAACCTTCACATGTTAATAAGAAGGAAACTCATACCTTCTATCAGAAATCCCTCCAATGCAGAAATTCCCAGCAAAGAACAAAGGCAACTCTGTGTCCTTGGAAACAAGATATTGCTTTGGGTGCAAGTAACTGACATGGGATGTAGGATTGGCAAAACATAAGAGACTAAAATAATTAGGTTTTTTATTAAAATGTGTTTCTTTGATGCTCAGCTGTATAAAGAAAGTGAAAATGTTTATGTACTCTAATTGACTCTTCCGCATTCTCTCACATGTACATCCACAAGATTCACAGCTCTGTTTTTAAAAATATCTTGGCATAACTGCAATTGTGGAAGTTGAACTTCTAGGTCTTAGAATTGATCACTTGCCTCTCTCAGTAGGATTTGGCTCAAACCATTTGTAATCATTTCAGAAAAAAACATTACTATTAAACTGAGGAAAGTGTTATTTCTACTCCCTCCAACATGTTTTAACTAAAACAGGCCTTAGGATCTTAGGAACTTACAGACAGGCATCAATACAGAAACAGATATTGTAATTATTCACCTTCTTTTAAGCTGTACCTCAATCAACACTTCTGTTTTTGGGCTCCTTTTCACTTTCAAGCAAGTATTAAAATGCTCAAAATATTTAGAAACAATTTAGCTCTTATTACCATGGTTTTAATTTATTTCCAACTTTTGACATATTAATTTCAGACATTTCCTGTATTTCTACACTTCAAATTGTACTTTTTTCATTTCTCTTGCTTCTGTACCTCTTGTCACTTTCCATCATCCATTTCACTTCCATTTTTTTTTCTATTATCTTTTTTTCCCTATTTCAAAACATTTCCCAGATCAACAGCTCCACACTCTTGGATCTTCTGATTTTTAATTTACCCTCTCAATAATTTACCTTTTTCCCCCTGGTTTTTCATAGGTTTTTGACTCCTCTCCTATATGTTACTGCATAAGCAGTACATATTTTTAATACCATACAGCAGAGAATATCAGCTGAGAAAAAAGATAATGTAAGATTGTGTGCAGATAGGAAAGTTGTGACAGAGACAAAATTAAAGTAACTCAGTATGGGGGTGAATCAGAGAGATTTTAAGGTACTTTTCCTTCTCATTGAGCTTTGAAATTTTTCTGGAGGTGAATTGCTGCCCCTTTCAATTGTCTACTGATTTTAAGTGAATATTCTACCTTTTCTTTTCTCCCCCCCATAGTAATTCTTGTCTCTTGACCATTTCTCTCCAAACGTGTCAGCAAAGAAATCTCAGCACTCCATTCACAAAACTCCAGCTCAAAATGGAAAGAAGAAAAGCTGTCTTTAAAAAAAAACGAACTTGAAATATTACAGAGTGGGTGAGATCTTGTGGAGGCAAGCTGAGCTTAAAGTTAACAATAGTACAGGTAAAATAACCAGGAAATAAATGCTGAATTTTTTCAAAAATGTATTTAAATGTGGGTTGGTTGTGATATTTCTTTTTGGTTTTGTCTGTTTGTTTGATTTGTTTGTTGGTTGGTTTTTTCTGCTTTACCCTTAGAGAAATTAAGAATGGCAAAAATTAAAAATTTGCCCTGAGGTAACAATGGATAATCTCAGATAAAACACTGGATTTTATGAATATCCAACCTAAAATAAACTAATGCTTTACCAAACATTAAAGGCAGTATTGAACAATGTTTTATGGACAAAATAGACAAAATTATTAAATTTTTCTCTACGAGAGAAGTTGAATTTTCATGACTGAAGGAGATTGCAGAAAATTTATTTTATGTACACAATAACAACTCATCAACAATAATCTCATCAGATTATTATAGAATCTGAAAGTTCAAAGAAATAGAAATTTCAAAGGCCCTTACACCACTACTTGAACTATCCTACAGAATGCTTCTAGTAAAACTGGTGTCTAATTCACACCAGGTGTCTTTCTCAAAAAGATAATTGAAATATTTCTATGATGCTTCTTTGCTGCAATTACTGAACTTCTGAACAAAATTTAATGAGCAGATTTTTATCAAATAAATTGTTAATTTAACTGGCAAAAATCTGAACATTCATGCTTAGTGGTAATATTCGGTCTCTAGCTCACCTAATTATATGCAGGAATTTCAATAAGTGTGGAATATAGAAATCACCTATTTTAAAATTTCAGTACAAAAGTCAGTTTTTATTTGGTAACTGAAATTTTAAGGTGGCTTCTGGCTGCAACTTACATTACAAGTTTTTGTACCTAGTTTTCAATGTTTTAAAAATTTTACTGTTCACAAGTAGAAAGTGCCTAAAATGTGGGAGGCAGTCAAAGATAGCATCTAATTATGTATAAAATACTAAGAAAGCAAGTGTAATACAAATTTCAAATGTTATTTTGGAATTATTATTATTATTATTATTATTATTATTATTATTATTATTATTATTATTATTATTATTATTATTATTGAATTCTGCATCTGAAATGAACAAATGAGTTTTGAGAATGGTCTTCCATGAACTGGCATTAATTTAGTACATTGTCTGTGGCCCACAATTTGTGCTGTGTATGGGTTCAAGTTTTTTATTAGGTACTGAAGTATCTGAAGCACTTTTCCTGCCAAAAGCTATTAATAAATGCTTTATTCATGTGGGATACTTATGCAGGTAGAGCAGAGGTATGTAAGTGGAAACAGCATAAGGGCAGAATCCTCTTTATTCCCTTTGCAATCCTAATTCTGTTGCCTTCAGCAGAGTTAACTTCTGAGAAATAATGGGAGTACTGAAAAAATCAAGTCTATATATGGCCTTTTACAGGAAATAAAAAGCCTGAGAAGAAACTGAGCCATGATAGGGCAAGATTATATTATAGTGACCAACTCACAGTTTCAGCATAATGGCCACTTCTTTTGTTCATCAGTTTTCCTTTCCAGTTTGCCATCTTGAAGAAGTGAAACTGCAAGGCATAATTTTTAATAAATTTAAAATCAACCTGTAAGTCCCAGTTGTTGGGCTTGGCCTGTGAGATATTTTTATTAAAAACCAAAAAAATTAGAATTAACTGAAACTGGGAAGATAGGAACTTCAAAAATTAAAAAACTAAGCCCTTGAATCATAAACTATTTTTCACATTTCACAAATCATATATTGGGCGCTTCCAAAAAAGTTTTCATATAGTGTATGCATAGCATGTGTGATGGGCATGTTCTTACATTTTGCAAGCAAAAAGGTTATATGAAAAATTTAGGACCAAAATTATTTTGCGAAGGCTGCAAAGATTAGAGATCATTTCACCTACACAGCTGCCATCTCATTTAAATTTGCATCCAATCCTCAGCAATTATGAACACACATACATGCACGCACACACACAAGCTATACATTATACTAGATTGATCCTGTATAAATGAAAAGGCCCTGTATAAATGAATTTTCTGCACACTTCTGTGAGAAGCAACAGAACTAAAGAAAAGGATCCATTAGGGTGCATTGTTCCAGATTTCAGAGTGGGTATTAAATACTGACAAATACTTTTCCTCCCAAGAAGAAGGAAAAGTCAGTTTTGAGCATTTATTTCAGAAAAAGATTATAGATTTCTGTACTAAGATATTATCCCACTTTTGCTATTCATAAGATGACCTTCAATTGAACTGTAAAAAGTAAATGGCAGGAACGTTTCCTGAAAAAGTTTAGTGAGGATATAAGGGATTAATGAATAAATTTGTGTTGGACATTCTCCCCTGTACGGCATATTCAGAGTGATAGAATCATGTTATTTATTGTATTTTTTTTCCAGATCATTTGCAATGTTAATTTATATGAGTTTGATATTGCTTTTGTCTTCTAGTTGTGTGTTATTCTGAGAAATCCCTGGGGAAGGAAAGGATTTATATGCTTTGCGTACACATTCTGCAGACTAAGCACTCTGGCATAATTATTTTTGGCACTCACTAACTGATTAAAACATCCAATTTAACTCATGATCAGTAAGATTAAACCTTTTTAATATACCTCAAAAGTAAATTATCATTTGCTACTCAAACATCCCTTTCTGCACATGTCCCTAATAAAGCTGTTCTTTTATTTTGTTAACGTACCTTTTAATGAGGATTCCCTTTTATTTCTTCCTTTGGGCAAAACTGTTTTCTCTTTTAGAGAGGTAGGAAAAAATAGGAGCTAGAAGCTGACTGTGCTACAACATGTCTTTCTAATGTCATACCACTTATAAGTTACCTCTTTCACGTGTGTGTGTGTGTGTGTGTGTGCTCTGTACAGACTCAGCTATTAAAGAAAACACATCTTTCCTTTGTGTTTACCTGATGTGCAGACAAATGCACAAACAGCAGTTAGGAGGAAATAATATTTTGTAAAATAATTTGCACGACCCAGAGGAGTATTGACTCTTATTTCATTTTGCAACAGGTTTTAAAACATCTTAATTTTACAAGAAAGCCATTTGAAAGCATGTTGCAACAATGCCTTAGCGCTGAAACTTGGAGGGAAGAAAAATAGTTTCTCCAAAAGAATGAAAAACCCTCTTCAGCCCTGTATGAGGAAGGAACCACTTTTTGCAGAGCCCAAAATGGCATGAGCACCCAGAAAGTTATTGCTGGAAATAAAATTACACAATGCTCTTTGATCAGCACAAATAATGTTCTCTCCTTACCTAGGACCAACATGGAAGTTTAAGACAGCTACAGGACAGCCATCATAAACATAAAGCAGAATGGTGAGTGTAGGTTTTGCAGAGTGTTAGTCACCTAGATTTTGTTCAAATAGCTCAGAATGATGCATCTGAGATTAAAGAGGCCTTGCTTTAGAAAAATTGGGTCAACTTTGCTTTCTTATGTGATGCCACTTATGTGATGCCATAAATCCAAGCTTTTATCACCAATACAGCTCCCTGAAAAAAATTGCATCTGACCTGCAGGAAAAATACTTTTGTGATCAGCCTTCTTAATGTTTCAAAAAAGAGGCAAAAGTTGGGCAACAGTTCAGAAAACGTTCAATGTGAAATAAGTCAATGTAAAATCAAACACCTACTTTCAGAATTAGTATGTGCTTCCCTCATTTGTCTTTCCACACAGAAAAGGATTGTCATAGAAGCAAGCTACTATCAGGGTTTAAAAACTTGAAAAAACAACTCTTTGTGTCTAATAAAACCAAAGGGAACAGCTTCTGAGAAGGCAGCTCCAGGCAGCTCTCCATGCCCAGCCAAGTTCATTAGCAGGCTGCACTCTCGGCAGTGATGCAATATGCCATTACCCTCTGCTTTAACTGATTTATTTTAAGCACAGGAAGAAAAGTTGAGATTGGACACAGAAGGAAACAATTGTTTTTGGCCTGTTGTAGTGGAGTTTACATGTAGAGGTGCCTTCTAGTCTAGTTGCTGAAGGGGAAACAAGTACAAATATCTATGCTTTGGCTGTTAGGGTCTGATTATAAGCACTGTGCTAGAGAATTCATGGATTATTCATGTGTAATTACAGATAGCTATTGTGCTCTTTTAAATCATCCCTATAGCCCATTATGGCCCATAACAACTGAAATAGCAATTGTCATAGTAAGGTTTGGGCTCTGTCATAGAGTGTAGGCTCTAATCAATAATGATGAATGGTAAAATTTAGCATCAAGCCAGAGAAAGTCTAGTTGCCTCTTGCCATAAATCTGTGCAAATATCAAGTTGCGCAGCTGCTGTATCTGGAAATCTAAAAGGCAACACTCTCCCTCCACCCCCTGCACATGCACCTCTATAAAAGTTGAAAAAGGAGAAATGTGCAATATGTCCATTCTAATAATCCACATGCTGTTAAGACACTTTTCTATTTATTCAAAGCAGGGTGAACCCTAGGTTGTTTTCAAGGTCAATTCCAGGTGAAAGGGGGGTCATCTGGAGGCCACCTCGACTCCCATGCAGGTCAATAATGTCTCCTCACTGCCCCAGAAGACAAGCTGCTCACACCCAATCAATCCACAAACGCTCCTGCGCACCCAGTGTAATGAACAGTGAATAAATGTAGCCTATCATCACAAAACATGCTTTTTAAGTACCTTCCCTTTTCATGTAAAACCTCTAGCTGTCAAATTCTACATTCACTCATCCAGCAGTGAGTAGCAAAAGTGAGAAATCAGGCTCTCATTGGGGTTGGTAAAAGGTCATTGCTGACAGACACGGAGGTTAAACTGCCGAGTTAAAATACTGTTCATTACCCACTGCAGCTTTTTGCTAACTACACTTCTTTGTGTTACAGTCAAGCAGTACATCAATATGCCCCTCCTCCTAATTCATTAACAATTGTTGAATTGTACAGGAGGGGGGAAAAAAAAGGATTGATCTTTTATACCTTTTTAAATCTCTCCTCCATGTCAAATACTTTTACATCTTTATCCACTCAGTATTAAATACTCTGCTTACAGGCTGTGCTGTCTGCTTGAACAGTTATCATTATAGGTACAATTCCTGAAGGCGGGGATGGCCAGTTCATATGAAACCCCAAAGGCCTGAGGCTGCTCAAGCAACGGTTTCTTTTTTCTTACCCTTTTCATTAATTGTCTTTGGAACAGTGACATCTGTACAATGACAAACTTGAAATTTTGCATCGCAATTCTGTCATATTAAAAGGGGTTTGAATGAAAAAAGTGCTTCTCCTCCAGATGAAGCAAAGTTGGTGAAACCAGATGTAAAATACTAAATTGATATTTAGCTGAAATAAAATACCTGTGTCCCGTTCATGATGGCTGTGTTATATCTTCATCAAATGCTATCCTTGGTGTAGATCTCAAGACACTCCCATATCTAATATTTTATTAAGAAATGTTTAATATCTGCATTTTTCCATGATTAAATAAAAATAATATATCCAAAAGAACCATTTAGATCAACAAGGAATTATTTGAGCTCAAATGGAAACAGTAGAGAAGGTTTCATTTGTACTGAAGGGAATGATTTGGTGGGAATTCTTAAGAGTAAGGACCAATTTCCCAAAATGAAATTCCATTCTTTGATTAATTAATAAGTAGATGTGATTTTATTTATTCAAATGCAAGGATTTTGTATTCAAAAATAGCCATCTTATAAAAAATATTCTTACAGAGATATAGAAAAATTATCTCTAATCATGAATAAAGTAAACATTTATTTACGTGCACGTAATAACAATAGTTTTGACTCAACAATTACCATTATCTATTTAAATCTCTAAAAAATGTATTCAGAGATATCTGCAGGAAAATATATCTTTTTTTTCTTTCTCTATGCTTTTTCTCTCAGTGGGACTGAAAATAAAATGTTATGACTTAAATCACAAGAGGCTAACATCATTTTTAGCAACAAGGGCTGCATAATTTCAAGACTGTGAGTGAGTGGCTGACTTTAACTAAAATGTTTCAGTTCTGTGCGTATATAGGTACATAAATAATTCAGAATTAATCCCTGCAGAGGGGACAATGGGAATCGTAAATTATCCATGTGCCGTCCTCAGCGTTAGAGGCAATGAACCTATAGTAACAAACTATGAGTGTTACTCATTACATACATTTCACAGACACCTTAACCTTTTGAATATTAATTTCCCTCTGCAGCTTGTAGCTAGATGGCATAATTTCCTTTCCTTTTTCCTTTCCTTTTTCCTTTCCCCTTTTCTTTCCCTTCTTTCCTTTCTTTCCTTCTTTCTTTCCTTTTTTTCCCTTCTTTCCTTCCCTTCCTTCCTTCCCTTCTTTCCTTCCCTTCTTTCCCTCCCTTCTTTCCCTTTCCCCTTTCCCCTTTCCCTTTCCCCTTTCCCTTTCCCTTTCCCTTTCCCTTTCCCTTTCCCTTTCCCTTTCCCTTTCCCTTTCCCTTTCCCTTTCCCTTTCCCTTTCCCTTTCCCCTTTCCCTTTCCCTTCCCCTTTCCCCTTTTTCCCTTTCCTTTCCCTTTCCCTTTCCCTTTCCCTTTCCCTTTCCCTTTCCCTTCCCCTTTCCCTTTCCCTTTTCCTTTCCCTTTCCCTTTCCTTTTCTTTCCTTTCCTTTCCCTTTCCCTTTCCCTTTCCCTTTCCCTTTCCTTTCCTTTCCTTTCCTTTCCTTTCCTTTCCTTTCCTTTCCTTTCCTTTCCTTTCCTTTCCTTTCCTTTCCTTTCCTTTCCTTTCCTTTCCTTTCCTTTCCTTTCCTTTCCTTTCCTTTCCTTTCCTTTCCTTTCCTTTCCTTTCCTTTCCTTTCCTTTCCTTTCCTTTCCTTTCCTTTCCTTTCCTGTCTCCTCGAGTCTCTTCTCCCAGTTAAGCTATTGAGGGGTTGTGATTACTGAAGGAATATGGATTATTTTTCCCACTAAATATTTACTAGAAAGCAGTTTTTAAAAAGCTAGATTGTTGTTTGGGCAAAATTACATTTTCCAAGTTTCCCATCAGTAAGGTGGAAAGTGTATTTCATCAAAATTCAAGTGATGTCACACTAATACAGATTTCAACCTAATATTTTTTCTCTGACAGGGTGTTCTGGTTTGTTCTGTTTGGTTGGCTTTTCAAACTCTAAATATGGTATATAAGAATATTTTCTCCTCTAAAAGCTGGATTCAGAAGGAGATATTAAGTAACTGACCACAAAAATCTGCACCTCGGTCAGTGTCAGGAAACAAATTATACAGACACTTGCACATTTTACATTTAGCTGAAATTATACCCTGGCTGCTCCGTAAATCCTAACTTCTTGTAGGGAACTCTACTGGGGCTTTTCGTAAGAGGTTTTAGAGGATCAATATCCATTTGGTAAGCTCATGATGCTATTTCTGTTAAAAAGTGGAACAGAACAATACTGTCAGGAGGCTAATCCCCTGATTTCAAGGGAACTTTATTCACATGAATAAGAGCTTCGAGTTCAGGCTAAGGTCTGTTAGATGAGTATTATGTATTTCCTGCTGCCTATGTATATTCATATATTTTTCTGTGAATCTCTGACAGAAACAGGAATGCTGGGCTAAGTACATGTTTGGTCAAACCCAATAGAAGATAATAATAATTTTTTGTTTGTTTGTTTTGTTGTTTTTTGCAGGTGCCTGCAGAGAAGTGATTTGCTGCAAGTTAAAGTCATCTCCATGTGTACTGGTTTTGGATTGGGTAGAGTTATTTAATTGTCTTCATAGTGCTAGTGTTGGGCTGTGTTTTGGATTTCTCCTGAACATAGAATTAATAATATAGAGAAATTTGTGGTTACTGAGCAGAGTTTATACAAGCCAAGGCCTTTTCTGCTCCCCAGGAAGTTGGGGGTGCAGGGGATGTTCCAGGGAGACACAGCTGGGACAGGCAGCAGAAACTGATCAGAGGGATACTCCAGACCATATGACATCATGATCAGATGTAAGAAAGAGGAATGGGGGGACATTTGGAATGGTGGCATTTGTCTTCCCAATTATCCATTCTACTTGATGGGACCCTGGTCTCCTGGAGATGGCTGGACACCTGCCTGCCATGGGAAGCAATGAATTAATTCCTTGCTTTGATTTGTGTTTGCTGCTTTTGCTTTCTCTGTTAAACTGTCTTCATCTCAACCTATGAGTTTTTTTGCTGTTACCTTTTCCATTCTCTCCCTGATCCTGCTGGTGTGGGAGTGGGTGAGTAGCTGCACAGGGCTTGATTACTGGCTGGGATTAAACTACCACATACATGCATTAGAAATGCCAGTGCACAGGAGTATTTTTCTGCTTAGCATGGAAGATAACTTCAAATTGATTTACCTTTTTAAATTTTTTGAGCATAAACAATTCAGGTGCCAAGTTTATACATGATGGCAAAGCACAAATTTGTCTTGTCACCTTGTGAAATTCTATTGAAATATACCAATTTATTCCTTTTATTGGAAAACAAACACCTTTTTCTCCACCATGTTCAGAAAGCAGTCATAGAATTACTGAATCAGAAATCATACTAACAAAAAAATTAAGTGCATTTATCAGGCAGAAAATATGGGTATAAAGTATTAACAAAACCAAGGTTGTGTTGCTATGCTAAGAAGAAATTAAAGAAATTATGTGTAAAATTTATGTAAAATGAAATTGAGATAATTGTGTGCTAAAAAATAAATCATGTTAACCCACTTGACTGAGAGTTAGATGGTTTCTCTTCCTAGAGAAAGAACCCTCATAAACCACAGCCCAATTATTTAATTTCCCTTACTAATTATGGAAAGTACTCATTTCTTGGCCTCAAGCACTAGATGATGTATCTCTGAAGGGCAATGCAAGATTTATCATAATCTGTGACTCTCCTTATTTAATGAGAATAAAAATAAATACTTCAGTCTAGGTTGAATTTGACTGGTACATTCTTTTATATTAAATATTACAACTCAAAGCATTTTCTTATGTGAGGTAGTTGCAAACATTGGGGTATTAATAAAATGCAACAAAGCCTAAGTACAGCTACAGAACAAATGTTTCACTAGCTCCAACAATGATTTTTTACTGCCATGACTGGTTTTAATCACAACATGGAGATGTTATCTGCCATGATCCATTTAAAGAAAGCATTTAAACACAATTCCATATAAATTTCGATCATTCTATAAATGCATGTAGTTCATCTGGTTTCATGTTCATTCAATGGATATCCTGAACCAGTGGGAGGGAGGTGTAGAAGGAGATGGACAGTATCAAGGAAGAGCTGAAGAACTGATCTAGCACACATAAAGTATACTGGATTCTGCAGTGGAGTTCAGAAGGATATTTTCCTTCTTGAAAAAAAGAATAATCAGTACAAAAATTTCTCTCTGATAGTAGAAAAAATAGCTCTTGGAAGATGTTCTTCTATCAAACATCTTAGTTTGAGCAATGTGTGAGAGGTGGGATTCACCTGCTAAGCACATATTTCTGCACCAGGACTGTTTGCACTTGTGTCTTCAAAAACAATAGAGAAAATAATTTCTGTAACACAACTGAACATCTCAAATCACATATCTAAACTGCATTGATTGGGTAATATCCTAAACATGCCTGATCACTGAATTTCTTTCTACTGCTGTAAAAGGAACCTGGACCCAGAGCTGTACACAGAAGTTATGTGAGAAAAACCCCCACAAACTATCCCAGTCTAGCCCAAAGTATTTACTTGTAGCAAATAGTATTACTTTCTTTCAGCATAAAATGTGAAACAGGTAAAAATTATAAGAAATTACTTAGCATCTAAAGGTTAAAAATCTCTTATTCTTTGTGTAAAAGTGGTGACCCAGTACAATGCTGGACTGACAGCCTGAAATTTTTTTCATATATTTTTCAAGACAGTTTGCAAGCTCTTTTAATAGCACTTACCTCAAACTATTTTTCTACACTGTTTTAATCAACTGTTCATTCTGCTCTCATCAATTTTCTTCCTAGGTTTTATCCTACTGTATAGGAAATCAAAAGGATTGACTGGGGGTTACATTACAACAGTGCACTTAAACACTATTGTCATAAACACTTTTTTCTGAAGTGCTTTATCCTTTGCTCAGATATAAACATAGCTGTAGTGGCTTTTTAAAAAATATAAAAAACTGACTTATATTCCACCAACAACATAGATTTTCCAAGTAAACATTAAATTATTATCAACCTTTTCTTTGAACAAACCAGGGGCAATATTTGAGCCTAGGCCTGAAAGATAATTCTGACAATTCACTTGTCAGATGCTAGTCTGCATTATGCCCAAGCTTCTAGAAAGAGTTGGAAAAATCTGTCAAACTACAAATTGGATGAATGGTAGGACTATGGACAAAGGGAAAGGTTTGAGAGGTTGTACCTCATGTATGGAGGTGTCTCAATATTATCTGAGGAACAGACTGGTGGAGAAATTTCAAAAAGTTAATCTTGACACTTGTGAGTCCAGGCAAATTAGAATAAATGTACACAATCTGTACAAGAAGAAGCAGAGTATGATAAAGGTCATAAATATCTGTCAAAAGGACATCAAAGAATAGCCAGAGATGTCCAGTCTTTAACATACATTTGAGAAATGGTTTAAATGAAAAAAAGCATATGTAGTTCCAAAAAAGTTAAAAAGGGTTAAAACAAAGGGAGGACTAACATCAGAAAAAAATGATTAAAACAGAGGATATCCTAATTAATGGGTGATAGACTTAATAAATCAGAGAATTAAATATATTATCCTGAAAAAAAATTATATGATGCCTCTGCTTCTCGTTTTAGTCTGCTTGAGCACAATCAATGTAATTTCCAAAACCAAGAAATGATAAGGAGAAATGAACTACTATTTCCTTATTAAAACAAAATCAGGTCTAAACACAAAGAAAGATAATATCAAACACTTGGTATCATAAATATCAGATAATAACTGAGTATCTGGACTACATGCAGTAGCATGCCCAGTAGGAGCATGAAATTAGGTGGAAAAAAGAAAAGAACAGGAGGGAAGGAGAAGTGATCTAAATATCTCCTCATGGTAACTGTTTTTTTTTTTTTTTCTAACAAAGAAAACAGATCAATGAATAGAATTGTGATAATTAGGATTAGCTGGAAAAATATAGTAAATACTTGTAGGACTATAACTTATGATATTATTTTTTTCGAGGAAAAATAATGGTTAGGATAACACTGGCCACAATTGTTGCTGATGTATCTACTGAGATTGTCTACTTGTTGCAATAGCATTTTGTCATAATGCCATACTACACTGGCAATTTTCAACTGACTTCATTAGAATAGCTTTATCTAAATCTGCCCACACATGAGAGCATTCCAGTACATAGTTTTAACTGGAATGTCACAGGCACTGGTGGCACTTGCTCAGGGCAAGTTTCATACTGTCTTCAATTTTGCCCATATCACTTCACAAGAGAGAAAGTATGGGAAGTGTTGAGTATTTGTGGTGATCATACTTAGTTGTTTTTAGGGAATAATTCTGGGACACAGCAGTGTTTATGTTATATGGACATGCCCTGTATTTCGAACATGAAGTAGCTTAGTATTCTCTTTTTCATAAATTATATTTGCTTATTTACCACTCTTTGAACACTATAAAATCATTATAGTAAGACTTGTGAGATAGTCAAGAAAGTTTCTGTGTAGAAAAAATCTGTCTTGTGATGGCAAAATGTCTATTTCTATTTCTCAGCTTTGATAAATTAATTCAAACACCACAGCCATACATGCTGCATTGTTTTAATACATTGAATGTCCATGTACTCCACAACCTATCCTGGCATGCAAGAGGGAAACTAAAAAAATCTCAGAATCCATTATTTGATAACTCTTCAAAAAGAGAAAACCAAATAATACTGGAAAACATAATTGAAATTGAACCTTGAACAATAATGTAGGTCAGATTAGGAATTGCATTAATTTTTATTAACAGGATATACTGGATATCCTAAGCTGCAAATGCTTGCAGCCATTTTCAAACTAAAACTACCTGCTCAGACTTCTGTATTTTTACAGACATCTTCTGAAGTCCCAACTTTCCCATGACATGGGCCCAGACACAGAATCATCAGGTTTCAGGCACTGCATCTTAAGATAATGAAAATAGGTAAATCTGCAGGTAATCCCATCAGACAACCTAATTTTTCTGTAAATAAAAATTAAAGACTGTAACATTGAGGTAAACATTATTTCTCGGCTGCAAAAAAATCTAAATATTTTAGACTAGGTTTTAATTATCTGGGAGTGAAAACATTACAAAAGTTTGGGGTTTGTTTTGATTTTTTCCACACAGGAAGAGGAAGCAAAAAACCCAATCCCTTAAAAAGGTGTTCAGAAGCTCATAAGAGAAGGTGGATTGGGTAACTAAACAGAGCAAACATATTCACAGTAAATCTGGCTGATTTGGCTGGTAGATTTGGATAAGAAAAAATAAAGAATGTAATTACATACCTATTAATTTATGAAGTCATAAATATACAAAATTCAAATAATTCAAATAGTACCCTAAGCTGGAGATAGCTTAGAAAGTAAAAAGATATGGCTATCCAGGAGTCAGAAACAAAAATTAGTTACTACAGGCTTATTGGATTTTCAGGGACTATGAAGAGAAGTAACTTGACATCTGGTTTCAGATGCTGAGAGTGAGGCAAACTCAGGACTCAACATTATCTCAAAAAAAAGAGTATATTATGAAGTATATTAAAATTATAACAGGTAATGCATGATGGTTTTTATGCAGCAGCTAATTAACAAACAACATAATAATTGTCAATTTACAAAAGTGCCCCATCAAGGAAAGCATTGATGGGGCACCATCAAGTGGCATAAATGCTCTGGTACTCATTTGTAAAATTTGCCTATGTGTTTGAGCATCTGAGTCTCTGAATAAAAATGCACTTAAACAGAGTGGTAGAAATACTACAACACATGAAAAACTGCAAAAATAGATATGTGAAATGTATATATGTGTGTGTGTGTGTATATATAAATATAAATATATATATATAAATACAAAAATATATTAAAAAATATATACATATATATACACATATATATACACACATATATATAAATATACACATATATATATGATAGATGTTTAGGTCATAACTGTCTCATAATCAATGAAACTTAGGAGAAAAAAAGCATGATACAAACACAAAAGGCTATTTTTTTCAAGGACAAACACTAAGTACGAGGTTCTCATAGCCTCAGCCAAATGCTTGCTTCACTTATCTAGATTCTTTTGTTTTCCAAACTCTCCTAGTTAATTTTAATTTAGTTTCCAGGGATAGTCATCCCAGGATTATATTTATTTTTGGATCTTTGGTTATGTTCAAACAAAAACTTCCTTTCATTTATGATGGCGCTTCAGTGCATCACCACAACTTTTGAAAAAGATCTTTAGATGGTGAAGTGCAATATCTTTTTATTTTAATTTTTCCCTTTCAGAACATCCACTGAAGTGTCACAACTATTTAAATAGAAAATAATTACATATGTCATTGTGCTAGAGAACCAGATACCTGGATCAAATGTTGCTCAATTCTCAATAACATTTTTTTTTCTATTCCTTCCCTCAATAAACAGATGCAAAAATCAGAAGGGTTTGACACCTGCACTCAGCCTAGTGTATTTTCTATTTTATTAGAAAACCCATTAGTAAAATATTATACTTTCTCCCTTGTGAGGGGAGACCCTTCTCTCTGCCTCTTGCTTTTTGTTGGTTTGTTTGCTGCTGTTGAATGATGGTTGGCTGCACAGTGGAAAGGGCATTCCTTTACGACTTTAAAGGCAGAGTAGAAAAAAATGACATTAAAAGCCTGGCTTGGATCTGATTGATGCACTCTTATATTTGAAGTTCACTCACAGCTTTGTGCTGGAAAACCAGGGTCACTCCATTCAGTCCTCTAATGAGACTGTGCACGAACACTTGCGGCTTTGTAGGCCTTGTTTTAATCAGAGATTGAGAAACACTCCTGACTGATAGTCCTCAGGACCAGATCCAGACAGAAAATAACATCCTCAATTTGGCCTCTGAAGGTGGGTTGAGCAAATCTTTGTGATGTATTGGAGTATTTGCTGAGTGCAAGCACACGTGGTGTGGTTCCTATTTCTGTCGACAAATAAAAATTTTTCACTCAGCAGGAATAATCAGAGCTAACTCGAGAGGAGAAATAACAAAAGCTCAACAGCCCTTAGCAACTCAGCATGGCATAGAGGGATTTAAGACTTTAGCATTTTATCTCTATCAGTATGAAAATGTATGAGGAAATCTGAACTTTGGAAGTGCAAATAAACACATTTAACACATTATAAACCACCTATTCTATCAATGAAGCTGGGGTCTTTTTTTATTTTTTCTTCTCTACCCTCCCTCTCCTGAAATAATAAAGCTGGTTCATTAATTTGGATTTAAGCTAAAATCGATTTGTTTTGACAGATTTACTTTGAAGGTAAGGGAGTAAGTGTTCACAATATATTTTTATCATTTCTAAAATGATAAGGGAGAAAAATCATGTTCTGCTTTTCATAATGTTTTTCTTTGCAGCTCATGTTTATTTCCCTTCTCGTGGCTGAGAGATGAATCCAACCCAGTGCTTGAATTTGATGAGGATATAATGGCATTAAAAATGCTATGTAGCTTACCTAAATCTAAGCTAGATAGCTGCATTCTCCAAAAGTAAAATCCACTGTAATTTTAACTAAAAACATTAGCCTTTCCTTCTAGAAAATATTGTGTCAATGCATGTGGGTACAATCAATAATATTTCATTATAGAAGCAGAGAAAAGAAATGAAAATGAAAGAAAATGAAAGAAAATGAAAGAAAATGAAAGAAAAGAAAGAAAAGAAAAGAAAAGAAAAGAAAAGAAAAGAAAAGAAAAGAAAAGAAAAGAAAAGAAAAGAAAAGAAAAGAAAAGAAAAGAAAAGAAAAGAAAAGAAAAGAAAGAAAAAGAAAAAAAAAAGAAAAGAAAAGAAAAGAAAAGAAAAGAAAAGAAAAGAAAAGAAAAGAAAAGAAAAGAGAAAAGGAGGAATTTTTTACCACTAAAGAAATGTAAGAAAAACAAATTCTCAACATTATATTAACATTGAAAATAATTTGAAGCACTGAAATTTTCATACAGTTTCCCATTCTGCTTCCATGTCATTGCTGTGTTACTATATTTGCTTTCCATATCACCCTCTTTGTTGTTTAATCTACAACAGTTGCATCTCTTCCACATGCTATAATCACACTGTGTTAGCTGTGCCCTTACAGCAAACAAAACTATATTCCTGTCTCCTCTGAACTGCTTTCTAGGGCTGGACATCACAACCTCCTGCACTTGCATGTCATCCCTGTGACACATTCTCCTCCCATGGAAATGTTCTAAAAAGTATTTCTTCATAACAGCAAGAAAACAGCAGTAACCAAATAAAAAGAAAAAAACTGAAAAAGGAAAAGAAAGTGTATAATCTGCCCTAAATTTAGAATGACTTATTTGGTTAACTCCAGATTTTTCTTCAAAACACAGGTTTTGATAAAGATGCATCATGTAAGCTATGAAGAGACTGCTTCTGTGTGGGGCAATTCAGAAATGCAGATTTAGAAATCAAGCTTGTAATGGGAAATGAACTTAACTCTAAAATGAAGAGCCTGAAATAAACTAGGGAATTCCTTCAAAATGATAGATTTACAATTTCAAAATAGCACATTTCAATTTCTCTACCAGAATTTGCAAAGGCTTTACCTGCTGGCGTTGATTTTGATGTCAAATGTCAGGCTGTTAGGATCACTATTAGTTTTCATTCCCAGTAAGCTTCTTTTCCATTACTTTTTGCATACAACTACAAAAAACTTCTACTGAGTAGATCTAACTGCTAACCACTTACTCAGAGCTGAAAGCAGCAATCTGTTATGAATCATTCTGTGGGTATTAGAAGACAATGAGTTCTTTCACATCTACTGGTTTAATTCTTTCTCTCTAGATAATATCCCTTATTTCAATTACAATGTTTATCTCTTGAAGGCAACTTACCCTCCCCCTAATTGCAGTATTCCTAGAAACACCCAGCACTTTTTTCCTTCATACTTTATAGCTCAGTATGAAAAACATCATCCTTAAATCTTTGCTATCTCATGGGCCACAACACTGGAGAAGGTAAATATTTTTGCCTAGACCATAATTTACTGTCCACACCAACCTGACTTATGACAGATATGGCATTCCCATTTTTAAGTCCTTTGCAGAGTATTCAAGATGCTGCATTGTATTTTCTAAGGGCAGATGCTGATTTTGAGTTGCAATCCCCAGTTACAATGCAACAATTCCCTAAAATGAGGCAGTTCAATCATCCAGCTGCAATGTGGCTGTGCCTTCAGTGAATAGCAGGTCTGAGGACTTTGCTTAGAGACAGGAGAAGTTCAAGCTGAAGGATGAAATCCAAGTCAGCCACATAATGAGGAAAAGCTTCCTTTCAACCAGGAGTGGGAAAATATTGAGATCGGGGGCATGCTACTCTGATTGTGGAAATAAAGGAAAAATTTTTTTTTCTAAATGATCCCTTTGGGTTCCTTCAAATTCAGGATATGAATTTGATTATTTGATTCCATAAACACTGCAATTTACTCACATTAGCTTATTCTTTAGGAAAGGATCTCCTGCATTATCTACATCCTGCCATTTGCTTAGAGAAAAATCAACAGCATTGAGCTTCCTCCTGAATTTCACTTCTCATGTCAAGAATGAGAGTTGCTTCACACAGCAGCTCAGCCCTGGGAGAGTGGTACTGAGGAAATCTGGGGCAAAGAAAGGAATAATTACCTCTGCTCAACACCAACATAAAACCATTCTTTTACATATTTGCTTGAGAAACCAAAACATTTCAGCAAATATCAGATCATGTTTCAGTTATTGGAATTGTACTAAACAGTAAAAACAGTAAAAAAATTATTATGTTCCTTTTGTTTAGAAAGCTGATCTTTGTTTAATGTTTTCTTTTCCTTTGGAAACAACCATCTCCCCACTTGTCCTTCTTTCTAAAATTACCTTAGGTATTGCTTGATCTCTTGGTGAATTTCCAGTTTTTATGTCTTCTCTAGCCAGGCCTCATCTAAAAAGTCCTCTAGTTATAGTCTTAGCTCACTCAGAGTTACCATAAATGTAAATCTCAATATATAAAGCCCTGCATCTTGTGTCTCTATAAAATGATTATCCAGTGTAGTGCTTTGCCTTTCATATAATTTTTCTAATATCAGTTCCACCTACCATACTCAGATATTATTTGTTCAAATATTAGTCTCATGTTACATGAAAAAAAAAAAAAAGTCCCATTGCAAACATTATTAGCAAAATATCTGTTGGGGGCAGTTCAAAATGGCCCTGTGCTTATGAAAAGCCTGTAACTGGTTTGGTTACATATACTAGTAAACTGAAAATAAAGCACCAGAGAGAAGAAAATGTGAAATCTGGTGAGGCATGGATGGATATTGATTTTAAAAGAGCTCTTATTCCACAGTTACTGACCATCTATTTGTCTTCTCCCTCTTCCTGAATTGTATTTACTGCTATACATGGTCTTTCCTCAAGCATCACAGGGAAGCAATAAATGTATGGACGAAATAATAAAGGACACAAGAGTATTAAAAAGGTCTTGTCTAAAGAGAAATTAGCGTGCTGGCAAACATAGGGTCATATTCCCCTATTAATATTAGCAGTGAAGCTTATTGAATATCATTGCAGATACAGAAACAAAATAGAAGAAAATGTGCCCTTAAAAGCTGGCAGGAACCATGTGCTGCGTAATGCAGGGACCTGCTTTTGTTTTCAATTCAGTAATTTAATTTCTGAAATGAAGCAACTTATGAGGAGACTCAGTGCCATTGCAGTGATGTCTGCCTACAATAATAAAACACAATATAGTATCCCCAAAACTCCATTCTAGATCATCAAAGTACATAATAAATCACACATCACAAATGTTGTTTTACCCAAATACTTCTATGCTTGTGTAAGCTGCAAACAAACTGGACCTGTCAATACTTCCATTAGGAGAAATAATGTAATACAAAAAAAAAAAAAAAAAAAAAAAAAAAAAAAAAAAAAAAAATTATTTAGATACTTTTTATTTAAACAAGTATAAATAAAAATCTTAACATTTTAAATCTGAGAAACCATTAAATATGAGAAACCATTTTGTTTAGCTCTTATAACAAAGCTAGTGAAATTATATCATGAGTTCACATTCTATTAATGCAATAAAGGACTGACAGACATCCTGAAAGAGCCAGCAAAACCAAAATTTAAGCATATATGAAGCACAATACATTAAATAGGCACCAAGTTATTAAAACATAGGAAGCAAGGATTTAAAGGAGCATGCCTTCCATTCTTAGACAAGCATCAGTTATAGATCACTTCTCTCCAAACAGAAATATTTCTTAGTCAAATAAAGAAAAAAAGAAAAAAGAAAAAAAAAGGAAAAAGCAAAGGTCTAACTGCCATGTATACTCAATTTATATGTCATGTCTTATTAGAACCCAATAAGAGGAACGTCTGTTTTCCTCCTTTGGTTGAGCCATCACATTTGTCAAAATTTTATGATAATTCATTCCATCATTCCTCAGACATTTAAATGACAGACAGTCACTGGAAAAAAAAAAAAAAATCTCTGTAATCCTACTATTCATGTTAAACTGCCTCTAGAGATTTTTTTAAAGTACACCACATCACGGTAGGAGCAGAGCCCTAAACTTCTCAATTTCACTTATGATTTGCTGCCTTTTTGGAAAATGGCAATAAATTGGCTCTCTACTATTCTTGACCTCTTGACTTTTGAACTCGGCTGTCCATGCCTTAACTTTGCTTGTTTAAGTCAGCAGCTCTTGTATCACTCTGATCCTCTCCCAGAGGGTCTGGAGATTTAGGTTTCCTGAACGGTTAAGCTCCCCCTCTAGTGTTCACTGCTCATCACATTATTCCTCCAAGAAGGGAAGAGACACATCACTTCAGTCACTTCATAACTTCCCACAGAGACAGTTTCTTCCCATTTATAGCTTAAGACCTTAATGGCAGTAGCAGGTAATGGTAAACTGACACCTTTAAATGTGTTTTTATTTGGCTTCTTTTTGCTAATTTTGTAAAAAAACCCAGAAAATGCCAATGAAGATATAGTCTGAAATTAGTATTAAAAATGCCTGCTATTTCAGAAAAAAAAGAAAATGGAAAAAAAAAATCTAGTGGCTTGCAAAATATCTGAAATAATCAGGGTTTAGAAGGTAAAAAATAGCATATTATTACCTCTGGAAAGCATCTATTTGTTTATAGGTGAGTGAGTTAATAACTGAAAATCAGGTGAGAGAAATCTTCATCTAAGTGCTCATTTCTAATGAAATATGGGAAAGGGTTTCTCACTTATCTCTTTCCTTATTGCTAATGATCTGCAAAATACATCCTTTCTTGAGGGTCAACATATTCATACATACACACACACATTGAGGATTTGGATTGTTTCATTCATGAAACAAAATCTAAATGAAAATAATTTAGTTATAATATTCAAAACCTGGAAAACTGAAAGTTTAAAAGTTCTATGTCTTTGTTAAACACAGCCCTGGAACCACATCTAGACACAATCCAGAATTAATTGTACTGTGAAATACTGAAGAAAATAAACTCTGCTTTTCAAATGCAAGTATGCCAGCATATCATCTGTAAATCTGATTTGATTTAACTTTAAATGCATGGTGTTTTATTAAAGCAAGAAATGAAAA
This sequence comes from Muscicapa striata striata, assembly GCA_030060385.1. Lineage (NCBI taxonomy): Eukaryota > Metazoa > Chordata > Aves > Passeriformes > Muscicapidae > Muscicapa > Muscicapa striata. The sequence continues at coordinate 1,853,601 of JAREIS010000206.1, forward strand.
AGCAGCCCCGGCCTTCGATTCCCTCTTTGCAAATACAGAACATAAAAAACCCCCAAAACAAAACAAACTCTTCATCAAATATTATTAAAAATTCAAAACAAAAATGATAATCTGTGACAGAAAATATTTAGGGCTTTATTAGCCTGGATAATTTTTTTAAGTGGTATCTACCTGTGATTTATATATGTAATATTTCTCTTGTAGCAGCCACTGTTTAACTGCACAAAAATAAGAAAAAGTTAAACAGATGTCAGCTAAAAACCTGCTGGTTTTATTTTAGATATAAAAACATATATTAAAGGATCTCCAAGTAAAATGCTGATGGAGCATTTTTCATTGTTCTAATGACTGTCTTGGAAAAAGAAAAAGCTTTTGAAAATTATGCTCATTGGGGCGAATTTTTTTCAGAAGAAAAACAGAAATCATGCTGTGCTTGATAAAATCTAGATGACCAGTTTAACTTTTGCCTTTTCAACATGGCTTTTCTTCCTTTTCCCCCTCAATATTAAATATTTGCAGCCTGTAAAATTTGAAGTAAAAATGTAAAATTTATCTGAACCAAATCAGCCACTTTAATGGATTTAGTTTTTTTTTTTTTTCTCACTATATTCTTCCATGAACAATTTCAATATCTGGATTTTTCATTCCAAGTCACATTGAAAACTTTAACTCCCTGATGCAATTCTGCCCTCTGAGTCTTTCTGTGAGGTATACACATTAGCAAATTTTGGGGTACTTGCAACAACAAAAAAATGTTTCAGGAAATAGAACTGCAAATTTTGCAAGCTTCTTAAGGTTGTTCATTTTGCTACTGTGCAGCAGAGCTCTGCAAGCAGAATATATTTAGACTGGTTGGATCTGTGAGCTGCAAGTATGTGTGGATTATATCTGCACTGAGGAATTTCAAGCTGAAGTGGACAGAACTATAGAAATTCATCTTAGGGCAATCTCTTTACAAAAGTGCAGTTTCTAAAGTACTATAGAAATAAGCTGTATAAGTGCAAAGGTAGGGCATGGATTGATTATTTTGGAAGAAAGAGAGGGGCTAGTATGAAAATATGAAGGATTATCTTCAACACCATTTATTCTGTGTGCAGGGCACTGTTGGAAAGTGAGCTAAAATATAATGAGAATTGACTAATGAGGCATTAAATCATCCATAAAGGAAAAATCTGATGTCTTCCTTATGTGTAGACCACTTAATATTGCATGCAAAATAATACACACCTCAGCTCCTCAGTGCTACAATTAGAGTACCCACCCTTCTGTCCTCCTGTCCTCTGGTGAACATCCCAGAGAATAACATGCCTTTGGTGCTGAGGAGATTGTCTGGTATTATATTGGCTGATATTCCCAAAAATGGGCAGATGATCATCTGCATTGCAACAGGGATGGCCTGATCCACTGACCAAGGAGATAAGCCAAATGAGAAACACAACCAAAGGCAGTATATAAACAGGGCTCAAACTATAACTCAGCATCTTAACCAGTCTCTAAATTGCTCCTCTGACAAGAAATCAGTTGCTGTGTGAAGAGGATATTCTCTCACACAGATATTCTACCCATCAGAAAAAATTCCCTTCACTGAGGAGTCAGAACAGAGTAACAGACACAGCACTTTATCAGAGTATTTCCTCCTGAAATCTGGTTTCTTCAACAGTGAAAGTCACAATAAAGAGATACAAACATTGTTTCAGACATCTAAGAATTAAAGATGGCATGGAGATCAAAATATCTTGTAAAAATGGTAATGACTGGTAGTATAGAGATAAAACGAATAAGAGAAAAGTTAAAAACAGGAAAAAGAAACTTTGTCTATAATTTTTCTGGTCTAAGAAAATTCTTTAAAATATTAAAAAAAGGAGATAACAATAGAACTGATAAGGAATTATTTATAAAAATGCATAAAATGTCTTTTTAATCAATCACATTTCTCTTGAAGTGTATCATGCCTTAAATGTGTTTAAGCTGGCAATTTAATGTACTTCTGAATTAAAAAGAAAAACACAACAAAACAAATCCGCAACACTATAGATAACAATAAGGTTGCAGTTATAAGTCTTAACACAAGATTAGAACAATTCTTCAATTAACAATTTACTGTGTTTGCAAGGGATCCTGCAGAAGAAGGGATCCTGAGCATCACTGAAACAATGTAGACACTGAATATGGATTAGAACTTTGTTTTCTGTGCTGCTTCTGTGACTTTGGTCTACTTGGAGAATGCTTGAACTTCACAAGTTCATTAAATATTACCCAAAGAAATTATGTGTGACTGGACAACACTCTTGTGTTTCAATAAGCAAAACTTGCTAAATATTTGGATAAGTTTCAGTTGTCTTAAATTACGTTTTCCTTTAACACCTGGAATTAATATGTGGTACAGATATCTATCTATAACCTTTATTGGGCTGTAGAAAATATGAAACCTGCTGTATCTGAAATTAGTATAAAGGTTCATTTGGTACACAGAAATAATTTCTCAAGTGTAGCTTATAGAATTGCACTATGTTGTGGTAAAATCAGGAATGAAACATCCTGTTGTAATTTCAATTAAATCAAAAGTATTTCTGGCTTGTTTATGGCAGGGGTGGGACAGAATGCTCATGTTCTTTGAACTCCCTGCCTATTTAAAATGTACTTAGCATATTGCTTCATTATTATATATCCATCTATCTTCTATGGCTTTTTAAAAAAAAAAATAAGACTACATAGCAAAAGCAATTTCTTAATACTTTTATTTCTTTATTTCCTTCCTTGGAGATTGCAAGGCAAAGAGTTTCATTTGCTGATAGGTTTTATGCTTGTTTGTATCATTTGGTGAGATGTGCATGTGCTTGTCTGTTACATATATGTATGGGAAGGAATTATTTCTTGGGAGACAATCTCTTAGTCTAACTCTGGTCAGTTTAGTGTTCCTGTTTTTTGTGGGAGTTAATTCCATAGTCAAGGCTGAGCCTGTGAAGTGGGTAACTAAACATCCCTCCTGTTAGTCAACAATTGCACTGAACTGCTGCCACAAAAGGTCAGGGAAGGGAAGCTGATCTCTGGGATATCAGGGATCAAACCCTTAGAGGGATTTGGGCAGCGGCTCAGAGACCTTGAACTGGACACTTCCATCAGCACAATGTGAAAGGGACAGCAGTAAAGCAAATTGACTGACAGACCTCCTTGGTGGGGCATACACACCAACTCCCACCCTGCCTGAGTTACTAGCTGGTGATTTTTCTGTGTGTTTTTCATCCTTAGATATATTGAGCAGCAATAATATTGTGTTATATTTTTCTTCCTGTTTGGTATTCATAGCAAGTAAATGCAGATCAAACCAATACACGTAAGCACCAAGGCTATCCAATTTTCCTTAACCTAAGTACTCAGCAGCAAACAGTGCTATCATTTTAACAGTTTTTCTCTGGAAGTTCACCTTTTCAGTTTGTTGTCTCTTTTATTTTTTTTTTCTTATGGATTTATGGACTCTTATCCATATGATTTTTCACAGAATCAATAAAAACTCTTTTTCCTAGTGCAAAGCAATCAATCAATCAATCAATCAATAAATTTCTTATGCCTGACAAGGCCTGTTACATACTATAGAGCCACAAAGCATCCATTTATATTTCCTTAACAACACGTTTTCTTTTGTTTACCAAAAAGAGATTGCCAAATTCTTTAGAGGACAAATACACAGACATCTATGTAACTAACACCTATAATGGGTGTCACCATCATCTAATTTCTGGTTGTAGGCCTGTCTTTAAAAGACCTTCTCTACCTTGACATGCATAGCAATGGTTGGAAAAAATAAACTGTATAGAGATACCACATTTTCTACACATTTCCATAACATTTCAGCTATTTAGAGAAAAAAAAATTATCCAGACTCCAATTTTTACTTTCAAATTCAAGCTGTACCACCTCAGATGAGTAGTGTAGAAAGGACAGCTTTCAAATAATTGCCTTCTCTTCTTTTTGTAACATTGAAAAGAAAAATAGTTTTTTTCTGCTTTGCAAGGGTGCCTGAAATCCAGCAGAAGATGATGGAGGGGAACTGGGATGATGAACTCTCTACTGGCCTCCTTCAGCCTTTGGTTTAGGGAAATTGAAGGGAATGGCATGAAAAGAATATGACCTCTGCTTGTGGCTGACTTATTCTGGGCTTTATTCTAACTCTGTTAAGAAAAGTAAAATTTTTTAGTTTTCTAAAACTTAATGACTTAACTTATTATTAGTTTTAGTGGGTTATGTGCAGTTTAGGCCTATTATTTTCAGATGAAAAGATCTGATAGGCAACTTCTCTTTATCTTTGTTCAGTCTTCCTCTCACAAAAGTAGAGACAAGTATACAGCATTTGAAAACCTATGAATCTACAAAATTAGCTCTTACACTTCTTACATGCAAGTAACATTGCTTCCAATTTTTTAAAGAGCAAAATATATGTATACTGCTGTCTGTGTTCCTAACTCAAATATACTACAATTTGGAGACAATTAAAAAAAAAAATCCATTAATGGATATGAATTGTTTCATGGAACTTTCTTTTTTATTTGTTTTGACCTTTCTGTTACCCATTCCTTTAAGAGTTAGTTGTTAAGGCTGACAAAAATATGGAAGCTCAGTTCATAGCAACTGTTTTCCAACCATACATACAGAAGAAATTGCCTTCTAGATTTGTTTCAAATTGTAAAAGAAGTCTGTTTTGCATCTGTTAAAAGTACTGGATTGGCCACCACTGAGACCTGATCAGTAGCACAGGCAGTAGAAGGGAAAGTTTTCTTACATCTGTTTCTTTGATGGATCTAACATTAAGATGATCCATGTCTGAAAATGGAAGTGTATCCTCTACATATTTGGCACTTAAATCTTCTCTTCAAAGTGACACTAACTTTACTGGGTACTCTGAAAAATGCACAGACAACAATATTTCCTGTTGATTATGGAGGGCCACTAATGAAGCATCATGACTTAACTAAATGAGATAGTTGTACTTTTATATGTAGTTTGAGTATGATTTTACTTAATATATGGAATAAATTGAAAGTAATATTCCCCGTGATTGAAATGGATAATTTTCAAACTAATCTTTCTGATTCTCACAGACATCTGAAGAAGGTGCACTATAACTCATTTATGGGCAGGAGTTAAAGCATCATTAGGTTAATCTGACATTTTTTCTGATATTGGACAGGCTTGCCTTATGCTAGGAGGAAGCCACTCTTAATACTTGTCCATATTATATTTGCTGTGAAGAGGCCAGCTGAAGTTTGGACAATGCAAAGAAATACCCATAATTTTTCTCAGTCATTCACATATGCCAAGTGCAGGACTTGTAGGAGGCTGCAGAAGTAATAGTGTGAGTACAAGGTCTTCTACCTGGAATTGAATATCCTGGCATTTGTCAAAATTGGAGAGGAAAAAAAAAAGTCCAGAAATACTGAATATTTTTTATAATTTAAGAAAAGAAGTGATTAAGTGCATAGAGTAGGAATGCAGAAACAGGAGTTTTTTTAAAAGTTTTTCCACAGTATCCCATATTCTTTGAAACTCTCAGTAATGAAGCTACCAACAAAAGTAATCCTCACTATGCTTTTAATATCCTGAGCATTTTCAGAACCAGTCTGTCTCCTAAGAAGTAATAATATTATGCAACATTTCTCATGCAGCTAGACTTAGGATGAAATAAGTGAAGCCATGCCCAAAGTGAAAGATAAATACAGCAAATGTGGAGATCTTTAAGACTATAATAAAAATCATAAAAACATCTTCCATTTAAGAAAGCTAAATAATGAATATAGAAAAGGCAACTGTGATATTTAGCTAAATCTGTGCACAACTTTTATTATTTTTTTCTCTCAAAAAATACTTAGAAATCAATTATCATTAAAAAAGATACTGACTTGGCTTCACAATGAGAGACAAACTGAATATACTCTAACTATGCCTCAAAATTAATGTCATTATGTAATGACTCCCAAAATTACCAAAATGCTTAACATCTAACTGAGCAGGAGACTGGGTCTACTGTTAGTGTGATAAAATAGCACAAGGACAACAAAACAGTGTCCATTTACTGCCATGTTCCTATATCACATGTCTCAAGATTTTTGATAATTTTCACTCATATCTAACAGTGGTACATATTGCACAGCCTTGCATAGTAGATAATTATAAAATCTGAAGTTAGATGCTACACTGAAATAAACTGAGATGGTTTTTCTGACTTTGACACCTAATCCTACATATAGAAAGGTGACATCCTGAGAAAATTTTGCACACCATACATTTTATTCTCCTCACCTGGAAAGTTTTAACAACAGCAGTTTAACAGGTGCAGTGTTGGTTTGGACTGCTCCAGAGAATGAGATGATGTTCTGCAGGCAGCACTTTAATTTGATTACATTCATGGCCCATTCAGAATATAAAATTAACCATCATCTTGCATCCTGCATCCTGCAAGTAACACAAAGCTACTTGTGATTTCCATATGCAGAGACAGTTTGGTAAAACCAGATGAGAATAACTCTGCTTTGAACAGCCTCAGACATAGCATAAGCATTGGGGGCACAACATTGGTTAATGTAGATTGTACTGTATGAAGGAGACACACTAACACAAGCAAGTGGCATGAAACAGCAGAGATGCTTCTGATTTAACCTCTCAAGGCTTGGAGCATAAAGGGGGCAGGATATCCTTTACAATATGTTTTGAAGTACAGCATAAGAAGCACATATCTTTCCCCAAACTGTGGCTGTCTTTCTCTTTACAGTAGCCATAGCATTTTCCCCATGTGCTGGGAACCATGAAGGTTTTTTTTTTTTCTTTTCCTGCTTGCAGAAAGTTTAGAAGATTCCGGAGCAATCTCCAAAATCTGGAAGATATAAGATGGTTACAATGCTGCTCGTGTATACTACAAGATCTTATTATCCTTAAAATGAATTGTCAGAGGACCTTAATTCTCCTGATTTTGATAGCTTTTCTAATGTATTTTCTGTCCATATTTTCAGAGGGAGTTATTGATAGTAGACATCCTGGTTTTGTGTATTTGAGATGTTTTGCTTCTCCAAGTTTACCATATCTGTAAATATTGAGTTGAGGCAGCAAATGACTTTTATAATCAGGACTAAGAGGAAATAAATTGAAGGTTCAAAGTTTGTGTCAGCACTTGGCTTTCTGTATATGAACACATGAACATTCTGGAAAAAAAAAAAAATTGTCAAGACTCAGCTCCTGTTTCCATTCAATTTCAGAACAATGAATACCACAACTGTTAGTACTCCCTCCTTTTTTGACTTGTCTGCTTAGAAAAAGTGTCTGAAGATTGACAACCTGACTTATAAAACACACAAGAAATCATGGCAAAGATTATGAAATTATATTTCCTAACACACGAAATTAATCTACTAGTTTCTTCCTTCTCTTGTAATTGTTTTGTATGGTATAACTTAAAAAAAAAATAGAAATTAAAACAAACCATTAAAACTTGGGCCACATTTTAACATGGAATCCATCTCTTATCCCTCATTTATCTGTATTACTGACCCACAATTCATACACTGCATTTTGCATGTGTATCTAGTCTTTCTTCTATGAAGAGCACAATGCTGAAATCTTGAACCCCAGTGCTATGTGATCTTGAGATTAGGAGTTCTGAGAAGAATGACAAGAATATATGTTGATAAGATGAATTAAAAGAAGAGTAAAAAGTAAGATGGCATATCAATACCAGCATTTTCAAAGCAAGGTTAATTTGACAATTCTTTGCAGTAAGTGTATTACTGCATTTTCTTTCTAGGAAGAAATATATTACTGAATTTTTCTTTCTATTAGGAAGACCAATAAGATACTGTAGATAATATAACACAATTGAGAAGTTACCCTCCTGTGATGCTTATTCACTTGCTGATTAGAATTCTAAAACAGCAGAAAGTTTAAGAGGTAAGAAATAAGTAGGCACATTATCATCTGCAACATTATGCCAGATTACTTTCATTTTCTTGAACATCTTACTAAATAGTATTATAAACAATTACTGATTTTATTCAGTACTTATCATTACACAAAAAAAAGATAACAAATGAAGAACACTGCTGGCTTTTAAACTTATGAGGAGGGAAAAATTATTATTTTAAATTAATTGACAAAACATGACTTCAGTGAACCATTTATTGCCTTGATGCTCCTAGGTTATTTCACTAGGTGATTTATGTATTATGTTGTTGAGATTCTTCACTTCAATACTGTCAATAAACTGAAAATTACTCTGAAAAGCATCATAAGGAGAAAAAACCCATAAGTATGGAAGCAACATAAGAAAAAAACATGACCTGAAATAAACAAACGCACAAGGAAAGTGTATGCAAGATAGGGTTGGATCTTAAGGCCAATTTATGTTTCAATTAGAATCAAATAACCATTAAAATAATTTACAGAAGACCTCTGGGCACTGAAACTGGATTGCATGAGAAAATTTGTTCCCCTTTTCTTGGTTTCAACATGAACACCATTGCTGTTCCTAAAATGCTTCTGAAGATTGGCTTTTGTGTTGTAATGGAATTGTTGTGCAAATATGGCTTACTACACAAAATTAGAGCTGTTATACTCCCCCTTATGGTGTTGTGCTAATCTGTAAGGAGTTTACCATGTGCCCATGAGACATACATGCCTGCCCACTGATGCCCTACACTCTGTTAAGGGATGGAGATTTGTTCTTATCTTTATCAGTAAAGCAAACAAACAAAACACACACACACAGAACAAAAACAAAGGCTTTGTTGGTTCTTCCTGCCTATTCTTGTAGAAGAAGGTGTCAACTGAAAACATCAGTTTAAAATACTCCAAATTCTGAGATGCTTAAATTGCAAAAGAAAATCCTGATATTCAGAGAAGTCTGAGCTGCTCTTTAAATCTGTTATTATTCAATATGATGATGTATTTTATCAAGATCTAAATAAACAGAACCTGATGGATCTTGTCAGACTGAATAATAAAAAATTATTAAAATTTTTGCAGAAATAAAAAAAGAAAACTGGTGGATGTTTCCACCTTTTCTCCTTGTGATGAAAACCAATATGTTTTGTGTATTTAAAATTAGGATTACAAGAAAATCAGTTCATCTGTAAAGACCTTTTTCTTGATATATAACTGAAAAGTATGCCATTTAGAATGACAGTTTAGTGTTGAATTACAGCTCTTTTGGTGAGACTACTATGCAATCTTATTCTGTTTACCTGTGTAAAATATTTTTGCAACTCATCAAAAATCATATTTTCCTTTCTCTGGTTCATTTATCAACAGAAATAGCAGTAACCCAAACTAAAACTAAAATCTGTATCCATTGGTTGAACTTTAGAGAATTGTACTCTCTTTTTATAGGGAAAAAAAAATCACCTATATATACTCCTGTTGTAGATTTGCAATTTAGGTGTTATCCATGCATAAAAAAAAATTTCCTTGCATAAAAATATGGAACCTCCAGAGGTGTTTAGATCAAGCTGATATAAAGTATAAGCCAACATCTTTCAATGACAAATAAGATGATCTGGTTGCATTTTTTGTGGTGATGGGAACATTGGAAACTAATCAAATATTAGGAGCAGTGTTGTAATTATAATTTTTGTCAATTGATACATCAACGTTTGAAAATTTATAGTTATCTTTATATTTATTTTATTTATAGTTATAAATAGTTATTATAGTTAGTTTTTATTATTTTATTTATAGTTATCTTTAAGTTTTTTGTAGAGCAAGAAGATATAATCACTTTAATCTGTACTTAACACAAAACAACAATACCTATTCATCCAGAGAGACACAGTCAACAAAACATTCTCATTTTGTCAGAATCAGGAGTGGAAACAAAAGGTCCTAAAGAAATTATTTGTTTACAAAATGCTAAATGAGGGTTCTCTTGGAAAACTACCTTAAATCCAATTCTGTTTTAAGTGTTTCTTGGAAAGCTGTCACCTGAAGCTCACCTGAATGCAGTGACGTGACTTTTCAAAAAACCCCAACAAAACTAAACCTGAATTAAAAACTGTTTAACTCCCCCATCCTCCTTCCCCCCAGCTTTTTTATCTAAATAGCTGGGCTGTCTAAATAGCCCAGGAGAGATAAATCAAAGCCTGAACTGTAACCTTACACTTATATACTTGTTAAGTGACTTTTTTACGGTCTGTTATTGCTAGAAATTGGATTGCTTTTAAACTAATGTTGTCTGGCGGGCAAAAGTGAGTGAAATCACAAACCCTGGAGGAACACTAATTACTTGTTTTAATTAGCAGCAACTTTCACTAGAGTATAATTTCCCTACAGGCCACTTTTTGGAAGGTGTGGAAAATTAAAAAAAAAAAAAAGGTACATAGAAACAAACCAATAATATCTTATTTATTCCTAAATGAGAGCTGTGCTTTTATTCCAGTGTAGGCACAGGCTTTAGAGGGAGCTGCTCACTCCAGGGGGAGAGGAGCCTGCAGCACTGGCTGCTTCACTTGGAGACCTTTGGCAATCAGCTGCACAAAGCAGTCCCTTATTTTATGCTGCTACATCATAAAAGTGCTCCTTTTGTTGCATTTCTTCCCTTTAAACAGACTTAATCCCCTTTTCAGTTCAGCCTGTAGTGAATTCCTCAGGGACATCTCACTTGTCACAAGAACTGCAATGGCCCCACTTGGCAAACCTTTCAGCCTTTTAAGAATTCCTAGTTGTTTTTTTTTATTTTCCACATTAAATCATACTTTTCATTTCCCTCAACTTAGGGCAATCCCCTTAATGATGACAGAGAGACAGAAGTTCCTCCACTCCCCCCTATGTCACCATTTTGTTGCTGAGAGGCAACTTGCCAGTCTGGAAATCAAATGTGGTTTTCAGCAGGTGGACATGGGCAGGCTACAGGGAACTTGGCTTCCCACAGCAAATTAAGTCATCCATGAAACCTTTTCATTTACAGGGAACTGGATTTATGGCTGGTTTTAACCTGTGAAAGAGCTGGAATACAGGTGTTCCTGGTGGAGGGTATGTGGGTGTGTGTGGCTGGATGATTATCTTTTGTTAATAATAAGTGACAAAAATTTCAAGGCAGAAGAAAAGAACATGCACCTCTGTTTTGATTATTGCTTTAAAAAGGGCTAAGAAAAACACTACTATCTCAGTCAAATGCTGTTTGGTGTCATAAGGACATGGTAAAGCCCATTGAAAATGCAAATAAATGTCAAATTATAGAAGATATATCCATATATAACTTGATATATATAACCATATATAATCAGATCTAAAGATCCCTTTCATTTCATATATTAGGAAACAAAAATTTGGCTTTTAAAAAGGAAAAAGAGAAAGTTCTCAACATTTGTGTTACTTTACATTGAGCTGACTAGCTTATTGAAACAAGATGACTTCAGCACTTTACTAAAATTTAAGGTATCACTAAACTCTAGAGCTATACCAACTTTTGTCCCTTGTCTGGAGCAGATACCTTTGATGCTCTCATCTACCATTTATTTTCCTCTCTTCAGTGCAGAAACAATGATGAACAAAAAGGGCAATATTTCTTAATTAAATGTTAATATTTATATGCTAATCCTTTTTAGCTGGAATTTGAAAAGGACAATACAGAAACATGTTCTCTAATGAATATGTACACATACATGTATACTTTTGAGACATTGCAGAAGTCAGTCTATAATATCAAAGTTGTTGAGATGAATCATGACATGTCTTTATTAGTGGAGTAAAGAGCACAGGAAGAATATGCTTCCAGAAATGCAGGTTACAGATGCTGGAGTGACAGCTGCCACCTCCTGATCAAAGTTTTCATATTTTGGTTTTAATCAATCTCATGCAATGATATTGGGGGGGGTGGGGGGTGGTGGCATAGGTGGGAGGGAAGAAGGCATTTTTTAACTAGTGCATTTTATTTGTTTCACATTCCACCTTACAAGCTGAAAGTTTCAAATAACGTCTTTATATGAAAGTGTTTTACAGCTTTATCCTTTTGTTACAATCTGTAGTGTATAGGCAGGATTGCCACATTTTGCACTGTGCTCCAAAACACACTTTGTGGTGCACTTCAGGCACGAAAGCAAATAACTGCTTTTGTAAAAAAAAAAAAACCCAAAAAACAAGCCAAAACAAAAAACCTCCATGCTGAGAAGCAAAAACCCCCACAAGCTAGGGAGGAAATAAAAATAAAAATCACAAGGAAAAGCTCTGGACATTATCACACAATGGGTTCTCATTTGTCCCATTTTTGCCAAAGAAGTAAAAGTTTAATTCCTTAATAAATAACATTTTTACCATCAGGCGGGTGGTGGGGGGATATGGGGGTGGGAAAGGAGGGAAACAAGTTGAAAGATATTCCCTGAGCCCATTAAAGCAGCATCCTTGTCATTGTGAATGCACGTGACCAACCCACATCCTCAGTGAGAGATGGAGACAGTTTTGGGTAATAACGCAAGGAGAATTACAAATTGTATTTAATAATATTATTCTTCATCATCATCATGGTCATCATAATCATCATCATCATCATTATCATCATCATCATCACAACAGCAACAATAATAACAATAATAATGATAACAATAATACCAACTGCTGCCACTACTATTACTACAATAACAACAAAACCAGCAACATTAATAATCTGATTTCTTTGCTCCCCCCTCCTCAGGATGTTTTTTTGGCTGGATTTGGTAGTGTTTTTTACCACGGTAGACATCTGCTGGATTTAATTTTCTCCTTCTCTGCCTCCCTGGGCTGGCTCCAGTGAGCTGGTTGTGTGGAAGACTGAGACTGAAGGAAGGAGAGATTTGAAAGAAAAAAGTAAACATTACCAACAAAGAGTATAATTGAAAGGGGCTTCGTGAACAAGGGGTGTTGTCAGAAAGCAAAATAGGGGAGGGTGGGGCTGCCTGGGGCTCTTTGTCTGCATGCACACTGAAGCTGCCTGTTGTGCTGCATTGTACTAGGCAGGAATTTACCATCTCACAAGCAGGCTAATAGCCACCTCTACAAACAAATCGAATTATAAAGCTTAAATATTTATAGCTATTTATGACTCCATTTTAACTATTAGTGGCCACCTCTGCTTCCAAGACTTTGGAGTTTTGGGGGTTTAATTATTTTTCTTTATTTTATTTTTTTTTTAAATTTATGTTTTATACTAATTGCTCATTAGTCTACCAAGTACCATTCCTGAAGCTGCTCTGTGCATGCTCTGCCACCCAGAAGTGACTGAGGGAAAATAGCACTAAAACACTTACTTTTCGTATTTACAACACAGCAGTAATTTAGAACCACAGTTTCAGATTCTTTCCCTTAGATGGTTAGAAATATTTTCATGGAATTTTTCATTTTAATTTCCTGCAAAACTGTTTTTTTTCAGTTTTTTTAATCATAAATTTGGTGCCACTTGATGTGAATAGAACAGAAACAGGAAAAATACAAACGGAAAAGAGAAGAAAAGTGAAGTTTATGACTGGAGATAGTTACTGCTACTGTAGAAAATTGATTGGAAGTGTTGGAAGCAGTTTCTGCAAAGATATACATGTTCAAACATTGCATCACTAAATGTTAAGGCTTGGAAATAATATCAGGGATAGCTTTCATTAAACCATATTTACTCTAATCTATACATGTATGGGATCTAAATAGAGATTTCAATACAGCATACACACCTATATATTTTCCTTTATGGCATAAGCTTAATCTTCTTTATATTTTGAAGCTATAGCATGTGTATCAGTAAAAAAAAAGCCAATGAAAACTTAATGCAAGAGTTAAAGCAAATTACACACTTAAAAAATCGCTCAGAAAGTCTTAATTACATTTTAAAATGTCACAATGTTTTTTTTTTAGCCAAGGTGGTTTACTACTATGGTGAAGGCAATGACAAATTTTTTAATACATGTTCTTTTTAACCATAACGCCCTCATAACTCTAGGGGAAATCTCACCAGTCAAAAACAGACCTTAAGAAAATAAGGGATAGGTTAAAAGGATGTGGGGAAGTTTTCACTTCATGGAAGGTATCACTTTGGGACATTTCTTTTTTGTTTGTACCTTTTTAAAGGATAGAAAGATCTCAAGTGCCGTATGTCAATTAATCCTCTCTCTCCTCTCTCAGCAGCTACAGTTCAAGAAAGGTCGTGATAAGCACCCTGCAAGATCAGCATACACCTCTGTAGCTGTAAGCAATGTTGCTCAGTGTGGAGCATAGAGAGATGAGGATTTGCTGCAAAAGTACAAGTTAAATACATTCTTTGGGATGCAGTGTACTCACATTGCTGTATGAGTGAAGGGTCAGTCTCTGAAGCGTCCTACAGTAAGTGCTGGGTATGTGAGAAATGGTATTTCTAATGTGAGAAAAGAAACGGCTTTTTTTTCATAAGTACAACAGAAAAGTGCTAATGATCACTTTCTGTACTTCTGCATAAGCATTTTACATCCACATCCAGTAATGGTTTTATTCCACCTGAGAGAGTTGTCAGGAAAATAAAATGATCACTTGATCTACGTTCCACAGTGATTTATTAAGAAAATTCTCACTTACTACTTAGCAATATTGGAAACTTTCAGAACAATTCTTAATTTGAACTTTCTGTTGACCTTTTCCCTTTTCCTTTAAATTACTAAATAGGAACTGCAGGAAACTTAGCACCCAATAAATGTAACCAAAAGAAGACACTACACACATACTTTTCAGTTATTAAACACTGACTAAGGCTATATGACATATTTGTGTAAAAATGCATGTGATTTTACTAGTTTGAAGATTAATATCAACCAATATTAAAATCACAAAATCGAATTTTGTGAATTGAATATTGCTTGATGTTAATCTTCACCATAAAAGTAGAGTTCGCCAAAATTTGCTTCATAAAATGTGTTCATATTTTACCAAATTGGATGTCCTTCTAAAAGTTAGGTAAAGCTATAGGCATTTACCATGTGAAAGTCATCTTTCTGCTATGTCTGAAATTAGAGAACATATTGATAATGCTTCATCATGTATTTAAAATCTAGAAAGGCCTAGTATCTTTTTAATAGTGTTTCTGTATGAATTTCTGAATTTTCCTGAGTATTGTTTATATTTCCTCAAACAATAATAAAATAATAATCATCCACGTGAAGGTTTGTATATTTGTGATGTCTTTCTCTTAGCTGCATAAGCTCCTTTCTTGTTACTATCCAAACCTGGAAAATCCAGAGACTAGGAATAGCTAAACTATTTCAGAGAGAGCTGGATCCAATACTTATCAATCATTGGGACAGACTTTAATTATAAAGTGTTTAAATAAAGTTAGTTGCTGACCAGATCTGTCATAATGACTGATAGGAATTGTAGTCCACTCACTCACAGACAGCTATTGGAGTCATCAGGACTCTGGAGGCTACTACCTTGCAAGAGCATAAAATAGAATTCAGGTTGTGAAAGGTAACATCCTTCAGGTTTTCATCTCTCTGATCTGAAGCTTTTGGGAAGTAAAAACTGCATATTTCATTTATGGTGACCCTGGAGAAATGATCATGTCACAATTCTCTCATGAGTATACGTATTTGACTTTTTATTCTAGAAGGGAAAACAAGAAGATATAACTAACCACAAGGTTCACAAGCTGGTAGCTGGCAGCTCTTTATACAAAATTTGGAAACATTGAGGGTGCCAAGAACCACAGATTCTACCCTTCACACTCTGAGCATTGAGAAAACCCTCATCACCATGAGAAAATTCTTATCACTGTGAACAAGCATGAAGCACATATAAAGTACATATTTTTGGAGGATGAGGTCCTGAGCTTGGAGGCAGAAGAAACCCTTTCTGCTGCAGGTTGTTATGCTGTAACATTGCAAAGAGAAGACAAATTGTCCATTAGCAGTGGAACAAATGGAATGTCATTTCTTGAGGAATTTTTACAGCAGTAATTACCACTGCACCCCTCCTATTCCTGTACTTGAGATGAAGATGTTAGGAACTAAATCTCACCTACCCATTTGGCAACAAGAACATCTTGGTGGGTTTTATGCCATGGAAGTGCTGATCCTGAGATTACTGATAGTCTTGTACTACAGGCATAAGTTTGGTTTGCATTTTGTACCCAGTCGCCAATTTTCAGGAAACTTACAGGAACTGAGTTATTTTTTAGTCTCTAGCCTGAAATTTCTCTGAGACTGGACAATAGGTCAAAAACTACTAATGGGGAACTACAAGGCACACAGATGAGTGAGATACCTTATATTTCTGAAAACCAGGTTATGTCTTCAAATTCCAGCTACTGTTGCTGTAATTACTTCCTCACATGCATAACATGTCAGTTAGTGATCTTCACAAAGTTCAACTAAGTGACTTGGGTGAGACACAGTAAAAGAGGTTTTTCAGTGTCTATCAAGAAAATTAATTCTCTCATTCTGAATGATTACCTGTTGGATGACACTTCAAGCTTATCTTCAGAATATAGCTTCTTCTTACTAAATATAACAGAGGTTTTTTGACTTAACTAGTTATCTTGGAAATAGAGGCTTGTCTTTTACCTTGTGCTCATCCACCTCCTCCACTTATGAGTGATATTAAATCCATTTGCCTGCCTGTCAGCTTGTCACACACAAGTTTACATCTACATTCCTGCACTTATCTGAATCTACAGCTCTTATAAACGAAACACTTTCACAGAGCTGATTTGTAAAAAAAGACCACCTTGCTCTCTCTCCAAGACTAATATTTGTCATAAGGCTTATAAGAGATCAGCCAACTACTCAACCAGTTCTCTTGAAGGAATAGACAGCATTTTTTCACTGTAAAAAATTCTCATGTAGATCTGAGTGCAATGATCTATATATGCATATTGAAGAATTTTATTTTTTTTTTAATGTGACTTTAGGCTGCAGGAGTTTTGTGGCTGAGGTTGGTCCTAACAGTTTCCTCCTTCTCCTTCTCTTTAAAATGTTAAATATTGTGTATTGGCTGTCATAATGTATCCTGCTTAGGTAAAGTTTCATAGGTCTGGTGGTATATCTTGTGAATGAAAATATTACAGATTTCAACTGAAAATACTGTTGTATCAGGAGAAGCCCATTTTGTGATTATATGAAGCCTTCATTTTCAGTATATTTGGAAAAAAAAAAAAAAAAACCAAAACCAGAAAAGAAAATAGCATGAGAATGAAAAAGAAATTCTTCCCTCTTTACCAGAACAACAAAATATTTGTCTGCAGTTAATAATTCTGGAAAATTACTAGTCTTTTTGTACAAAATGGACTGTTCTACAGAATATATCTTGCTGCTGGAAGGAACCTCACTGAACCCTCTGTGCAGTGGGAAGAAGATTTGGCTCAGGGGCTTCTACGAGCTCTAGTTAAGAAGTTCGTGGTAAAAAGGATGAGTCCATTTTAAGAGTGAACTTGAAAATATTCTTCAGAGGTGTAACATTCACATGCCAGAGTAAATATCACAAAGCATCTTTTGCTTCTGAAACTTAACTGCTGTCATAATGACCACCTGTTGGCTGTGGGTTTCTAACACTCCCTGACCTATGACATTTATGACAAATTATGCACCAAAGTGCTAGAGACATCTTGTTAAAATGAAGCCTGAGGCCTGCAAGCTCTAACCCCTTTTGTCTTTAAGAGCATGGGTTAAATGGGAACAAGAAGTAGTTTAGACAGAAAACAGACATGGCCATGGCTAAAAGGAAATGAAATCCTAATCCCCTAACCCTTTGACTTTTGCAGCTTGCTGCACAGCAATGTGCTTTCAACCATTAAACTACCTTAACCTTCTGAAGAGCCAAATCAGTTCAAATTGAGTGAAAATTTGCACATTACCACACAATCTTTGATTGATCCCGGTTTCAAAATTTCATGGAAGACAACAATTTAATGCAATAATAATTTTAACCAACAAAATATGTTTCACAGTCACTTCCAGTATGTGTAATATTTGGTGTCATATAAAAGCAATATGAAGGAACACTTTTCAAAGTCATAGATTAGTCCAGCTGCAAAACCCACTGTCAGGTTTAGACAGAGATCTGCAGTTTCTTTAGGGCTAGCTAATATCTACAATAATAAAAAAAAATACACTCATTCTTTTTAACTCTTTCTTTGATGCATTCACTGTCTTATCCTGTTGTGTTGTTGCTGGGTTTTTAGCTTAAAGACAGCAGAAACTCACTCTTGTTTCAAAATGTTAACTTTCCTATCAATCTATCTATATAGATATGGATAGTCATATATATATATATTAACTGAATTATAGATCTTACTAAGTATAACCTAAATTAAAGTGAAAAGGAAAAATTGCCATATTTTATCTAATCAGAGCAAAACTTCTTGAGTTCTAGCAAATGATACAAAATAAATACCATAAACACAACAAAAACTCCTATATGCTCACATGATATCTATAGCATTATGTATTGAAAGGTCAAAAGTAGTAAAACAACACATAAGGATACTTTAAAACAAACACTTGTTTAAGTTTCAAAATAATATTAATATTAATATTTTTCTCTTATCTAGAATCTCAGTTGAAATAACTGCACATAATAATCAACACATTAAAAAAAAAAAGTGTCACAAAATCATTATTATTGTAAGTTTCTGATAAACACACAAAAAAATGTTATGTGGGGCTGGGATATCCACAATTAGGTATCTAAAATATCCATACATTGCCACATGCTTTAAAAAACTTTTTTTCTCATGTACACCATGATCTTTGTATTAGGTAATGACCTGTGGAAAAAAAAGTAGGCATTACCTGACTTGGTGATTGGATCAAACACCATCCTGTAGTCATATAACATGATAATATTATGACTGCAGGATGGTGTTGGTCCAATCCCTGTAGCACTTCAATATTTAAGCAATGAGTGCATACACCACCAGCTTCACGGGCAGAAATCTCTCACCTAATTTTGCAGCATAAAGTCTGCTAAACCTGCATCCCTACAGGCATCTGTTACCTGTGTTTCTTTCATCATACATGGTCAAAAAGGTAATTTCATAAATCCACGATGTTTCTATCAATTTGAAGTCTGCAAATTGATAGAATTGACATTGTCTTAGACTATGCCAAGCCATTGACTTCTTCCATGAAGTAGTGCTGTCCTGAAATGAATGAAAACTGCCAAAATGGCTATTGGCAGGAAGAAGAGTTTACTTTGACTCACTTGCCCACCAGAGAATCAACTGGGATTGTTGACTAAGCTGGTAAAGAAAGAAAAAAGACCATACAAGGAAGAGCTGAACGTAAAACAAAAAGACCATGTTGGATACATCAGAGTAATAATTCAGGCAAGAGTTTAAGCAAGTGTGAAAATCCCTCCTTCTGCATTTTCAGATTAAAGGCTTTGTTTAAATTGGTAATACTTTTATTTTATTTTTGTTAGAAAAATATCAGACATGATCTTCATCTCCCTAAAGGTCTGGTAACCTTAATTTTCTGCCACATTGATTTACATGGAAAGAAATTCAGGAACACACAACTTACCTAACACTGAGTAAATTGTTACCTATAGAGGTGAAATACCTCCTGAGTATTTTTATCTAACTTTAAAAGTGCAGAGGAGACAGTAAAATATTTTCTTTTGTGACTGTAAGATTTTCTTCAAATTTTCATTTCACAATAGCCTAAAAGGCAAAGTTTGATTGTTTCTTTCTCCTAGAAGGAAAAGGGGAGGAAAGGGAAAAGAAAAAGGGGCTGAAAAAAGGGTAACAGACAGCTCACTGAGCTCAGGGAACATAGGGAACAGAAGATTTGGGTTTTACTCTTGTACTATCAGTTTTCACTTTCCAGTGTTCCACCCCTTTGCTAAAATAGATTGTGCTGTGGCACACAGAAGACTTGAAATGCACAAACAAAAAGCAACAAAGACACAGCACAACAAGTAAACAACAAAAGCACAGGGAGATGTTGATAAAGCTTAATTCCATAAGTATTAATTTCTGAAAATAGAATGTCCACAACTGCTAAGACATATGCCCAGACCCACTCGGAATCCCTGAGGCATGAATCTCAAGCTTGTCTTCCATGTTGTCCAAGGAATGTAATGCCCATCAGTCAACAATTCTGGTTTTGATCATAAAATGGTCTTGGAGGCTGAGAAAATTTTCATATTCAACTTTCTGCGTTCTTCCTTTCTCCTCCTCACTATTCCTCAAGGTTTCATTTTGATGATCTGTATTTTTAAAATTGCACCCATAAGCCATAAAAATCCCAGACTAAGCTTTTTGTTGAATGGAAATAAATTAACATGTTTGAGAAATTCCAGGGTGGAGAGACTTCAAGCTCATTTAATTTAACTCCTAGATTCAATACACAGCTTTTCACATTCTTAGGCAGAAAAACAAATCAGTACTGCACTCTTACAGATGAAATGCCTCAGAAACTTTGTCACTATCAAAAAGTACATCTTACTTGATCTCAGATACTGAGCATGAAAAGCTATGAAACAACACCAGAAATAGTATATCTAGACTCTTGACAGGCCATGCACAGGCTCATAAGAAATAGAGAGGACTTCTACACCCATGCTAGAGCTGATGACCAGGCTATTGGGTCATCTGGAATCACCAAGCAAACTTTATATTTAGTTTAACACAAACACTCCTAAAAATTTCTGTGTCTGTACATAATTCTTCTTTGATCTCCTAAGTAGCTCATTCATATAGATTAGGAGTTCCTCTCCTCTACTGCTCAAAAGATATCAAAATATGAATTTTAGTATCTTCACTTTCAGTGTCCTCTGAAAGGCATACCCTAGAGGCTTGAAACCTTGTGGAACAGACCTCAAAACACTTTACCATTTTGTAAAGCACCTCCAACTGACAAATCTAAATCAGAGTAATTTAAAGAGACTGAAAAATATGGGACACTGATTATGTTTAGAAATTAGTTTCTTATGCATCTACATTTACTGTGCTGTTCTAAATTATTTATCATTAAGTGTTTGGAAGTAGAGAAGACATACCCCTTTTGTTTTTCTTTGTATGTTTGAAAGGCATGTTGTCATGGTTTAAGGAAGTCTGGTTTTCAGTTGGGGGGTGGTTCCCTGTGGGGACCTGGTGGAGCCAATCATCTGGCTAGCTGTGAAGATTGACACCCAGATAAATCACATAAAAGAGCTGAACACGCTTCTGTGGAAAACCACATTTAAAAACAAAGCAAGCCTGGGAAAACTCTCTTGTCTTCCAGCTTTTGAAGAAGGTAACTGGCCAGGCCAATAAAAACTATTTCAATTGATAAGGTTTTAGAGCAAATGAACGTATATACACCAGTTCTCTCCTGAATCAGGAGAGAGGTAAGGGTGAAAACATTCAGAGAAAACAACATGGAGCACTGAGATCAGTAAAGAAGGAGTGAAGTTCTAGATGGGAGGGGATTGAGGATGCCTTGGTTTTGGGCTGAAATGATTTCTGTGAGGCTATGGTGAAGATATATTGATATATCAGACTTTGTTTTTTCCCTGTAATTCATTAAGTAGATGGGGGATGCAGCATTCACCTGCAGCCTATGAGAAAAGGAAACTCGTGTTGGAGCGTGGGGATGCTGAAAAGTTGTAATCCAATGGGAAACCTGAACAGAGACAGATGAGCAACTTTGCCCCAGGGATAGAAGAAAAACCTCTGTTCCCAGAGATAAAAGAACTTTAGTTTTTATGCTAGAACAGCTCATCCTTAAAATAGTACCCTGTAAGTAGACATGGCCCATGAAGGCAGCTGTGGGAAAGCTGCAAGGCATGGGAGGGACTTTCACACTGCAAACAGATTTTCCTTTCCCTGATTCACTGTGACACTAAAGCCATGAGAGAACTGTTTCTTGTGGAGACAGTCTTCATGGCATGGCAAGAGAGCCTCCTCTCCCTAAGTGAACTGTAGGTGGTAAAGTGACTGGTGAAAGTCTCAGGTTTTATCTCTTTATATTGTCAGTGGGAAAGAAAAGAGGGTATGGAGGGAGGAGAAGTGTTCTGAAAGTTTATTTAGATTTTAATTTCATTCTGTCAATAAAGGTTTCTTTATATCCTTTAAAGTTTAGCCTGTTTTGCTCTCCTCCTAATCCCTATCTCACAGCAAAAAAATAAGTAATTGTAGTGGGCACACTGGCGATTTAGCCAGTGCAAGATCCACTGCATAATTTGGTGTGTTGGCCAGGAAACAAACCAAAACCAAAAACCACTACACTTAATTGGTGTTTCCACCCAGCTTCCACACCTCTACAAAACCACTACACATCTATATCAACAATATTGAACATATAAACTTAATGGTATGCAAGTCATGGAAAAAATGATAAAACAGCTATGTGAGAAATAGTCACATAGACACAACAGTCACAAATAGAAATTGTGATTACAGCATTAATTATTAATTATGCATACCAGTTCAAACTGCAACAATATATTAAGATAGTAAAGTCATTATAAATATGATAAGAAAACTACCAGTAGGAAGAATCATGATTTTACATATATTCCTGTCTGTCAAAGCCCATTAATCTAAATAAATGGATATTATTAGGGAGATGTATTAACAGATTTATATTTTTTAAACAAGTTAAAGACCGTTCTCTCCAGAAGTCATAGAAATTTGTTTGGATGCCTAACCAAAAGTTGTTGGATTTCGCTTTTGCAAATACTATCTTTTATTACAAATGATCTTTGTAAAACAAATCTCATGAAGGTGTCATGGCCCCTTCCCTCACCATGATTTTTTGTAATCTGCTAAAGGCATCAAAGCAACCCTGGTGCTATCTACAAATAGTAGCAATAAAGACTCACTTTGCATGCTGTGTAGAGGTAACAGATAACAAAAACTCTTCCATACAGGTTTGAAGCTGTTTAATAGGATTTATGTGAGCAGGTTAGCCCTTCCTGCACCCACTATGATCCTTGACCTCAAAAGACATTCTATATAACCAAAGGCAGGACATGTTACCACTGCCTTGAGTTTGTCCCATGTGGAAGATAACAGCCTTATTTTTTAGATTTGTGGGTCAGATACTGCTGCAGGAGAGCTCTGAGACCATAAAGCATGTTACAGTTTTCCCCCATTATCCATCTGAGCTCATCTGTCCTGAGGGCTCCTCAGATAATCCTTGCTGCTCCAGCCATGGCCTCTGCCAATACAGGTGCTTTGGTAAAGCACTGCTTTTGCAAAATGTTTTGCAGAAAGAATGAATCTTCTTGGCTATTGTAAAGTTGGTAAATTAACTATGAAGTTGGTAGACAATTATGCCAAACAGAAAGTATCAAGAGAGGAGCATTTATAGATATCATCTAAACAGAAGCACTACACATAGTTCAGCTATGCTGGAATTTTCTCCTCAAAACTTCAATGTTATGACTGACTTTGCACATTCACACAACTGATTTAGCTGAAAAGCAGTAGGAAGGACACAAAGCTGAATGCTTAAGTTGTCAATGTCTCATTTATCTTAGAAAAAGAACTTAAATAGTCCATGTTCCTAAAAAAAGTGTTTCCAAAGAAGAAAGGCTTCCAGAAAGAAAAAAGAAAAAAAGAAAAAGAAAAAAAAAAAAAAAAAAAAGAAAAAAAGAAAAAAAAAAAAAAAAAAGAAAAAATGAAAAACAACAGAAAAAAAAACCAAACAAAAAAGCCCCCAAAAATGAAACAAAAAACCCCCAAACCAAGCGACCACCTTAACCATTACAATGTTGTTCATAACCTTAAAATTTTATAACACAGACATCCTGAAATAAAACCAGACTGAATAGCTACCACGTTATTCCAATGGTCTCATATTGCTGGGTAATATTTTGTTACAACTAGAAAGATATAGTTAATAGCATTTGGTGTATCCATACTTATGGGTTATCCAAGAGATGACAGCATTGTTCACACTTAATGATAAAACTCTGAAGGAACTTCATGGGTTCCTTAACCTCCTTATCTTTGCATAAAGAAATAAAAGGCCTTTTTTACCCTCTCCAAGAAATGATGGTAAATTTACTGAAAATACTGTAGACACTGCCTATGAATAACTAATGTCAACATATGCTTGAAAATCACATATCTATCCTGGTATATAGAGAACAAATACCCTGTAATTTTTGTATCAAAAATAAAAAAACAGGCAGTGAACATAGAAAAAAGCTGAGTATTACGGAGATCTAAATTTATGCTCTAGTCAGATTGTAAAACCAGTCATTTCACAAAATTATACTGAAAATAGTAGAGATGTTACTTGCCAGTTATTGCAGTTTTTACTGAAGTATCATGCAAAACAATTTTCTGCATGCATTTAAATTTTAAAAAGTCTTTTATATTTATTTTAAAAGTTGTCAAAATTAACAGTAATTTTTTCAGGAACAATGTTTACTTTTGCAATTAAGACTAGCCTCATGCAGGCTATTATATTTTAGCATTTCTTTTAGTGGTGTTCTGTGTATCTGTTTTACATAGGAGATACTATTACATTTTACAGAATCCTGATCTCTATCCATTGAAGATTAGACAAAGAACTCTCAGAGCAGGGGGAACAAGACAGGATAATTCCCAAAGGATTTGTGTAGTGTGATTCCACCCCTCTAAAATGGCACACAGGTTGGTTGTTATCACAATGATGTGCTCTGAAGCAGGTGATCTGTAGGAATATGGTCAGGTGCATTGACTTCAAAACTTTCCCACGTGTAGTGTAATTTGTTGTATTTTATCAGTGTTCTTAATGTAAAATATGGGCTGTAAAGTGTTCCTGCATGGTTCACAGGAAACTGGCATATATAACTTCAGACTTCTGAGGAGCAATTCCAGGTGGTAGTTACCTAGCTGAGGACTGGTTTGGATAGGGAAACCTAGTGCTCTTGAGGAATTTGCAGAGACTTTAGGTCTGTTAGTTTAAATTCCTGCTGAGAAAAGCTGTGGTCTAAAGGACCACAGTGGTGCAGCAGAGATGAAGGGAGAAGTGTTGAACACCACAGGCAGCCACACTATATGGAGAGCTGACCATCACCAACAAAAAAGTCCTACTTCAATGTGCCACAGAGCCTTCCAACCCCCTTGGTAGGGAAAGCATCCAGATCCTGGATGTCTGATCTCCCCCCTGCAATACAGCTCTCTATCTAGTACCATAATATGTGGTTTGATCTGAGGAGAGTGCACGTTTTC
The DNA here is from genome assembly GCA_030060385.1 of Muscicapa striata striata. Taxonomy (NCBI): domain Eukaryota; kingdom Metazoa; phylum Chordata; class Aves; order Passeriformes; family Muscicapidae; genus Muscicapa; species Muscicapa striata. The sequence continues at coordinate 1,878,712 of JAREIS010000206.1, forward strand.
ATGGAACCAAGGTGAGCAAAGGTTGTAAAAGATTTCTGAGATCCTGTCTGTTTCAAATCCAGATCCCTTTATGTTTGCACCACACGGAGGAGAGAAATTAGCTGAGTACTGTGCCTCTGTATTTCAGATACAAAGCTAGGATGCAAAATATTGAGAAGTTATTGTTAATTGATGCAGGGAAGGAATGAAACAATAACCCTTCTGTGTCTCTGAGAGGCTGAATGAAACGAACAGAAAAGAAAAACCATAGACTCATAGAATGTTAAGGGTTGGAAGGGATCCTTAAACAGCATCTAATCCAAACTCCCCCTTGTACCACTGGCAGGGACACCTGCCACTAGACCTGTTTGCTCAGCCTAGCCTTGAACATTTCCAGGCTTGGGGTATCCACAACCTCCCTGGAAAACCTGTTCCAGTACCTCACCATCCTCACAGTAAAGAATTTATTCCCAATATCTAGCATAAATTTCCCCTCTTTCAGTTTGTGCCAGTTATTCTTTGTACTATTACTACAACTGCAGATAAAGCATCTCTCCAGCTTCCCAGCATGCCCTCTTCAGTTACTGGGAGGTTGCTAGGAGTTCTCTGTATAATCTTCTCTTTCCCAGGCTGAACAGCCCTAACTTTCTCCCCTGTCTTCTCAGGGGAGGTGCTCCTTCTCTTAGCAACTTCTTGGCCCTCTGGACTTGCTCCAACAGTTCCATGTCCTTCTGTTGGGACAGCAGAGCTGTGCCCAGCGCTCCAGGTGTGTCCCCCAGGGGCAGAGCAGAGGGGCAGGATCAGCTCCTCACCTGCTGGCCGAGCTCCTTTGGTGCCCAGAGCGCGTTTGGCTCGGGGGCTGCGAGCGCCACGGCTCTCGCTGAGTCTCCATCAGCCACCAGCACCCAGCCCTTCTCCTCAGGGCTGCTCTCAGCCACTGCTCTGCCCAGCCTGCAGCTGTGTTGGGGATTGCCACCCCCCAGGTGTAGGACCTCACCCTCTGCTTTCTTGGGCTCCATGAGGTTTGCAGGGACCCGTGTCTCGAGCGTGTCCAGGTCCCTCTGGCTGGCATCGCTTCCCCCAGCGTGACACCTGCCACACTCAGCTGGATGTCACCAGCAAACCTGCTGGGGGTGCACTCAATACCACTGCTCATTTTGCTGGCAAAATAAAACATGAAAAGTTTTTTTTTTTGGCTGTTAACCATTTATAAGGGACTAAGAATGGAAAAAATAATCTGTACCATGCAGTATATTTGCACATCATTAGATCAACATCCTTCGATGTTGTCCTTTAGACAATAGTTTTATAAAAAAGAACAGAAACCTGAAATTATGAAGCAAGCTTTCATATACTGAAATGGAAAATATATCATAACTATACAACTGTTTACATCCCTAAAGCTAATATATATACATACATGTATATAAATATGAAACATATTTAAGCACTTGTCTAATTTTCACTGGGAGGATCACTTTTTGATCCTCCAGTCACTTGACAGGGATTGAATGCTACTCAATCAGAATGATAAAAGAGATCTATGAACAGCATATAAACGAACATTTATTAATACATATGTCTCAAAGTCCACAGTGATATGAAATGAAAAGTAGACTGTATTAGCTGAGCACTTCAGATACAAGAATTGTGACCCTTTTGCATGTAATTTTCCAGGTAATATGAGACAACTTTTCAGGCATAATATACTTCATTGTCAGAATTATCAAAGTTTCATCATCAACTTCATATTCAGGAACTTATGAAACACAGTAGTGTCTGACACTCTAATTCATTCATTAAAGCACTCACCTGGTCAGCTAAAATCAGCTAATGAATATTGCCTGTGTAGCTAATGTGTACTGCATATTGATGAACTGTAGATCTATTGCATAATCTGTAGGCTGGAAAATTGATGTTTAAACTAGAATACAGAACTTGGAGTTTTGTGAGTCGCGATCAAGTTATCACAGACAGCTATGTCACTTATACTTTATTTCACTTTACCTTGCAAAAAAACCACTGCAATTTAAACTTTATTCTTTCCTCACTGTCCTGATATTTTACAAAAATTCTACCAACAGGGCAGAAACTAAAAAATCTGCACACCTAACTACAAGGTTCAATTATCAAGAGCTAAAAGGTCTGTTCCTGTAGCTTATGCTGCTGAAGTTAAAACAATATGACCCCCTTTTCTATTTCACAGTAATTAAAATGTTACATTTGCTAAGAAATGTTAGCTAAGAAAGCTTTTCCTAAAAGCTTTGGATTTTAACATGTAAATATCTGATTTTGAAGACCAGCAGCCTCACAGTGGGATACAAAATCTGTGAGCCTGGATAATACCTTTAAAACATTCAGAAGTGACAACAAAATATCTTGTTTGGACATGCCAGAAGGAGTAAACTGTGATTAATTGCTTTTTACTCCAGCTCATTTCACAATTATGATTTCTGTCAAGGAATTGTCAGTATGAAACAATACATCAAAATGTAAATATCAGTGATAAAATGGCACAGGAAGATACTCTGTGTCTACCTAGAACTTAAAGCATTTTATTGAAAAAGTCTTTATTTTGTTTGGCAGCCATCCATGACCTCCCACTGATGGCAAAACTAGCAGCAATTCCTATTTGAAGTGTACCAGAAGATGATTCTGCTCAGCAGAAGCTTCTGCTTTAGAGCATTTAGAGGATTTATCTCTAAATTAATATTTTCATCTAACACTCTCACTATACATCTTACATAATCTTTAAATTATAGGAAATGCTAGAAGGGAGTTCTGAGATTCAGCAGCTGAAGTAATGCTGGAGATTTATAGCTCTCTGAAGTCGACATTTGTGACTGACCTACAGCACACCAGGACTGCTATTTCACTTTCCTGATTCATGATAAGTGCAGCTGTCTCCAAATAAGCCTCCAGAGCCCATTAATGCCCAGTTCCCTCCCTTATGGTAAATATGCACGTATCTAGCTTCACTTTTTTAATGCTCTGTTGTTTAGTTGAATAAAAAACTGGGCTTTCTATTTCCTCCTTTAACAATAAATTTTTCAGTTACCCAGGTAGAATTAAAGACTCTAGTTCATACATTTATTTTTTTTCTCTAAATAAATATTAAAGAAAAAATGCTATTTAGACACTAAAGACTGCAAAAATCATATTTCACTTGATTGATGAATTTTTTATCCCTCAGTGTAGTCCCCTATCTTCCTTTCCTATAGCTTCGTTGTGTTTGTTGTATGAAGAATGTACAACTAATTAACAAAACCATTTGCATGATGATATGAAGGTAAATATTAGAAATAAATAGAATACACATTCATAAAATGCTTTAAAAAATAAAAAAGCACTAATGCATCTGTCATCCCTGTTTTCAATTTATTTTTCATTAATAAAATATACATTGTTTTCCATTCGGAAAATTTACCAGTGGCAACACATTCAGCGTGCAGCTTTGTCTCTTTAGAGATGAAGTCTTTGTTAAGGCACCAGTGATGGGTTTTTTGTGCCATTGTCTGAACTGTCAGATTGGATGAGCATGTGTGTTTAGGGGTGCAAAGATGTGCAGCCACATCTGCTGTGCAAAGCCGTGAACTCACAACTCTCCCCTCCACTACAATGTGTTGCACTCGGAGCTCCTTTGTTGTGATGGAGCTGCTGGTGGTTGCGTGTCTGAAGTGTCACAAGTGTCAGGCCTCATTATGGTCATGATAATCACCCTAAAACAACCACTTATTTTGAACATTTAATATTGAAGGGTAGGAAATTAAAGGCTAGGTACCTAATGGGTTTTGTGATGTGCAATTGATTATACGCTGGGATTCAAAACCGCAAAGCAAAAAAATGAAAAGGTCTGTTAACAAAATAATGTTCCTTGTTCTTCTAGAGAATAGTTTTTAAAATGATACCGTCATGCAAACAGTTGACAAACCATTTAGATGGCATTTTAGCAAGTGATTAATTTCTTGCGTGGAATTATTTCCATAGAATTATAGAGCAGGAGATATTTAACACACCACAAAGATTCCTTAAGCTTGTTTTTATTCTTTTTCCACATCCATATCTTAAAAATTCCATTGTCTTCAGCACTCCAATGGGCTTAGCATTCAGTGTTTATGTTAAAAAGAAATAAATCTTATTAGTATTCAGATCACAGGCTTTATATTAACTGATTACAGAAACAACAGCTGTCAAATTTGAATCAGAATATTTTTGAGTTCTTCAATGTTAAATGGAGTTCAAACCTTCAGTTTTGGTTTTAGGTATATCTATATGATAGCTACATTATCTTTCAGTCACTACTTGATTTTTCAGTTAATTTTATTAATAAATGTGAAAAAGTAATAACCTCAATAGGAAGGTGGAAATTCATGCATGATAGAGAAATAGGAATTCTGTCAGAAATGCAAGTATTTAAAGGGATTTGTGTTCCACATTGCATTTTTCTGAACACATTTTTTTACTCATAAATAATGTTTTTGACTTTTATTTCTCTTCACAAAGTTACTTCTCAACAAATGAGTGGTGTTAATGGTTTTGGAGAAATTTTCACTATGGTCAAGTTATAGGTGATCACTAATTAAAGAATACAGCTGATGATCTTTATGAAATTATGCTTACACGAAACCTACATCTGTCATCACTCTAATAATATTCTGCAGCCCACCACAGGATTAATCAATTCTAATCTAGATAGGCCTTTTTAGAGACCTTAGACCTGTATGGCCTCATTAATTCAGATGGTACGTGACAGTTCAGAGGTTTCTTAAACCAGCCATAATCTGCAAAAACAGACTTCTGTGCCAGTTTGAGATGCACGCTGTTTTCAGGTTAGAATTCCTGTCTTCCACCTTAAGTTAATGGGCAGCAAAATTAAAGTAAGTGAACTCAGTTTTCGTCCTGAAGGGATGATTTAGGGAATTACACACATTGCACTCACTGACAACAAAGGTTGAGAAAGTTTAGAGAACCACCTTTATAAAGCTCCAGTCTTCCAAAATATTTCAAGTACTATGAAAAAAACAAAAAAGAAGGCAAAAGATATGAAATTTAAGAAGAAAAAAAATACAGAACAGCTCAAATATACTGTCTTAAGTGTGACGCATTTTATTTTTCGTATAAACTAACCAACAAGAATTGCTGTTCTATATAGGCAATGTTTGCTCACTTTTTTCCATCTCTCTGTGAAACTTTAACACTTGTCATTTGTCTGAGGTCCCGTCCTTCTCTTTTACTCTGACCTCTCTCCTACACCTTTCCAACAAAAAATAAACCTTCGTTTCTCTCAGCAGGCATGACACCTTCTGTAAAGGTGTTAGTTACTTTATTCTGAAGACTAACTGTACCCTGTAAGAGATAAAAAATATGAATTACCAGGTGATAACACTACTGTTTCCTCTAAGCTAGTCTGGAAATATTTTTAAATCTTTACAACATAAAAATCCATTAGTACACAGTTATACACTAGATTCTTAATTTTTGTCTATATCAAACATCTGAAGGATGCATAGAAAAATATTATGGATGCATTGTCATCAGTTTGTTCTCATGTATGGGCCTGGGAAGGAAGCACAGTGCTGTGAATGATCCCACTCAGAAACTGTGCACCACTGCTTTAGCCAGAGATTAACACCTCCAGAGAACACCTCTTAAAAGCACTGTTCCTTTAATGTCCTATATTCATGACCAATGAGTTCAGTATTCTGCAGTGTTCAGTAGATCTCTAAAGAGCAGACTGTAGCAAACTTCCCTGGCCATAGCCCTAAAGAAAGTTTTATTCTAGCTCATTGAAACAAAACTGTATTTAACTCAATGAGAGAGGAATGATTAGTTAAAATCCACATATTTCAGCTGCTTTAACATGTGAAGACCTATGCCCTTGAGCTCCTGAACTGATATGAACTGAGTTACAAGTAACTCTGAGGTGATCTTGAACTCTGCTTTGATGACAGTAGTAATAAAGTTTTACTGAAATAAATAGAACAACTTTTGCCAAATGGGGTTAAATGTCACAGAAAGTTCACATCACCTATGAAACTACAAAATTCTGATATAATCTGAACTTTGAAGCTCAAGCTGTTCAATTTAGAATTATATCTAGACAACAATTCTTTAATTAGGTCAATTAAAATGAATACTACAGAAACAAAAGGAGAGCTAGGGCACAACAGAAAATCTGCAGAATGTCCAGATTAGGATGCAGCAAAGCCTACAAAGCAGACCATTTTATGACATTAAAAACTGGCAGATATTCATAGTGCCAGGCTTTTTCATTACTATAGTAATCATGCATTTAAAAGAAAAAAAATAAAATTAAACTTCAGCACTGAAATAATTTTCCACCTCTGATTTTGTGGTTGCTACAGAGAGCAACGGAGGCATGATGGGTTCCAAGAAACCAAGGCTTGCCCAAAGGAGTGTAAAAAAAATGACACTCCCCAAAACCTGTGGTGTTCTTGAAAGGTGAGGGACACACAAGCCACTCTGAACATGAACATTCTGTGACCAAGGACTGACCCAGATGGGCTGAAACACTCTTTTATGAGAGACTTGCAAGAAACAAGATGGGACTTGTCCTAAAGAGAGAAAAAGCCCAGTACTGCTTCAGGTAAATGAATAATTAACTTTCAAAGTCAAGCTTTTAAAAAGAATTTTGTTGCTTTTTTTCTAAATCCAGAACTGAGATTAAAGATTTGTCTATTTAGACCAAAGTTCTGAAAGACAAATTATGCCTTTTAGAGCTCTGGGTAGAAAAGAATGCTGCTACTATCCTCTTGAAAAAAATTGCAACATAATAAAAAACCAACAAAAACAACAAACCACAGTAAACTGATATGGGAATTATAAATAATGTGACAACATTTACTTTGAAATATATATATGTATACTCTTCTCCAGTGAAAATGTCATTACCTCTTTATTGATTTCCATGTTGAAAGAAATTTTAACTTCTCTGAAGGATCAGGGTTATATTCAAAGCAGATAATGTGAGCATGTCTGTTGTGTAATCAAATAGCTGGTGGTAACCTGTAACCTAGAAAAAAAAATTAAGGTTTCCCTATAAAAAAACCTTTGAATTTGTTATTGCTACTGCATTTTAAATTTTATTACTTTTGAGGGAATGCTAAGAAACCATTCTACTTACCACAGAGAAGTTTCAAATTTGAAAGTTAAATAAATAAAATTAGGAATAAACTGTTGGTATTGGAAATGAATGTTTAACTCAGAATAAAAGAAAGTCATATTTTTTAGACAATATACTTTGGCTTCATTATATCTCAAAAACTCTCAATGCCAGTATTCTGAGTTATATTTTTATGTGCCAGAAATGTATCTTTATATTTGTTTTGACAGAAAAGCAGACAACAGACTATTTCATGGACAATAAATTCAAGATAGTAATGAGGAGACAGTACTGCCACAGCTAACTGCACACAGATTGGACGGTCACATATTTGACACAGATCTAGTATGGCCCTTAATGAGTCTATACACTTGATTAAAGTTACTATCTTTTATAGCACTAAATAGCTTTGCATGGGAAGCTGGTTCATTTAAAACAGAGTTAAGAGTGCCACTCTGTTCTGAAATAAAATATCTTCTTGAAATTTTCAAAAAAGTTGAAAAATTTCTTGTGAACTGCTTCCAGTATCTTCATATGTAAAGTGGAAGACTAAATATAAATTTTGCAAAAGACAAAGAATTTATCCAAATATCAGATCCTTGATGAAACAGTATGCCACAAAATATTGCAGAAACTGTCTGGATTAATTTAGCTTGAAATCTCCATTCTAATAATTTTCTTCTTTTTCTTCTCAGATTCTTTTCCTTTTTTACCATCCTATCTTCTCAATTGTTTTAAATGAGTACTTATTCACCTGCAATGCTCCTGGTTCATGAGTTTCTCAAATTTCTCATCTTTGATACCAGCTGTCAGTTTTCCATTCAAGATATTTTTTCAATGTTACTTGTCTTCATTCTCCAGATTCCTTTCTGTTACATTTTCTCTTTCCTGTCATAGGTTGCTTATTCCCTAAATCTATTTTTCCATCAGGAAATGTAACTCTCTTTCCCCTTCATAGCTTTCATAAGAATTCACATTAAATGGAAGCCAATTTGAAGGGTGAAAATACAGCTCCACAAAGATCAATAGTGGATCTTGTCCTGCGTCATGACCTCCACCAAGGAATGCAGATGGCATCACCAATAATTTCAACCTACAAATAAAAACTGTGCTAATAATTCAGAAAAACGTATTCCCATTTCTAATTTAAAAGATCACAAATTACCCTTGCCCCATTCCAAGCCATTTTCCAGTGAAACTGCATTACTAGCAATCCATGCATGTCCCATATGGAATCTGCATAAAACAAGAATAATGGGGTGCAATTTGTAATTCTTTACCTGTGAACTGTACAGCATGTAAAGTGCAATTTCCAGCTGAGACAAGCTTAGCTTGGCTAGGAAGATAAACCCATTCTGGCTTGAGCTGCTGCCTATTCATGAAGCAGGGTCCTATTTTGGCTCTAGCTGTTGCAGCAACAGAGCAAACACAAGATGTACAGGATGCAGAGCAAGCATGCATGTTGTGATAAAAAAAAATAAAAATAACTGCAGCATCCAACCTCAGATTATAACAGAGATGTTTTAGCCTGAAATTCTATCTGCTTTGGAACAGAGCCACAGGACAAAGTGCAACCAAATTTGAAAACAGTATACAGAAAATGCATTTTCCTTGATGCTATCTAACATTATTCCTTGGGGAAATAGCTGTGTGTTTATACATCTTAAATTGCTCTTTAGCCATATAGATATTTTTTATCACTGTTCTTGATGAGCAGATACCAGAGACTAACAACTTTATTGTAGGACCAGATTTAGTGAGAACTGTCATATGCTTTGCTTTCGTTCTGCATTCTGGATAAAGAAGGAAGAGTTTCTGTGCCATCACACATCCTTGAATCACTACTTTCAGGCTAGCAGTGTGAATATGAACATCTGGAATACAATTTATTTCTCCTTTGTATCACCTTTGCAGTGTGTTAAGGGCATGTGTTTGTCTTCTATTAAAACATATTGCATCTCTCTATCTCACTTTTAAACTCTACAGTATTGTGCTACAATGCTACAGATAGACCTTTTAAAAAGAAATTTCCAAGTTGTTTATAATCTTTTCATTTCTGGCTTCTCTTTATACTCTCTTGCAAAGTGCCACTACATGGCCATAAAGCAACTGGCATGGCTTCTGCTTTTTGTCACTCTGCCTTTCAGGCACAGTGTTCTTCTGGGTGGCTGACAACACAGGTCTTCAGGCACAGAGTGATGGCCTTTGTTTCATTCACCACCAGGGTATGGTTTTGTATGGAATAACAGAAGTATTAAAAGAGGAAAAACAGAACAAAAAGATTGCTTTCAGAATATTCCTCTCCACCACCAAAAGTATAATCAGAACTGCAACATAAGACTGGAAAATTATTAGAAACATTTGCATCTTGCATGTAAATTCTGGGCCAGAAGTCTAACTTCAGCAAGCAGCCGGATTTACAGAATTCTATATTCAATCATAGCTTAACTTTTAAAACACCACTCCCATTACAGAAACTCTCATAAAGAGACAGTATTCTCTCAAAACACAGTCTTCCAGGATGCATAGGTTATTTCTCCATGTAATATTCAGCCACAACTGGGTGAGCTGTGCAAAATTGAAAACTAGATTTCTAAGAAATGATATTATCAGTTCAGAGCCGAGAGCAACGCTGAATGCTGGGACTAACCTGTTTCTTCAGATGTAATTTTTCTGACATGTGCCAACTGTAATCTCCCTTTTCTTACTGTTCCTAACAAGACCTCATTGTGGAAAACTAACTCCAATGGAGATTAACTGATTTACAATCATAGAATCGTTTCCACTATCTCTTTACATTTATCATGTAAGTTGTAGAGCATGACACAGGTAAAATCCTGTTGCCTGCTTTAAACTACTGAACATTTCTATTGCCCATGCCACAAAACAGTAGGAAAATGTTTAATGCAACAGTAAAGTTCAGTTTTCTACCAGCTCTTTGAAACAATAAATTTTTGTCTTCAGTAGCCTACATTTTTTTTTTGCTGAGAGAATAAAGCATTACTCTCTGTGACTGATAGCAATCTGTTTTCCTGTCCTAGCAGGAATATATTAACCAGGAAGCTCTCTGCACATGATTGTATTTCTTAGCTTAGAAGAGACAACCATTACAATATATCAATGAAAAATAACGTCTTTCTTTAAATTAACTAATATCTATGTTTAATGAAGCTCAGTTTATAGTGATTTTCTGGATGAAGTGCTTTTCTTTCAGCCTAATTATGTGCACAGCTTTCAGACAACAAGGAGTGTCTTTAACATTAGATAAGAACCTAGGCTTTTATCTCAATCAATAGTCTTTAGCCTTTGAACTCATGTCAGAGAAAGACCAGTCCGTCACATTCAGTTCTACCTGACCTCTTTCTTCTTAATGCACACTGCCATTTACAGAAGGAAAACACACAGATATACAGTATATGACCAAGTAAAGTATTCAGGGCATTTTGTGTACGGGGGGGATGGGATCTTTTATGGCTGTAGAAATGGGTGACTGAAATGATGATGTTAAAATTTTCTTGTTTCCTTTCACTGGGCTTTGTGTATCTCAAAGGAGCCCCATATGGTGCTCTTTGTCCGTGTCATTACCTCGTTACAGCCGCTGTCTGCCAGCCAAAGGTAGAGAGCTGCAGCTGTAGACAGCGATACAACTGGAATTGTCTAAGGTCAACAGTGCCGTAATTACTTTAAAATGTCAGCGTACAATAAAATACAACAGTTCATCTGGCAGAAAGCAAATTAGCTTTGACCATAGCGTAATTACCCTTTTCTCAGCACCATTAGAAGAGATCAAATCTCCACATTCAGTGTTTGAGGAAAGGCCATCAGAGTACACTCTACCTGACAAGGATGCACATTTGCCATTTTGAGATGTAATTAATTGTCCCTATAATAGAAATTTTTATATTTGACTCTGGAATTGAAATGCGTAATAACCTGGCTTCTTCATATTTAACCATTTCTACTCTGAGTCGATATGCATTGCAAAGTGAAACTAGGTGACATCAACACCATGAAAACATGTTAACCACTCAATCAGTAGAAAACTGAAGCAAAGTTATTTTTATTAATGGGCTTAAGCTTGATTGGACAGCCTCTGTTCTCAGCAACACAGGTGTAAATCTGGGGTAATTTTACTGAAGCAGCTGATGTGACTCTGGATTTATACAGGTTGCTTTGACTGGAAAGTCAAACGACCAGTTCATTATGTTGTTTGGGCTACAAAGTTTTACCTAAAAGAGAAAAGAAATTAAGAATCCAAAGCATTGGATACAATAAATAAATAATTACCTTTCCAAAACTACTACCTTCAATTTATCTTTTTAGTCTCATCTTGTTAAAATGATTATAACCATACTTATCAGAGTTCAACTTCAAGTCCCAATCCTGATCAGAACTTTAGCCAAAACTTATCGCAATGAGATGGGGCTTGTGAACCTGGGGTGTTGGGACAACTGCCTCATATTGAAGCAGATGCTTCTTCCAGGGCTTTTTTTCTGCCAGTATGTTCACATACATGTTCACAAGTGATAGGTTATTCTGGTTAAATGGGGAACAAATGGCAAGAAGCAGACCTGCAACTACAGTTGCTGTAGGGCAAAGCATGGTGCCTTGCATGCATGTTCAATTTCATTACTATTTAAGGGTTTTGAGACAGGTCTAAGCTGATTTGAAATGACTTGCAATGTCTGAACAGTATTCTGTTGTGTGTCTCGATGTGGATTCACATGGAATAGCTATTTCATACCAGAAGTCCCTTGTAGAGTATTTACCAAATTCCACCAAATGTGAGACATTATTATGCGTTGTGCTGTGGGTTTTATTTATGTCTGTAGGTGTTAAAATTGCAGTGTGTTCTTGTGACTCTAAAACTGATCCATGAAAGATTTTATTAAAATAAAATTTCTGTATATGGCTAGTAAGAAAGATAAAAAATGTTATACTGCATACCGGAAAACTGGAAAGCACATAAAAATCATGGTTTTAAAAATAGCTTTGTTTGGAAAGCATATATTTTTATACTTAGACATATTTTTGAAGTGCAGTACAGCAAATAACACCTTGAAAACTAAAAGAATATCTAGACCTAGTTGCAATACTTTGACAGGTTTGAACTAGCTTATCTGCCTACAGTATTTGCCCTGTCTCAAGTGTCACTTACAAATCCTCGAATCATAATTATACAATGATGTTTATTTATACATACAATATGAAAGCAAACAAAAGTGTTTTTTCACTGAAATGAATTCTCAGCAGGACAGAGCAGATAAACACAAACTAGAAAAAGACTGATTTTTTTTCTCAGCTTAAAAAAAAAAAGGAAAGAAAAAGGAATTACACTTCTCTGTGGCTTTGCCTGCTTTGTGCCCACAGTCAAAGTGAATGTGTCTCACTGTATATACATGTGCATGTTTGAGGGTGTTACTGAAGATGTAATTCAGCTTTCCACGTCATTGAATCTGTAGCTCAATCTTACTCATGTACTCATCAGCACTTTCAGTTAGAAGGGAAAGTTAATGGAAACTCAGTGTAGTCAAGTGGGAATGAGGAGGAAAAAACAAAAATAAATAAAACCAAATCACCACAAGTAGGTCAGAATAGAACTTAGCTGTTTATCTCATTTTGAAGGTCTATGTAGAAATGTATGTATAACAACAAAAAATTTTAAAAATTGGGTAATAGAAATAACCAGTAAAATAATAAAAGAAAAAGATATAGAGATAAAGCAGTGATGAGAGATGAACACACCTGACATTATTCTGGCAGTTTTCTTTATCAAAAGAGTATATAATAATATAATACTCATTAATATTTCCTTTTCAGTATCATTGGTCATAATTTGTCTACTGATTGCAGGGTCACCTGCATACAGCCTCAGGAGCACAAAGTGAAAGAAAAGAACAGAAATGAGCAAATGTTGCAGCAGCCATAACAGCTGAAAGACAAAAAATGCCAGCAGTACCATTCCCACCTGAACAATCATACCTAAGAAATTCCATCTGAGAGAACACATCAAACAAGGATGTATTGAGCCTGGCCTTGGTCTCATGTAGATAGATCAGTACCAGAAAATCTGTTTTAATCTAAACTCAGTTGTAAACATATTGCAAATGAAATCTGCATCCATTTGAAAGTACATGTTTGGGCCACACTGACATATGGCAGAAGACAGGATCAAAATTTAGAATATCTGTTCTTCATTTGGCCTGGCTGAGAAGCACCATGATTTTAAATAGAAAATGTTTTTCTCCTAATAGTCATATTTATGCATGCAGGAGCATTCCCGTAGAAACTCTAAAAATTTGTTGTTGTCTAAATTCTGTTTGAGAGCAAAGCAAAGACTTGATTTAACTGTTTAAATATTGTCCATGGAATACCAGCCCTTTTTTATTTATCTGCCATCAGGTACCGTTGTATGAGGACTTACCCATGTAAGGAAAATAATGACAATTTTACAGCTGTAAAATAATATATTCAAATCAATTTATTTTTATTTAGAAGTGTATGTAAGACAAAAACAAGATAAATGTATTCATGTCCCATAGAAGCATGAGAAACACACTGCAAATCATATCTTTTTGTTTTCTGGCTATGTCTGTTTGCCCACTTAGCACCTTCCCATGGTCTGATTGCATGGTTTTCTTTCAAAATTCTTGAAGAGTGGAAAGATGGGGTGTTGAGGTGAGGTGGCATTTCATCAATAAAAGACAATGTCCACTCATGGTGTTTCACATTACCTTATCCAAGCTGTCTTCCTCAGGTAATGTCATTATTCAATTATTGATAGCTCATTTGGGTGTTTGAATAACAACTAGACTTCTTCAGAGCACTGATCCCGGAGAAAAATTTTAAACCCTCTCTACCTCTAAGAAGTACCTGTAGAAATCAGGAAATTGAGGGGGCATATTCATAGGCAGTCTTGCAAGACTGTAATGATTTAGTTACCTGAATTACCCTAACACCACATGGACAAAAGCAGAGTGGAATAAAAATAGCTGCTGTAGTCTTTTCCCAAAGGTGAGTAGGTCCATCCTTCTTGGATTCTTAATCAGAGCACAACCAAGTTCATGCACACACATATGAAAATCTATAAATCCATTTTATTCTGGATTTCATTTACAAAATATTCCCCCAAAATGAAAAAGAGACACAGCATCTGATGATTCGACTCTATCTGGTTTATATCTAATGCACAAAAACATTTCAAATAAAATAATTTAAAATAAATTTAAATTAATTTAATATAAAATATCAGCAATATCTAATTTTAAATTAATAAAAACCATAACACTGATACATAATACTGTAGAAAGGAAGAAAAGAGATAAGCATTAAAAAAAGGTGTTCTGATTGATACCAAAAAGAGCCTAATTGATTGAATTTTTTTCAGGCTAGTAGCCTGCTTTGAGAGAAAGAGATGAAGCAGTTCAGAGTAGCATGTAGTTATGCATAGCACAAGCATCTTTTGATACCCAATAGCATTGGCTGCACCAGATGTTAAATATCTTTGTTTTCTATTTAAAGACATAGACAGATAACTACTGAAAACAAAACACAACATGCAGTCTCATGATGTTTGGTATGGCACACACTCTGCATTCATAATAGCACTTTGGTTACATAAAAACCTCCCTAAGTTTCTGGAGAAATCCTGTCACATACAACATTAAACATTATTTACATTTAATTAGGCAAAATTAAATCCTGCAGGTTAGTTCATTAGATTTCTCTGAGGCCGGTTGTTTATGTAAGCACCAAATCATTAATATGCAGCTACTTTCATAATTATAAGGCTGTCAGATAAGAAACCTGCTGCCTTGGACAGATAAAGAAACTTGGAGACATTCACAGATATAAACCCTGATTCAGCTGTATCGTGTTTGGAAAAAACTTAGCCAGAAATGCAGAATCACTTCCCAATGCAAACCAGCCACATAGAAGTGAAACAATAAATGTCACATTAATATGACTTAGACAGGAAAGCAGAATACCAAATAATATCTGCAAACTCTTACTGCATTTTCAAAAAGAAGGAAAAGAAGTTGAGCTAAAGTGTTTTGTGTGATTCTAAATTCATAAAGATAGTGAAATCGTATTTCATCTTTGACAGGAAAGAATTGTGTTTTACAATGGATCTTTATTTAGGCAGCAGCATCTCTGAATGATATGGTGAAATTAATGATGGGCCCAGCATTATCTAACAGGATAAAGACAGATATCACATTCTCCCATAGATATCACATTCTCCCATATTCTTTTTCCTATGTTTCATTGTACCTTAACACTTCCCACAACCACCACATAGGCATGATATGGTCTACAGTGGACTTCAAGGATTATTCTATTTTAGCAGGAGGACCTATTCTCAAGAGGATCTATTTTCCTTTTTTGTTTTCATAGATGACAAAAAAGGACAGAGCATACATTGAATTTTACTGTTCTCCTAGGGCAGGTTTCCCATTGAATCTTCTTTTATAAGACACTTTATCTTCAACTTCTAAGTAGATACAGAATGAATACACCAAGTTCTTGAGGGTGAAGCACTAGCTTGCCACAAGTAGAGGAAGTTCTGTCTCATTTGAAAATCCTTCCAGCTAAGGACAGATGCTGATCTGGACATCAAAATATCTGCCTTCTTATAGGAGGAAAACTGCCACTTGGTAACTTCTTCTGGTTAAAAAAAGTCTAAATATTTATGTAGAGCCACACTGCCAATTCCCAGAGACATCCACATAGAGCTTCTCTGTAGGGGACAGAATCTACAGGTCTTGAAGTGGCTTTTGGATTTTGCCTAAGGATTTTGCCCTAGAATGGTTAGTATATGGATTTTGCCCTTGAAATGCAACACAGACCTCACTTGAAGGACATAAGCTTATCTGAGAATGTTCCATTTTGCCCAAGGTGATTGAGGGTTATTCTGCTGTTATATTGTTCTGCTGTTTAGAGCTGTAAGTCCACAGAAAGACAGGTCAAGAACAAGGTCCTGGTCTAATTGCATCCTTCTGCTGTCACTCAGACAGATTTCACTGCTTTCTATATAGCCCTTCAATAAGGTGAAGGCAGAATACACATTTCCAGGATGCACTGCCCCATGGTCTTTACAACTACGTGAAAGGAGATTTTATTGAAGATCTGTCTCTTCTGCCCTGGCTCAAGTGAAAGAATGAGAGTAAAAGGCCTTGAGTAGTGCCACGGGAGGTTCAGATTAGATATTAAAAAAAGAATAGTCACTGAAATTGTGGCAAGTGTAGTCAGGCATTGGAATAAGTGGCCTGTGGAGATAGTGGAGTCACTGTCTCTAGAGCTGCTCCAGAGGTGTCTGTGTGTGGCCTAGGAATATGGTTTATTATATTATAATAATAAATATAATATAATATAATATAATATAATATAATATAATATAATATAATATAATATAATATAATATAATATAATATAATATAATATAATATAAATTATATATTATATGATATGAGATATGATATATTACATATAACATATCATATATAATAATATATAATATATAATATATAATATATAATATATAATATATAATATATAATATATAATATATAATATATAATATATAATATATAATATATAATATTATATTATATAATAGATAATATTATAATTTTATTATAATAATAAATTATATTAAATATATAATATTTATTATATAAATTAATTATATTTATAAAATATAATATTTATTAAATATATATAAATATATAAAATTTATACAATTATATTATTTAAAATCTAAATTAAATAAATAAATTATAATAATATAATAAATTATAATAAAATTATAATTTTATTATAATATTATAATATTATAATATATAATTATATATTATATATTATATATTATATATTATATATTATATATTATATATTAATTATATATTATATATTAATTATATATTATATATTTATTATATATTGTAGTGGTGCTAGGTTGATAGATGAACCAGATGACCTTGAAGTTCCCTTCCAACCTTGATGATTCTATATTTCTATGGGCCCACAGGCAGCTGTAGTCTATGTCCATAATAAAACTGGAATTACATTTTCTGTTTTCACGAACCATTGGCTTGTCCTTCTAGTTTGTGTGGTCTTTTGTGGAAACTTTCTGGAACATTTTCTTATTGTCTGTATTACATGTGATTTTTATATCTTTAATTAAGTGTGAAGATATATTTATCTTTATATGTAATATAAACATATAAAGTGTATATTCATCCTCCTTATGGGAAGGAAGCAGGGAGACATGCAGAAGCTGATCTGAGATCATGTGGGTATGGTGGTTTCAAAACATGGAACCCAGACCATCACCAAGAGGGTGAAAACACATGAGTGTCTGCCAAAAATGTGTATTTTGTCAGCTGGATGGGGGCAGAGGGGGAGGTCAGCCTTGGTACAGGGGCTCCATGCAAATCTCACCATGAAGTAATTTTTTATGCATATCTGGATGTTCTGCACTCTGCCTCTGGGAATTTTCACTGAGGTCATCAAAGGAAAATTCTCTACATATCTCTACTATGTATCACAACCCACTTTACTGTATACTCTGCTGCTGCAATACCTTTTCAGATTAAGTACAAAAAGATATCAGGTGTCATTAAAACCTCTCACAATATGTAACGGGAAAACTAAGCAATCACAAAAAAAAATTTTGCTCAAATGCTTAATTTTAAGTCTCATGCAACTGTACTGGTATATGCATTAGTTTGACAAAATCAAAGCTTTACATATTCATTCATTATCTAATGCATGTCTAAGTTTCAGCAATTTCAGCACTTTCACAGCTTTCTTGAATTTACACGAATGGACCAGGTGAAGTTATTTTTGAATCTCATGCATGATCTATTGGTCTTTTTCACATTTTAAGCATTGTAAGCACTCTTGTATCAGAAAAACCTTTGCTAAATCAATGGGAACTTTTGTTCAATGGGTAATGGTCTTCAAAAATGCAAATCAGGGGATGCTAGAGGAGGAGCAGAAAATGACTGAAAGTAACATTTGGTAAAAAATTATGTACTCTAATATAGTATATTTAGCTTTCAGATGATGCCTTACTAAGGCATTTTTAGACACAGACAAAGGAAAGGTCAGGCAGAATAAGGCTATATTGTGCAGAGATTCTGTAAGAATTGAATCTGTTTTGTTTATTGGGGGACAAGACAGTGCTGACAAAACAGAGTTATGAAAAAATAAACTCAGCATGTTCTTTATGAGAACAAAACAATGGTCACTGACACTAGATAAAAATACAAAAAGTTTTTTTGTACGGTGGTGTATAGCTTTCATAATGAACTGACACTGAATAAGATTAAGATATAGATGATCAATGCTGTGAAGGTATTTTTTTGCTATGCATATTGGAATTCCCACTAGTGAATAAAAGAATAGAGATTAATCATTAATAGATTATTTTACGTATGCACAACTTTAAGGGATACATCATCAATAAAAATATCCCTTATGTATGGTGGCAGGTATTGATCAACTCTTCAAGCATCATGACCTGCTAAAATCTTTGATCCTCTTGTCCAGCAGTAAAACACTGTAGTGCTTGGCAGTCTCCATCATTGTTCCTCTCACACAAGATTTTATCCTGCTCTATTGGCAAACATGTAGGATAACACTAATAAAATCCTCATTCCCTTAAGGTTGTCGTAAAAATT